>CM041635.1:21010778-21028771 GCA_023333625.1 Bothriochloa decipiens
CAAGGTAACATGTATCTATCACTCTAAAATCCTCGTGTTACCTTGCAAAAAAATACTAAATAAATAAAAAAAATATAAAGGAATAGAATTAAATAACAAGATAATAATTGAAACAAAATCTTTCCTTTTCAATAAAAGCAAGGACATGTTGTTAAGTTAGTACGCACCTTTGGGTATTCTTGTCGTTAACCCATTTTAGGTTAAGACTTAAGAAGAACAAAGGACATACGACCCTTGACAAAATGGGAGCAACATCGACTGCACCGCTTGATGATCTTTGGTGATGGAACACACTCAAGAGGAGACCCTGACCCTGCACACTTGACTTTTCACAGAAGTCTATGTGTGGGAGGAGGATGGTGATATTATTGCAACATGTTCCACCATATCGAAAGGTTATCCAAAGAAAATGATGGCAGCTCTACCTAAAAAGGGACTGTTGAAAAAAAGAAGAGAAAAAGAATAGCGTTGAAAAAAGAAGAAAATGAAATGAAGAAAAAATATAGCAAAACAAAAAAAATTGGAGGAGAGAGAAGCAGCAGGTTGGCCCCACATATCCGTAGAGGAACACGTATGGGCCGCTTGACTCCACGCAGCATTGCTCCCATAAGCAAGAAGGGCTCACCTCCAAACCTTTGCTTCTACCATTAAGGCCATGCCTCACACACACACTAAGCCAAGAGAACGCCCTGGCCTAGAGGTTCACCTGAGAAAAGTGATCATGCAAGTCGCAGAGACAACTTCAACACTTCATCCATGTATGCTATCGATACAAACACCCAGGTATGCAAAGGTAATGTTCACCAACTCTATATTCATTTTTTTCTCCTGAAAAAAATCATGCTCTTGCTCTGTTTACAGGATATGCTCTTAGTTTGGTTGTATTCACATGGGCACATGTGGTACATCCATAGGCTTTTTTGAATTAAGCATGGTTCTTAGGTTAAAATAGCCTTCTTTAGTCAAAAATTTAACATGGTGTTGATTTTGATTATTGAACTTTGAGTTACTCTCAAAAAGAGTGGAGGCAATCTTATATGGAGATAAAACAAGGCCTACTTTTCTTTACAAATGTTGTCTTGGCCTTGTTTGAGTTTTCGTAAAAGTTGGCTAGACAAACTTTTAAATGAATAAACCTTGTTCACCTTTCATTGTCTTTACCTCCGTTGGATGAATCTTGGTTATCTTGTCATGCTTCCTTTCTCTATGCTAGTAAGTTTTGGTTTGGAAGTGTTGGTCCTACATCTTTTTAACTAAGCACGGTGCTTAGTTTGAAGCTTGGATGTGAGATCTTGCTTCTATAGGCTTTTTAATGTAAGCATGGTGCTTAGATTCTTAAGCCAACCTTGACAAATTAGACGTGGTGTCTAGTTTGATCTTTGAACTAAAGCTGCTATTATAGATTTTGGTTGATCATATGGACTAACCGATGCAGGAATATATAAATTTTATAAGGGTAAGTCTTGAGATGACAATGGAGATGAAAATTGTTTGGTGAATTAATATAAAAATATTTTTGATAATAATAAAAGAAAAGAAAACTTTTCAACCCCAAGTATGTTGTCCTGTTATCTCGATGTCACCATAAGACAATCTTGGGGGAGGGAACCTTCCTAACATGCTCAAAGGATGCCATGAACCGCGAATCAAGCCATAGCATGCACCAGCTAGCAGCATTCTAAGCTAAATCACTAAAGGTAAGTCAGAAGCTAGCTTAGGGGAGGACTCCCATGAAGGTAACTCGTATCTCAAACTCCTGTGATGAGATATGATATAAAAACGATATTCCACTCTATATATGTGTCATGGAAATATTTAGTTCTTTCCTTGTTGAAATGATGAATAGTTGCTGTCTCATTTCACTTGTACCTACTTTATAATCGAGCTTTCTCTAAAGTTTGGGTTTATCAATTAAAAATGTCTCATCCTAAAAACTTGAACTAGTGGGTTGCATATGTTTGATCTCGTCTGAGTTATTGCCTGATATGATATAGTTCCATGGACTACGCTATGACTTTGTTCTGAGTAAGACTTGACATCCGGAGTTTTATTTCAAAAATATTCAAAAACAAAAGTTCCTCAATGATTACGAAATACCTACCAAGGCCATATGACATGTTTCAATTATACAAACCTTTTAGTCATATGCTGCTTGTGGAACATTGAGTTAGGTCAAATTGTTGTGACCTTAGTGAGATTATGGTCATGCACCCATGATTGAGATTCACATGCACCCACCAAATAAAGCCGACTCTCACCCTGAGAGTTGTGCCCAATATGCACCTTTTCGTCCACCAAAAATATATGCCAACTCTTACCCAGAGAGTTGTGCACCTTTTTCCACCAAATAAATATGCTGACTCTTACCTGAGAGCCACACATTCCTTATTTAGAAAATTACTCCTCGCATTTCCATCATGACATCTCTCCATCCAAAAATTCTTCATATGCCAAATAAAGGATATGGGATATGTTTAAAAAAATCTGTGCCAAGGGGCATAAGAAAAAAACATCCATGCCAAGGGGCATGAGAGAAAAAAATCTAGGCAATAAGAAACGGGAAAGAAAAACCAAATCCCCGTTTAGAAAATTTAGAATACTTGTATAGCCCATATTCCTCCAAAGATATCGTCCATCCAATAAAGACAGTCATGATGCATGGAGTACCAAAAATACTTAGAATTTGGATTCATCTTCCATATTCCACACACTAGCACATCTCAATCAAAGTGTATGAATTGTATCTCCTTGTGGTTCGGTTTTTGCCTTAGCAATATATGTGATACAATTATGCCCATTTTCATACCTACCTAGAACTCCACTCAATAGCTTTAGCAGTAGGCTATGAAAGAAAGGCAACACCACAATACCTTTGGTGAGGTAAGCATACACATTGAGCGATCGAGAGAATCATTTGAGGAACTTGGCTTTCTTTTTCCAAAACCTTTCAAAACCTCCAGAAAGATAGATGATCTTGGGATGAATGATAAGCAATGTCTGTGAATCTGTTCTATCTTGCAATCACCCAAGACTCGATATAGATAAAAGCCCCATTAGTTTTGAGATAATAATAGGGTGGATAGAATGCTGATTTATTCAAACCAAGGTAGAAAACTTTGTTATAAATCTAGTACACTTGAAATGTAATCAACATTGAAGCAACTCTTGATCAACAACCAAAGGCCAGCTTTGCTCGAGGATGAGAAATGGGTAAGCTTGGGGGATTTTGTTGGCGGTCCTTATCAATGATTTTATACCACCATTATTAATCCAAAAAGGGAGAAACTAAATGCTTCTATGCACTATACTTTACTATTGACCGAATTCCATTTGTATTGGAGAAATATCACTTTATAGGATTTATAACCAATTGCAAGAGGAATTATAAAGAAAAGGCGCCTTCCATGAAAGCGTAAATGCCAAAGGGGAGGGAAGCAGGCCAACAGAAGCACCTCTGGAGCAAACCCATGATGACACATTGGTCCAGGCCTACGACACAGCCCACAGGCCAAGATTGGTCGTGAACCGACTTGGAAGTGGGCCGGTCGACGCACTCTAAAGGCGGTTCGGGCCCAGCTTCCTTGTGTCGGTACATTGATGGCAGAGGAGGGCGGTGCGGTGCTGGGTTTTCCCATTCTACCCTCGAACCGACCTCCACACAGTATAAGAGGAGGGGAGGAGGCACTGTCTCAACACACACCACACAAGAAGAGCCTTTCTCCCTCCACACTTGTATCTTTTCTTTTTAGTATTTTTTAGGAGCAAGGAGGAGCTTCAATGTAGAGCTTCAGCAACTTAACAATATTTGGAATGATCTATATAATATTGTTCATCCATGTCTTCATCTTTTTCTTGTTCATTACTTAGCAGTTTAGTTATGCTTATGAACTAGAGCTAAGTTCTTATGCGCATGGAACTTTATGCTTAATCTTCATACATACATGTTTAGATCCAGAGCTAAGTTGAGGTGATGAGTTCTATCTTATTTTAGCCTTGGTCAAAGTTCTCTTGCGGGATCATTGTTCGTCCTTGTGGCGAATGCTCTAGTAGAAGGGCCCTCCTAGTCAGGCAACCCTTGATTCACGCTAGAGTAGTAGAGGTCAGCTTAGACGTGGTGTCTAGGCTATCGTCTACCTTTGTTTGCCTTGTTCACGTACGATTGAGGTGGTAGACGGCAGGGAGTGACCTTGTCTTGTCTGTCCCTTGTAATCCCCCATGTCCATGTTCGGCGTAGAGCTGTAAGCCGGAGGTACCTAGCAGACTAGGTAAGCCGGTGCTCGAAGTAAGTTAACAGCGACTAGACTATCTTATATTAGAATCTCTGACCCTATATAATAACTTGTATCTGTATGATGATCTGCTATCGTAACATAGCTATACTTGTATCTGTATGACTCATCTCACTACTCCCGAGAAGCGTAGGTTAAGGGAAAGGCCATGCCGAGGCCACGGACTATATATAGATTCAAAACTTTGCAGAGCATGTACTCCCGTAACCACAAGATCACCATCGTCGGTGGTGCGCTCCACCTAGGCTGATTCTGGCTGCTTTTCTAACCAGTGCGATGCCACCCTACCACTCAGTACTGGGACATCCCAGATAAATACCACCGGCACACTGAGACTGTGAGGCGTGGTTACCTGGGCCACTAAGGTAACTATGCGGCTTTAAGGAGGGTGTGGGTCCCAAATGCCCGTACCTCCCGACACTATCTGCTAACAACCTAGTAGTTGTGGCACCGTCCTAGCTAGTCAGACAGCCATCCCCCGCCCATTCAAGGGTGAGCAGTGAGCACGTGGGTCCCAAGGTTTCAGTTCTCAAGAGATATCAGGTCCTAGGGGGATCAGACAGGATTATCATCTCATAGGGACTACAACAGTCCGTGCTACAATAGCACCTCCTACCCGGGGTCTTGCTCCACGAAGGCTCTCACCCCCGGGATCACCATATTCCTCACAATGTATCCACCACAGATACCTCACATAGGGATGCCCAGAACACACCCCCGGCAAGACTCGCTCTCAAGGCTCGTCATAGAATCCTGTCTGATCGACTCAAACCCTCACCACACACCCAAGACATATGCAGCACTCTCCCCGAGTAAAGTGGCACCACGTGCTTTAACCATATACCATACCATACTCTCCACCACGCATCACATCACAGATATAAGCGTAGTAGAAGTAAAGCATCATAAGTAAATAAGCATGCGTCTAGCCTATCAGCGGGTGTGCAGGGGTAAGGTTGCGACAAGGTAAAGGCTCATCAAGCAATTCTACCATGCAACCTATCATCAGGTGATATTCATAAATAAGCACTAGCAAACTAGATATTATGCCATGCGTAATAGGATTCTATGAGGTTGGGTGGGGTGTGGCACCTGAATAGCTGTCACTCAAGTCCTCCTTCAAGTCCTTGGCGTGCTCCTAGTCGTTCTCCTCGGGTAACTCCTTCACGGAAACTAAAATTGAGACATAATGGTCACGGAAGCAACCCCTGTAGATCAATCATACATAAGCCTATGACGTAAAGCTCATTTTTATGAAAATTTGGACACTTCGTTCATAATTTTCGGAGTTCGCATGAAGAAGTTATGAATTTTACAAGATTATATCATATTCTAAAAAGAAAAAGGACTGGATAAAACCAAAGCGTGACACGTGGCAGCATGTGATTAGTCCACGTGGCACTGTGGGATCAGCAGCGAGGGTACAGTGCTGACATCACGCTGATGTCATGCTGACATCAGCACTGACGTGTGGGGCCAGATCAACCAGTGGCTTACAGGTGGGTCCCGGGTCAACGGTCAATGACAGGTGGGACCGGTCAACGGTCAATGACAGGTGGGACCAGGTCAACGGTCAATGACAGGTGGGACTGGGTCAACGGTCAACGCTGACAGGTCAACGGTCAACCTGACTGGGCCCGGACTGGGCCTATGCGGGCCTGGGTAGGGCCGGATCTGGACCGGGTTGGGCCAGCCTGGCCTAGACACGTGTCGCGTCGCGGCGCATGCCACGTGGCTTCGCTGGGCGCTTGGCGGGCCGATGGGCAGGCTCGGCTCCGCGGGTCTGGTCTACGGTAGACCGTGGACAGGGGTCCACGCGTCCCCGTCCGGTTGGTCCAGGTCGGACAAGGCGGACTTGGTCCACACGGAGGCAGAGCTCCTCCTTTTTTCCTCCTACGCGCGTGTCGTGGCTGCACGGCCAGGCCTCGGCCGGTATGGTTGGCCAGGGCGGTGGCTACGATTCTGCTAGGGGGCGACGAACGCAATGGCGGCGGCGCGGCGAGCTCTCAGTGGCTTTGCCGGCCAGCGTGCGCAACACGGCGGCGCGAGGCGGCTTGGCCGCGGTAGCGGGATGCTGAGGCGCGCGAGAGGCAGCTGTGGCACGCGCTACGGTTTCGCAGAGTCAAGGCGAAAGCGGCTGCGGGGTCGCAGCGAGCCTACTTGTGCGTCGACCAGCCGGCACGCAGGCGGTGGTGGCGCTGCTCAACCGAGCTATGGCGGCAAGGCTCCGGGAGGTGTTAGAGCTCCCTTTTTCATGCACATTAGCTTCGTGGGGACAAGGCAAAGGCTTCTGCAGCTCCAATTTGGATGCAAGAGGTCCCTAGCTAGGTGGTCACCGGCGAGGAGCTCGGCGATGACGAAAGTCGACGGCGACGGCGGAACATCGGGCTAGGACCAATTTGAGGCCGCATTTTCACCTTCTCTTCTCGATTGGAGCAGTTAGGAGCTCCAAGACGTAGCTAGCATGGTTAACGAGGCACAGCGGGGGCGCGCGTGGCTGATTTGGCCATGGCGGCGCTCCGGCGGCCAGGAGCCATGGCGACCAAGGCGGCAAAGCGGCGTGCCCTCGCTGTGGTCATTGCCATGCTCCAAGAGGTTGCCATTAAGACGTTCTAGTCTATGGCAAACGTGATGGGGAAGTTAATGAGAATGGTGGAAAGGAGGGCGGGAACATGGGGGTAGCTCTGGCCGGCTGCCAAGGAAGTTGAGCTCACCGAGCTGTTCCGACGGTGGCGGTCGATGCGGTGGCATGGCAAGGCACGGTGACAAGGTGGTGGCTCGACGAAGGTGTGGCAGAGCGGCTACGTCAGCAATGCAAGTTGGGGTCACCGGGTCCTCTTCCGGCGTGCGAACAGCGGCGCTCCCGGGTCCGGCTCCGGCGGCAACGTCCTCCCCACCTTCTTCTTCTCCTTCCTCTTCTCTTCTTCTCCTTGGCAGCAACAGGCACGTGCGGGAGTTGTAGAAAAGCGACGCGGGCAGCTGGGAAACCCTAGTGAGCTGGTGAGCTCCTTTTATAGCACCCGTGGCGAGCGGCGGACGGCGCGGATCGGAGATGCCCATCGGGCAGTCCTGCGCGGCTCCCGGCTAGGGTTAGGGTTTTTGGGGGAGCCGCGGGGCGCGTGGCGTGCATCCGCATGGGCGCGGGCACGGGCGAACGGCCGGGGCGGTTTTTGCCACATTTGGCACGACGGACGGGACGACTGGGTGAGCAAATGTAGGTGCTGACGGGTGGGGTCCATCGGCCAGCGGGCGCGGCGCACGGGGATTGCTGGGCCGACTAGCCACTTGGGCCGCGGCAGCATGCGGGTGCGGGCGCAGCGTGTGGCAATTGGCGGGCTGGGCCGGCTGGCCTGGTCGGCCGGTTGGCCCATTGGGATGCGGGAGCTAGCCAGAGCGGGCTGGCAGGATGAGGCCGACTTGGGCCGGCGGGACGCGGGGCAAAGAAGCAGGCCGGGAGGTGGGCCGCAAGCATGTGGGGTCGGCTGGCTGAGTTGGGCTGCCTTGGTGGGCAGCTAAGCTAGGCCACGGCCTTGGCCGTTGTGGGCTGGTGCGGGGTGAGGGGCAGTAGGCCGAGCTGGGCTTCATCTCCGGCTTGGGCTGCTTTTCCTTTTCCATTTCCTATTCCTTTCCCTTTCCCTTTTCTGTTTCTTTCTCCCAAACACTAAACCATGCCATGGTTAGGTTAGTGCATAGAGGTTAATGACCATGGTACAACCTCATGCTAGGTCTACTAGGGTCTCATGGTCTAGTTGAAATCCATGTCCAAGGTTAGTGGCACATATATACACATATGATATTAAAGTGTTGTCGATTTTATTAATCGTTACATAAAATCAACAAGAAGCAAATCATACTCTAGGAATTAAATGCAATGCTCATGCTAACATTAGGTGCTACTTGTGCAACTACTGATAGTTTCCTACATGTCACTCACCAACCATAGGTTATTTTAGAAAAAATTTTGTTGGTTGTGATTTTTGGTGTTTGGATTTTTAGGGATATTACACTCACGGCCCATAAAGAGCCAGGCCAGGCTGTCCTGCAGCTGGCTGAGTCAGCCCAGCAAGGCCACCGCATGCGCCAGGCCACACGTGCCCGTGACGTCCCACCCCACAGCCGCTGACGTGCAGACCCCACTTCTCACCTCCCACATTTTCCCATATATGTCCACCTCTCTTGCTTTGCCGCTGGCTAGAAATGTCAATAGCGCCGCTCCACCGTCCACCTTCATCCGTGATCCGCAGGAACCCCAGATGCGCGCCACGCTACTCCGTCGTGTGCCTCCCAAACCCTAACCCTAGCCAAGGGCGTGCCGCAGCCTCCCGATCGGCCTTGCCCCATCTGCGTCGTTCAAGCCGCCATGGCTGCCCGCCATGGCTATAAAAGGAGGCCGTCCCAGCATTAGGTTTAACTAGCTGCCTGTCGTAACCTTGGTGGCCACCACTCTCTCGCACCCCGCCTGTCTGTCTGCCTGCTACTGAGGAGAAGAAGGGAATGGAAGGAGAGGAAGAAGGCGGGAAGGAGCATGCCGGAGCAGAGGAGCCGGACCAGGGCGCCGCTGCCGCTCCTGCTCGCCAGATGAGAACTCGGTGGCCTCGATCAACACCGTTGCTGCTCTCCTTCCACTACTCCAAGTGCCTGCTACATCACCACACCGCTAGCAACCAGCGCCGCCATGGGAAGGTGAGCACACCACTGCCACAGGCGCCGCCGCCTAGTTCATCGTCATGTAGCCGTCACTAAACCGCTCCGTAGCTGCTAGGACCGCCGTTGTTGCCTCCGCCTTGGCCCGGAACATAGCTGGCACGAGTAGATGAGTCCGGTCGGCCAACAGTGAGAGCGTGCCGCTTTTCGCACCCTCAGCCGCCGCTAGCTCGGGTCGCCAGAGCGCCACCGTGTCCACCACAGCCACGCGCGCCTCGCCGTGCCCCCTCTGACCTATCTGATAGGTGTTCCGCAACCCCAATCGAAGCCCTGGAGACAAGATGGCGACCAATTTGGAGCCCTGCCGCTGTTTTACCGCTGCCATTGCTGTTCATGCCGCCGCGCCACTACCACCATAGTCAGCCTAGTAGGGAGCCCCTCGGACCAAATTAAGTGCCTTTTCCACACTCACCTTGGTCCTGTGATGATGACGTGTGAGCAAAAATTGCCTCTCCGGTGCCACAGCACCCCGCCATCATGGCCGTGCCGCTCGGCGCCACCACGGTACGCGCGCTGGCAAGACCAAGCCCCGCTAGCCTGCTTTGACCCCACTGTCGCCTCTGCCTCGCCTCTTTGATGCCGTATCCACCACCCTAGCCAGCAAAGCCGGCCGGAGCCACCGTGCCGCCCGCAGTTGATGCTCCTTAATGTCAATTTTTAACCATAAACTAATGCATGAGATAACATAAAATAAACCACAAAGCATAGTTGTAGGGTTTGAAACTAACAAGTTCCACAAGTTTTGGTGCTCTGAGTTGTTTTGTAGGAATCCTAAATTTTCACTAAATGAAAGTATCTCAAATAATGAATTGGAGTAAACCATTGCGAAGATCTCATCACGCTGATCGAAATGGATATATTACTTGCTATATTTGGAGTACGGAGTGAAAAGATATAAAGGAAAGAAGAATTTACATGAAATGATGACGTCAGCCGACATAACCTGACACGCAGATCCCACGGCGTCAGCAGCTGTCGGCCAGACAGCCTGACAGGTGGGCCAGATGGTGGGACCCATGCATAGGTGCTGTCCCCCACCAGGGAACACGCGAAGGCGGCAACCAACTGCAGGCCGACGCGTGGCGAGCGAAGAGGGGGCCGCCTGGCCGGTTTTCTAGTGTGCGCGCATGATGCCGGGTCCGCTAGGACGCATGAAGCAGGTGGACCACCGGTTTGGGCCTGGTTTGGCCGTCTAACTGACTGGAACCCTCCAGAAGACTCCAGAAAGTAGTACAGCAGCGGTTTCGACCGATTTACCTCTGGTTTGGGCATCTAGAGGCCGATTCTTGCCGGTTTTCTCCACAGGTCGGTTCAGCAACAACTTGGCGATGAAGTAAGTACACCACCGACCTAGATAGGTCGGTTTGATCTAATGGTGCACAAAACATGATGGATGGATCCAACGGAGAGTTGGTAAACGTGACGCGGATCGATGATGTGGCAGTTCCTTGCCCCCTACTCCACCTTGGACTATATAAGCAGGCCAGGGGCGGCCCTCTCTCCATCTCCTTGTTCATTGTCTACATACACATCAAAATCTAGGGTTTCAATTAGAAGTAGAGATCCCTCTAGTTGACTCTCTTCTAGTTCTAGTTCATCGAGTTGTCTAGTTCATCTAGTTGTAATCTAGAGAGGAGAGGAGAGAGAGAGCTGAGGAGGAGCTGGACCTATCGGATCTTCTTCAACATTGTACTTTTGCAGCATCTGTTTCGTCTTCAAGTAATCTGCAGGTTCTTCATGTATTATTTTCTGAGTATTATATTTAATTTCAATTCTTTCTTTATTATATTTACTGGATCTCCGCTTATATCGAGTGCTCTCGTTATATCGAGTAATTAGAGTAGTAATTAGTAGTGTAGACATTGTGTCTAGGCTAGTGGTTACCTGAGGTTGCGCCTAATCCTCCGGATAGTTGTGGTAGCCCCAGGGGTTGGTGTTTTGTAAAGATTTTTGGCAGCCTTCTTTCGATTACTTTATCCCCAATCTTTTTCGAGAATCAGAACGGTACTGTTGCTCCAAAGTAAGTAAAGTAGAGTAAGCCTTTAATTAAATAGACCAATTTAGGAAAACCATAAAATCCTTCTCTACCCATTATTACCCTTTCCTTGGACATTCTTGATTCTCTAGTACACTTCACGTTCCCCGTGGAAATCGATACTCTGGAATACTCCCGGGTGAAAGCTACATCGGTATTCGTGCGCTTGTGGATTTTTCTATGTGCGTTTAAATTACCCAACAATCTTTTTGGCACCGTTGCCGAGGAACGCTAGCTGTGCTAGTTTTGAGCCAAGTTCGTCCGTTTATCCTTTTCCTTTTTACCACAAGGATTTCACGCCTATCTATAAATTCTTTGCTTTGAGGGGGACTTGTTGGAGCCTCCACCATCATCGCAACCCATTCTTATAGATGGATATGAGCTTGGCCCTACTTTCATAGCCATGGTTCAGGAGCAATCCTTCTCTAGGTTAGCAAACGAAGATCCATACACCCAACTTAGAGAATTTGAGCAGTTGTGTTCTTGCCGAACTATTGCTGGCATGACACAAGAGACCCTTAAATGGAAATTATTTCTGTTCTCTCTACTCGAAAGAGTGAAAAAGTGGTATGCTCATTTCGTAGGATGCACAAATGGAAATTGGGATGAACATCGGGACAAATTTTGTCTTGCTTTCTTCCCTCTTTTTCGAATCACTAATCTTAGAATAGAAGTTCTTGCATTTAAACAAAAAGAGAAGGAGACTCTAGGAGCAACTTGGGCTAGGTTCGCAAGCCTTATCAATTCCAGGCCAAACCTTTCCTTGCCTAACACTATCACTTTTATCATGATCTTAACAAGGAAGCTGCTCTACATCTTGACCTCGCTACAAGAGGTTCATTCTCACATAAAATTTTTAGTGAAGGGAAAGCTATCCTTGAGAGAATCCTTGAAAACATCCCTTACACTGGCATTTTTGATAAGTTTCCTGAAGAAGAGAAAGAAATCAAGCCCAGCTCTGAACCAAAAGATAAGGAATCAATTCCTGGACAAGAAAAGGAAGTTTTGATAGCTAAATCACAACCACTCCAATCCCAAGATTTAGCTATCAATTCTAAACCATCAATATACCAAAGTCCTCCAAGGGAAGAAGAAGTTCCACCTTTGGAAAGCTCTGACCTTAGGGATGGTTTAGACTTCTAGTTTCATGAGAGCCCTTCAAGTGAATATAATTCAAATCCTCTCCAGAAGGGATCTCCTATAAAATTCCAATGGGAAGAATTCAAGGATGGCATGTATAATGCCATAGAGGGTGAGCCAAGAAATTTTGGAGTTTATTCTATATTCTCCCCCTCTATGCCCACATTAGATAACTTACCTGAACCCATCTTTCAACCCATCCTTGATCCCGAAGATCCCCCTAATGTTCGTCCTTCCCAATCTCATGATGATCCTAGAAATCTAATAAGACAACCAAATCATAGGAGTCATGAGGACCACGAGGATGACGAAGAGAGGCTATGACAATGTCTAGAATGTGTAAAATGGATAGACAAGGAGGAAGCCTTATTGGAATCCACCCTTGGGTTAGATTCAAATGGTGAGTTTTTAACTCCCTTTGAAGATGAGACTTATCCAATTCTAGAGGAAACTCTTGATGAGACCAATCCAAGTGATATTTTAAATATTCATGCTGAATCAATCTTGGAGATTGAAGATGAAGATGACATCAATGAGCATGGAAATTACTCCATAACCATTCCTTTAAAACCATGCTCATATGAGACATCTCCTAATTCAATTGGTCTCTCCAACCTCTCCACATTTGAGATCTCCAAACCCCTCACTCTTTTTGTTTACAAAAACTTCAAAAGGGAGGTTGTCGATGTATATGTTTATCATAAATATTGCAAATCTCATTGTTCTGAATCTTGAGATAGGTGTTCGTAAGTTGGTGTTGGAGGGAAAACCACTTCACCAAATCACATCTTGAAGGTTTCCCAAGGACAAGCTTAGTGTCTTAAAACAAGTGCTTTTCTCATCCTAATATGAGTGTTCACCTTTGTGATACACTGCCCTTGTGTAATGAGCATAGAGATATTCCTTCAGGTATTCTTGTCACTAACCTTTCCAGGTTTAGAGAAAAAAGATCAAAGGAATAACAAGCACAAGGTATGTCCAACCAATCACCATGCAACATTGAATTAAATGCACCCAAATTTGATTTTTTTTGCAAAATTCAAGCTTAAGGGAATAACTTACTAAGAACATCCCCTACCATGTTGCTATCCTAGTTGTCCCTACCTTTAAGATATGCTCAATGTGCTATACACTAGTCATGTTCTCTTCTATCACCATCTGAGTAAATCTTTATAATGCTTTCATGCTACCTTTGTCCATCATAAGTAAGTGATGGTTTAGAAGTACTGCACATACTTCTATTGGCTTTTAACGTAAGTGTGGTGCTTAGGTGAAATAGCCTTCCTTAATCCAACTAGACATGGAGTCTTGTTAGGTTATTGAACTAAAAATTGCTTGTGTACACATTGTATATTTTTGTTGGACTAACCCCTGCAGGAAAAACATTCAAAAGTAAATTTGGGATGTCCAGAGATGAACTGACATAGAGAGAAAAGAGATACATGAACTTCAACAACCTCACACAAGGGAACACAACTCACCCATCACGAAGAGATCCATGGAATAAGAAGATGAGTGCCACAAAACAAGATCAACACCTACCCCATGGAAGAAGGTGAACAAATCTCCACCAAGCCCCATCAAGACAAAGACCATCATGGGAAAATTCTCAAGACAAAGAAGGGAGCACAAAGACTGTCAAGAATGGCAAGATTGGGAAAACAAAAAGATCATGAGATTAAAGGAATGAACATGGTGAGAAGTCCTATTCAGAGGACTTAAAACATTGAACCCTCACCGGGAGGTAAAATCGATAGTTATCCATATTCATCTTTTCTGCATAATCATTTTCCTTTAGCACATTTACTTTTTTGCATTAGTATTGCATTATAAAAAAATAAAAATATGTGTTCGTTGCATCATAAATCTTAAAGCCCCATGTGGATATCTTTGTGGAGTGTAAGAACCCATAGGATTATTCACTGTGGTGGCACCAATTTAAATATGCATGTATGCATCCTGTTACATTCTCTCTTGCATCATAAAAATATAAAAAAATATTGAGAAATAAATCCTACTGAAACTCTGCATAGAAGAAACACTTTGGACAACTGAGGCTTAAGTGGCCAACCACTAACGCTTAATCAGTTCCCCAAGTTTTGTTGTCTAGCCAAGAGTCTACTAACATAGACCGTTCCTTTGGGAAAATACGATACCCTGAATATTTCCTGGTGAAGTGCTACGACGGTACTTCCGTGCGCTTGTAGACTTTTCTGCTGACGCTAAGAAGTGCCAACAGCGGGTCTTTTGGTCCTCCATCCGTATTCCATCTTCTTGGGGAACCTTCGGTGTCCTCGTCAACAGTGTTCTTTCTTTTTCCATTATGACTTCTTTGATATTTTTCTTTCTTCTGATTCACTTTTCTTGCTGTGTAGGTCTTCAAATCCGAGGTTCTCCTGTGATCAACCTTGGTCCAATGCAGAACATGTCTTCTGAACTTTTGGTGCCCCAAGGTGCTACTATGGAGGAACCTATTGCTGAGGTTGCTAACACCCTAGCACTAAATGCGCGGAGGTTGCCATCTTCTAGTGGTGTTGCTCCTGGTACTTTGGGGGGAACAACTCCCCGTTTCAGCACAATTTCTTTCTCCAAGTCGCGTGTCTCCGCCTCTTGTGGAACAGGATGTGTTGGAGTTGAGTTGTCTGTGCCGTTTAGAGGCATTGAAGTTGGCCTTACTTGCCTTTGCCTCGTGCTTTGGTGGAATGGTTGACGTGAGTGTCTTTGCTTTTGGTCTTTTTTATTCTTTTTCTTCATTTTATTCTTATTTTCCTTATTTTTTCTATTTGTAGTCTTTGTTTTAGGACCAAGACTTGTTGTTTAGTCCTGCTGAGGCAGCTGCCACTGCTCAGAGTGTTGCTAAGCTCAAGGCTGTTCAAAAAGAACTATCTCGGGTTCAAGAAGAGCTCTAGCATGAGCGGGAGCAACATTAGACCATGGAGACCACCTGCTAGGTGTTGGCATTTCTTAGCATTGCTACCAGATTTGTATTTCTCGACAATGGCACCAGAAAGCTTGTTGGTATTTGTTAACGCAAACAGATAAATCCGTAAGCGCATGGATACCATTGTAGCTTTCACCTAGCAGTATTCTAAGGTATCGTATTTATCCACAGGGAAACAATGTTAAACATAGTGATAGTTAACCATCATGTGTCTACTAGCTAGTATACCGACTAATCTAAAGTGAGGGTAAATGATATACGATAAAAGGATAAGGTGACACCCAAGAGGTTCTACTCATAAATAAATAATAGAGTAGATAAGTGGAAGAGCAACATAGGAGTCTTGGGTTACTTCTAAGCAAGCACAACTCTAGTTATGAACTAGCATGAGTTAAACATAGCCGTCACACACAATAACACTTTGGGACATCAGAACACAAGCCACAGTCTCATATGAGAAGAGGGACCGGGAAGCTCAGAATACGGTCCTACAACACCAACCCGAATGTGGTGGAATACGTCGGCCGTCAGGGCTGTCACCACCTGGGGCTACCACAGCTATCCGTGGGATTGTGTGCAAACTCAGGCAACCCATAGTCTAGACACCATGTCTACACTATTGATTACTACTCTAGTCACATACTATAACTACAGCGCTAAATGTGAGCGGAGTTCCCATGCTAAGGTGAGAGACACTATACTAACCATACTTAGCTAAAAAACTAAGGCATGAAACAAGACTAGTACTTAAAGTAAAGACTTGTAAAAGTATTTACATAGAAAGTAATTCTTTATTGCAATAAGGAAAGTATTACAAGAGAGGTACAAAGCTATACCAGACTCCCAAAGACTTCTCTAGACTCCGAGCAGAGCTCCCACTTAGAATACTACTACTAGAGCTATATAATGAAGAGTAGAGAGAGCTCCTCTTGGTGTGTGTTACAAATGAAGGATGGGGGACCCATTTATAGTGCTCTATAGGTCGGTAGCTGTGACCGTGGGGGCGGGCGCCCTGGGTCCAGGGCGGGCACCCTGGCTAGCGTGGGCGCCCTGGACATATCGTACATTCGCACCGCCTTTGTGTCCAACGGCGAGTGCTCACTCCCCCGAGTCGGTTGCATGTGAGGTAAGTCGATTTTGGTGCGGGAAAGTTGGTTTTGGACCGATTTTGATGCTCCATGTGAATGACGGTGGCCCCATGGATCCAAGTCACTTGTCTTGGTCGCCATTTGATCAAACTACCTTAGATGGACGGTGTAGAAGTCATGAGGAGTTAATGTCGAGGATCGATGACGTGGCCTCGGCGGCCGACGCCGTGGATTTGGGGCGCACGCCCTGGGCCTAAGGGCGGCCGCCTCGACACTTGAGCTAAATGCATAGAGCTTCTCGTTAGCTTCGCGTGGCCTATTAAATCGCCCAAAACGGAGTTCGGATGAGTCCGTGACGCCCATTTTAGTCCGGACTACTCCTGGAGCCCATTGGGAGCTGTCACCCCTAGGGCGGCCACTGTGGCCAGGGCCCCCACCATGGGTTTAAGGGTGGGCGCCCTCACCCTGGCTGGGTTACTACCCTATCACATTCCACTCATCTCTAATGTTTCATTTTCATCCATTTTGGATATTTTTCCTGCATACAAATAAAATTTCCAAGTACAAGTGGAACTAGGTGAAATATAAACATAAATCACTACTTGTATTGTTGGTTATTTCTATTTTGATGCAATAATGATGGTCAAAATTGGTAGTTAAGGACTATCAACACAAGGTCCGGGTAGCTGAGGAGAGTAGCACTGTGAAGAGGCATTGAAGGCTATCAGCAAAGCACAAGCTGAAGTTCAAGCTTTGAAGAATGAAGCTGCATGTAACCATCTTCTTTTGGGTTGTTTTTCTTATTTTCCTCAATTTTATTGATTTGTTTTTTATCCTGGTTCTTTTTCTCCTCCTCAAATTTGCTCAGGAAAGGCAGCAGTGGTTTCAAGATGTAGAAACCATGAAGGAAAACCTTCACACTGCCAAGAACTCTACTAGGGAGGTAAGGGATCCTGCTAAATCTCATTGTGAAGAGGCTAATTGTCAGCTTTCTTTAGCACGATAGCTATGATGTGATGTTGATCGAGATGTTTTTCAGGCCATGAAGACTATCCAGGAGTTGAACGGCCAATTGCAGGTGGCCAATAGCAAGTTTGATGCTCTGTGGGACGTTACGAAGTACATCTTGTCATATATAGACAACCTAGGGATAATGCGATGCATTTAGGAAAATTTATACTGCTTATCCCCTTCCCGGTTCTATGCGTTCTTAAGAGGTAGCTTGTGCGACTGCGTGAGTAACATCTTGAGCCATGTCTGGGTTCTTGCCCCAGATGCTCAACTTGATAGGATAGTTGAAACCGAGCCCCTATTGAATATCTTAAGAGTATCTACTACAGAGGCTGGGTTGGCTCCCTTGGTAGATAGTGTTGTAGATAAGTTAGACTTAGGTGATGATCCTATTGCACCCATGCCTTGAGCGCCTTGTAACAAGTTGTTCTTTGTAAAATGGTGTTGTCTTCTTGATTAAGTCAAGGCTTCTTTTGTTTGTCTTCAGATCACCTCTATTGTTTGTCTTCTTTTGTGTATGCTTCTTCCTGTCTTGTTTGCTTGAATGTATGCGAGTTGCTCTTTGAGCCATGGTTTGTCTGTGATAGTGAGTTTTTTGGCTTTGGGCCAGGCCTAAACTTCTTAACCCATAGGTTTTTAGTCTCTGCTAGGTTTACCATGAACCCAAAAGATTGTTTAGGTTTTTTGGCTTTGAGCCGGGCCTAAACTTTTAACCCATAGGTTTTTAGTCTCTGCTAAGTTTACCATGAACCCGAGAATTTGGTGAGTTTTTTGGCTTTGAGCCG
>CM041635.1:21028781-21082031 GCA_023333625.1 Bothriochloa decipiens
GTTTACCATGAACCCGAGAATTTGGTGAGTTTTTTGGCTTTGAGCCGAATCTAAACTTCTAACCCATAGGTTTTTAGTCTCTCCTAGGTTTACCATGAATTCGAAATGTTGGTGAGTTTTTTGGCTTTGAGCCAGGCCTAAACTTTTAACCCATAGGTTTTCGATATCTGCTAGGTTTACCATGAACCTAAGAATTTGGTGAGTTTTTTGGCTTTGAGCCGAGCCTAAACTCTTAACCCATAAGTCTGGAGTGAAGAATTTCATGGTGCTAATTGCATCTTTTGATTTCTCATTTGAAGCTATGATTACATCAGTCTTGTTAATTGTACAACCTTCTTAGTTGGCTAATATGCCAAGTGTTCTTCAAGGGTACTTCTTCTTCTGTCATCAACTAAATCCTATTGCAGTTTTTATTATGAAGGGTCCTTCCCATGGGCTTAACAACTTGTGTCTTCCATCTTTCTTTTGGAATAAACGTAGTACTGAGTCCCATAGTTTTAGACCTCGCGGCTGTGTGCTTCTATCATAGTGTCTTATTAAGCCTTGTTGGTACCTACCATTTCGTAGGACTGCGCTTTCTCTTATTTCTTAAAGTGTGTCAATTTCTAACCGCATTGTTTCTTCAGCTTCACCTTCTTGGTGTTGTTCAATCTTTGGAGACATCCAAATCAGGTCCGCTAGTAGTACTGCTTCTAGTAGCCTATTGATCTGCTAATCTGGGTTCGTAAGCCCCAGACTACTTTTAGTATTTCATCTATCCACTTTGATCCATAGTCTTTAAGATTGTCATAGAGTCTTGGTTTAGTCCTTTGAGAATCAACCCGTTGGTTCTTTTGACTCATCTGTTAGCTTGTGGGTGTGCAACGGATGCAAAGTCGATGTGGATTCCACTGTCTTTGGCCCATAATGTGATTTTGCAGTGAAGAGTGGTCCTAGATCTATGATGATTCTATTGGGCATGCCAAATCTATGCATGATGTCTTGTATGAATTCGACCACCTTCTCAGCACTGTACTTGACCAAGGGTTTCTACTCTATCCACTTGGTAAATTTGTCTCTTGCCACAAACATGTACTCGAATCCTCCTTTTGCTTTGTTTGGTGGTCCGACTTGATCCAGTCCCTAACATGAGAAAGACCAAGATGGTGGTATGCATATTAGGTTGTGTGCTGGGACATGTTGCTGTCTTGTGAACATCTGACAATTTTTCTAATGCTTGACAAGTTCTTCTGCATCTTTGAGTGTTGTTGGCCAATAGAACCCTATTTTGAAGGCTTTGCCTACCAAAGTCCTAGAGGATGCATGATTTTCACAACATCCTAAATGTATTTTTCAAAGGATTTCTACTCCCCTCTCCTTAGAGACGCATTTGAGTAGTACTCATGATGATGCTGCTCTTTTGTAGAGTTAGTCTCCTACCAAAACATAATTCTTGCATTTCCTAATGACCCGGGTTCTTTCCGTCTTTGTCTTTAGGTAGCTTCTTATTTTTTATGTTGTTGATGAATTCTTGCATCCAACTTTCCTGGATCGTCAAGATTTGTCTTGTCGATGCTTCTTCTTGATCTATATCTATTGGATCACATATTGCTCCTGCTCTGCTTCCACTACAAGATTTCAACTCTATTGCCACTTGACGCCATTTGCATCACCATGAATTATGTTGTAATAGGGGTGTCTTTTGCAACATTTGTCCAAAACATGTGGCAATAGGGGCCCTATGTTGCAATGAATAGTTCATTGCAATTTTTAAGTTCGACGTTGCAAGAGGTTAGACTTGTAGCAACCTTTTTTTAAAAAAGTGTTGCTATTGGTTAATAATATTGCCATGATGACATTTAGTTGCACTAGTATCGATCGGTGTTGCAACTGTCTGGTGCTTTTGCAACCAAATAGAACATTGTTGCTATTGCATGAAATTATTGCCACTCCATTGTTGGGTTGTAATACTTTTCACGACCATTGCAATAGGTAGACCATGTATTGAACTAAATTTCTAAGGTGATGTAATAGTTAGTTTTTATTGCCATGGTTTTTGTTGGTTGTAATATTTCTTACTACTGTTGCAATAGGTAGCTGGTTATTGCAACTAAATATCTAAGATGATGAAATAATTTGTTGCTACTGCTACAATTTTTGTTGGTTGTAATATTTCTAACTACCATTGTAATAGGTAGCTTGTTGACACTCATTAATGCTTAAATATACCCATTAATTATTGCTTAACAACATCTGAAAAAGATCATAAAGCGTAGTAGTAGGGTATTGAAACTAACAAGTTCCACGAGTGTTGGTGTTTTCACTTGATTACAGGAATATTCTTATTTTATCACAGAAAAGTATCTCAGATGAAGAATTAGAGCACACCATTGAGAAGAGCTCGTTGAGACAATCAAAACGGACATATCAATTGCTATATTTGGAGTCCCGACGAGAGAGTCCACTTTGGATACGCTTTGAACTTTCTAGAAGACACCGGAATCATCACCAAGCAAGAGTTTTCTGGACTAACATAATAATTTCCACAACTTTATTGAATTGTTATCTTTTAGGGATTGGATCAAAAACAGCCAAGGAATAGTAGGAGTCAAGAAATGAACCAAATCAAGTTAGATTCTCACAAAAATTGACGGGAAGGTTCTAGAGGACACCAGAGGACACCAGAGCAAAGGAAAAGTCCACCTGGCACTGGGCCAGGCCGACCGGCCTGCCATGTGGGGCCGGCCGGCCCAGGTGGAGTTTGATCTCCAACCGACCTCCACGATGCATCTTGACCATTGTTTCAAGTCGGTTTGATCCAAGGGCTGCGGTTCATCCCACCGGGCTATATAAGCATGGGTAGACCCCCTGGAGGCATCTATCTCTCATTTGATCCATCAACTCATTCATCATCTCCAGAGTAGATCTCAGGAGAGGGGTCCCTTGAATGAACTTCCTCTATAGAGCTTAGCAATCAAGAAGAAGGCTAGTACACCTCTATTTAGGTTTAGATCTAGTCTTAAACTAGAACTAGAGGAGAGAGAGATTTCAACTTCTATGAGTCTGTGAGTAATTGTTCTTATTGTTCTTCTATTTTCGCAACTCTTTGAGTACTTTGATCCTAGTAGCTCTAGGGTTAGAGGAGTTGTCGTTCGTAAGCGTGGTGCTTAGGTTCGATTGCTTGTGGAATGCCCCCTATGTTCCAGGCCATGTGGTAGATCACAAAGGTGACAGCTTCGTTGAGTCCTCTGTAGTCCACTCCCCGAATATAGGACTTGCAGGAGATTTGGTTACATGGTAGATTCGTACTCTGTTTGCGGTCTTCCATTGTAATCCCATAGCATATTGATAAGAGCAATACTTTCTAAAAGTAGAACTAGACAGCCCTAGTAATCTCCCTGAACCTTCTAAGCATCTCATCCTTGATTATGCTCAGGGATTAAGCATAGATCAAGATTCCTCTGTGCGCTTGCGGATAACTTTCATATTTTCATTGCACTTAATAAATACCAACAAGCATTTTTGACGCCGTTGCCGGGGAACGGTTGCTAGCTGATCTCGAGTCTAGCTTAATCTTGTATTATACTTTTCCTTTTTTATTTTATTTCATTTATTCATTTTATCCCATGGATTTCTCAGAGTCTTCCAAAGATTCAAAGGATTCCATCCCTATCCAATTATGCCATTTTCCTAAAACCGTAGGATCAGAGCCCACACCATCTGATAAACCTATCCTTTCTGATGGCTTTGAGCTACGCTCATGCTTAATAGAGATGGTCCAAAACCAAACCTTTTCAGGCAAGGTTAACGAAAATCCTCATGCTCACCTTAACGAGTTCGAACAGACCTGTTCATTTCTTCATATAAAAGGCATGTCAGATGAAACCCTTAGATGGAAGCTTTTTCCTTTCTCTTTGGAAGGAAGGGCTAAGATCTAGTATTCTAGAACCATACCGAGTAAGGAACAGAATTGGGAAGCTCTTTATTCTAGCTTTCACCTAGCCTTCTTCCCTATTTCCAAAATTGCCAAACTACGTATAGAGATCTTGTCTTTTGCTCAAAAGGAGAATGAATCTCTAGTTGCTGCCTCGGAACGTTTTGACAATCTTGTCCATTCAGGTCCATCCTTATGCATTTTAGACCCTGTGCTTCTATAGCATTTTTATGTAGGTCTGAAAAAGGAAACTTCTTCTTTTCTTAACTTAGCTTCTAATGGATCTTTCCTGCACATATCTGCCCCCACAACAAGAGAGCTATTGCTCAAGATTGCTGAATCCACACCTGAAGCTGAGCCCATAGAGTTTTAGAAGAGAAAGAAACCCAGATAGTTGAATCACAAATCCTATCCAATCCATCAACTTCAGCTATCTTAAACTCTGATGAGGTGGAAACTCTAGTTTCAGAGATCTTCAATTTCGAGGATGACTATTTCATCGAATTTGGTGATACCTCGAAATATCATATGGTGAGAAAGCCTCAGAATCCTAAACTTTTAGAAAAACCTTTAGATATGACTGATCAAGCTTTCTTACATGAGGCTACAAAAGAGTTAGTCTCCGTGATAACCCATGAATGGTTAGAAGAGTCAGAGTCTTCCTCCGATGTAATTCATTTAGATTCACCTTCTACTTCCATTTGTTTCCAAATTCATGAAGACCCTTTTGATGCCTTATACAATCCAGTTGTAGGTGTTAATATCATGTCTGTAATGTTTGCTCAAGATTTACTAGCATACATGCCATTAACCCCAACATAAAAATTTCTGAAAAGCCCTTTAGGACATATTCTTCCTTGTTTAGGAATTTTATATGTCTTACCTATTCACGTAGATGACACTCTAGTGAATTTGAGTTTTTACGTCTTTGACATCATTGAGTTTGACCTGTTGATAGGCTAACCAATTGAAAGGCTTATTCATGAAGGACATACAGGGAAACTAAACATTTGTCTTGGGAAAAATCTTTCATTCCCATTATCCATTACCCATACATTAAATGCTGAGAGTGAACCCTGTCTAGAGCCAGACCCTATGGAAGAGGTCAAGGTAGCATCTTTAGAACCTTTAATAGAACCCAACTTAGAAGATGATGCTTAGTTTTTCATAGAGGAAGAGGAGGACCAACCTCCACAACCTCTAGATCCTTTTGACGAATCCCTTAAACCTCCCATTGAGTTGAAACCTCTACCTCTAGGACTTCGTTACATTTTTCTTAATGATGATCCGAACACTCTCGTGATTATAAGTGATAAACTTTCTTCAGAAGAGACACTACTCTTAATCACTATCTTAGAAAAACACAGATCAGCTTTTCACCATTCACTCCAAGATCTCAAGGGGATTAACCCTGCCCTTTGTACTCATCATATTCCTACAGATCCTGATGTTTTACCTTCTAGAGAACCTCAAAGGAGGCTCAATAATGTGATGAGAGAAGTGGTTAAGAAAGAGGTTTTGAAACTATTACATGCCAGGATTATTTATCATGTGCCACACTGTGAGTGGGTAAGCCCTGTGCAAGTTGTGCCTAAGAAGGGAGGCATGACTGTTGTGAGCAATCAGAAGAATGAATTAATTCCTCAAAGAACCATCACTAGATGGCGAATGTGTATTGATTATAGAAAACTCAATAAGGCAACAAAGAAAGATCACTTTCCTCTGCCTTTCATTGATGAAATGTTAAAGCATTAGGCGAACCACTCTTTCTTTTGTTTTCTTGATGGATATTCTGGATATCATCAGGTTCCAATCCATCCGAATGATCAAAATAAAACCACTTTTCCATGTCCATATGGAACCTATGCTTATTGCAGAATGTCTTTTAGATTATGTAATGCCCCTGCTTCTTTTCAAAGATATATGATATCTATATTTTCTGAGATGATTGAAGAAATCATGGAAGTTTTCATGAATGACTTTTCTGTTTATGGAAAAACTTTTGATGATTGCCTTGAAAATTTAGACGAAGTTTTGCAAAGATGTGAAGAAAAGCACTTAGTCCTTAATTGGGAAAAATGTCATTTCATGGTTAGAGAAGGCATAGTGCTTCGGCATTTAATTTCTGAGCGTGGAATTGAGGTAGATAGAGCTAAAATTGAAGTAATTGAACAACTACCCCCACCTATGAATATGAAAGGAATACGGAGTTTTCTTGGCCATGCTGGTTTTATTATCGGTTTATAAAAGATTTCTCACATATTGCTAGACCGCTTACTAATCTTTTGGCTAAGGATGTTCCTTTTGAATTTGATGATGCTTGTCTTAAAGCTTTTGAAACTTTAAAAAAAGCACTCACTTTTGCTCCAATCATTCAACCTCCAGATTGGTCTTTACCTTTTGTGATCATGTGTGATGCAAGTGATCATGCAGTAGGTGCTATGCTAGGACAATGTAAAGATAAGAAACATCATGCAATTGCTTATGCTAGCAAAACTTTGATAGGACCACAACTTAATTATGCAACTACTAAAAAAGAACTCCTGGTTGTTGTTTTTGCTATTGATAAATTTAGATCTTACTTGGTAGGAGCCAAGGTAATTGTTTACACTGATCATGCTGCTCTTAAATACCTGCTCATCAAGAAAGATGCTAAACCTCGCTTGATAAGATGGATTTTGTTACTCCAAGAATTTGACTTAGAAATTAAAGATAAGAAGGGAGTAGAAAATTCTTTTGCTGATCACTTGTCAAGAATGCAGATTGAAAATCTGCAGGAATTGCCCATCAATGATTCACTCAGGGATGATATGCTTTATCAAGTCTCTACTACTGACCCCTGGTTTGTAGATATTGTTAATTTTATAGTTTAGGATATGTACCACCAGGCGGAGACAAGAAGAAGCTCATCTATGAGAGTCGTGTTCACCTATGGGATGATCCGTACCTCTTCAGGATCTGTGCAGATGGATTACTTAGAAGATGTGTGCCAGTTAAAGAAGGAATCAAAATCATTGAAAGATATCATTCAACACCCTATGGAGGACACTATGGAGCATTCCGTACACATTCGAAGATCTGGCAAAGTGGATTTTTTAGGCAACCATGTATGAAGACACAAAAAAATTCATCCGAAGATATAGAGCATGTCAGAAACATGGCAACATCAATTCAAGAGATGCCATGCCACTGACTAACAACCTCCAAATTGAACTATTTGACTGTTGGGGAATTGATTACATGGGACGGTTTCCAAAATCCAGGAATTTTGAGTATATTATGGTGGCAGTTGACTACGTTTCCAAATAGGCTGAAGCCATGCCATGCAGAACCTCTGATTCGAAAAACTCCAAGAAGATGTTTGAAGAAATAATTTTTTCAAGATTTGGAGTTCCAAGGATGGTGATTAGTGATGGAGGCACTCACTTTATCGACAAGAGCTTTCACAAGTACTTGATGAATCATGGGATTCGTCACAATATCGCTACTCCTTATCACCCTTAGACAAGTGGCCAAGCAGAAACATCAAACAAGCAGATCAAGAACATTCTATAGAAGACAGTCAACGAGATGGGAACCAAGTGGAAGAACAAGTTACCCGATGCATTGTGGGCCTATCGAACGGCTTACAAAACACCATTGGGGATGTCTCCATATCAACTCATCTATGGGAAGACTTGTCACTTGCCTGTCGAGCTAGAATTCAAATCTCACTGGGCAATCAAGAGATGGAATATGGATCTTGAAGCAGCTGCAGTCAAGCGTTAAATGCAACTATCAGAACTTGATGAATGGCGTGAAAAAGCTTATCATAACTCGAAGATATACAAAGAGAGGACAAAAACATGGCATGACAAGAGGAGCAAGATGAAGACCTTCACCCTAGGAGATAAGGTATTACTTTTTAATTCCAGGGTTAAGCTATTCGGACATGGAAAGCTACGAAGCAAATGGGAAGGCCCATTTACGGTGGTTAGCTCTTCATCGCATGGAGCGGTAACTCTCTAAAACGACGAAGGTACATTATTCAAGGTAAATGGACAACGCCTTAAGATTTTTCTAGAACCTGATAAGAGTCCTGTTGAGATAGATGTAGTTGAATTTATTCTTTTCCATTAATTTGATCCTCCTGCGGCTATGAATCATTGTGCAACCAAAAAGGTAGAAAATCTGAGTTAGAGTCGAATTAGAAGGAAGTACGAAAAACTAGCATGGGAACCGGCAGCAAGTAGGGCCGGCTAGGCCCACATGCTAGGCCGACCGGCCTGTCTAGGTGGCTGCCCGAGTCCCATCGCCTCTCACATCCCTTCTTGAGATTTCCTAATTTTGATCTTTTCCTTTTTTTGTGCGATTCTGTTTCCTCCCGTAGAGCTTAGATCAACCTCCCCTCCAAGTTGATCCAGGACTATAAAACCAAGCCCCCTTGTCCCCTCAAAGCCATACCAAGCCTCCAATCTTCTCTAGCAACAGCCAAAGCTCTCCTTGCACAAGCTCCAATGGCTTCCTACGACAAGACCAACCACAACGACTCTTTCCCTTCCAATGAGTCAATGGCCCTCGTCATCACTCAACCATAGCCTCTCGTTGCTATCCCACGGAAGGATCTCACCATCATGCAGCCAAGGGAGGAGGTTCCAATCCGTCATCAACAATCCTACTACGCCCAAGCCATGCAACATTTCACCTCGCACCACCACCATCTCGTCTCTCCATTGAGGGACCTCGTAATCAAGAGATGCCTAAGTTTCGTGTCTCCAGGGAGTTAGATCTTCATCATCTTAAGCCCAATGAGATGCTGACGGGGTTGAAGACCAACAAGTTTGGAGAAGTCACTTGTGCGAAGTATAAGTCCACCATCCCACGTGTCGCTTTTGATGGAGTTTGGGCTATGCCTGAACAGATTCAAGTCAAGCCACCAAGAACAAAATCTCCATCTTCATCCTCATCACCCAGCTCTAGCAGAATGAAGCAGAAGAGAAGAACCTATGAAGAGTTACAGAAGCAGAATGAGGCCATGCTAGAGTCTATTGAGATTCTTACCAAAGCCCAAGCTAGGGATAGGCAAAGCCTAGCTACCTTCAATGTCATGATTGATAGGTTGACTAGATGTGTAGACACAAACGAAGTCAAGCACAATGGCCTGAAAGCTAAGGTAAATATCATGTGTTGCACTGTTGCCAATCATCTAGAAGGAGAAGCTAAGAAGAAGAGGAAGAAGTGAGAAAAGAAGAGAAAGTAGAGTCAATTGATAGGGCGCTCATGTTTTGAAGAGTCAAGTTTGTTATTCTTTTAATTTTGTCAATTAGTTTTTTTGGAATTATCTTGCCTAGATTTGTGTAATAAAGGTGCCCTAAATGATATCAATAAAGTTTTATTAGTGTCATAATCTCTCTCTATTTTTGGAAATATGTGTTTTTGTCTCCACATGTTGTGATTGCAAGGATAAATCAAGAACAAGTGTGGGGGAATCCACACTTAGCACCCCAAGAAGAAGCAAAGATCACTATGAATGGATCATGACAAGGAACTAGACTTGGACGCCCAGCTCTCCTGCTAGGCTGCCCTGCCTTTCACTACCTTGTTCCTAATCCTTTCTCCATGATTAAGGTAAGTTATCCACACATTTTTAATTGCTTCTTGTTTTGGGATTTAACTCTAAAAGGCTCATTAAATGAACTATTAATTAAAAACTTGAGTTAAGTAATGATTGTTTCATCATGACTAAGAGATAGACTTGCACAACACTATTTTCGGAAATCTTGTTGCTATTGGGAACTTTTTAGGGACCCCATATTACTTAAGTTGTTGAGAAGTGTGATATAGAAGAATAATGAGCACATGATTCTTGATATCTTATCATTTGGAGAATTTCTTTTCAAAAATCTTAAAACTTTTAAAGCTGCCTTTCTCCTCTGTGGTAATAATTAAATGCCTATTAGAGCCATATATTATTTAACCCAGCACATACGCTACTTTCATTGTGTTGAGTTTGGTCATCCCGTGTTAAACCCTTGTCGAGAGATTACTCATATCCTCAAGATCAAGATTCACTTACACCCAGATATATTTTGTTGCTCCTACCCTGGGAGTACGCAAAAACATGCCTTTTCGCCCATAAAAATCTGTCTCCTACACTGGGAGAAGATCCAAAAATATTGACAGGTTTCAGAATAAATGCTCCAAGATTGAGTTCAAGTTTGTAATGTCTCCTTCAAGTCTATTGTAGTTTTTGTTGGCATGAGGCTATTAAAAAAGGGAGCAAGAAAGAAAAAAATAAAATAAAGAAAATAAATGAGATAGCCCATGACCTTCTTTGAAAGTGTTTCAAAAGTATTGATCAAGAAAGAAGAAGAAAGTTCAAGATCTTCAAAACAAAGTTCATCGTCGATTCATTGTTTGAAGGAAGATCTCTCCAAGAGCAAAGTAGAATTAGGATCCACACACATGCACAATCTTGATCTAAGGGTATGACTGTCCCTCTGAGGATCCTGTTATGACTGGGCAACACATGCAGAGTAAGTATGCCATTCCTTGAATTACCTTTAACTCCACATAAGCTTTTATAGAAGTAGGAATGTGATTAAGGCATCCATCATTTATGCCTTAGTGAGATTCCATAAATACCACATATAATGAGTGATTTGAGTGCACTACATGATGGAGAAGGTATGCTATGTTTTCTTTTCAAAAATCTATTCAAAAACTCCAGGTGATAAGATCAAAGGATGAAAGGAGCTTTGTTTCACGCTGTTCCATTTTTCAACCGCTCAAAGTTTTATGGTAGACACATTGAATCCTGTAGTATACATTGATAACTAGGAACGGTCTACTGCTAATGTCTTATCTTGCAGTTTTGTTGAAGTTAATCTAACCTTTTTCTCGACGACTAGTAAAGACTAAGTGCGGGGGAGTTTGTTGACAATTATTAATTCTTAAATATACCCATTAGTTATTGCTTAACAACATCTAAAAAAGATCATAAAGCATAGTTGTAGGGTATTGAAATTAACAAGTTCCACGAGTGTTGGTGTTTTCACTTGATTACAGGAATATTCTTATTTTATCAAAAAAAATATCTCAAACAAAGAATTAGAGCACACCATTGAGAAGAGCTCATCGAGACAATCGAAACGGACATATCATTTGCTATATTTGGAGTCCCGATGAGAGAGTCCACTTTGGATACGCTTTGAGCTTTCTAGAAGACACCGGAATCATCACCAAGCAAGAGTTTTCTGGACTAGCATAATAATTTCCACAGCTTTGGTGAATTGTTATCTTTCAGGGATTGGATCAGAAATAGCCGAGGAAGAGTAGAAGTCAAGAAAAGAACCAAATCAAGTCGGATTCTCGCAAGAATTGACTGGAAGGTTCTAGAGGACACTAGAGCAAAGGAGAAGTCCACTTAGCACTGGGCCAGGCTGACCGGCCTGCCATGTGGGGCCGGCCGGCCCAAGTGGGTCCTACCTGGCGGTCTCCATCAGAGTTTGATCTCCAACTGACCTCTAGGACGCATCTTGACCATTGTTTTAAGTCGGTTTGATCCAAGGGCTGCGGTTCATCCCACCGGGCTATATAAGCATGGGTAGACCCAATTGGAGGTATCTATCTCTCATTTGATTCATCAACTCATTCATTATCTCCAGAGTAGATCTCAGGAGAGGGGTCCCTTGAATGGACTTCCTCTCTAGAGCTTAGCAATCAAGAAGAAGGCTAGTACACCTCTAGTTAGGTTTAGATCTAGTCTTAAACTAAAACTAGAAGAGAGAGAGAGGTAGAAGATCTGGATGAAGCTTCGGGCATGTCGGTGCTCCTCTACGCCTTGTACCTGCGGATTCAAGTTCTCAAAGAGCTTAGATCAAAGATTTCTATGGCCGTCAACTTCTATGAGTCTGTGAGTAATTGTTCTTATTGTTCTTCTATTTTCGCAACTCTTTGAGTAATTTCATCCTGGTAGCTCTAGGGTTAGAGGAGCTGTCATTCGTAACCGTGGTGCTTAGGTTCGATTGCATATGGAATACCCCCTATGTTCCGGGCCATGTGGTAGATCACGAACGTGACAGCTTCGTTGAGTCCTCTATAGTCCACTCCCCGAATATAGGACTTGCAGGAGATTTGGTTATGTGGTAGATTTGTACTCTATTTGTGGTCTTCCATTGTAATCCCATAGCAGATTGATAAGAGCAATACTTTCTAAAAGTAGAACTAGACAGCCCTAGTAATCTCCCTCAACCTTCTAAGCGTCTCATCCTTGATTGTGCTCAGGGATTAAGCATAGATCAAGATCTCTCCTTCCGTTCCTTTGGATTCGATATTTAAAAACTGGGTCATCCTGGTGAAGTGCTACATCAGTATATTATCTGTGCACTTGCGGATAACTTTCATATTTTCATTGCACTTAATAAATACCAATATAGCTGTTTATCACAACTAAATATCTAAAACGATGTAATAGTACATTGCTATTGCCACAAGTGTGTTGGTTGCTATAATTTCTAATGTCGTTGTAATATGCTACTATAGTAAAAGGGCCACAAATGAGTCATCTCAATCAGCGGCTAGGAGAACTGTTGTCGCCCTCCTCGGCTCGTGACATCTATTGCCGTGGAAAATGACACAACAATTTTTTTATTGCTATAGAATAGTATGTTGCTATTGTCACATGTGGTTTTTTTCCTATAGAATAATGTGTCATTGTAATATGATATTGGATTGTAGCACTTCTATTCGGTGGTTAGTGCCCTAGAGATCGAGAATTGCTAGCGCACCACCCTTGATCATCAAGACATCAATGTTGCAGCACCTAACAAACATTATCTCCAGTTTAGATCATGGTTCTAAACATACCCATAGACTACAATTAATTCATACAAAACAGCTACGTACATATATAGTCGTTGCATGCCAACTACCAGGTCATACATGCAACTATACATCGTGGTTCAAACAAGCGACAAACAACGGGTCTGTCTACCCGTCACACATGTGATTTGAAGCCATCCGTCACATGATGTTTTGTAGTGTTTGTTCCGATGTTCTCGTATGTTCTTAGTGATGTTTCGACGTGTTTCTTTGGCTTGTCGGCTTGAGTCACACATAAGATATTATGCCATATATCCTCTGATGTTTTTCTTATGTTCTGGTTTTCGATGACACAAATACAAATACAACGGACAATTACAATGGACAATTCTTTTCTATATGGAAGGACAATAAAAAAACTTCTCCCTAGAATGACACAAGGACAAATACACTGGACAATTCTTTTCTGTGGAAGGACAGATACAATGGACAAATACAATGATCACTCCTTCGATGTTCTATCATGCTACCAGCGATGTTCTGTCAGTTGTAAATCGATGTTCAAAAATTCGTGCGATAGAAGTCAGAGAATCACACGGGTGACCATTAGATTTACCCCAAACTAATTACCAGCCACTACAAAAGATGACCACCAGGTAAGACTTGTATTTATTCATGATAGAAAAATACACCCCATCAGCACACATTTCATTTCTTGTGTGAGGCCTTCTTGTTGCACTTCATCACTTTAGTTCACATAATAGATACAGTTTACATTCATGAAGTATCTACGGTACTAAATCACAGGTCATAATAACACATATGGTCTGAAGCCAAAATACATGTTTGAATCATTGTGAAGGTAACTACAGTTAAAAAATAACCTACTCCTTTATTAAAAAGCAAAGGGCCAAGGGTATTGATCTCAATAGGGGCATCAAAATCACCACCTCTTCAAGATGATTGTCTCATCCTGATTTTCAACCCAAAGGAAAACTGCACCTCCCAAAATAAATATGACTAGGCCAAGATACCATGTCCCTCACTTGTCTTGCTTGTTGCAAGGGCAACCTACAAACGATAAAACACAAAGGAAAATAAGTAGCTAGACAGAGAATGAATGATATTAAATCACTACAATGAGACAAGGTTACAGCAAAACTTGATTGCTACTATTCACAAAAAGCTTGATTTCTACTTTAATCTTTCAACGGACAGATTATAGGCAAGCACTGAAAAATGAGCACTAGAGCATATCTAAATCAAATTTGATATTTGCATCCCTGTTGCATTTCTAATTACCTAAATAGCTATATAAAGGATATTGAGATCTACAAGCCTGCACATAATAAATTGTTAATTGAAAATAATATCATCACCATAATTCTGAACAAACTGATAGCTGAACTAGCATGTTCTTAGCCTCATAGCATCAGGTTAGTTCTTTTTGCAATCTACACTACAATAATAATCAGCAGGTTCATCACTGGTCACTCAGTACACTGGTAGTCATCACCGGAGAAACTATGGCTCATCAGCACAAATTTAAAAAACAGATCGTAGATACAGAACAAATCAAAACTCAGTAGCAAGTGAAGACTACATATTTTTTAAATCCTAATGCATATAGCACGAAGCAAAAACATTACAATTAAATGCCTACAATATGAAAATACAGTAAGAACTTAGAAAAACTTCTGTGAAATATTAAGCAAGTCAATTTATATGAATCCTGTAAACTCTGCTAGTAACAAAAGAGTGCATGCTCATGCAAGGCAAAGTAGGACAGTAAGTACCTAGGAAAAATCTATTAGAAAAGTTCCTGTTGTAAAGATTGCAGACTACTCTGCACATATTGTAAGGGAGTCAAGCACACATTTGCATGCCAGGTTGTTGGATAAAAGAAGGCCATGATTTTGTTGTCAGTGCCTCCAGTTTCAGTTTAACTAACTGCTAACAATTTATCACATAGCCTTATCATATTGTGGCTTTGTTTACTATCGTGATGTACTGATGCATATGTCAATGTGAATGATTTTCTTTAGCAGTTAGACAGAGTTTGTATGGAGCGCTCGAGTGTTGGGATGGCCAATTCAAGCCAAGCTTTGCTTCGACCATTAATGGTGCCTAGCCACTTTAGATGATGTTTAGGCATAAATGTTTTGAGTAACTTTATTGTGGGATGGTTTGAATAATGTTTGTGTAGCCCGATTTTAAACTTTTGAATCGTTTAATTTTAGATGTGAACAAATAAACAAGTTATGGTTTAACGGCTTTATTCAAACGGTTTGTTTGTCTATTGTGTTTTTAATTAGTTAATAGCGTCGTAATAATGTCTGGTGGCACCAAACCAAGTGCGTCGTGTTGTAAAAGTGGCTATTGGCAACACATTTTCTTTGGAAAAATAACCTATAGCAACTAACTATCCTCGTAGCAATAGTGGCAAATGTTGCCATATTGGTCTTGTTGCCACACTCGTCATGTGATGCAATAGAGGCTATATGTTATAGCAACCAAACATCGGGCGTAGCAATTGCACATGTTGCCACCACTTCATGTTGTTGCGACATAGGTCTTGTTGCCACACTCGTTATGCGATGCAATATAGGATGCACCTTATAGCAACCAAACCTCGAGCGTGGCAATTGCACTTGTTGCTACAACTTTTTGGTGTTGCAACATGATCGTTGTTCCCACACATGTTAAGCGTGGCAATACATTTTCTTGCAGCACACGTTCATCGTTGCTAGTGCACCATTTGTAACGACATGGGCAAGTTGCCATTGCAAGATCTAGCAACACCCAAGGTGTTGCATTAGTTGTTGTTGCCACACCTACAACCATAGCAAAAACTTATATTGCAATGCCTAGGCGTTGCAAATCCAAAACGCATTTTGCAACACTTCCTAGAAAAAGCATTGTCCAAAGCTTTACCCACGCAAGCGCTTCCAACGCCTCGCAACGAAAAAAAGAGTTGCTATTTATGTTGCAACTATTCTGAACATATTGCAACACTTTTTGGGTGTTGAAAGGGTTGTTTGCTGGATGGTTCTTTCAGTCCTTTCACAAACACTTCTGGTGTGGAATCTTGGCTCTATTTGATCCTAATTTAGCCAGTGTATCAGCTGCTATGTTTGAGTTTCTTAACACATGGTGTACTTCGAATCCTTGAAAATTTTTCTCTAGTTTTCTGACTTCAGCGCAATAAGCTCCCATATTGTCTTTTGTATAATCCCACTCTTTGTTGACTTGATTAATCGCTAGTGTTGAGTCATCGTAGACTAGTAGTCTTCTTATTGCCAAAGAGTTGGCAACTCGTAGCCCATGGATTAATGCTTTATATTTTGCTTCATTATTAGTTGCTTGCCATAGAATTTGTAGTATGTATTTGAATTTTTTTTCCTTCTGGTGATATGAATAGTACTCCTGCTCTAACTCCTCGTAGCTTGAGTGTGTCATCAAAATACATCTTCCAGTGATTGGTGATAGCCTTGAGTTGTTTTAGGTTGATTTCTCTCCATTCTGCCAGGAAGTTGCTTAGTGCTTGAGATTTGATGGCTGTTCTTGGCTGGAACTCTATATTCAAAGCCCTGAGTTCTACTGCCACTTTGATATCCTTCCTGTTGCATCTTGATTTTGTAGTATATCAACCAGTGAAAATTCTATCACCACTGTAATTTGTGCCTGTGAAAGTAGTGCCTCAACTTTCTTGATGATATGAGGATTGCGTAGAGTAGCTTTTGCACATGAGGGTATCTGACTTTTGACTCTGTCACTACCTTGCTTACGTGTAGTAGACCGGTCTTTGTACTTTGTATGCGTGGCCGAGTTCTTCTCTTTCCACTACGATATTTGTACTAACTACATTTTTGGTGGCTGAGATGTAGAGTATCATGTCCTCCTTGTTGGGTGGTACTAAAATGGTTGATGAGGCTAGATAATCTTTGAGTTTCTATAATGCTTCTTGTGCTTCTGGTGTCCACTCCAATTTGTCTGGCTTCTTGAGTAGTTTAAAGAAGAGTATTCCTTTTGCCCCTAACCAAGATATGAATATGTTTAGTGCTGCCATGCACCCTATTAATTTTTGAACACCTTTGATACTTTTGGGTGGCACCATGTCCATGATTTCTTTGATTTGCTTTGTGCTTGCTTTGATGCCTCGATTGCTAATTAAAAAGCCAAGTAGTTGTCCTTCTGATACCCCAAATACGCATTTCATTGGATTTATCTTCCAATTCCATTTTTAGATTTGTGAAAGTCTCTTGTAGATCTTCTATCATAGAATCGGGTTCTTTTGTCTTGACCACTATGTCATCTATGTTATGCTTCTGTGTTTTTTACCTATTTGATCTCCCAAGCATGTTTGTATTGCTCTCCTGTATGTTGCTCCAACATTCTTTAATCCAAAGGGCACTGACTTGTAGCAATATGCTCCGAAGGGAGTGACAAAATATGTCTTGCTTTCGTCCTCCTCTCTGGGAGAAATCTGATGATAACCTGAGTATTCTAGAAAAGATAGTAGTGTTGATCCTCTTGTTGAGTCTATTACTTGATCAATTCTAGGTAGACTATATGGATCCTTTGTGCAATGTCTGTTAAGGTCTGTGTAGTCAATGCACATGCGCCACTCTTTGAAGTTCTTTTCTAAACAAGCACTAGATTTGGTGAGTTCATTTGCCATTAATTTGGTGAGTTCTATTTTGATTGCTGCTTTTCTGGGTGTGAATCATCTTAGCTTTTGCTTCACGATTTTGGACCCTTTCTTGACATCAATTGTATGCTCAGCCAAATCTCTCGGGACTCCTGGCATGTCAACTGGCTTCCAGGAAAAGATATATTTATTGTCCCTAAGAAATTTGGTGAGCGTGAGTTCCTATTTAGGTTTGAGTTATGCACTGATGGTCGCCATCTTCTCAGGATCGCCAGTTTGCATCCGACCTAAACCCATCTCTACCCTGTAAACTCCATCGTCTTTGCAAATGTGCCAACACCATCAAGTGTACATCACCATGTGCTTATGTGTTAGCATTGTCTCAATCATTTTCAAAGGCAATATGTTTGTGTACTAGATCTTAAATGCATATGCTCATGAATTAGACCTAGTGGCACTTGAACGTCGAGATAACTATGACTTTCCCTCTTGATAGTACGATTATCTACCCTAAAAGTGATCACACTCTCTATAGTGTCTCGATCACCAAACCGAAAAACCCTATCAAGATATACCTTTGTCTTAATTTCCATTGGCTCTCCTAGATGCCTCGGAGGTCGATCATGACCCCATGTACACCATGTCCATAACCATGATCTTGTGGTCATCTCCATGCCACCATGCTCCTTCATCACATGTTGCTAATTTATTCTACATACACTTAGTGAAATCATTAGCAACTTGGTGTGTCATCAATTAGCCAAAACCAAACAAGAGCTTTCAGTAGCACCCTGCATTTGTTGTGCTTGTCCATTGATCTTCTCTTGTGAAGTTAATCGGATATTCTGACCAGTCTAAGTATCTTGGCGTTGCGGGTTCTGCTGCCATGATTACCGTGTGAGCTAACTACTCTTGTTGCTTGCTTCGGGCACCAGGTACTCCTGAGAATATCATCGCAATTTTCTTCTTAGGTTCTTGGAAATCGCCTTCTGCTCATTTCTCTTCCTTTCTGGGTTCTTCATCTTTTCTTTCCGTGTTGTTACGGTACCCACCTTCTTTTTTGTACCAATTTATGAAATCATAGCACTCCTTCAGCTTGTGATTCAACTTTGGGTGCATGAAACATGGCATATTCTTGAATTCTTTGTATTGTTTTGTCTTCATCTCTCGCTTTTCTTGATAACTCATGTTGTTGTTTTATCTTTTCTTGTTGTCGGTGGCTGCTACCATGTTGTCTTCACGAGGTCTTTTGTCATTGTTCCTGTAGTCTGGCCTCCCTCTTCTTTCAAAGTTATCCCTGTTGTTAGGGAATCTTCTTCGGGTTCTTTCTTCTGATGATATTAGCTTTTCAACAACTTTCTTGAATTCTTCATTTGTTTTTGGGTCTTCATCACAAAAGTCTTTGAATTGCCACCATGCCAAAATTCCATTGCTAAAAGCTTCTATGACTTCCCTGTCGGTGATGTCATGCACTTGTGCCCTTTCTTCACCAAATCTTCTATAGTATTCCCTGAATGTTTCTCCTCTGTGTTGCCCTATTGATTTTAACTCGGCTGGGGTCATGGGTGTGTGATGATACCAGCGAAGTGTTCACATAATGTTCTTTGTAAATCTCCCCAATGTCTGATAGATCCTGCTGGTAGCTTATCAAACCATTGAAGGGGCATTGCTTCCAAGGCCATTGGAAAAAATAATAGTCTTGAGGTCGTCGTCTCCTCCGGCCAATTCAATTGATTGAGAGTAAACCCTGAGCCATTGTCTTGGTTCTTCTTTCCCATTACACTTCGAGTGATTTGATAGCTCAAATTTTTGTGGTAATTTCATTGTTTGTAGCCTTCCCGCAAAGCATGAGAATCTATAGTAAGCTTCTCTTCTTCTGTAATCTGTGAGGGTGACCTTCTGTATTGAGACCTATTTTCTTTATATTCTGATTCGCCTTATCCCCCTCCCTATCCATCATTCTTGATTGCTCTAGCCTTCTTTGGGTGGGGCAGGGTCGGGCTCTTTCTATCCTTGGGCCGTGCCATGTTGATTAGTTTTTCACACGAGCTCTCCTTGCATTGCTACTTTTAGATGGTCCCAATCTCTCAAAAATTGATCTTCTGGGTTTTTCTTCTACTGGTTTGGCATTCCCGGGTTGTCTCTCTTGAAATCTGGGTTCTTTTTGAGTCGTGGCCTTCTCCTTATCGAGCTCTTTTAGTTTGTCGAGTTCTTTAGTTAGCTCCCTGATCGTATCTTCTTTAGTTTTTTGTGGCTTCTTTTTCTGCCATCTTCTTGTTGTACTCAATGAGTTCGACTTTGTATGATGCCTAAGCCTGCTTCCTTTGCCTTGCCTTGTTCTTGCGACTAAGTCTTCGTTTGTTCCTCTTCACTATGGCTTGTCTCTTTTCCTCGTCTTCATTGTTGTCAGTTTTTTCTTCTTGGGAGATGTTTGCTTCTGATTCGTCAGATGACCAAAAGTTAGGGATCTCTGGTGACATCAGGAGTTCTGTAACCTTGGGCATGTACACGGTCCTTCTCCTATGGTTTCTTCTATGGTACTTGGGTTCTTCTTCTTTCAAATTGATGATCTATGTAGATGAGTAATCAAGTTCTTTTCCTTCTTAATAGGGTAGTTTTTGATAGTAACTATCGAGATGGGTTCTTTCAGTGACAAAAGAACCCGGCCAGTGTATTAGGCAGTTCTTTGGAGTTAATATCATGATCAACCCTCCTTGCGCTCCTTTTAACGTGAAATTTTGCATTGTTTGCTCAACTTTTCTTCTTCTATCTTGGCAGTTGTGGACTAAGTAGTTGGCTTTGCGGAGTTGCTTCTTGCTCTCCTGTCGTGCTACGGACACTTGCATGCCTTCGAGATGTATTCTTGTATGATTGATGTTGTGTTGTGGAGCACGTATGGAAGTGAGTCCCAGTCAGATAAGAGGAACGAGTAATTAACTAGATGTTTTGAACACTTTCCTATTACAATTCGTCTAGAAATAAAGAAAAACTGCACGTAGTCTTGCTCCGTGCTTCGATCTGTCAGGCGGTCGGACCACTAGTTGGGGCCCACCTCCTCTATTCTTTAGTCATGGGGAACTCGTAGGGTCCCCATCGACATTATCTCTGAGTCTTCTACGTGTGAATTGATGTACATTTTCACTTCATTTGAGATCCAAACTTAAGCTAAAAAAATATTGATATGAAAATTATATTTTTAAGAGTACATGATTTTTTTGACTTTTTATAAAGTGATTTAAATTTCAAATTATATATAGTATATAGTAATTTTATAGAGAGAATTCTAAGATTTTTTTTAATTCCGTAGACAAGGTGATTTGCACTTAATATTTTTTCCCCACCAACCAATAGGCAGAGGCAACAGCTGGTTACTCGGTTTCTCAGCTGCCTCAAACCCTCGCTCCCTCGGTCTCATCGAAAACCCCCTCGTTTTATTTCCTCTACTCCCTCTCCGCTTCTCTCCACCATCCTACTCAGGCACCTCCCGCATCGTGCTCTCAGATCCCAGTCCCGCATTTCCCAAGGCCAGGTAAGCCCGCTGCTGTGCCCCTCCCGATCGTCCCGTCCCTCGTCCTCGGTTCACCCCGCTGTTGCCCTGTTGTTCGGAGGGTGAATATCTGGGGCGAGTGATCTGTGTCGATGCATCGTTTTCGTGCTGGTGTTACCTGGATGGTGCTCCCAGTGGTACCGTTACAAGCTGACGCTTGCTGGATTCATGATTGTCATGTCATTTTTGCGAGAGAGTAGGTTGTCTTTTTAGTTCTAGGGGCGTGAAAATTTCAAATCATGGTCCCGGATTTTAGGCGTGACTGCGTGAGCTTCCAATCTACAAGATCTGTTGCCGATTAGTTAACATAGCAGGTGTCTTGTAGCCATAGTGAACTCGGACACTTAATTTTGTGACACTCTCTTTTTATTTTCTGTTTGGACAGGTCCGTTGGTATTGAAGACGATGGCTGCTTCTGCAGCTGCTGGTGTGCAGATGGTGGCTGCACGCCCTTGCATCTCAGCCTCGCAAGGAATTCTTGCCGCGAGGGCAGCGGTTTCTATGACTGATTGCATGCGTAGTACCACTGCTACATTCCCCAAAATCAGTTGCTCCTTGCCTCAAGGTTCTAAGCGCAATGGTGTTGTTGTAAGAGCAATATCAGTAGAGAGTGGCCCGCGGGGGCTTCCCATTGATCTCAGAGGTAACTCATTGCAATTGGTATGATGCAAAGTATTTACTTTTTGTGAAACAGGAACATTTGGAGTGGCTATTTTAGGCAATCAGGCACAAAACTTCAGTTAATAGCTTGAGGGTTCCATCCTAACATTTTTTCATAAGCAGCTGAGAACCTTTGAAAGATCATTGCATTAGATACCTGGAATGATTGTGTTTTACATATCATCTAGTTGATAATGGTAGAACTGAACCATATATTTAGGTCTTGTTTATTTTGTCCATGGTTCCAGTTAGTAATCGAAAATCTGATTCTTTGGATAGTGTATTTTTAAGGAGTGTAGAATAAACCTGTTAGTGGTGCCTTAAAAAGCAAGAACAAAATATGACTAACATTTGATAAAAATCCCATGATACCTTAGAAAGAAAATCAATTTAGCAGTAGCAGAAGAAACATACTTTTATTGTTAGGTCTAACAATCAATTTACTGGAAACTGCGTAGTATTCTCATGTCAAGCACGGAGTATTTTATTTATTGTTCCGTAGCCTTTATTGAAAGAATGAAAACATAAAGGAATCTTTTTGTCAGCCTGCTCTTTGACAGTAAGATTTTCATTACTACAATTTTTCTCAGATACTTAAATGTTTCAGGTAAAAGGGCGTTCATTGCTGGAGTTGCTGATGATAATGGCTATGGATGGGCAATTGCAAAGGCACTTGCTGCGGCTGGTGCTGAAATTCTTGTTGGTACATGGGTGCCGGTGTGTTGATCAGACCCTTAAAGATTTATTTGCATTGGACACTTTACCGATCCATTGTCTTATGTAGTATTTTTCTTTGATAGGCACTTAACATATTTGAGACAAGTCTGAGGCGTGGAAAGTTTGATGAATCACGGAAGTCTGTATTTTAGTTCTTTATTAGATTCATCGTACAGACAGTTTAGCAGGTGTCTAACTTAATGTTGATACAGGTTGCCAGATGGAACTCTTATGGATATTGTTAAAGTCTATCCACTTGATGCTGTCTACGATTCCCCTGATGATGTTCCTGAAGATGTAATGTTCTTACTTTTTATCCCCTTTTTGCAACATGGCTTTGTAATTAACATTTTATTTCTCTATTAGGTAAAATCGAACAAAAGATATGCAGGTTCATCAAACTGGACAGTAAAGGTCTGTAGTTGCCAATCATTTTTCCATATGTATAGCTGCCTAGGTTCTATGCTTGCTAGAAGAAATGCTCAAAATACAACTGCAGTGTGTTACCTGTTTCTCATAAAAGCTTTAGTGAAAATAACATTGATCTCTCTTAATTTAATAGGAAGTTGTTGAATCAGTGAAGAATGATTTTGGTAGCATTGACATACTAGTGCATTCTCTTGCTAATGGCCCAGAGGTACAATCTCCCTCCTTCTCGCTCTATGTATATGTGTACATGCAGTGGTGTGCTGCAGCTCTTTCTTGTGACAATAGACTCAATGTCTAACCATCTTAAAAATCACCTATCTTCATTTTGTAGGTAACAAAACCTTTGTTGGAAACCTCAAGAAGAGGCTATCTTGCGGCACTTTCAGCATCCAGTTACTCCTATGTTTCATTGCTTCAGCACTTCCTTCCTATAATGAATCCTGGTAGTGCATATCTCCTATGCTATGCCTGCTACCATTATTTCCCATGCTAAGATTAATACTGCTGTTGCTGCCTTCTTTTTCCTTGAGCCAATGGATGATCGTAGTTTATTGCTTAGCTATCTATAACGTAGTTCGTGTGGGTGAAACTTTTGAGTATAAAATCTATTATTCTGGTTTCACCTTTTTTGATCCCTTTATTTATCCTTTAATAGAGAAAATGTGTTCTGAAACGCAACCTGTTAACCTTTATGTTGGCACTGTTTCATGCATTTCAATATTTTGCAGGTGGTGCTAGCATCTCTCTAACATACATTGCATCTGAAAGGGCGATTCCTGGGTAAAATATTCTGTTGAGGTTTTTTTGATGGAGCTAATTTCTGTGGTTTGATATCACTATTATATATTGATTTTGTTCGCTGATAGGTATGGTGGTGGCATGAGTTCTGCTAAAGCAGCTCTTGAGAGTGATACACGGGTATGCTCTTGCATAATTGTGTACTTAAATTCTTCATTTTCCCATGAATTCATGTTCTTTTTTACATTTATAAACCTGTCACTGTAGGTGCTTGCTTTTGAAGCTGGACGAAAAGGCAAAATCAGAGTTAATACCATATCAGCAGGTACTTTCATCAAGTAATACTGCTGAAGTAAAAAGAATATTAGCAGTATACTTTTTTTGTAGACTATTCCTGTATGCCTTGACAATTAACCTACACTTGGGTTTGTAGGCCCACTTGGGAGCCGAGCTGCTAAGGCAATTGGATTTATTGAGAAGATGATAGAGTACTCATATGTTAATGCACCATTGCAGAAGGAACTGTTGGCTGGTCAGAGTTGCCTCCTTCCTTTGTTACTTGTGACTTGTTGTTTCTTCCCCCTATTTGAAAGGTACAACCTTTTTCTTCAAATACTCTCTTTCTCTTAACAAATATACTTTTGTTGAACAGATGAGGTGGGGAGCACAGCTGCATTCCTGGTTTCTTCATTGGCTTCTGCCATTACTGGCTCAACTGTTTATGTTGACAATGGACTTAATACAATGGGGATTGCAATTGACAGCCCTTCCATAATGTCATAGATGTGGCTGTGGTAGATAGACGACCTTTCCTGCTGCATTGCGGTGTGATTCTTGAATAAAGATCTTAATTAGTTATTACTAAGAGAGGCAAGGGCAGGAAAGGGTCAAAATATGAAGTAACTGGTATTTTACGCCTTTGGTGTTGGAGATGATGGGGTACCTGGTAATTGCTATGATATAGTTTTAAATGATTCAGAAGCAGTACAATAATACCCGACAGTGTGTTCCTGATATTATGTTCACTTGACATTTTCAGCCTTTTATACTATTTTCACCGTGGTTGAGTACTCTTTAGATGAGCTGAGCCAAGGCAAATGTTCTTTTCCTATTTGCATGTGGGGTTATTAGCTAGTACATCTCTAGATAGAACTGGAGGCACCCATACATCCATATTTACAAGATCTCTCTAATCATCTTTGTCTCCCGTTCTTTTGCTTTTGCGTTGGAGGCGCTTTTATCGGTTCTCGTTATGCCATTCAGCATCGAGTGCAAACTACGAAGGATGATGGCATCTTCATTTCCCATCACAGTGGTGGCATGTGGAATTGTAGAGTCTTACTTGTATGCCATTAAAAAAGATGGATCTAGTTGTCCAAGCCATTAAAAAGATTGATCCTTCAACAAATTTGTTACATATAAGGCAAGACCAGCAGTGTAGATAGCTGTTCTATGATATGAGGGCGGAGCTTACCCTTTGTCTGGGATGACCTGAGAAGGCTATCAGAGAGGTATCTAGCCACCACAAGAAAGTATATGTTGTGTATGAGTTTGTAAAACTTTTCTCTTTCAAGCCATTCTGTCCATGCTCTGCTAGTGTTCTGGCGTTTGGAACCCTTGACATGTGGGTTCAGGCAATGTAAATGTCCTAAATACCCTCAGTCTTAATTTTTTCTCTTTGCGTCACACCTGTTGACAGGTGGACCCCACTTGTCGAGACCATCCTCAACGTCTGGCTAGCACCTCTCTCTTATCCCTCCACTCCCATCGGCAACCACCGTGGCCAAGCAGCAACACCCATGCTCGGTGTCCACGGCGGCGGAGGCGCGCTGCGGAAACTGCGTCCGTGGTGGAGACACGCTGGCCTGCGCCCACGCCTACGGTGGCGTTGTGCTGGCCCGCCCTGCGCCTGGCGCCCGTGACCGGTGGCGGCGGTGCATTGGCCTGTGCTCGCGCCTAGCCGTCGCGTCCGCCGCGGACGCACGCTGACAGAAGGTGACGGCCGCATCTGAACACCCCAGTGAGCCCCACCCATCTGACAAAAGCAGCACAGGTACACCATGAGGCTCCCCGTGGCACCTGCATTGTGACGCTGCACGCCAGCGCATGATGCACACCAAGCTCTGGGATTTCGCACCACGACGCACCGAGCCCAGGCCGATGACACAAGTGAGAGAATAGAGAGCATGCTGCCTTGAAGAGAAAGAAGGGGATAGGGCAAGATAGAGAAGAAAGAGAGAGAGAGAGAGGGAGTTCGAGTAGCTGATAAGTGGACTCCACCGTGGGGGTAAAATGTTCTTTTGACATGTCTGTTTGACACTGTTATCATTGGAAGTAGACGAAATGACTTGGTAGTGAAAAGATATACGAACTTGAACATATACGATAGATCAAACTTTTTAGTGGCTCAACTAGACCATCTTTATTAATGACACACAAGAGACTCAATTGTAGAACCTAGGCAAACGTGATGAGATGAATGTGATATACTGACCGACCGTGAACACGGTACCTTGCTGATCACAGTACAATACCATGACATGGTACCGTGTTGATCATGGTACAATACCATGACGTGTACTTCTCTATTCTAAATTTTGCTATGTTATAAGGTTCTAATGGCTAGAGGGGGGTGAATAGCCTATAAAAATTTCTTGCAAAGCACTAAGACAACTGGTTAATACTTAAGATGACGAAGCTCTTTCTAGCACTAGCTCAACTAACCTATGCAAGCCACCTATACAATTTTAACAAGGCTAAAATCTATAATCATACCAACAAGCCTAGGTTGCTAACTTACTCCTAGTGAACAAGGGAACTAACACTAATTACCACTAGAGAGCTAAACTAGCAACTAGCACTACACAAGATAAATGTAAGTGCAAGAGAGAGGTTTTGGATTGTTATATCGCCGATGTAGAGGTGATGAACCAATCAATAACAATCACAAACACAAGAATGAATCCTCGGTAATCAAGATGACATAATGATTTTTTCCGAGGTTCACTTGCTTCCTGGCAAACTAGTCCTCGTTGTGGCGGTACACCCACTGGGAGATGTGCCCACTTAATGGCGTCACCTAACCAAACCCACAGCCTTGGGTGCGGCACTATCAACACAAAATGGGGATCCTCCAAGCCACGAGCAATCCACTGGAGCAGCCAATTGCGATCTCCCGCGGGAAAGGCTCGAGAACCCCTCACAAATCACCGACGTGGTCTCGAACAATCACCAACTCGAGCTCAACCACCGCTACTGCTCCAAGCCATCTAGGCTGACGGGAATCACCCAACAATAACAAGAAATCCACAACAATCACCACGATCAAGTGCCTCTAGATGACTCTCTTTTGAATCAAGAACTCAAGCAAGGAGAGGAGTGGAGGGAGTCTCTTTGGCTCAAAGTATGCTCAGCAATGTTAGAATAGGCAAGAGTGAGCTCCCATGGCGGCCAAGGGGCTATTTATAACCCCACCTCGAAATTCAACCGTTACAATTTAAACCAGCCACAATCGACATCGTCGGACGCGTCCGACACTCCTCGTCGGACAACCGACCCGGCGTCCGTCGCGTGTAACCAGCACCGGCTCGAAGTCGACCGTTGGAGGCATTGGACACGTCCGGCACGTCAGACCCACGTCCGATGCTCAGTGTCCAGCGCTTCGTCGAAGATGCAGACCTCTTTGAGTTGCGTTCGATGCGCGTCGGACGCGTCCATTGGTGTAAGGTCCTAGATGGCTAGAGGGGGTGAATAGCCTATTAAAAATTCTACAAATCACTAGATAAAACTTTATTAGTAAAATAAATGGCATAAACGCGGTTTTGCCTAGCCTAGATGGTGAGCAAGCCTCCTAATGACAAGTCTAGTATATTCTATGATCTCTATATCACACAAGGGCTATGTCATACTTTCTACACTAGTGAGCTAGCAAGAAAACTATTTCTACACAAGCTACACAATATAAACTAGAAAGTAAATACAAGAGATAGGATGGTGATTGTTATACTGACAGTGAAGTGAAGATGTTGCCAATCACCAAGATGATGTCTAATCAATCACAATGACAATAATCACAATATGAAGAACCAATCATCGGGAGACAAATGATGACATAATTATTTTTATTCACCAGGTGTTCACTTCTGCACCGACAAGCTACATCACTCGTTGTGTCGACCAACACCTAGATGGTTCTTCAGTTCTTGACTCGCAAGTCAGGGCCTCGCAAGGCATGCTCACGCTAGAGCACCGCGAGACACCACTCTCAAGTGAGGTAGCTCAATGACACAGGCATTTCACTAGAGTTACTTTTGGCTTTTCACCGAGGACAAGCACAAGAACCTCTTACAAATCAACCAGAGGTGGGCAAGAACAATCACCAACTCTTCCCAACGCCTCCAACAATCCTCCAAGCCGGCTAGGAGCGGTACTCTCCAAGAGAAACAAGAAATCTACCGGCAAAATGACTCGCAAGTGCCACTAGATGAATCACCTCATGCAAATGCACTTCGAATCACTCAATCTCCCTCAAGATTAACAATCAAGCAAGATAGAATGAGTAGGAGGAAGAAGCTTCAGCTCAAAGGATGCACAAGAGTGTTAGAATAGCCAAGAGACCTCCCCAAGGACCGGCCACCTTCTATTTATAATCCCAAGCATCCAACTAGCCATTACCCTCTCGGAATACATAGCATCGAGACCTCTGGACGCGTCTGACGGCCAGCGTCGGACGCATCCGACGCTCACTTTGCACCACACGGCCAACTAGACATTAAGCATCCTCGGACGCGCCCGGCGTGACGACACCACGTCCACCGCTCAACGTCCGGAGGTCAGCGCAACCCTCTCTGAGTTGCGTCTGGAGACCACCAGACGCGTCCAGCACTTCGATGATTCGGCGTCCGGCGCTATACAAAATATTCACGCCCAAAACGGTCAGTTCAAACCGGACCTCCGGACGCCTGGGACAGCATCCGGCGCTTGTCCCTGGACGCCCGGCACTCACTATGCAGCGTCCATCGCTCGCCTCAGTCGGACCACAATAGCCCAGACGCTACCCCTGCGTCCGGCGCCCAAGTCCGGACGTGTCCGACGCGTGTAAATGCTCGATTTCACGCCGTCGTCGAATGCTATCTCATCCACCTTTGCAAATGTGCCAACACCACCAAGTGTACATCATCATGTGCTTGTGTGTTAGCATTTTCAAAACATTTTCCAAAGGATTTTCCGTCGCACACTAGATCCTAATGCATCAACATGAAATGATTGACCTAGTGGCACTCATAAACCGAATTCGTGAAGATCTCCCCTCTTCATAATTCGGCTATCGATCCTAAACTACTCAACCCTCTATGGTGTCATGAGTGCAAAACAAAATGGCCCTATAGGTTATACCTTTGCCTCGAGCCCATTTTGCTTTTCCATCAACCGCCAAGCCTTCACATGACACGTGACACTCCATGTCATCATGCAACTATCTTGGTCCATCGATCTCGATCTTACTTGCTCTTCACCGTCAGTTGGTCCATCGGCGCCAAGTCTTGCCCAAGCTTCACCATCGCAGTGGTCACTCACTTCGAAGCCTCAACTTGCCCTTCATGCTTCCAACCGGTCCATCGAGCCTAGCCTCATCTCTTGATCTTCACCTTTGGTCACATGACACCATGTCATGACTCATCCATTGAACTCCACTTGGCGTGGACTACCTTTCTCTAAATCATTCACTTAGAAACAAGGTTAGTCCTAAGGTTTCATCAATTAGCCAAAACCAAACTAGGGACTTTCAATCTCCCCCTTTTTGGTAATTGATGAAAACCTCATAAAGATGATTTTATAATAAAAGATTTTGAACTTGTCATGCTTGTCCAAGCAATTTGAGTCATGAATAAAATTTGTACAACCATCACAAATTCGGTTTTGGTAGGATTAGCTCCCCCTACATATGTGCATAGAGTTTGGATTGAAAGCTTTGCACATATGCATGGATATGAAAAATTGTGGGAGAGTAATTCTACCAAAATGATGCTAAGGTGTAGGAAATGGACCTTTGAAGCATGATACCAATCGAAGTTGCCTTTTATACCATCCTTAGCACCATTGTTAACTAGACACATGTCAAAGCTCAAGAACCTCATGAGATCAACATTATATGTAAAGGCTCTCGAACATAAGGTAACTCAACAAGTCTAGTTACAACCTATTCATGCTAGTAGATCATATCATCATTCAAGTTCTAGACTAGTATTACATCACACAAGCATAAATACCATGTGTACCAACATGTGCAAGAGCAAGTCATAAGTTAATGCACAACCAAATGCAACAAATTGTTCATGAGCTTGCTCCCCCTACTTGTCTGCTTCTCAAAAATTTTATTTACCCCCTTCCATTTCCATATCTTTATGACTTATCTCTCCCCCTTTGTCATCGATTATCGAAAAGGTATGGTTAAATTGTGGAGAATAAGTTACATAGTTCTTTTGGTGTGGTAGAATCAAATTTTGTCAAATTTGGTCTCATCTAGCTTACTTGCCAAAGATATTTAATTCGGTTTAGACCAAAGACAAGTTTCTTCACACCTCACTAGAAGGGTTATCTTGCCTATGTTGAATTAAACACTTATAACAAATATTCTAGATTCAACACTAGGATTGCAAGCTCACAAACATGGCATATATCATCACTAGATAAAGTCAATCTAGAAGCAATAGTGATGCTATATATCCATAAAATTCATTTGATTTTTCATGAATGCACTTAGGATGCAACTTGTATGTCTATATGTTCTAACAAGTCCTAATATACCATGAATGACATGTCAATACACTTTTACCTTGCATTGTCGAAGGACAGGCATGTCAATAGTGGGTGGGGTGCATTCAACTCATGTTTGAGAAGTCAAGAATATTCAATTCATTCCTTATCTTGCAAAATCTCTTCTCATCTAGGGGCTTGGTGAGTATATCGACAAGTTGATCATCAGTTCCAATACTCTTAATTGAAATATCACCCTTTTGTTGATGATCTCTTATGAAATGATGCCTTATGTCAATGTGCTTTGTTCTTCCATGTTGGACCGGTTTTTGTGTCATCTTGATTACACTTTCATTATCACAAAACAATGGTATATTCTTGAAGTTGAATCCATAGTCCTTCAAGGTTGATTTCATCCATAGCAATTGTGCACAACAAGCACCCACACTAACATATCGGCTTTGGTGGTAGAGATTGCTATGGTGTTTTGTTTCTTTGAGGACCACGACACTAGTGATATTCCAAGAAATTGACATGTTCCACTAGTGCTTCTTCTATCAATTTTGCACCCCCATAGTCGGAGTCCGAATATCCAATCAATTCAAAGTTTGACCCCTTGGGATACCATAGTCCAACATCTTGTGTATGCTTCAAAAACCTCAATATTCTCTTTGCGGCCTTGAGATGACTCTCTCTAGGTGAGGCTTGATATCTTGCACACATACATACACTAAACATGACATCCGGCCTTGATGCGGTGACATAGAGTAAACTTCCAATCAAAGACTGATATTCCTTTTGGTTCATCATGTTCCCACTACTATTAATATAGAGACTTTCATTGGTTCCCATTGGAGTTGAAATTGCCTTTACATCTTGCATTCCAAACTTCTTCAATATGTCCTTGATGTATTTTCCTGGACTCACAAATGTGCCTTCCTTCAATTGCTTGACTTGAAGACGAAGGAATAATGAGGATATTCCTAGCATTCCCTCATCTTCGAATGAAACTACACTTGATATTACTGGTCCAATTACAAGGAGTAGAGCTAAACAATTGGAGAAGGAAATTCATTCTCAGGTGAACGCTAACCTTATGTTTAATGATCAGATTACGTTAAATGAACCTATGCTTTTGAGTTCTTGTTTCAATGTCCTTAGGAATGAGGGAGTGAATGAGCAAGCATGGGATGATGAAGGATTCAAGCCCCCGGACATCTGAACCAAGAAACCTAGGCGTGCAAGAATAAATGGTGCTTCATCACCTTTGCATGGGAATGCAACCAGAAGCTAGATGGCTGACACATGCTACGAATTCCAAGCATCACCGCGGACAGAATACAAGGAGTTAGATGGTGCTCTATATTTGGTTGGAAGCGTCTTCAAGTCTACTTTCCAACCCATCAAACGGCTCCTCATTTGGACTTTCTAATAAAGAGTTATGCTCATTTTAGTAACTGCTGCCAGAAGCTGAAAAGACGCGCGAACCAGCCACGAAATCCACTAGTGCGTGCGCATACTTCCATTTACTCCAAGCTGATTGCCCCTCTCTCCATAAATATTTTGTATTAAGACAATGAAGGGACATATCTTGATTTGCTGAATTCAGATTACACAAACTCGTGGAGTTTTGTCTATGTGTGAGTCTTGAGAGACTTGCAACACTTGTTCTTTCGATTCCTGAGGGAGTTGTAGAACGCCGAACTGCGGTTCACCCAGTTCGTGCCTTCACGTCTATAGGGTGTGATTGCATGGGCTGTTTGTCGGTACGTGGAAGGGTGATTGTCTCGGTAGTTCGTCGCGTGGACAGCCTCGCAGTGCACTGCCTCTTCACCAGGCCACGCAGCGACAAGTTATCAAGTTCGCGGATCCTACGAGAAGATCGGGCCATACAACTTGCTGCACGCGCTACCTAGGCGTGAGCATATCATCTGGTACCAAAGCCTCCGTTTACTCGGTAGGATCATCTTATTTTGGTAGGATAGTTTGTTCCTTTTCCTACAGTCCACAAACAGCCGCACCACCAGCAAAATTATATACCTATCATTTCAATTTTGCATCTGAGTTTAGTTTGCAGCCTCGAGCGGTGATCCATTGAGACTTGTCTAGTTGCTGATTTCTCTTGGTCTAAATTCTCCTAATCTGAATTTTGTTTGTTTTCTCCTTTCTTCATTTCTATTCAGACTTTTACCTACGATCTTTTCTTCTTCTCTCTAAAATGTGCACACACATCAAAAAAAATCCCTACCCATCCCACCCTTGATTGCTTCCAAATCAGCCTACACATCGCACCGATACTTTGTATTTTATTCTGCGCCATCCTTATAGAACGTTGGATGATGTTTGTCTAGAGGTTTTGAAAAAAAAAGTACAAAAAAAAGACGAATAAAAAAAACAGTTTCAGTTCCAGAAAAGAATTATGTTCAGAAACAAAAGAGTCGCTTGAGTGATTGCAAGAAATAAGGGGATTGAGCAGTAGTCCGGTTGGTGCCAATTGTTTCCTTCAATCCACTTCTTCTACCTTGCTTCTTTTTTTTCCACCTGTTTTTTCTTTGTGATCAGCAATTTAGACTCATTTTTCTCTTTTGGATTATTGTTCGATTTTGCATCACTAACATTCCAGATTGCAGTGACACTATATCCCACCCAGCCCCACCCAAAGCATCGCGAGCTGTTGCACTGTCGTCTCTGGTACAATCACTCTTCCACTACATTTTGCAGCCACGGTTCTGCTCTTTTCAGGGAGAGAAAGAACTTGTTTTGTAAGTGGTGAGGGAGTGATTCCACATATATTCCACACATATATATTGTCCTATATTTTCCCCCTCTACTAATATGTCAGGACGTGGAGATGGTGCCGCTGTTTCGGTGGAGGAATTTCAGGAGTTGCGTACACAAATGAATGATTTGGTGCAGCAGCTCCACACTCTCCAACTGAACATGCCACGTGGAGAACCGCCACCAAATGAGAATGATGACACTGAGGAGGATGCTGATCCACCGCGTCGTCACGCTGGCCGTGGACGTGCCGGGCGTGGTCTTGGCTTTCCTAATTTTGGTCGTGCTCGGCGCATTCCTATTGGCGATCGAGGAGATTATGCTGGTGATGATAATATGTTGTCCGACATGGATGATCATCGACATGGTGGCCATCATGGTTATCGTGACCGCCATCATCGTTGTCGTCATGATGATGGCTTAAGAGACGTGAAAGTGTCTATTCCCCCTTTCAACGGACAAGAGAATGCTGATGCTTATTTTGAATGGGAGACCAAGGTGGAACAAATATTTGATTTGTATGAATACTCTGCTGAAAAGAAGGCAAAGCTTGCAGCCATTCAGTTTAAAGGCTATGCCATCACTTGGTGGAATCAGGTCCGTACTGAATATCAGAGAGTTGGGCATGTTCGTATAACTTGGGAAGACATGAAGAGGGAAATGCGATGTCGTTTTGTTCCTGCATATTACTCTCGTGATCTACATTTGAAGCTGAAACGTCTTGTGCAAGGTACTCATACTGTTGATGAATATTTTCAAGAATTGGAAATCTGTTTACTTCGTACAGGGATAACTGAAGATGAGGAATCCACAATGGCTCGGTTTCTGGTTGGCCTCAATAAACCCATTGCTGATAAAGTGGATATGACAAACTACACATGTCTCACTGAGTTGGTTCATTTTGCCAAGAGGGCTGAAAGGAAAATTTCTACGTCTTACAAATACAATGCTTCATGGCGTCATTCCCAACAGCAAGGGGATGTCACGCCTCAATTCCAGCAGCAAGGAGCTGCAACGCCCAAATCCTCATCTCGTGGAGCAAATAGATCTATTTCAACTTCTGCCAAACATTTTGATTCAAGAGGCAAAGCTGTAAGTTCTAATCAGTCCAGCTCCTCTACTAATGCAGCCCCAAGGAAGACAAGTAATATTGAATGTTTTAAGTGTGGTGGTCATGGGCATAAACAAGCTGAATGTCCCAATCGACGTACCATTATTGCACTTGCTGATGGTTCTTATGATTCTCAAAGTGAAGAGGATGCAGCGTTTACCAATGTATTTGCAGACCAACAACTTGATACTTGTGAGTATTCAGCTGAGGATGGTACATTTGAGCTAGGTCTGAATTGTTTAGCCATTCAACCTATTCCAACTTTTGCTCACAATGACATGTTACAAGATGTTGTTTCTCCATCTTCTGACGAGATTACTAGTGCTGATTTTGATGAGTTGCTTGCTGATTTTCCTGATTTGGAACCTTCTACAATGAATACACCATCTCCTTCTTTGGTGGTTAGGAGAGTTCTTTCCACTCAGTTTGTTGTTGCTGAACAAGGACAACGCCATAATTTGTTTCAGTCACGATGCAAAGTGAAAGGACAAGTGTGCCGTTTCATCATAGATGGTGGGAGCTGCAATAATATTGTTAGTGCTTTGCTTGTTGAGAAGCTTGGTTTGCAGCCACGTCGCCATCCACATCCATACCATATGCAATGGTTGAATAATTCTAGGACAGTTAAGGTTTCAGCCATGGTTCGTTTAACATTTTCCATTGGTGATTATCATGGAGAGGTCGATTGTGATATTGTCCCCATGCAAGCATGCCATTTGCTGCTTGGTCGACCCTGGCAATTTGATGTGGATTCGATGCATTTTGGACGGTCTAACAAATACACTTTCATTGCCAATGACAAGAAGGTGGTTCTTGTTCCATTGTCTCCAGAGGAGATACATGTTTCAGATGTGGCTCGCCTGAAAAGAGAGGAATATGAAAAAAGAAAACTAAGTGAGACCCACAACATTAGTAAGGGCGAGAGTTCTAAACCATCTAGCCACATAAAGCCTCATTCCACTTCCAAACAGCCACACCAAAATGAGTGCTTATTTGTGAGCAGGAGTGATTTGAGAGATGTGAGAAACACCTCAGCCCCATTCTTTGTACTGTTGTACAAGGAGGTTTTACTTTCAACTAACAACTTACCTTCCACGCTGCCTAGTGTTGTTCTTGATTTGTTACAGGACTTTGAGGATATTTTTCCCGACGAGGTACCAGCTGGACTTCCCCCACTTCGCGGCATTGAGCATCAAATTGACTTGGTTCCCGGTGCTTCTCTTCCCAACCGTCTAGCATACCGCACAAATCCTGAAGAAACAAAGGAAATTCAGCGACAGGTAAAAGAGCTTTTGGACAAAGGGTATGTTCGTGAATCCTTATCACCATGTGCTGTTCCTGTTTTGTTAGTTCCAAAGAAAGATGGTTCTTGGCGTATGTGTGTTGATTGTCGTGCTATCAATGCTATAACTGTTAGATATCGCCATCCCATTCCAAGGCTTGATGATATGTTAGATGAATTGAGTGGTTCAACTATTTTCACCAAGATTGATTTACGTAGTGGTTATCATCAAATTCGCATGAAAATTGGTGATGAATGGAAAACAACATTTAAAACTAAATTTGGTCTCTATGAATGGCTTGTGATGCCCTTTGGTTTGACAAATGCTCCTTCAACTTTTATGCGTTTGATGAATCATGTATTAAGAGCTTTCATTGGCAAATTTGTTGTTGTTTATTTTGATGATATCCTGATCTATAGCAAATCATTTGACGAACACCTTGATCATATCCGCCGAGTTCTTGCTGTTTTGAGAGATGAAAGATTGTATGGAAACATTGCTAAGTGCACATTTTGCACAGATCGTGTTGTTTTTCTTGGCTTTGTTGTTTCTGCAGATGGAATTCAGGTTGATGAAGAGAAGATTAAAGCAATCAAAGATTGGCCTACACCTACAAATGTGAGTCAAGTTCGAAGTTTCCATGGTCTTGCCGGTTTCTACAGGCGATTTGTTAAAAATTTCAGCACCATCGCTGCACCCCTTAATAATTTAACAAAGAAGGATGTTCCATTCAAATGGGGGGATGAACAAGACCAAGCCTTCAATGAGCTGAAAACAAAGCTATGTGAACCACCACTGCTACAGCTTCCTGATTTTGGTAAGACATTTGAGATCGAATGTGATGCAAGTGGTATTGGCATAGGAGGTGTACTACTTCAAGAAGGTAAACCTGTTGCATACTTTTCTGAAAAGTTGAATGGTCCACATCTGAATTATTCCGTCTATGATAAAGAGCTTTATGCCTTAGTTCGAGTTTTGAAAGTTTGGCAACATTATTTGTTACCTAAAGAATTTGTCATCCATTCTGATCATGAAGCTTTGAAATATCTAAAAAGTCAAGGCAAACTGAACCGTAGACATGCTAAATGGATTGAATTCATTGAAACATTTCCCTATGTTGTAAAACATAAGCGTGGAAAAGATAACATTGTTGCTGATGCTTTATCACGGAGATGTGGTTTGGTTACACAATTAGATACAAAAGTGCTTGGTTTGGAATCCATTAAAACGCTCTATGTGGCTAATTCAGATTTTAAAGAACCTTTCTCTCATTGCATTGCTGGAAAAGGCTGGGACAAGTATTATGTGCATGATGGTTTTTTATTTTGGACTAACAAACTATGCATTCCAGCCTGTTCGATTCGTCAAGTTCTTTTGCAGGAAGCACATGCTGGTGGCTTAGCTGGTCATTTTGGCGTCAAAAAGACATTGGACATGCTCTCAGATCATTTCTTTTGGCCACATATGCGACGTGATGTCCAGCGACATGTTGAACACTGCATCATCTGCTTGAGAGCTAAGTCCCGCCTTAATCCCCATGGTCTTTATACTCCATTACCAGTTCCAAATGTCCCTTGGGAAGATATATCCATGGATTTTATTTTGGGGTTACCTCGGTCTCAGAGGGGGAGGGATTCTATCTTTGTTGTTGTTGATCGCTTTTCTAAAATGGCACATTTTATTCCATGTCATAAGAGCGATGATGCTTCACATGTTGCTGATTTGTTTTTCAGGGAGATCGTTCGTTTACATGGAGTATCAAAGACTATTGTTTCAGACCGGGATACAAAATTTCTAAGCTATTTTTGGAAGACATTATGGGCTAAGCTTGGCACAAAGTTGTTATTTTCCACCACCTGTCATCCGCAAACCGATGGGCAAACTGAAGTTGTCAACCGCACCTTGTCCACCATGTTGCGTGCTGTGTTGAAAAAGAATTTGAAGCAGTGGGAAGACCGCCTTCCACATGTTGAATTTGCTTATAACAGGGCAGTCCATTCCACAACAAACTTTTGTCCATTTGAAATTGTTTATGGGTTTAAACCGCATACTCCCATGGATCTTTTGCCTTTACCATTACAGGAACAAGTGAACATGGATGCATCAAAGAGATCAGACTTTATCAAGAAGCTACATGATGAGACAAGGAAAAATATTGAGAAGAAATCAGCTCAATATGCAAAGCAGGTGAACAAAGGTAAGAAGAAGGTTACATTTCAGACAGGAGATCTTGTATGGTTGCATCTACGCAAGGATCGCTTTCCCCAACAGCGCAAGAGTAAGTTATCTCCTAGGGGTGATGGTCCATTCAAGGTTCTCCAAAAGATCAATGATAATGCTTACAAAATTGAGCTACCACCTGAATATTCCAATGTGAGTACAACGTTCAATGTCAAAGATTTGCTTCCTTTTGTTGGTGGGCCTGAGTCGAGGACGACTCCTTCTCAAGAGGGGGAGGCTAATGAGGACATTCCTAGCATTCCCTCATCTTCGAATGAAACTACACTTGATATTACTGGTCCAATTACAAGGAGTAGAGCTAAACAATTGGAGAAGGAAATTCATTCTCAGGTGAACGCTAACCTTATGTTTAATGATCAGAATATGTTAAATGAACCTATGCTTTTGAGTTCTTGTTTCAATGTCCTTAGGAATGAGGGAGTGAATGAGCAAGCATGGGATGATGAAGGATTCAAGCCCCCGGACATCTGAACCAAGAAACCTAGGCGTGCAAGAATAAATGGTGCTTCATCACCTTTGCATGGGAATGCAACCAGAAGCTAGATGGCTGACACATGCTACGAATTCCAAGCATCATCGTGGACAGAATAAGTCTACTTTGCAACCCATCAAACGGCTCCTCATTTGGACTTTCTAATAAAGAGTTATGCTCATTTTAGTAACTGCTGCCAGAAGCTGAAAAGACGCGCGAACCAGCCACGAAATCCACTAGTGCATGCGCATACTTCCATTTACTCCAAGCTGATCGCCCCTCTCTCTATAAATATTTTGTACTAAGACAATGAAGGGACATATCTTGATTTGTTGAATTCAGATTACACAAACTCATGAAGTTTTGTCTATGTGTGAGTCTTGAGAGACTTGCAACACTTGTTCTTTCGATTCCTGAGGGAGTTGTAGAACGCCGAACTGCGGTTCACCTAGTTCGTGCCTTCACGTCTATAGGGCGTGATTGCATGGGCTGTTCGTCGGTACATGGAAGGGTGATTGTCTCGGTAGTTCGTCGCGTGGACAGCCTCGCGGTGCATTGCCTCTTCACCAGGCCACGCAGCGACAAGTTATCAAGTTCGCGGATCCTACGAGAAGATCGGGCCATACAACTTGCTGCACGCGCTACCTAGGCGTGAGCATATCAAGGAAACAGCTAAGTTCACTAATCATGGACATCTCAAACTCTTTGATACACATGGTTGTTTCTTGTCATCTTCAAAACTGGGACGTTGCTCAACATATACTAGCTTATTGATGATCCCATTGAGAAATGCACTTTTCACTTCCATTTGATACAACTTGATATCATTGGCACAAGCATAGGCCAATTAGATTCTAATTGCCTCTAGTATTGCAACCGGTGCATATGTTTCTCCAAAGTCAAGACTTTCTATTTGAGTATAACCTTGTGCGACTAGTCTTGTTTTGTTTCTCACCACATTTTCATCTTGATATTGTTTGTTCTTGAATACCCATTTGGTGCCAATGACATTATGATCTTGAGGTCTTTCTACCAATTCCCATACATCATTTCTAGTGAAGTTGTTGAGCTCTTCTTGCATTGCCATGATCCAATCGGCATTCTTCAATGCTTCATCAATCTTCTTAGGTTCTTTGGTAGACACAAATGATGCATGTTCACAAATCATTGCCAATCTTGATCTAGTTTGCACAGCACTTCTAATATCACCAATGACACTCAATTGGGTGATCTCTTGCAATGTGTGTGGGTTGAAGCACTTTGTTTTGATTGCTTGAACTTGGTTGATCATTTGACTTGTCTTCTTGAGGAGAACTAGCATGATGATCTTGCACTTGAGAATCACTAGCTTGCTTGATGGGTGAAGTGAGCATTTGATCTTTGTTATCATACACATCAATCACTTGCCTTGCTCTAATATCCCCAATGTCCATGTTCTTCATTGCTTTTACCAACCGAGGTCCACCAACATCATCCAATTTTTCTTCCTCATCTTAGGACCCATTGGTTTCATCAAATTGCACATCATGAACTTCTTCAATTAGACCACTAGCATTGTTCCATACTCTATAAGCTTTGCTTGTTGTTGAGTAACTGAGTAGGAACCCTTCATCACATCTAGAGTCAAAATTTACCAATCTTGTACCCTTCTTCGAGATATAGCATTTGCAACCAAACACTCTAAAGAATGCAATATTGGGTTTTCTTCCATGAAGTAACTCATATGGGGTCTTCTCAAGCAATGGATGACAATAAAGCCTATTGATTGAATATCAATCCGTGTTGATTGCTTCATCCCATAACTTGTAACTCACATTATATTCATTAAGCATAGTTCTAGCCATATCAAGCAATTGTTGAGAAATCTTAACATCGTTACCAAAAATAGTTAGTTCCTGGTAACGGCACTAGACATGCCTACTGGTAAATCTTAGTGTTACTACCAAAGATTGGCAGCACCACTATAGGCATGTGGGGTATGTCTAATGTCTATGAAATTATTCCGCAAGCGCACAGAATATACCAATGTAGCACTTCACCGAGGATGACTATTCCACGGTATCGTTATTTATTTTATCCCAAGGGAAAGCAGTAGCTAGGAATATTTAATAGAAGGGGAAAGAGATCCTTGTGTCTACTACAATCTAGTATCAACTTGTGTAGAAGAGGGGTAAACGGATAAAAAATTGGATAGGTAAATAAGATAACAAAGATCCTAATCTAGAGATAACTGGTAGAATGTTAGCTAGGTGGGAGGACAACGAGTGAGTAAAGGACTCCTATGTATCTAACTTTACTTCTATGCATTTAATCCTAACAGATAGATGACTCAACTGGCGTGACGCCTTACTACTTGTGTGGTGGGGATAGACGAGACAGTGGAAGACAGAACCTCCACTAAAGTGACTATTTGACTTATGGATGCCCTACCTTTTAAGAACTAGGCCGAACGTGGTGAGAAACCCTAATGCCGCCCAAGACCTGCACCTCTTGGGAGTGCACTCACGAACTGTCCATGCAGACTAGCGGCAATAAAATGTAAGACTAAGTCTGAGCACCTCGCTCACACTCATTCTTACAACTCTAGCTAACGTGTAGATAGCTAAAGCTCCTATGTAGAGATAGGACGATGATACACACACAAGGAGTTGGTTACAGGAAACCAATCCAACTAAGACAACTATACTATTAAGACAAACACATGACAAGACTATAAAGACTATAGACTTGCACTAAGTAAATACTAAGTAGAGTAAAGCAAGAATAATATATTAATAAAAGGAAAGTCTTACAAAAGAGAAAAGGTACAACAGCTATACTAGACTCTCCAAAAGATGACTCTGGAGACCCCGAGCTTCGCTCGACTCGACTCTAACTCCCACTCTAGACTAACTACTACTACTCTTGCTTGATCTTCCTTAGAAGTGGAATATGAGAGATTGGAGATTGGAAGATGCTTTCCAAGGGTGGTGGCAGCCTCCTTTTATAGGGGAAGGAGAGGGAGTGCCATGTCAGCGATCCGTGTGCTCCTCCTCTCTACACCCTTGGATGAACCAACCTTGAAACTGCCTCATATGGATGTCCATGATGAAGCCAGCTGCATGGAGGCATGCAGGAGGTCGTTGGGGGAAAACCGACCTAGTAGGCCCACCAGGAGGGGTCGGCCAACCCCCTCATTGGCAGGTGGGCCCGGCTAGGTCTTCTAGAAGGTGTCCCCACCTGTCATCTGAAGTGGTTCGGTGTTTTGCCAAATATTTGTCACGTTGTTTGCTTCCTTGTGGGTCCATGAATCCATGTGAAATGATCCTTAGTCGTTGGATGAAAACACAAGATGATCTGATGGCTCAATTGGACTCCTTGGAGCTTGGCATGGATCATGCTCAAAGCTCAACCCAAGGTGAGCTCATAGAGGGGTCGGCCGACCCCCCATTGGGTCCCACAGGGGTGCATTTTGTTCTTCATGAAATCACGAGCTAAGAGTGCAAGTGGACCTGATTATTAATAAAATATGCTCATGTCATGCTATTCTTCGTTGGAATCGAGGCATGTTGACAGTGTTTCGAGTGTGGATTTTTAGGATATATCCACCTTCAACAAGACCCCCCAAGCTTAACTTTTTCTCATCCTAAGCAAACAATCAAATTTAGCCTCAGTGGATCAGGTATTGTTACTATGTCCACATTTCAAAAGTACCATGTGCACAACAAAGTTCTTCTCCTTGAATGGAAAAATTAACTATAAAAACTCACCCATATTACCTTAGTCCTCTATGGGGCTTATGGCTTTTCCTTTGTTTTAGGCGGCTGAAAGACAGAACAGTTTGACTTGAGCACTAACTTTCTTATTCCTAGCAAGTTCATACCAAAGGTTTTGTAATACTTTTCAAAAGAAAACTTAATGTTCCTCATATGGTTCTCTCATGTTGCTCAAATGGTGCATGATTCCTCACCAAGGCACAAAGTAAAAGTTGCCTTTTCAATTCCATCCTACTTGCATACTTACTTGCATATATTGCGAAGTCAAAGCTCGGATCCTTGAAGAGAAGTGTCATACCCCCAGATCAAGATGTGCAAGTGTGTGGTATATGACGGACTAGGTTGCTCCTTTATTTGATAAGATCTCTCTCTCTCTATTTTTCTATTAAGACAGGGCACGCATTTTTTTCATGGACTTTCATGTGTCCATCTATATGAATACTTATTTTGCCTAGCCTTTTTCTTATGTCTCATCTACTAAATAATATTTTGAGATATTCTAACATTAAGCATGGAGCAACCTATTTGGTGGAAATGGAATGCATGTTTTTGCGTACTTCTAGTGTAGAAGCAGCATATATGTATGTGGCGTGCGTGTGATCTTGATCTTAGAGGCATGAAAAGTCTCTTAATAGGGATCAATAAGACTTGACAACAATCAACACAAAGCAAATAGCTTATGTGGAAGGTTTTGATCATGTAAAGCATATATGGTTGTGGTAGGAATTTATCACCATTGAGGAATAATTAAGGTTTTGATTATTTTAAGAATGAATTCTCTGGTAATCAATCATGCCTAGAATAATATTATAGCAGCTCTTGTCTTACTATCTCATATCTCCCAACAACTTAGACTTAGTTCTAGTACTCGCAACCCACAAAGTTTTTAGGTTCATGATGGTTTAAGAGAGCTAAGTAATCCATACTTAGAGAAGCACTAAATTGTAAACTAGGCACTAGAGAAACATTGACAAAGCACTAGTCATCATTTCCATGAGGAGAAAGAGCACACATGAAGCATATGTGCTAAGAAATTAAACAAATATTTTTGGTATTTTTAAAGTTTTTTATTTTTTATTTTTTATATGCAATAAAAATAACAACTAGAAAGCAAATGCTTAGAATACTTACCTTAGTGGGGGAGAGGATCTCCCCCAAGCTTGGCTCTTGCTCACTGTGGTGGCGGATAGTGTTGGAACCATCCGGCCCAATGTTGTGCTTCCTCATCTTGCATTGCCTGCAAATATTGGGCATTCTGTTGCGCCAATTGCAATGTCGCCTCTTGTTCAATGTGCATTGCGCCCATGTTGTTGATGAGGTTGTCCACATTCGTCCTTTGATAGCGCCTCTTCCTACGCCTTGGGCGAGGAGTGTCCTGTGGATGTGGAGGCCTCCCCATGGACCTTGAAATGTCCATGGAGCTTGCCTCATCGCCTTTCTTGACTTCTTCTCTGCAGGGTGTGAGGGGCCACCCTGCTCCATTTGGGCAGCTCGTGACATGCCGCTTGTCACTCTATCTGTTCCTGCAACATTTCGGCTTCTTGCCTCTCGATCCAATTTGATAGTTAGTGTACAGAGCACATACAGCCGATGTTTCTCACAAGGGAGCGGAACTTCAACTGTATGGCTAGGATAAATCATTTTGAGTCAACCTCTTGGACCTCTTTTGAGCACATTAGCATTAATGAAAACATTCTAATCTATAACATCTCTAGCCGAGGCAATGTACTCAAAATTATGTGAGTCTATCAAACTCCATGTTTCGGCTAGATGAGTAATGAATGATGTGAAGTAGATGGAGTTTTCATTCTCAAAGCAACTGAGCCAAAAATTCACTAGCAGTTTGACAGGTAAGATTTTAAGTTATTGTACCATGGCAAAGAGAAGTTTAAGTTCATCATCACTTAAGGAATAACCTCTAGTGCTAGGAAAGAGAGTAACATTCATCCAATAATGAAGAAAGCACAGAGTTGGATTATGGATTTTGGAGGCTGTAAGGGTAGAGCAATCATCGGAGCCAGAAATTGCTTTCCAAAATTCAGCTTTGTCAAACCCATCAATGGCAATGTCTAAATCAAGTTCGCAATCATGATCACATCCCAAAGAGGTGTTTAAGAGGCTCCAAGTTAAATTATACTCTTCCCCACATATGCGAAAGGCTACCTCATCATTTATTAATTGTAAGGTGCGTAGAAATTCTTGGCTAAGCACTTTTATACCAGATTCATGTATTTGCCAAAATCCTCCCCAATCAATCGTGTTAAAGACAACATCGAATTCTTTACTCATACCTGTGCAGTCCAAGAGGACCGGGTCGATGATGCCCGTGTGATGGAAGTTGCTTGCTTGAAGGATGTTGAACTTCTGCAGCTCTTCTTGGTTCAGCATGAGGCCGCTCTTGGGCTCTAGCACTCTTGATGGAGGCTCAGAGAATACCATCGGGTGGTAGCTCTCTTGCTCATCTCTTCTCCCATGGATTCCTTCATGAGTGTAGTGAGCGCCCTGGGAAGAACTCTCACCCTGTATGGACTTCTTGAACTGGGAGAGGAATGCTTTCTTCATCTAGCTGCACAACTGAGACAACCAAGCTCTTCCTACTACTACAACTATGCAAGAAATATTTTTGGGTTTTTGGAAGGAGGCTACTAAACTAAACATGACAGAGAACTTGCAACAAAGGAGAGAAGAAGAGAGATTGTGAGCTCGAGATGATTCTGATGGTTTTGGGTGTGGAGTTGAGCTCACAATGCAGGGGTATTTATAGCGGGAGAAGGGCAAGTGGTGGACCCCAAATGATGAGGACATCAACACCAACCATACATCCACGCCGTCCACGCCAACACCAGTACCTATTGCTGGTCCTCTTACTCGTGCTCGTGCTCGTCAACTCAACCATCAAGTAAGTTCATTCTTAAACTCTCGTCCATCATATTTAGACAATGGAGACAAGTGCACTTTTGTGTTGCTCAGGAATGATGGAGAGGATCAACAAGGGAAGGTGCAACTGCATTCAGAATGCGAGGCAACACTAGCTCAAGGGTTGATTGCATATGGGAAGCATGGTACCTTAACAAAGGTGATTGGGGATCAAGTCCATGTGTCCACAACGTCCTCCATCAGGCTACCACGTCACTTCTAGAGCAAGGAAAGCAAGAGTCCAAACCCAACATGATTTGGGAGTTGGATTCAGACTGCAGAACAACCCCAACTTGTGTGGATCACCACGGCTTTATACGGACTCCAATTGGGACATTTTGATACTTGATGGAAAGCTTATCAAGTCTACTTTCATATGGATCCAGTCTCATGTTGATATCTTCTCAGAGTCAGAGGCAATGATGCAAATAACGCCGAGAGGTTTTTCTGTCCTCGTGTCACCTGATTGTTGCCTGATGGGCCATGTATCAAGTGGGGCCCAATAGGGGCGTGTCCTAGGGTTGTGGGACGACTCCTACCAGGACAAGGTCGCCCTCTACCCTCTCTTATACCTCCATAGCCGCTACAAACAGATTGGGTTTTGTTTACATCAAGTTTAGCCGTCGCTACTTGCTTGTAGGTGCCGTGCTGATCCAGCCGTCCATCTCCTTGTCTTCGGAACCCCACTCATAATAAGATTCAGTTTGAAACCTTCAATTTGATCTTGCCAATTCAGTGCTTGTTTCCTCGTTCTTGCTAGTTCTTCGATTGCTTGCAAGACGGGAGCCCTAGTGGCTGGTTGTCGCGCTCCACAAGATCGTGATGGCCTTTGGAAGTGGTGTATCGGTCGCTAAGGCGCAGTCTTGAAGGCTGTAGTCGGGCCGTGAATGTCATCTCCATCCACCAATCAAGTTATCTCACACCTCTCATCGAAAGATCATCCCTAAACCCTAGCGGGTTCACATCAGTTGGTAATCAGAGCAAGGTTTACCGGTGAGAGATTTTCAATCGTTGTTTTATTTTTCCTATAGTCTAGAAAAGCCAAAAAAATAGTAGATTAGTTTTCCATATTCCTACAAAACCTTTGTGCCGTGGCTAGTACTGGTTAGTTAGGGCTTGTTGAGTTTGCGTTTGCTTCGGTTGTGTCCAGTGCTGGTTTTAGTTCTAATCTTTTAGAGTTTTGAGTTCTTGTCACATTTTGGTCACTATCGGTCTTTTACATCTCCGCTGCCATCGCCACTACAAATATTACTACCATATCCATCCTCGCTATTCTCAATCAAGTTTTGTTCACATATAAAAAATTTTTTGAGTTGCTAGTTGCATTCTTGTCACCCCTAAAAAGAAAGAGAAATACATACTAAGAGTTTTTTTTTCTAAAATCTGATTTGCCAAGATTCAGATTTGTTCTAGTTGTGCAAAGTGAAAAAAAGAAGCAAAAAAACAGCAAAGAAAAAAAAGGAAGAAAGAAAAGAAGAGTTGAGGAAAAGAAGGGGGGTGATTCCTTGCTGTTTGAGCAAAAGAAGGCGAGTCATTCCTTGCTGTTACGTGTCTTTTTCCTTGTTGTATCGTGACTTCGTTTGTGTCCAGGCTCGCGTCTCTAGCACAGTCTAGCCTAGGACCAGCATAGCACCACCGTTGAACGTTTATTCAGCTAGCTTTTATAACTAATGTGGTGCTAGTTCGTTCCTTGTTTCAGCCACCTATAGCTCCACATATTCTACAGCTTGACAGGTCTTGTTGCTGCGGCACCGATACACTTCATTCCATTGCTGCGGACTTGTTGGTAGTCTATTCCTCCTATTGAGCAAGGTAAGAATTGGTAAGAACTTGTCTAACAGGTTGAGAGGGAGCGCCTTGCTGTAGCCACGTCCTAATAGATATAGGGCTTTTATTTCTTCACCTGTTTTCTTGTCTCCACTTTGTTTTGTTGAACCATGACAGGATCAGAGGACGGTGATGAGATTCCATGATCTCCTCGTACCAAGGGCATCATTCAACATTTTACAAGGCAAGTGCAGCTGCATACAGACGGACTTGATAATGATTTACAAGTAACCAATGACAAGATTGGGCAATTGGAGACAGCCCAACTTACCACCTCCAACAAGCTTACAGGGTTGGAGGCATCTGTGGCTCATATGGACAAAAGCCTTGCTGCCCTTTTGCACCGTTTTGATGACTTCCACACAAAAGACAAAGAGCGGCATAATGACGATAAGAAGGATGAAGAGCAAGTTGAAGATAATTATGATGAAGATTATACTGGTGATACCGAACATGATGATCGGGATGCTTGTGATCGATGTCGTCTATGCTATAATCGTAGAGGTATGGGTGGTCACCGTCGACGTGAGGTACCTAATAATAATGATGCTTTCAGCAAGATTAAATTTAAAAAACCTTCTTTTGATGGTAAGTATGATCCTGATGCGTACATTACTTGGGAAATTGCCGTTGACCAAAAGTTTGCATGTCACAATTTTCCTGAGGATACTCGTGTTAGAGCTGCTACTAGTGAGTTTACCGATTTTGCTTCAGTTTGGTGGATAGAACATGGTAACAAAAATCCTAATAATGTTCCTCGAACTTGGGAAGCGTTGAAACGAGTAATGAGGGCTAGATTTGTTCCTTCTTACTATGCACGTGATATGTTAAATAAGATGCAACAATTAAGACAAGGTGCTAAAAGTGTAGAAGAATATTATCAGGAATTACAAATGGGAATGCTGCGTTGTAACTTACAGGAGGAAGAGGAATCTGCTATGGCTAGATTTTTGGGTGGGCTAAATCGTGAAATCCAGGACATCCTTGAATATAAAGATTATACTAACATAACCCGTTTATTTCATCTTGCTTGTAAAGTTGAAAGGGAAGTGCAGGGATGACGTGCTAGCGCAAGGAATAATATTTCTGCAGGGAAAACTAACTCATGGCAGCAACGCACGTCTACAACTCCGTCTATATGTACTCCTACGCCATCATCCAGTGACAAGAGTCGAGCTACCCCCACCAATTCGGTTGCGAAGACAATGCAAAAGCCAGCTGCGAGTACTTCATCCGTGGCATCGACAGGTAGAACAAGCAAGATACAATGTCACCGGTGCAAGGGATATGGGCATGTGATGCGTGACTGTCCAAACAAGCGTGTTATGATTGTCAAAGAAGATGGTGAGTGTTTATCTGCTAGTGATTATGATGAAGATACACTTGCATTGCTTGCGGCTGACCATGCAGGTAGTGAGGAACACATAGAAGAACATATTACTGCAGGTGACACGGACCACTATGAGAGCTTGATTGTACAGCGAGTGCTTAGTGCACAAATGGAGAAGGCGGAGCAAAATCAGTGACACACTTTATTTCAAACCAAATGTGTCATCAAGGAGCATTCGTGCCGCATGATCATTGATGGAGGTAGCTGCAACAACTTGGCAAGCAGCGATATGGTGTAGAAGCTTGCCCTCACCACCAAACCACACCCGCATCCCTACTACATTCAGTGGCTGAACAACAGTGGTAAGGCAAAGGTAACTAGACTTGTGCGACTTAATTTTTCCGTTAGATCATACAAAGATATTGTTGAATGTGATGTTGTGCCTATGCAAGCTTGCAATATTCTGTTAGGTAGACCTTGGCTATTTGATAGAGATTCTATGCATCATGGAAGATCAAATCAATATTCTTTTCTATACCATGATCAGAAAATTGTGTTGCATCCTATGTCTCCTGAAACCATTATGCAAAATGATGTTGCAAAGGCTGCAAAAGCGATGAGTGAGAGCAGTAAAAATACCAAATCTGTTGTTTATGACAAAGATGAGGTAAAACTGAAAGGACATTGTATGCTTGCTACAAAATCTCCTTGATTGTAGGTGCGCGTGCTGATCCAGCCGCCCATCTCCTTGTCTTCGGAACCCCACTCATAATAAGATTCAGTTTGAAACCTTCAATTTGATCTTGCCAATTCAGTGCTTGTTTCCTCGTTCTTGCTAGTTCTTCGATTGCTGGCAAGACGGGAGCCCTAGTGGCTGGTTGTCGCGCTCCACAAGATCGTGACGGCCTTTGGAAGTGGTGTATCGGTCGCTAAGGCGCAGTCTTGAAGGCTATAGTCGGGCTGTGAACGTCATCTCCATCCACCAATCAAGTTATCTCACGCCTCTCATCGAAAGTTCGTCCCCAAACCCTAGCGGGTTCACATCACCAAAGGTAGGGGTCGGCCGACCCACCCCATAGGCACTTTAAACTTTCATTTGAATCCTGGCAGGAAATCTTGCAACATGCTTTAGAAACTTTTCAGAAAATGTCCAAAGTGGGGGTGGATCGACCCCCTCCCTAGGCCTCCCAGCACTTTAAACATTGTGTCATCAAGTGTCTGGTAAAGTAAAGGCTAGGTGTGGACCAAAAGTGGTGTACTGTTCAGAGATTCCCTTGCCTAGTGCTTTGTGAAAGAGAAAAGATGAATGGCTAAAGTGGAGACATGTCTAAAGAGATTCCCATGGATCATGGGGACACTTAAGCATGCCTAGATGACCACTTTGAAGAATTTGAGCTGGTGGCATGGTCCTAAAGGAATCAAAGATGAAAAAGAGCATCTTATGCCTAAAGAGATAAAACAAGGGACCATTTCTTTTCAGACTTTGGCTGGAGTGGCATGTCATAGGATTTTTTTGTGAAGCAAATGGGAGACAGCAGGCTGCCAAAGGGTCCAATGTGGGGGTCAGCCGACCCCCACTTGAGAGCCCTAGGGGCATCCCAATGCAGAGCATGGACCAAAGCATCAAGCCAAAGAGAAAAGGGCAGGTGTGGGCCCACTGGTGGGATCGGCCGACCCCACCATGGGTGATCTAGCAGCTCAAAATCTTGTTGTAGATTATTCTCAGGATTTTATTCATTATTATTAAATGTTTTTGTCAAAAGGAAATACGTAGAATTGAAACTAAGATGCAATTAAATATGAAATGCAAGAATTGAGATGTGGAAAATAAATATGAGATAAATACTGATTTACCTTACACTTCGCACCATGGATCAGCTTTGACTGCTCGGGCAATGGTGTGAGATTGAATGGCCTCTTGTTCCTTCTAGGAACCTTCTTCCATCTTCTTCATCAAGAGGTCCATTTTAGCAGAGAGCATGTCCACCTCATTGAGGACATGGACACTCTCTTCTTGGGCTAAAGGCGTTCCTCATTCCATCCTTGGTTTGTGACCATCTTCTCTATGAGGTCCTTGGCATCCTTGACATTGTGTTGCAAGAGTGCTCCTCCAGCAGCAGCATCAAGGTGACTACGGGCCAAACCGGTCAGGCCATGGTAGAAACATTGAATAATGAGCCATTCCTCTATCCCATGTTGAGGATAGGCGCGAATGTACTCCTGGAGACATTCCCATGCTTCGGGAATCATCTCGTTAGCTTGCTGTTGGGAGCTAGAAATCTTTCCACGAAGGGCACTGGTTTTGCCCATCAGGAAGAACTTCTTGAGAAACGCATTGGCGCACTTCTCCTAGGTGGTGACTTCACTATTGTTGGCATAGAACTGGTGCTTCGCCTTCCCCAATAACGAGAATGGAAAAAGGAGAAGACGGATGGCATCTGCAGAGACATTTTGATGGTGAAGGTACCACACACCACCAAGAAGTGTTGGAGACGGGCATTGGCGTCCTCATGCAGCTTCCCATAGAACGGGTTTGCTTGCACCATATCGATTAGGACAGGCTTAAGCTCAAAAGTTGCATCCCCCAAGTTAAGCTGCGGACTCGTGGCGACATAGTCAGCCGACAGCGCAGAGTACTCAGAGATGGTCTTCTAGGCGACCAAGGCTTCCTTAATTATTGGTGCGGGACTTCCTTCCTTGGGCAAATTCAGATCTGAGATGATCCTCTGAGGTGGAACTTGGTGATGTCTAGTTCTCCTCAATAATTGCTCAGGATCTTCAACAAAATTTGACGGCAATTGAAAACCGCTCATGCCCCTAGCACTAATTGATAACAAAACTAATAGTAGACTCTAGATTCACTTTTATTAAAATTTTTAGGCTAACGCTTTCCCCGGCAACGGCGCCAGAAATGCTTGTTGGAAAATCTTAACGTCATTACCAAAAATAGTTAGTTCCTGGTAATGACGCTAGAAATGCCTGTTGGTAATTCCTAGTGTTACTACCAAAGATTGGCAGCAGCACTATAGCCCTATGGGGTATGTCTAATGTCTATGAAATTATTCCTCAAGCGCACAGAATATACCGATGTAGCACTTTACCAAAGATGAGTATTCTAAGGTATCGTCATTTATTTATCCTAGGGGAAAGCAGTAGCTAGGAATATTTAATAAAAGGAAAAAGAGATCCTTGTGTCTACTACAATCTAGTATCAACTAGTGTAGAAGGGGGTAAACGGATCAAAGATAGGATAGGTAAATAAGATAGCAAAGATCCTAATCTAAAGATAACTGGTAGAGTGTTAGCTAGGTGGGAGGACAATGAGTGAGTAAAGGACTCCTATGTATCTAACTTTACTTCTATACACTTTATCCTAACAGATAGATGACTCCACTGGCCTGGCGCCTTACTACTCGTGTGGTGGGGATAGACGAGACAGTGGAAGACAGAACCTCCACTAAAGCGACTATTTGCTTATGGACACCCTACCTTTTAAGAACTAGTCCGAACGTGGTGAGAAACCCTAATGCTGCCCAAGATCTATCAACTGTCGAGAGTGCACTCACGAACTGTTCGTGCAGACCAGCGACAATCAAAAGTAAGACTAAGTCTGAGCACCTCGCTCACACTTACTCTTACAACTCTTGCTAATGTGGAGATAGCTAAAGCTTCTATGCAAAGATAGGACGATGATACACACACAAGGAGTTGGTTACAGGAAACCAATCCAACTAACTATACTATTAAGACAAATACACAACAAGACTATAAAGACTATAGACTTGCACTAAGTAAATACTAAGTAAAGTAAAGCAAGAATAATATATTAATAAAAGGAAAGTCTTACAAAAGAGAAAAGGTACAAGAGCTATACCAGACTCTCTAGAAGATGACTCCAGAGACCCTGAGCTTCACTCGACTTGACTCTAACTCCCACTCTAGACTAACTACTACTACTCTTGCTTGATCTTCCTTGAGAGTGGAATATGAGAGATTGGAGATTTGAAGATGCTTTCCAAGGGTGGTGGCAGCCTCCTTTTATAGGGGAAGGAGAGGGGATGCCATGTCAGTGATCCGTGTGCTCCTCCTCTCTATATCCTTGGATGAACCGACCTTGAAACCGCCTCAGATGGACGTCCATGATGGAGCCAGCTGCATGGAGGCATGCAGGAGGTCGGTGGGGGCAAATCGACCTAGTGGGGCCACTAGGAGGGGGTCGGTCGACGCCCTCATTGGCAGGTGGGCCCAACTGGGTCTTCTAGAAGGTGCCCCCACCTGCCATCTAAAGTGGTTCAGTGTTTTGCCAAATATTTGTCACGTTGCTTGCTTCCTTGTAGGCCCATGAATCTATGTGAAATGATCTTTAACCGTTGGATGAAAACACAAGTTTATCTGATGGCTGAATCGGACTCCTGGGAGCTTGGCATGGATCATGCTCAAAGCTCATCTCAAGGTGAGCTCATAGAAGGGTCGGCTGACCCCCTATTGGGTCCCACAAGGCTGCATTTTGTTCTTCTTAAAATCACAAGCTAAGAGTACAAGTGGAACTAATTATTGATAAAATATGCTCATGTTATGCTATTCTTCCTTAGAACCGAGGCATGTTGATGGTGTTTTGCATGTGGATTGTTAGGGTATATCCACCGTCAACAGCAATGTCCTATTCTTCCTCTCAACAACATCATTGGAAGGTGGAGTGTACTTGGTCAAGAATTGATGTTCAATACCAAAATCATCACAAAGATCATCAATTCTTGTATTCTTGAACTCACTCCCATTGTTAGTTCTTATCTTCTTGATCTTGATTTCAAACTTATTGTGAACTCTCTTGACAAAGGTCTTGAATGTGTCAAACATTTCACCCTTGTCACAAAGAAAGAACACCCATGTGAATCTTGTGAAATCATCAACAATGACAAATCCATATTTGTTTCCTCCAGTGCTAGAATATGTTGTTGGTTCAAATAGATCCATGTGCAACAACTCAAATGCCTTGCATGTGCTCATTGTGCTCTTCTTTGGATGTGCACTTCCAACTTGCTTCTCGGCTTGACAAGCACTATAAAGTCTATCCTTTTCAAACTCAACATCTTTCAAGCCATTCACTAGATCATGACTTAATAGTTTCTTCCATTGTTTCATGCCAACATGACCAAGTCTCCTATGTCATAGCCAACCTATGATAGATTTGGATATCAAACAAGTTGAAAGAGATGTTTCATTAGCATTGAAGTCAACTAGATAGAGGTTCTCGTATCTAAATCCTTTGAATATCACATTGGAACCATCCATACTCACAACTTCCACATCATTTGGTCCAAATATGC
>CM041635.1:21082041-21153164 GCA_023333625.1 Bothriochloa decipiens
GGAACCATCCATACTCACAACTTCCACATCATTTGGTCCAAATATGCATTTGAAGCCTAGATCATAAATTTGCGCCACCGATAGAAGATTTAAATCCAAGCTTTGAACAAGCATCACATTGACATACTCATGTCATTTGAAATTTTAATCTTTCCAAGTCCAATGACCTTGACTTTCTTGTTATTGCCAAATGTGATAGAGTCAATGCCACTAACATTATCATTGATAGAATCAAACATTCTTGATGTATCGGTCATGTGTTGAGTGCACCCACTATCAATAATCCAATGCCTTTCTCTAGCTTTATAGTTCACCTACAAATAAATCAATGAGATTTAGGTACCCACTTTTGCTTGGGTCATTGTAGGTTAGTAAGCTCTTTAGTACCCAAATAACCTTCTTCTCTCATCCAACAATGGGTGTACCAACAAACCTAGCCTTCACACCCTTCTCACCCCTGGTAAGCACAAAACATAAAAGGTATAGCCTTCACATTTTTCTTGTTCTTGTTTAATTTATTGCAATTATGCTCAAGGTGCCCAACTTGCTTGCATCTATGGCAATACCGACCATTGCTCTTCACAAAGCTAGGCTTTGGAGTTGCAAAGGCCGCCTACCCTTCTTGGGGGTGTAGCCTAATCCCTCATTGTTTAGGGAGAACCTTTGGCTACCCAAGCACTTTAGCAAGAGGGCCTCACCACCATAGGCCTTGCCGAAGGCGTGCTCACCACCTCTCTCTTGAGAGTCTCATTCTCAACCATTAGTGATGCATCACAAGTGAAACCGTCACTACTGGTAGAGGTAGAGTTGGTGGTGGTGGATGAAGAGCTACAAGAAGGGTTAGTACTTGACATGATAATAGGTTGATAAAAGGATTCATGGATGATATCACAAGTTACACCTATATCACTTGATACAACAATCTTCTCTTTTGCTTGTTGCTCGAGAAGCAATGAGTGAGCCTTTTCAAGCTTAGAATGAGCATCACCAAGTTTCTCATGGTCTTCCACTAGACACTCATGAGTGGTTTTAAGCCCACTAAGGGTTTTCTCAGGTATTGCTACCTTCATAGAAAGCTTCTTACACTCTTTGTCCTTAGCAATAGCAATATCTATAGTTTGTTACATCAAGTGATATAGTTGTTCTTTAGTTGGTTCATCATTATCATCATTAGCATATTCCATTTCACTTTCATCATCACTATCATCATATATTACCTTGTTCTCCTTAGCCATGAAGCATGAGTGTGATGAAGAGAATAATGAAGGCTTCTTATTGATAGCAATAGAAGCACTGTGAGACACCACTCTCAAGTGAGGTAGCTCAATGACACACGCATTCCACTAGAGTTGCTTTTGGCTCTCCACTGAGGACAAGCACAAGAACCTCTTACAAATCAACCGGAGGTGGGCAACCCAATGCCTCCAACAATCATCTAAGCCTGCTAGGAGCGGTACTCTCCAAGAGTAACAAGAAATCGATCGGCCAAATGACTCGCAAGTGCCACTAGATGAATCACCTCATGCAAATGCACTTCGAATCACTCAATCTCACTCAAGATTAGTAATAGAAGCAAAAGCCTTGTTGGAAGATTATTCTTCTTCTTCTTCATTATCACTCTCCCAAGTGGCAACAAAGGCACCATCCTTGCCCTTCTTGAGAGCCGTCTTTGCTTCTCTGTTCTTCTTCTCAAACTTGCCCCTCTTGTTGTTCTTCTTCTTCTCTCAAAGGGACACTCATTTTGAATATGATCAGGGCTATCACAAAAGCACCTCCTTGGTTAATCATTGCTCTTGGAGTTGTCAAAACTCTTCTTGAAGCCTCTTCTCTTGATGAAGATGTGGACCATCTTCTTGACAACAAGAGCAAGTGCCTCATCATCAATCTCAAAGTCTCTCTCTTCACCATTGTCTTCTTCTTCAATGATGGGAGCTTTGCTTTTGGAGGAGGTGGCCTTGAATGCCACGGTTGGCTTCTTCTTCTCTTCCTCCTTCTTGTCCTTCTTATCAATGTTCTTGTCATACTTGTCAAAAGTCAAGACTTCCCTAAGAAAATCATTAGGATTCATTGTATGATGAGGCACCGACCTCTTTGAATGCCGGCGTTTAGCTCGTCGTCTGGAATATCTTTGTACGCCATGAACTCACCTCCCCTCTTGCGGATGGTGTGGATACATTGGGCTGGGATGTCGGTGCGTGGCTCCCTGGGCGGTCCCCTGGGTATCTCATCTATCACCTCAGGAGGAGCCGGCATAGTTGACGGTCCTGCCTGATCCCGTGCACCCTGGAGCTGAGGGTCTGACGATGACGACATGTCACAACCGCTGGTTGTGGCCCGATCAGCCTCCTCAGCACTAACCGCCTCTCAAGCCAGTCTGCTAGAGCAGTTGCTGGCCTGGCTGGCGGGCAGTGCTGCTCGATGCTTCTGGACAGCTCGCGGATTCACTACAAGAAATCTGTCTTTTTACGACAAAATTCCTCATGACGGGGCCTAATTTTATCATATAATGTATCATAATATGACACAAAATTTTATATTGTCATAAATTGACTGGAGTTAGATTTTTTTGTGACGACTTGATTTTTTTGTCACATAAGGGCAGAAAATTTTGTCACAAATTGTATGGCGCCTAGAGCCGTTTGATGGTTATGAATTTATGACGATTCATACAGATTTTATATGACGAAGTAGGTCATCACCAAATGTTTTATCAAATGTGACGGCCTCCGATGTCATAAAATACCCTAGTAGAAGTGGAACTTTGACCATGTCTGTTGGGCCTAAAGCTAGGCCTTGGCCTAGGTGAAAAGGAAGAGGGGCACGGGTGGAGGAGCCAGGCCGGGCCTAAAAGAACAGGGTTGATAGACTTTTCTTTTTTTCCTTTCTTTTTTCATTTTACTTTATAAATTTATATTTTGTTTACCTAGTAGGTGCATATCTCAGAGGATGATAGCACGTGGCTACGAACCACAGTGTCGGGGGTTCGAATCCCTCCTCGCCCACAACCTTTCAAAGGGGGAAGGACTAGAAAATCAAACATACCAATTTACCATGATTTTCTAAAAATGGTCAAGAAGGCCCCCTAAAGTCAAGTGCCAGAAAATTCTAAAACAATTACACTAGATTACACATGTTCCCAGAAACCTACCATAAACATTTCAGCCCAAAATGATAAGTACATCATCCTACACAAAAAAGACAAGTTGCAGGGTGAATTACACTTATCTCCACTTTGTACAATGAAAAGTTTCAAACAACAAATTTACCATTTTTCTCACAACCATCATAGCATAAGAACATTGTATAAAAATCATCATGAATAGATTTCACATATATAAGTCATAGCAAAAATGGCAAATTGGCTATTTAAAGCACCCGGTACAGTAAAGCCAATTTCCAGCAAACTTTTATCATGATATATATTTGTCAAGGCAAGATCATACCAAAATTGTACTAACACAAGTGGAATCATAATTTTAGCACATACCATGAATTAGTTATGCATTTTACAATATATCAGGCATTTAACAAATTAAATAGAACTGCACATACAAGTTTATCAACAAGAAAGAAAATAGCAAAAATGTGTGGGGGCGTAGGGATCGAACCCGCCACCTGTCACACCACATGGATTGATCATACCACCGAGGTAAACAAACCTTTTTGTTGATTATTGGGTTATTTCATCAAATTAACATATTTAGTTGTGATTTTACAAAAAAAAGAAAATAGCAAAACAAAATAAGTGTGGCATGTAGGGATAAAACCTGCCACCTACAACATCTTAGGGAGCGAGCAAACCACTAGGGCAAGCAAACTTCTGTGCTATTTTTTAAATTATTTGTCCTATTTAACATTTTTTCCTTATTTTACCAAAAAAAGAAAATAACAAACAACATGTAATTCAGCTAGGAGTGGAACGTTGGACCTGTTAGAGAAGAACGTCATGTTATACACCACACTATACCTGCCGCGCGTGGTTAGTTGCCGCATTTCTTTAAAATATACACGTAGATGTTTCACCCAGCGAAGCCGACCAATGAATTTTTTAAATGCTGAAAAATCAAAGACATGAACACAAGGTTTTGTTTTTTTAGTCTGTAATCAAAACTTGTAACTGGTCGTTCTCCCACATACTAACTCCAAATAGGATGCTTTTTTTTCTAAATTTTTCTAAAATCATGATCTACCAAGATAGTATATTTATTTTAGTCAAAAAGTGATAATTTCCAACCAGATTTTGAAACCTGAAATAATTTTGGCTGAAAAAGTTATGAACATAAAGATTGTACAACTCATCAAGATCTACAAACTTTGTTTTGGTCATTTGTTCATCTAACAAAGTGATAGTAACGTTGTTCACAAATCTTACATTTTGCGAATGCTTTGTCAAATGCAAAAATGGCCTATGTATCAAATGTAGATCTTGATGAGCGGACCAATCTTGGTATTCATGACTTTTTGAGTTGAGAACATCTGGGGTTCCGAAAACTAGTTTCGAGTAGTGAAAATTTCAAAATCAAAATTTGAACCGCTCAAACTTTATCAAATGAAAGGTTGACCAAAACAACTTATGTAGATCTCGATGAGTTTAGAAAAATTGGCATTCATGACTTTTCTAGTGAAATATTTTAGGGCTTCAAAAACTGCAGTCTCAGTGTCATTTTTTAAAAATCCAAGATTTGATTTGGTCAAACTTGGTCAAATGAGGCACTAAATGGTCTCAGATGAAAAAATTTTGAATATCAAGATTGTATAAATCATCAACATCTATATTTGATACATAAGTCATTTCTGCATTTAAGAAAGTGTTAGTGAACACTAGTCACATGTTTAAAATCTAATATTTGACTTGATCAAACTTGGTCAAATGAGGCAATAAATAGCCTTAAAGAAAAAACTTTTGAATACAATGTTTGTAGAACTCATCAAGATCTACATTTGATATATAGGTCTTTTTAGCATTTGAGAAAGTGTTAGTAAACACTAGTCATAAAATCTTGAATCTCACATAGACTTTATGAAACTATGTGAGACTTGTGAATTTAGAACTACACTTTGTGAACACTTTGTCAAATGTAAAATGACCTATATATCAAATATAGATGTTGATGAGTGGACCAATCTTGGTATTTATGACTTTTCAAGTTGAGACCATCTGGGGTTTCAAAAATTGGTTTCGAGCAGTAAAAATTTCAAAATTCAAAATTTGAGCCGCTCAAACTTTGTCAAATGAAAGGTTGACCAAAACAACTTATGTAGATCTCAATGAGTTTAGCAAAATTGGTATTCATGACTTTTCTAGCTGAAACATTTTAGGGCTTCAAAAACTACAGTCTCAGTGTCATTCTTTAAAAATCTAAAATTTAATTTGGTCAAACTTGGTCAAATGAGGTACTAAATGGTCTCAGATGAAAAAATTTTGAATATCAAGATTGTACAAATCATCATTATCTACATTTGATACATAAGTCATTTCTGTATTTAAGAAAGTATTAGTAAACACTAGTCACATGTTTAAAAATCCAAGATTTGACTTAGTCAAACTTGATCAAATGAAGCAATAAATGGTCTTAAATAAAAAACTTTTGAATACAATGTTTTTAGAACTCATCAAGATCTATATTTAATACATAGGTCTTTTTGCATTTGAGAAAGTGTTAGTAAACACTAGTCATAAAATCTTGAATCTCACACAGACTTTATGAAACTATATGTGAGACTTGTGGATTTAGAACTACACTCTACGAACACTTTATCAACTGCAAAAATGGCCTATGTATCAAATATAGATCTTTATAAGTGGACCAATCTCGGTATTCATGACTTTTTGAGTTGAGACCATCTGGGGTTCCGAAAACTGGTTTCGAGAAGTGAAAATTTTAAAATTCAAAATTTGAACCGCTCAAACTTAATCAAATGAAAGATTGACCAAAACAACTTATGTAGATCTTGATGAGTTTAGCAAAATTGGTATTCATGACTTTTCTAGCTAAAACATTGTAGGGCTTCAAAAACTGTAGTCTGAGTGTATTCTAAGATTTGGCTCGGTCAAATAAGGCACTAAATGGTCTCAGATGATAAAATTTTGAAACCGAGATTGTACAACTCATCAATATCTATATTTGATATATAAGTCATTTCTGTATTTGAGAAAGTGTTAGTAAACACTTGTCACATGTTTAAAAATCCAAGTTTAACCTGGTGCCGCATCCTATAGCCACTTGATCAAACTTTGCCAAATGGTCTCTTATTACTTAGGAGACAAATATTTGCGGAGGTAAATGCAGAACTCTAGTGTTTTAATCTATAATTCACCATATTTTGTCTCACGTAGCACGAAGAAAACTATAATAATATAAATATTTATCAGAAAAAGCTAATATTTTGTGTGGGACCATATTTTGTGTGTAGAATTTTTGCGGAGGTCCATGTAAATTCTAGTGTTCTAAAATATTAGTATCGGTGACTTTCCCATTTGATATCATTTAGTATCCTAAAATTCAATGTAAAGTTCTCATATTTTGAAATTAATTTTTTTGTTGAGATTTTAAGGCTCCCAGCTTGGGTTTGGGCCTGATTTGTACTTTTGGTCACTGAAACCCGTAGGCCTATTAAGACAATCGATGATCAGAACCGTTAATCTGAGATGGATGGCTGAGATTTTGTCGGCCGAAACAAACACATATAAAACACAGTCAAACCCTAATGCTCCTCGCTCTCTCTCGGCCTCTCACTCCGCCGCTGCCCCACTCCGACTCCCTCTCTCAACTCTCTCCCTCAGATCCGGCATGGCGGGGCGGCCCCGACCCCAACCCCGGCCTCAACGGTGCCTTGACCACGACGCGCGGGCATGACCTCGACCTCAGCGCCCTAAACTCAGCGTGCGCACCTAGACCTCGGTGTGCGCACCCGGTGGCAGTGGGCCATGCACTATGGCGGCGGGCGCCGTGCTCTTCGGCAGCGATGGGGTGGCCTCGCGCACGCGCAGAGAGGAGATACGCGGGGGCGCAACAACTCCTTTCTGGTGGTGCGGCCCTCGACCTTCCCAACGCGAGCTCTACCTCCTTCCCTTCTTCGGCGCTGAGGCTGCCCTTCTCCCTGGATGGGCCTCGCCAGCGTTGTTTAGGCATGGTGCACGAGCTCATAGACGCCGGCCAGAACCCTAGCTACTTGCCATGGGGTGGCCGCCCTTCATCTCCCCCGACCGGATCTACTACGGGATGGTCGTTCTTCTTCACCTCTAGCCGGATCCACGACGAGTCAGCTGCACTTCTTATCCTCTGGTCAGATCCATGACATGGCAGCCAAATCCACGATGCGGTGGCGGCGGCGGCTGCAGCAGCAGGTTCGTTGTTTGCTCTCCATTTACCGTCTCTGCATGTTACATGTGTATTTCTCAGCCAAGTATATCTGATAGTTCTAAAGGTGTAGCTGGATGCAATCTAATAAATCTGATAGTGCTAATGAACTTTGACTGAGAATCGCAAAAAAAAAGAACTTTGACTGAAACCAACTATCTTACAGTGTGAGCCCACAATTATTCTGTAGTTCCTTGGCTTAAGCAAAAAGAAAGTTCTAGCAAGGGACAAACTCCATCCGGCAAACTATCCCCTTGCTTTTGATGACGTACGAGCGCAAGCTAATGTTCCTTTGCTAAATTGCATTGTTATATTGTTTATGTTCACATATTCAGGTCTAGTAATTAGTAATTGGATAACCAGTCTCCCTTTGGAGTCCAAGGATTGATTTTTTTTTTACCAGAGAAAGAAATGTTGGAAAATCTGTATTTTCCTACTTTCAGTCGTGGTCAAAGTTAGGGAAGCAACTAAGGATTTCTATTTTGTGCTTAGATCTTCTACTGATTTCTTTCAGGAAGTAACTAAGGATTTATATGATATTCCCAATGAACTTGGATATAGCTAGTAATGAACAGATGGAAGCTTCCATTGTCATGTCTGACACACAATCAAAATGCTTGTTTGATCTATAACTACTTATTTGTTTGGAAATTTATGGTTATAAATGCTTGTTTGCCAATCCATTCCATACGTGATCTACATTTGTGTCTGTCTACAAGCATTGAGGAATATATTATATACACAGTTCAGTGATTTTTGTTCTAGACCAAATAGACCTGTACAATTCTTAATAATAAGAATTGTTTCTTGTTTACAATTCTTAATAATAAGAATTGAGGAATATATTATATACACAGGAATTGCAGAATTTGAATAGTTCAGTACGCTGCAGTATGCGACCTGCAAACCTTTTAAATTCGTGTACCACTTTACTATGAATGCACTTATGGTGGAGTTAATTGAAATGTGCGTACTGACTTGTGGTCCTATTTTGTAGAATACTACTAGTTATTATTATGCAAAGTTTGGACAAGACCATACATATCTCCCACACCCAAAACTGGCAAGCTACAGGTACATATCTCCATTTTCTTGGAACCGTGAACATTCATGTGAACATTCTCGCTATGATGAAGAATATGAACTTAGCCTCATTTGACACTCAAGTAATAAGTGAACTTAGCCACATACTGAACTCTGTTCGCTGGTACAGCTGAAATTTTGCTCAATATGATGCTAGATAAAGAAAAAAAATCCTTCCCTTCTGGTTAGTGGATTATCAATCTAATATATGGTAGCTGTTGTGCTAAAAAAAGATGAAAGTTGGATTTTATCTTCGTGGTATTTAACTGGTACAACTTTGACATGGCAACATCTCGCCCAAATTTTGGAGCGAAAAACAAACTTCGATCAAGAGATATGAAAAGGAGAACGTTAGCTGGCGAAGATAGCATGGAAACTTTGCGTAACTGATTTTGCACTTCGCACTGTTTACTTTTACCTAAGTGACTTCGCAGGACATCCGGATCCCCGCGAAGTCAACGCGTCGGCTTCGCCTGTGAGTTGGTCTCAACATTCACCAAGTCAGAAAACAACGTCAGGACTGTGATCAATCAGAAGAAGCGTAGAAGGGAAGGCGAAGTGTATTTTACCACTTCACCCCTCTGCTTTTTAGTCGAATGTAAAGGATAGTTGAGGTCACGATTGTAATCCTTGTGTAACCGCGAAGCCGGGGGTCCCTATAAATAAACCCCGAAGTGTAAAGATTTGGTTTAGATTAAAAAACACGTTGCGATCAGTAATTTATTCTTATCTCATTTATGTTTGTGTGATTCTATCATCTAACATCTGGCGTCCGTTTGTGTGATCGAAGACATCCACGATCACCGCGCGGACTCAAATGAGAAGACCCAGTAAAAAGACAACTCTGGCTAAAGACAACATAATTCAAAACGAAGATCCAGTTCTAGAGGATGAAACAGAAGTAAAAACAAATGAGCACAAGAAAATAAAGAAACCCAGAACAAAGAAAGAAGACTCAAAGAACTCAAATACCAACTCATTATTAAAAAGAAACAACTAGAAGAGGCAAGAGCAAAAACAAGAGAGAAGTCCTTAAGACAAAGAATCGAAGAAGCAGAGGCCGAAATAAGAAAGCTCAATGAAGAAATCAAGAACGAAAGTGAAATCATGATACAAGATCTAAATTCAGCGAACAAAAGCACCTAGAACAAAGAAAGTCACAGTCAGATTGCAACAATTGATACAGAATCACCCCTATCAATCGACATTCAACTAGCAAAATGGCCAGCAGGATTTAAATTCAATATCATCCCAACTTATAACGGCATGTCAGACCTAAGACAATTCCTGATGAGTTTTGAAACAGCAGTTGCATCAAGTGGTGGAGATGCAAATACACTAGCAAAGTCACTTATTATGGCAGTAAGAGGACCAGCACAATATTGGTACTCTTCATTAAATCCAAGGTCAATCAAATCCTGGGATCAACTTCGCACAACTCTGCTTCTCGACTTTCAAGGACTACAAAGAATTGAACTCACAAGTGATGACTTTTTCAACATCAAACAACAACCAAAAAAGCCGCTAAGTCAATATTACAAGAGATTTATACAAGCAAAAGCACAAATACCAAATATTTTAGACGAAGTCGTCATTATAGCAGCAATCAAAGGACTACGAGCAGGTCAACTCTCGTCACACTTCAAAAGACACAGTGGAAAAATTGTACGAAGAAATGAGGAATTATTGTGAATTTGACGAAGACTATAGAAAAAGAATAGAAGAAGAATAGAGAGAGAAACATGCCGAGGACGAACAACAACTTTCAACATGCAAGAATGATAAATGTCGAGCGAATACCATTCCAAAGGATAAATCACATCAACAATACAAGCGAAGTCAACAATTCAGGCCAACACTCAAACAACCAAAGAAACTTCCAAAACAACAGGAACTATAGAGAAAATCATCAGCAAAGGGGAAATTACAACAATCAAGGCAGAAACTTCAAAAGGAAAATTATAAAACCCGAAGAAATATATTGCATCATACACGGCAAAGGGGCTGACCACACATAAAAAATGCAAGAAGAAAGCAGAGCGACGTCACAATTGAAAGTTGTTAATCATCTAGCACCACAAAGGACAAATTATATGCCAATTGCTTATTCTCAACAAATGTTACCACCACCTATCTAGAATTGTCAACCACTAGCAATGTGTCCATAGAACCAGTGGAGCCAAAGTCAATAGCAAAATTTTCATCCAGAAAGTTCAGTGGCAAACAACAATCACCAAAGTCAGCATATCAACAATTCCCCTGCAGCATCAACAAGCAATGGAATGCAGTCATTCCATGCAAAAGTAGAATCCTAACAATATCTGGAGGAAACAGTATGGAACTAGACACAACAAATGAAAGAAGAAATTATTTCAAGATAGTCAATTCAATCGCAATCCAAGGTCCATTTAAGAAAACATGATGGTCTCACCTACCCATCACATTTTCAGAACAAGACTTAAAACTAAAAGATTACCCACACATGGATGCAATGGTAATAGATCTAAACATCGAAGGATGGGCAGTTTTGCAAATCCTAGTAGACGGTGGCAGCTCCGCTGATATCATATTCACATCAACCCTAGACGCAATGAAAATTGATAAGAAAAATCTAGGAAGATTAGAACATCCACTAGTCGGCTTCGACGGAAAAAGAATAAATTCAGTTGGCAAAATAATCCTACCAATATCTTTCAGAACAATGAACAATGCAAGAACAGAGCAACTCGCATTTGACGTATTTGAAATGCATAGTTAATACAATGCAAATTTTGGAAGAGGAAGTTTAAATGCTTTTGAAGCAATAATCAATTATTCGTACTTGTGCATGAAAATGCCCACAATCAATGGCATCATAACCATCTTCGGTGACCAAACAGAAGCAAGAAATATAGAATAAGATTCAAGCCCAGCCTTGAAGAATATTCATGTCATAGAAGAAGAAGAGGAAGATGAGTTTGAAACCGAAAATGCCAAGCCACAATAAAAGGCACAACCATGCGAAGACACAAAAAGAGTACCACTCGACCCAATGGTATCAGAAAGACAAGTCATAATTGGCACCAATTTGTCAAAGGATGAAGAAGAGAAGCTACAAGTATTGCGAAGCAACAAGAACATCTTCGCCTGGTCAGCACAAGACCTCGGAGGAGTAAGCAGAGACGTCATAGAACACGTACTAAACATTGACCCAAACTTCAGACCAAAGAAACAAAAGCTCTGAAAACTGTCTAAAGACAGAACTCAAGCCGCGAAGGCCGAAGTCCAAAGACTTCTGGATGCCAAAAGTCATAAGGGAAGTACAGTTCACAACCTGGCTGGCGAACATAGTCATGGTACAAAAGAAGAACAAAAAGTGGAGAACGTGCATAGATTTCACAGATCTCAACAAAGCATGCCCAAAAGACAACTTTCCCTTGCCAAGAATAGACACACTGGTAGACCAAGCAGCAGGAAGTGAAATGTTAAGTTTCCTCGATCGTTATTCAGGCTATCATCAAATCTAGATGAAAAAAGAAGATGAAGAATTCACAAGTTTCATCACACCATTTGGAGCCTATTGCTTCCAAAGAATGACCGAGGGGCTTCGCAACGAAGGCACAACCTTCATCAGAATGACTTCAACAGTTTTGAAGGACCAAATTCCAAGAAATTTGCTCGCCTACATTGATGATTTAGTGGTCAAAAGCAAGAAAAAGAGATCACATCGAAGACCTACAAGAAACATTATCAAATCTCAGAAAAGCAAATTTGAAGTTGAACCCAGAAAAATGCACCTTTGGAGTTCAAAGAGGCAAAATCCTAGGCCACATCATCTCGGCAAAAGAAATTAACCCGAACCCAGAGAAGGTGAAGGCAATACTAAACATGGAAGTCTCAAGAAACATCAAAGATATCCAAAAGTTAACAGGAAGACTGGCTTTGCTCAATAGATTCATATCAAAATCAGCTGAGCGAAGTCTCCCAATATTTCAAGCTTTGTAAGGGAAAAAGGAAAATTTCAAATGGGGTCAAGCACAACAAGAAGCTTTCAAAGAAATAAAGAGGCATCTGTCAAATCCTACAACTCTAGCAACACCTGATCCCAAGGAAGATCTATTATTATATGTATCAGCAAATGAAAGCATAGTCAGCGCAGTTCTGATACAGGAAGAAGAAAATGATCATTTAAAAAGGCAAATTCTGATATATTTTGTATCCGAAGCTCTGTCAGGATTAAAAATCTTCTACTCAGAAATTGAGAAAATCGCATATGCAATACTTATGGCTTCAAGAAAGCTGAAACATTACTTTCAAGCCCACAAAATCAGAATATCAACAAACCAACCGCCCAAAGAGGTGTTACAAGGATGCAAATCCTCAGGAAGATTGGGAAAATGGGCAGCGGAACTATCACAATACTTCATCCAATTTGAAAAAAGGACAACAATAAAATCCCAAATATTTGCTGACTTCGTGGCAGATTGGACCCCATCAAAATACAATCAAGAGGAAATGAAACAACCAGAATGGACAGTATATTGTGATGGTGCCTGGAGCTTTGTCGGAGTAGGAGTAGCATCAATTATAACCTCACCTTCTAGAGTCAAGTTAAAATACGCAGCAAGACTAGAATTCCAATGCACAAATAATATTGCAAAATACGAGGCAGTCCTGCTGGGGCTCTTCAAGGCAAAAGTAATGGGAATTCAAAAATTAATAATCAAGACAAATTCTCAAGTTGTAGCAGGTCACATTGAGAAGAATTACAAAGCAAGAGACCCAGAGCTAGCAAAATATCTCCAACTCTTAAGAGATCAAGAAAAATACTTCGTCGGATTCACAGTGAAGAATATTTTAAGAAATGATAACATGGATGCAGAAGAAATCGCAAAAGAAATACACATCATTGAATGCGAAGATTGGAGAGCACCCATCATGGCATTTCTAAGAGGATTCTATGAGCCAGAAAACAAAGTTGATGAGATAATAATGAAGCAGAAGACATGAAGTTACAAAATCATCAACGAAGACCTATACAAAGAAGGAATTTGCCAACCACTATTGAAGTGCATCTCAAGAGAAGATGGAAAAAATCTATTAAAAGAAATACATGAGGGAATCTGCGAAAGCCATGCCGGAGCTTGATCAATAGTTGGAAAAGCCTTCAGACAAGGATTCTACTGGCCAACAGCCCAAAACGATAGCAAAGAAATAATCAGAACTTGCCACAATTGCCAAATGGCAGGAAGCAAAGTCAATGCACCAGGAATAACTTTACAAACAATTGAACCAGCTTGGCCATTAGCAAGATGAGGCATCGATATAATTGGCAAGTTATCCCCAGCTCAAGGCAATTATCAATATGCAATAGTAGCAATTGAATATTTCACTAAGTTGATTGAGGAGAAGCCAATTACAAACATGTCCTGCCACACAATGAAAAGTTTCTATGGAAAAACATCATATGTAGATTCAGATTTCGAAGACATATCACAGTAGACAACAGAACCCAATTTGATAGCGAAGATTTCAGACAGTATTGCCACTCAATGGGAATCAAACTCTGTTTTTCATCAGTTAGGCACCCACAGTCCAATGGAGCAGTAGAAAGGGAAAATGGCATAATTTGCACGGGAATATCAAAGTGTTTAATATACTTAAAAAAGGGCAAATGGGTGGATGAATTACCAAGAGTAATCTGGTCTCACAACACCTCAAAGCCAAGACCAACAGACTTCTCCCTGTTCAAGCTCCTATACGGGGACGAAGCCATGACTCCCGAAGAAATAAAGTTTGAAGGACCAAGAACAAATGTACAGATAATCACAGAAGAAGACCAAGCAACAAGCAAAGATCTACTTGAAGAAGAAAGAAATGAAGCGCTCAAAAACATCAAGAAATACCAACTTGAAACAAAAAGGTAGTACAACAAGAAAGTCAAGCCAAGGGAGTTAGCACCAGGAGATTTTGTCCTCAAAAGAAAAAGAAATGAAGACACAGTTGGAAAATTTCAACAAAAGTGGGAAGGACCTTTCATCATCATAAGAACAAACAAAGAAGGAGTATATCACTTAGCAAACTTGAAAGGTGAAGAGCTCAATCACATATGGAACATAGAAGCACTCCGCAAGTATTATCCATAGCCAAAGATCTCATTAGAAGAGTAGTTTACTTTTTTTGCAAAGTAGAAGTAGAAGTTTCATTTCCAGCAAATTTTAAGATTCAAAATGTAAACGGCCTGCACTCTTTTTCCAATCAAGGAAAACCCTTCGCAGGGTGAGTGGTTTTTAACGAGGCACTCTCTTTGTACATCTCATGAAGTATAAATGAGAAAGTAGTTTCCCCTAAGAAAAGTACCTTTCATTCTCTAATCAAAAAGTAAAGTGCCGAAGAGCATATCTAAAATATACTCGCATATCGGCAGAAACATTAAAATATAAGTTAGCATTAATATTTTAATAAACTCAAAAAAATGCTAACTTATCTAGTAAAACCAAATCCTGTCTAACATCTAAGCGAAGAATACACGTCTACTTCGAACAAAAAAGAAGGGACGGCGTTTCAAAATTTGCTAAGGCAAATTTTTCGAGAAAATTTCACTAAGGTGAAAATGTTTTAAGCTTCTAAGCGAAGTATACACGTCTACTTTGAACGAAAAAGAAGGGACGACATTTCATAATTTGCTAAGGTAAATTTTTTGACAAAATTTCACCAAGGTGAAAATTTTACAATCTTCTAAGCAAAGTTTACACGTCTACTTTGAACAAAAAAGGAAGGGACGACGTTTCAAAATTTGCTAAGGCAATTTTTTTGATAAAATTTCAATAAGGTGAAAATGTTTCAAGCTTCTAAGCAAAGAATACGTGCTTACTTCGAACGAAAAAGAAGGGACGGCGTTTCAAAATTTGCTAAGGCAAATTTTTTGACAAAATTTCACTAAGGTGAAAATGTTTCAAGCTCCTAAGTGAAGTATACACGTCTACTTCAAACGAAAAAGAAGGGATGGTGTTTCAAAATTTGCTAAGGCAAATTTCTCTACAAAATTTCACCAAGGTGAAAATTTTACAATCTTCTAAGCGAATTTTACGCGTCTATTTCGACAAAAAAGGAAGGGACGGCGTTTCAAAATTTGCTAAGGAAAATTTTTCGACAAAATTTCACTAAGGTGAAAATGTTTCAAGCTTCTAAATGAAGTATACACGTCTACTTCGAACGAAAAAGAAGGGACGGCGTTTCAAAATTTTCTAAGGCAAATTTCTCGACAAATTTTCACCAAGGTGAAAATTTTATAATCTTCTAAGCAAAGTTACGCGTCTACTTTGAACAAAAAAGAAGGGACGGCGTCTTAAAATTCGCTAAGGCAAATTTTTTTCGACAAAATTTCACCAAGGTATTCAAGCTTCTAAGAGAAGACCACGCGCAAACTTTGAACAAAAAAGAAGTGACGATCAAAGTAATTAAGAATACTAAACAACCTCTTCAAAACAAGAGGTAAGCCAAAAAATAATATAATTCATCGGTACATACACTTATTCGCCAAACCAGGCAAAGCCAAACACATACACTTCGCATTAACATAACATTCACATTACAGTTTATCCAAAATACAAATCTTGAATTTACAAAAAATCAATTGTCTTGAGAGCTAACCACCTCAGCTGCATTATCAAGAATATCGCTGACAACCTCATTAATAATATCATCGGCTTCGTGGCGCAAAAAATCTTCACCAACATATGTAGAAGTACTTGATCGTGAAGACTGGAGAGAGGACAAGGACATCACCGCAAGAATTCAAGTACAAAAGTAAATGCTATGAGCGAAAAACTTCATTTTTTCCTTTACCTGAGTAAAGTCTATAAAATCAAACACCCGGTAATTGGGGGGTCTGATACTATAACACCGCCTATTTATATCTACAAAAACAATCTATGAGATAGACTACCCAGCCCAAAAACAAAAAGACTTCAAGCAAAAATTACAAGCAAGAAAATCATCAATATCGCACCCATCATTCCTCATAGAAAATCGTAAAACTCAGATGGCTCGAACACGAAGTCATTTTTACACATCATTAGTGGAGTAACATCTTTAACATCCTACACAGGCTCAGCACAAGGAACCTGCGTAGGATGGACAATAGTTAAACAACTTCGAAACAATTATCTTACAAGGCCAATAACTTAAAAACAATGGTTCCAACTTCATCCTCACAAAAGTAAAAACTAGAAGACTAAACATGACCACCACTGACATTGCTCGATCCAACGCCACCTTGACTTTTAGATTGAGCCTCCCATCTCGCAACTTCTTCAGCTTCTTTTTTAGCAGCCTCCACCTCCTTAGCAATTTGCTAGAAAAAAGACAAGGAAACAATTGAGAACAAATATGGAGTTATTGGAACTCAAATCACAAAAAAAATTTAAACTCACCCTTTGCAATTTTTTCCTCACCCTATCAAAGCAATGGGTGCGACCTCTAGATTTCTAATATTGCTCGAGAAATTTGTTACAAAGCATCTGAGTTGCCCTAATAATGTTAGTCAGTGTAACACCCCAAATTTAACACTTTTGAAAAATATAGTTAAAATGATTTAATTTGAATTTTTGTGCTCATAAAACATAGGAGAAATAATATTTTTCATGATATTAAAATTTATCATAAGAAACATTGTTGCGCATTCATACTGCTACATATTTTATTTTGTCATGATTGGTTTTGACCAAATCTGAAAATGATTTCAAAATCCTTTTGAAAACTCATTTGAAAATCTGTTTAAATAAAAGGAAAATGATTTCTTTTTTCCCTCCCTCACTCTTCTCTCTATTCTGGCCGAAGGCCCAAATCTTTCCCTCTCTTTTCTTTCCCCGAAGGCCCAGTCTCCCTCTCCTTTCTCTTTTTCTCTCATAGCCCAGCAGCAGTAATACCAGCCCGGCCTGCTCCTTTCTCTATGCAGCCCGCTCCCTCTTTCTCTCTTGGGCCGAAAGGCCATAGCCTGTGTCTGGCCTGCTTGCGTAGTGCGCCCACCACGCCTGTCTCTGCCACCGCGGCCGGTTCCTTCTCTCGCTGATAACTGGGACCCATCGGAGTCATTCCTTTGCTCTTGCTATGTTTAAGCTGGACACTGCCGCGAGTCTGTCCCAACCACGCCCCGCGTCCTGGCGTGCCGCCCACGCAGCCCGGCCCTTAAATAGCAAGCGCCGCGTGCCGTCTCGATCTTTCCCATCAAGCTCACGTGCGAGTGCCGCTTTGCCCAAGCTCCAGAACCACCGCATCCCTAGCCGCCGCCCTTGAGCTTGATTCCGTCGATTCGCTGCCGTATCACGTTCGTAAGCAAGTCGTCGGGCTTGTCATCGAGTTTGCGAAGTCATCAAGTCTTTTTTTCTCTTTTTCGTGCTCCCTTTTGATTCTAGTGCATCATCGATGTTCACAGGAGTTCTGTCGTGGCCGTCACATGCCGCCAGCTTGCCTCTGTCCGCTCTGGCCTTCATCTTAGTGTCCAGTGAGTTCGCGTCGATCTCCTCTGTCATTTGGTCTAGGTCCGGAGCCAAATTGTGGCCTCTAGGGCCGGTTTCCATGAGCACCGGCAAGCTATTCTCGCCGCCGGCCATGTCTGCGGCTGCGCAGGTCATCTTCTCTGACCGAACATTAACCCTGTAACATCCACAATACTAGGCTTAACAAAATCTTGCATTACATGGCATAGCATCTCATGAGCATCTCTTTTGCATTCTTGATTTGGGTTTGATGTTTCCATTTCAAATCAATGTCAAGTAGTGTTTTCAAAACCTGGTTAGAAAGTGCTTGTTGCATTGCTTATCTTGAGTTGGACATTTAATATGTTTTGTAGAGAAAATAATTTGGAACAAAAAGTATGTTTTCACCAAATCATGAAAATGCTTTTTAGTCACTCAAAGATACCAAAAACAGTGTCTATATAATGAATTTTATTAATTTTATAATTCAAATTTGAGCCAAATTTGTATTTTCAAAAATATGCCGAATTAGCAAAAACTTGCTATATATCAAATGTTCCTCTCTTCAAATGGAGCAACTTTCATATTTTGAGTTTTTCAAAATTCGAATTAGTTTGCAAGCTACAGGTCTCAGAAAAATGCAATTCATTTCAAATGAGGTGGGACCCGCCTGGGCCCCACCTGTCTGCCTTTCTCTCCCTTCGCCCTGTCTTCTTCCACGCTGCCGGGCACAATGCTGCAGTGCAGAGCCGCTGCCGCGCCTCGCTCCGCCTGCCCGCTCCCCTGCATTGAGCTCGCGCTAGCACTCGATTGCGCACGCTGTGCCCGGACGCTCGCCCGCGCACTGCTTCGCCCGCTGGTCTGACGCGCCGAGCCGCTCGCTCGCCGCACGTTCCATCGGCCACCATTGCAGCGCCACATGCCAACGTCTCGCGCCAACGGCTACACGACACGGCAGGACAGGCACTCGAGCACGCACTCGAGCACCCACACTGCCCGCTCGCCCCTGCCTTCCTGCTGCGACCGATGCATCGCTGCGCCGAGCGCCATGGGTGTTGTCTCGTCACCTTCGCCGCTCGAATTGAAGAGCCCCAGCTGCCCTTTATCTACCCTCCATTGGGCCTCACTCCATTTCGCACTCCTTTCCCCTCATTTTCCCCTCGCGCTTCACCGACGCTCGCCATGGCCGTGCCTCTCCCGACCTGCTTCGCCCTACCTCTTGCCTGCTCCGGTGTCGCTAGGGTTAGGGGATGCTCATCATGGAGTCAATGGCGCCGGTTGTGGCCTCACACGGCCATGCCGCCACCGTAGCTCACCGCCGTCCGCCGGCGTGCATGGCCGCCGGTGTTAGCCGCCACGAGAGCTTGCACTTCATGCCTTGTTAGACTCGTCTCGTCGTGCTGAGCCCGTAGGTGTTGGCCGTTTCGCCAGAGATGCTCGTCGCCGACGAGGAGCCGCCGGCCGTCGGTCGTCCCTGTTTCGGTCACGCTGACCGGTGGGCCCGGGCTGACGTCATGTGCTGACGTCAGCAGGGTGCTCGCCTGGGTACACAAGCCAGGTGGCTCTAGCGTAGAAACGGCACTGTGTACACCGCGGGGTACGCCTAGCAATTTCAGTTCACTTTTTCAGAAAAATACACTTTTAACAGATTTTGGGTTAAATCTTTAGAAAAATCTTAACTTGCTCATTTTAAGTCCAAATGAGGTGGTTCAACTTGCAATATTTCTCTTATGAGGAGTGCTATGCATAAAAAAAATAAGTTTAGCTTTTTGAAATACTTTTCTATATAGATTTATTTATTCCTTATAAATGCTTTTATCTTTAGAAATGCATAACTAATTCTATGTTTATCCTAAAAATGTGATTCCTGTTTTGTTGCTCTAGTTAAGAGATGCTGGATCTATGATATATATTAGTTGGCTAGGTCATGTGCAGATATTGCTCTATCTTTTTAGGGTGCTAGTTTTGCTAAGGGATTAGGAAATTCATAATTAAATAATTAAATTGCTTGATAATTTTTGTGGGCTGTTTTAGGGCTAAATAGGAGATAGTTATGCTATGAAATCTACTGTTTGATATGTTACGTAGTACAAAGTATTTTATGTTCAATTATTGTCACTGCCTTATGATTTTTATGTAGGATAAAATATTTATTGTTTTCACCTAAAAATTTTACAGTAGACTTTGCTTAACATACTTAAACTCCTGTAATTTTTGTAGATTTTTCTGAGTAATATAAATACAAGTTCCAGTTTTGCCCTTGTTTGATTTAGTGTCGGATTAGAGTTTTTATGATGTCATTTCATGTAGTTGTGACATACTTTTTATTTTATCCAAGATAATTGCTGGTGGGTTGCTAAAAATGAGTTTGAGGTTTTCCGCATGGTGCCAACATGTTAGCATGATGGTCCATTTATCGACTACACGACATATGTCTCGCATAGAAAATGAATGGTCACTTTACGTGGAACATCCACCTACTCCGTAAAGTAATGTACTGTATTCATTCTATCATCTACTGCATGGTCATACATTCATTCATAATCATACATTATGTCCGCTATAATGCATACATGGTATTCATGTGCATTGACGCATCATACAGGTTTACCGACGGACCTTACGCCGGTAGTTTCGGAAGAACCAGAAGGGAAAACACAGCAGGAGGCAGAGCTGCAGGAGGCAGCCGAGGGCGAGGAACCAGACACTGACTTACCAGAGTGCCCTAACCATCAGTCCAGTTGCTTCGAGAAAGGCAAGCCCCGGAGCATTCCTCCCTACAGTTTTACAAATAACTTAATTTGTGTCTTTTATTGTTTCTGATGCGTTAAATTTATAGGCGTTGATCGATACCGTTGATGCATTATAATTACCCTTGTCCACTTCAGTTACCCATACACCCTGTTAGGTATTGGCACGATATATGCTTAGCCTTACTTAAATAGATCGGTAGAAGTCAGGTGATTTTCTGTCATCCGTGAGTTATAGGTTGTGACTTATAATGGTGAGCTATATCGTTGCTTGAGAATAACCATGAGAAGTAATAAATCGAGATCGGGCGGGATTGGTGTTGTGGACAGAACTGGAGGTTCTATGTTGTTTTTATCCCGTCTGTGTCGAACTAGGGCCCCATCCGATGTCACGGCCCTCACGGCATGTTGAACGCATGCCCCACATTTAGCTGGAAGGATGCGATCATCCGACCGCGAAGCCTTGAGTTCTGTTTGGGCCGGGGTTCGACTGAATTGAGCGCATTGTATTACAGGGGTGCGGTAGTGAGTCCTTAAGATGGGGCGTATCATTTGATGGAGCGCTGACCTGTTGGCAGCCGGGCGGCCCCTAGGTACGATGGTATTATTTGATCCCGCATCTCTACCCGAATAGACCAAGGTGACCTAATCGACCCCGACGGGGGAAGTGTGGTTTCTGTGGGGAATACCCTCGCCAGCTAGTTTGCAAACCGATTATAATCGCCATCGCCCCTGGAAGTGGACACTGTCTTGAGCACCGGCATCGTAGTAACAACTTGAACAAAGAGATGAGATGGTTATGATGTTGATGCTGAAAGATGCTCAACCAAAAATGGTTACTATTCTTCTTGATATCACACCATGACTGTTTAGATCAGGTACTAACCTAGCATGATCAGGTTAATGACTTTAAAATGCAAAGCTAGGAGGTTATATTTGTTCTCAATAAGTTCAAGCTTTTTATGCAAAGAAATGAGTCAGCCAGCCTCCTTATACTGACCTGCATGCTCCTTGGAGTTAATTTATTTTAAGTTTATGACGGGTAAGTCTAGCTGAGTACATTCTTGTACTTAGGGTTTTATTCCCATGTTGTTGTAGGTGGAGAAATGATCTATGGCTATTGCAAAACCTGCTTCTACCCAGCTATGGGAGATTAATAGACCTTGGGCAAGGTCACTCCGTACTATCGTACCTCCATGCTTTTTGTTGGATTTTGATATGGACCAGGCACTATGTTTAAAATTATGTGTGCGTTTGTGAACCAAAACTATATTTGCTTTCTGCTATTTGAACTTAAATTTGGTATTGTAATAACTCTATTATGACTCCGATGTAATCCTATATGTGCGAACTTTATGTAATTTTATGAATGCTGTAGGTTGAACCTCATTCGATCTGGGTAACAAGTTGAGATGTTTGAAATCCTTCAAGATTTCACGGACTACGGGGTTAATATGGGCACAATGTGCTAACTAAATTGCCTCGGCGGTTTATTTAGTACTTTGGTTTATATTAATTGGGCGGTTTTGTTACAAACCCCCTCCCTCCTACTTCTAATCTGGTCCGACCAACTCAGATCCAAAGATCCAGATTAGCCAATACCCTTTCATCCAGCAACTTTGTAGAAAAGCCCTTGTTCTTTCCAGATTCAATTAAGAGCCTCGGCGAGATGGATAATCCCGATTTTTGATTTATTTTATTTTGAAAACTAGATATTCTTATTTACAGTTTTGCCACTGTGTTCAAAAGCTTATAACTTCTTTGTTTTAGCACCGATTCGATCCGTTCAAGTTATGTTAGATTCGTATTTGCAAAACCTATCTGTTAGTATCACTTTTAGATTTATACTCAACTTTATAAAACCGAGATTTATCTTAATCTATTATTTTATAATAGAAAAACTTGTTTAAATCATAACTTTATCGTTATAGCTCCGATTTCGATGATCTTTACATCTGCATGATCGTAGTAATGCGTAGTTTGGTTTTAAAAGATTTTCAATCTATTTTACTATGATTGGTGTACTATTCTAATTTAGTCCAATTGTTTGCTTCATGTATGATTGCATAGATGCTTGTGTGGTGTTCTATGATCATGTCGAGTCAATGAGCTTTGCGTTGGAGATTAAAAAGAATTTGAAGATCAAGAAGCAGATCTATAAAGGTTTGGACCTAAAGAAGGATCTAAGTTTAAGACAAGTATAGCTTGGGTTTTTCTTTCTATGACCATGATCATGAGTTTGTTTAATGAATGTGATATAAACATGAAAGATGAATGTTATCCTTTGGCAAAAGCTAGGACTTAACGTACAACCATGAGGGCTATATGGCTCTGGCTCTAGTTATTCATAGGACCTTTTCTAGCGAGCTAGAGGATCTGCGAGTTGGGTATAGGACGGCCTCTTCAGTATGTGTATAACCGGGTAGGCCATGTGCCATATTGGAAGGGGGATTTCCTATATCTGATGACCCTGCGGCCCTAACTTGTTAGGCAAACCTATGAGTGGCTTTATATGGCTTTTGGTGTTTTAGGAGTCATGAACCCAGACATTTGGAAATCATGACTCATAGTGAAAGTGTACACCTCTGCGAAGAGTTAAACCGATATATCGTCAGTGCCCACAGACAGGGCGGCCCGAAAAACTGAGGAAACTGTTATATGTTCATTTAAATTATTTACGTGCAACCCATTATTCAATTACACTTGATCATGTGGTATGGGATTACACTACCTTGTTGTTATACTTGCGGAGTTTGACATGCACTCACTCTTGCTATTTCCTACACCACCTTAGGAGAATTTTAGGCTTGTGATCAACCTGTCAGTTGGATCCTGTGGAGTGGGGTCCTTACTTGAAGATCGAAGTTGTCTTTCTGCTGATTGCTACCCAATGGTATATCTCTCTTATACTAAGTATGTTATGTATTAAGCATTGTTTAATGATACTACCCTTTAGTTATAGCTATATGTGAGAATTGACTTCTAGGACACACATATCATATCAGAGCATGGTTGACTGTAGGACGCAAGCCTTGGTAGAATGGTCGTTTTTAGCTCTCTTTGCTTCACTTGATTCTTGCTTACCATCTTGACCTTGTTATTTCCTAAAATTTTATGATACTCCTATCTTATTCCATTATGAAAATATTGATTCTAACTTAACTTGGTCTCATTCTGTAGATGACTTGTTACCATCAAACCACCCGCATTAGGACTAGAAGTTTCATTCCACCACAATTTGAAGTGCGGGATTGGAATAGTGAGGATGATGAAGATGAATTGTCTGCACTACCTGCACAACAGGCGCCATCCCCTCTGCCATCACCTACGCCTGAAGAAGAAGAGGTGGAGCCATTAGAGGTCATACCACCTGAAGAAGAACTCATGGATAACGCCCAAGAAGAAGAGGTGGAAGAACTGGAGCCTGTGGAAGAGGAGCAAGACGTCATTGACATCAGTGATGACGAGGAGGATGCTGCTCAAGATGTTGAAGAGATGGATGTAGCTCAAGATGGTGAACAACCACTGTCATCCCCGCACGTAGGTGAAGATGACCAGCCCCCACCAATGAAATGGACCCTGGAGGAACGAATATTGTGGAATCATGACACAGTGGCACACCGTCGCCTGGTGGAGAAGCTAACTCTACTATGCTGATTGGAACCCCGCCATACAGTACGTCTGTGTCGAGTATACTCATCCTCTCGAGATAACATACTAGAAGACAAAGGTGAATATCTTCTCTGAGAATGAAGAACCAGGAGTTTTCAAGTTTGAAAGGACTCATTTTCATTGGGGACATCAACTTACCATGGAGAGCAGTATTGAAGATGTAGCTTTTCAAGCGTGGGTTAGCCTCCATGGGAATCGCCATGCGCCGATGTAGCATGATCCCTACCGTTACCTCCTGTATGCCAATCCGAATATGAAAGATGGATGGGCGGTAATGTTTCCTCAAGATCTTGATCCAGCTCTCCAAGCCACAGCGTACTTTGGCTAAGACATGATGGAAAAAGTTAGGACCTTGGAAGTTATGCTTTATCAGCAAGGGAAGGATTTTAGGAGGTTATAGAAGAAGCATGACGACCTTAGATTTGCCATTGGAGAGCTGAAGATTTATGAGAAGCTTGCCCCTCCTTTTTATCTTTAGGTGTAGGGAAATCCTTATGCAAAGGTCGTTAGTTCGTTAGTCATGTCTAGTGGAGTCTTTTAAGTGTGAATGAACTTTGGTGTGCTAGTTGAGTTGTCTATGTTTTTTGAGTGATTTGAATCTTTGTAATGATTGCAGTGATCTTGTGGCTTTGTCCACAATTTCATTTAGTTCATAGGCCTAAGGTTAATGATGTAAGTAGTTTGGGTTGGTTTCCTCTTGTTTCCTCTCCATCCTATCTTTCTGGAGCAATCTGTCTTCTTTGGTATGTACCTCTGATCTTGGAAGACCAAAAATCATGGAAAAATTCTGGACAATAGAAGACTTCAGCATGTTCCTCTGACCTCAAGAATCACCATCAAATCTGTTATGGTTTGGAAGATATGAAAATCCCAAGACGATAAATCTGCGCTGTCAGAAATCTGGAATAGTTTCTGTTGTGTCTTGTTTTCGACAACCTTAGCTGTTGAATCTGGAAACATAATCTGAAGAAGAGTTGTAGAGGATTTTATAAGCTTTCTAACGGTATAAGGTATGACTTCATTGGATTAACAGAACTAGAGTTATGAATGTTCTACTGTGCTGCTGAATTTTTGCTCGCGAGGGTTTCAAAATTACTTCTTGCCCATGCATACAAGTCTCTTCGGGGTGACAGAAGGACATGATGATAAATAACTCACTCAAAAGAAGATGCAAGCTACCATTTGGTGCCCCTAGCTGATCATTTCTTAAGGGGGTAGCCACGAAGAAGTTACAAGATGAAGGTTTTATGCATCCAAGCACTTTACCTTGAAAGGTGCAGCTATATCTATTGTTGGGAAGTTTATACATGTGCAAGTGTTTTGTGCTTTGGTCAGTGAATTGACGGATCATCTATAAGGAGCTCAAGGAATCATCAATGCAGGATTTTGCTTCAAGTTATCATCACTTGGGAGTTCAATTTTGAACTCAAGAAAAGTTGGCATTAGTGACAACGGAGCGTGATGATGAATTTATCTACAGTTCAATGATAACTCAGAAGACCTCACTGTTATGCCAAGCATGTCAAGTAAGTTTGATTAAAGAAACTTCTCGTCATGGTTATGATGTATCTAATGGTGCAATTATATGAAGATGAATTTAAGGAGATGTGTTGAGTTCCTGTCCAAGTTGTGAGGGTGAATTAGAGATCTTTAGCACGTAAGATTCTATAAGAAGTTTATTGAATGCATTAAAACATTGGATACAAGAGTTTTCCCTATAATGTGTCTTGAAAAGATTGTGGGTGTGCTCTATGTATGAAAAGTAGTGGATTATGTGTCAACTATATGGAGGCGTGCATTGGACTATTCAACATATGAGAACCATTTGTCAGTATGGAGCATAGAGGTATTTGCTTGGACATAAAGAGAGACATCAAGGCCGATCAGAAGAATTCAAAGGATCTTTAGTAAGTTGAGGTAGATCTTGTGACAACATAATTGCATTGGAACTGATATGAGATGAAGATATGGTGGGCCATGACCCATAGGTTTCGGATACGGTTTATGTCTTGGAGATTTGGAGGTACCTGAGAAGTATGTACAGTGCTCGTAAGAATCTTGGGATTAGTGATCATGAAATTTGGATTAAGGCTACCATGGTATGAAAAGTAAGGTGAATTCTATAGCAATGAGGTGGAGCTACCCGAAGCAATGAAGAAGATCTATGCGAAGTATCTTATCTCTTTTATCATCCTATTCCGAATCTCGGGACGAGATTCATCGTAAGGGGGTAGAATTGTAACACCCCAAATTTTGCACTTTTGAAAAATATAGTTAAAATGATTTAATTTGAATTTTTGTGGTCATAAAACATAGGAGAATAATATTTTTCATGATATTAAAATTTATCGTAAGAAACATTGTTGCGCATTTATGCTGCTGCATATTTTATTTTGTCATGATTGGTTTTGACCAAATCTGAAAATGATTTCAAAATCCTTTTGAAAACTCATTTGAAAATCTGTTTGAATAAAAGGGAAAGGATTTCTTTTTTTCCCTCCCTCACTCTTCTCTCTATTCTGGCCAAAGGCCCAAATCTTTCCCTCTCTCTTTTCTTTCCCTAAAGGCCCAGTCTCCCTCTCCTTTCTCTTTTTCTCTCATAGCCCAACATCAGTAATACCAGCCCGGCCTGCTCCTTTCTCTATCTGGCCTGCTCCCTCTTTCTCTCTTAGGCCGAAAGGCAACGGCCCGTGTCTGGCCTGCTTGCGGAGTGTGCCCGCCGTGCCTGTCTCTGCCACCGTGGCCCCGTTCCTTCTCTCGTTGACAACCAGGACCCACCGGAGTCATCCCTTTCCTCTCTCCTTGTTTAAGCTGGACACTGCCGCGAGTCCGTCCCGACCACGCCCCGCGTCCTCTTGATCTTTCCCATCAAGCTCACGCGCCAGTACCGCTTTGCCCAAGTTCTAGAACCGCCGCAACCCTAGCCACTGCCCTTGAGCTTGATTCCATCGATTTGCTGCCGCATCACGTCCGTAAGCAAGTCGTCGGGCTTGTCATCGAGTTTGTGAAGTCGTCAAGTCTTTCTTTCTCTTTTTCGTGCTCCCTTTTGATTCTAGTTATTGCCGATGTTCATAGGAGCTCTGTCGTCACTGTCGCACGCGGCCAGCTTGCCTCCGTCCACTCCGGCCTTCGTCTTCGTGTCCGGTGAGTTCGCGTTGAGCTCCTCTGTCATTTGGTCTAGGTCCTAAGCCGAACCGTGGCCTCTAGGGCCGGTTTCCATGAACGTCGGCGAGCTATTCTCGCCACCGGCCATATCTACGGTCGCGCAGGTCGTCTTCTCCGGCCGGACATCAACCCTCTCCCTCCTACTTCTAATCTGGCCGACAAACTCAGATCCAAAGATCCAGATTAGCCAATACCCTTTCGTCCGGCAACTTTGCAGAAAAGCCCTCGTTCTTTCCAAATTCAATTAAGAGCCCTCGGTGAGATGGATAATCCCATTTTTGATTTATTTTATTTAAAAACTAGATCTGCTTATTTATAGTTTTGCCACTGTGTTCAAAAGCTTATAACTTCTTTGTTTTAGCTCCAATTCGATCCGTTCAAGTTGTGTTAGATTTGTATTTGCAAAACCTATCTGTTAGTATCACTTTTAGATTTATATTCAACTTTTTAAAACTAAGATTTATCTTAATCTATTATTTTATAATAGAAAAACTTGTTTAAATTATAACTTTGTCGTTATAGCTCCGATTTCGATGATCTTTACATCTGAGTGATCGTAGTAATGTGTAGTTTGGTTTTAAAAGATTTTCAATCTATTTTACTATGATTGGTGTACTATTCTAATTGAGTCCAATTATTTGCTTCATGTATGATTGCATAAATGCTTGTGTGGTGTTCTATGATCATGTCGAGTCAGTGAGCTTTGCGTTGGAGATTAAAAAGAAGTTGAACATCAAGAAGCAGATCTATAAAGGTTTGGACTTGAAGAAGGATCTAAGTTTAAGGACAGTATAGCTTGGGTTTTTATTTTTATGACCATGATTATGAGCTTGTTTAATGAATGTGATATAAACATGAAAGATTAATGTTATCCTTTGCAAAAACTAGGACTTAACGTACAACCGTGAGGGCTATATGGCTCTGGCTCTAGTTGTTTATAGGACCTTTTCTAGCGAGTTAGAGGATCTGCGAGTTGGGTATAGGACGGCCTCTTCAGTATGTGTTGGGGTAGGGGAGAGAGTGGCCACCCCATCGCTCCCACAAGTCACTAGAGCCGAATATGGGAGTGGCTGAATATTACATTCGGTCAGTCATCAGCTTCGGGTGATTTTCTATATTCGGCATGGTGAGTAGCTTCGGTTGATCACTTTTGTCCGGCAAGATTGCCAGCTTCGGCTAGGTCGCCCTCATCTCGAAAGGTGAGCAGCTTCGGTGCTAAGCGGTGACGGTCGTCAGCAGCTTCGGTTGATTGACATTCAGAAAATTGACATCCGGTTGATTCGCTATATTCGGCTGCTATGGTGAAGCATATTCGGGTGTTATGATGAAGCAGATGGGCAGATGCCAGGATGAAGGAAGAAACGCATCGGGTCGAGCTAGGTGGCGGGACTCACCTGATTATTGGTATAGAGACCAGAAGCACCAAGGGCTCAAAGACGGCGCCGCCCTCGTTACTGGGAGAATATTCCCAGAATAAGTAGTAGTTGGAAGGATAAACTCGTCATGTAAAGACCATGAGCATGTATAAATAGTGCCCCCACGGGAGTTGTAAGGGAGGACGGTCCCGTGCGTTTTAGCCGGGACCCGTTTAATGAGAAGAAACACCACACTCCATATTCGTTATATATTTGTCTCGACTTCGGTACTAAGATTCGGGTCTTGAGGGTGCACCCTTCGGGGACCAAATCAACAGTGGCGCCGACCGTGGTTGTGACGAAGCAACATTTCGTCCCCTGAGCTAGGAGCCTCCTCGGTAAAGCTTTTTGGTAGCATTTGGTAGAGTCTCGTCACCTTTCAGCATTCGGTACGCAGTGTTTGGCAGCACCGAATCACTCTTCCGCAAAGCATTCGGTGCCAATTGAAAAGGTCTTGCGAAGCCGAGCAGTAGGCTCCACATTCTCGCCTGGCCAGTGCCACTTCGCGCTTCTCAGCCTGGGAGCATCGGATGTGCTGCCGCCTTACCAAGTTGAATTCCTTGTTCGGAACCGTCGTCAGATAAGTTGATTCCCTTCTTGGCTTTCAATTACTTCGGCCTTTCGACAAATCAGCATATTTTGTAAGTTCACACATGCCGATAAGTTTCCTATCTTCAGCAAATGTTTATGCCGATAGGTTTCGGTAATCATGCTCCTTTTAACGAAACAAGAATAATTGATAATAAAGAAAGAAAGCAAAAACAGGGAGTTTTTCGATTTGTCGCCCAGCCGAATAGGCAATCACCCGATGCAGACCGAGATTTGCTTCGGGAGTGTTAGATTGGCTAAACTAACATCTAGGAACGAATGACTTTCGGTTAACCGTGGCTCATTCGGTCAGGATAGCATAGCACGCCGGAACCCTTAGCAAACGCCGAAAGCGCTATTCGGCTCCTCGTAGTATTCTCGGCAGCCAGGTGAAGCTGAATAGGCCCACGTACTAGAGGCCGAAACGCTTTCGGTTAATATCATGTGACTGAATCGGGTTGGCCGCGGCAAGCCCTTTCAGATTCGAGCAGCTATGCTCAGCCATTACGGTTTTTACGCCAAGAAGTGACATCTTTTTGTGTCGTTACCGAAGTTCCAGGCCACCGAACCTAACCACCACCCAAGCGCTTCTGGCCTTCTCAGGGCACGGAAACGCGTTTGGCGTCCAGCCCATACGAAAACTATGAAACAACGATGGGTCAGTCAATCAATCACCCACGGTGCAGATAAGTGACCTTTTCAAATCAGCCAATCAAAGAGATAAGTAATTTTAAAAAAAAAGAAAAATCACTAGCACACGCAGCAAAAGCTACTTTATCACTTCTAGAGCATCCTTCGGACAGTCGGTGACCACATGCTAGCCATGCAACTGGCCACGTACACACGCTGCATGCATGGATAGGAACACGTATTTGAGCTGTTGCATGCACAGTTAGCACCAGCATCGACTCGCACATGCTCCAAAGCTGTTGCATGCACAGTTTCGCAACTCGAGCAGGTGAATGCCAGGCGGCGGGTCCGGCACAGCAACTCCGAAGCTCACCAGTCAGACTTATATATTCGTATACAAGACCCTCTCACTAGGACAAAAACCAAGTCAACCTGCCGAAAGATCTTTCGGTTACCCTGACGATAGTTCGGTTTCTCTTAGCAGCGAGAGCCACTTAGCAGTGGCAAAATAATCTGCGAAAAGGCCAGTATTTGAGCAAAGTTTATTGATCAGTCAACGTGTGCAATGCTTTCGCCATGACGAAGCAATCCTGTTTCACGCTTTACCGCACATATTTATATACTTCGGCAAGCTAGCATCAAATTTTCACTATGGTGATATGTACTTCGGTAAACTCTGCATCGATTCCGCCGAAGATCGACGACCCGAAAGGAAGTCAGATCCTATCTTGGTACGTAAATGCACACGAGGGGCCACACCTTTGCACATTCCAAAAAATCCTAAGGCTAAATGATTCTCGTTTCCTTTCATAGTGTTGTACAGGACTGATCGACGCAGCATTCAGACATATTGCAGGTGGCCGAGCGTATCCGTGCAACCTAAAATTATCAATAAGTAGCGAATGATTTCCAGCCTTCGGGCAGAACACTGCACAACCGCCAACGGTTTCATCGTGACTAACACAATTCGGCCATAAGACATATGCCGAAAGTGACCAGCATTTGGCAAGCTTTTCGTCTTCTCTTGGCGGCGTCGCGATGGTGGCGACCACGACATTACAGCCGAAATCATCCTGGAGAGCCGAAAAGGCGTGGAACCTTGAGAGTGCACTTGTCGCATCAAGAGCGCCTTCGCGCTCCCAGAGGGTGCCATCACACCTCCTAAAGCAGCTGCCATCGCTTCATGGAGCGCCGCCGCTGTCAGGCACACGTCGTTCACGCGGAGGCGCCGTGGGCTCAACGAAGCACACCTCATCTCTGACCGCTCGCCAACAGCTTCGACACTGCTGTTTTCGACTGCCACGGCTATCTCTCCCACCCTGACCACCTTTCGTCGCTAAGCCACGCCGAGAAGGTGACCCCTGCTTGACGCCCCGCACCGAGCACCACCTCCACGCACCTCACAGGAACTCGAGCGTCGACGGCGATGACGATAGCCCTGGCACCCTGCTTCGGTAGTGTGCCACCCCGGCGCCCTTGATTCACCAACAAGGAGCATCTCAGTGGCAGTGTGTTAAAGACTTCGATGTTTTTGTAACCCAGCCAAGGGGTTGCATTGAACCTTTACTGAAATCACATGTACAAAGAACGTAGGTCTGCAGCACCGCCTACAGGGCTAGTACATCTCAAGATGTATTCATTCAATTTCAGTTCTTACCTGTAGCATGAAACAATGCTTCGCCACAGTCAAGCTTTTTAATTCATTCAACTAGTTTTATTGAGAAGCAAAGCCTAACCGGTCGTCATATTTGTACATATGTCCATCTATTCTACTAATCTTGTTTTAGACAGTCCATAGTTGCCAGGGCGAAGCACGAGATTACCCTTGCCCAAGCTGCCGCGGAGTTTCTAGCCCAGCAGGTACCCGGCGTGGTAAAGTTGATTACCGAAGCATCTGGTCGGTTACCGAAGGACACCAGATTACGCCGAGCAAGCGTTCGGCAAAGATGATTTTGGTTCGGCATTCTGCTCGGTTACCAAGGCCTTAAGCAGCTCACTATTTGTAGTTCATTCATATATTAACCTTTTCGTTATTTCTTAAACCTTTAATAACAACCAAAGGGCCCCAGCCACGTTTGGCCGTTTCTTCTTGCTTTAAGCATTTTGCATTATTTTTTTATTTTAGCTACAGCCATTCGGTTGTACCCTCTTTAAATATTTATTATGTGCTTATGACCTCATATCATTAAGACAGGCATAAGATTATATTCGGATCACAGCTGCAATTACAAGGATCCTTGCAGGCATCCAGATCTTGAACAAGATGTTTGTCTTTCTGCATCTCTATGAGAAGGCTACTTGGAGACACTTCGCTTTCACTACGGAGTCTAATAATCTGCCAAAGATGAAGAAGCTGCACATGACATTCGGCATTGTACAAAGGCTAACAAGTTGCATATATTCAGCATTCCGCAGTGGCGAGCTGATGGCCTAAAGCTCACACCCGAAATGAAATGCAATCACTTATATCCCAATCCGAGTTAAGCCGGATGTATATTTCGGATGCGGTTTTCTTCTTACTGGCATCATATTCACATGGAACTCAGGGGACATGATATATCTTCGAGCTTTCAAACGGAATCTCAAATAATATTTCAAATATCTATATGGGAATTCGAATGGGTCATATTCTTATTCTCGGGCACCCTGTAGGGCTTTCTGGTGAATTCACTGCACCATGAAGATCTTTGGTTTTTCGGATTTTTGTCTTGCAGCCCGAGCTGACTCTTCATCAGTCTTAGCTTGAAATTGTTATCCCACAGCGAAGATATGTTGGATATTTAGTCATTTTACACCATGAATTAATCCATAAATATAATAAGCAAAATACTAACTTTAGTATGATGCGTGCGACAGCCTCATAATCACTACTGCTACTGGTATTCATGACTATAAGATGAATAACAACAGCAACGAAATGAGGCATAAACAGGGATCTCAGTTTATACCCTAGCGTGCTACTGCCGGTACCCGCGGCCAGTACAGCACCATTGTTGCCTGCAGGGATGGCGGTGAAGTTCGCCGCACCAGTAGTGACGGCGGCGTCGCCGGCATCTCCCACAGTCGCGCCACCACGCGTCCTCGTGGCCACCATCTTGCTCCTGAACGGAGACGGAGACGAAGTCGGGGAAGGTAGCAGCAGCGAGTCGGAGCAGTCGCGCCCGTGGACGCTCCCCAAAAACTTGATTGCCCGCCTACCCGAGCAGGTAAGCTTGACGGGACAAGTTCCGGAGGCCTGCTCACCAGAGCCGCCTGTGCTCGCAGGGGATCTGGCCGGAGGTGCACCGGAGCAGCTCAAGCTCGAACGGTTGAGTGGAGGCGGCTGGTCGGGAGGGAATAAAAACGTAACCCTAGTCTCCGACAGAAGCCCCTTATATAGGAGGCGCCCCTGTCGGGAGACCGTTGGATCGGCTGGAGCGGCGGCTAGGGTTTGCCTCGGCCGGATGGGCCGAGTGGCAAAACAAAGGCCTAGAGCCAGCCAGCCCAAAGCCCACGGCCTCAGGCCAGGCCAGGCCAGCCAGCCAGCCAGCCCAGCCCAGCCCAGCCCAGCCCACGCCCACGCCCACGCCCACGCCCACGCCCACGGCCTCGGCCCGGCCCGACGCGCGCGCGCGGGCGGGCGGGCGGGCGGCGTGGCTCGGCTCGACGGCGGCGGCGGCGCGTGTGTGGGTCCCAGGTTCTCCTCCTCAATCAGCTTATGTGGGCATCCCAAAGCTTACTATTTAAGTTGATTGTCCTCTAGGTAATTAGTCAAGTTGGTACTAATCACCTTTCCACTTGATTACACAGTTGTGGGCCTTTGAGGTTTTCTGACTATTTAGAATAAATAATGGGCTTGGCCCAATTATCCTAACAATCCCCACCAAACATCAAAGGTACACAGTTAGTGCCTTCAGTTCTGAGCTTGTTTGATATACCGGTGTTTCGATGGAGACTGTTAAGTTGAACTACCATCTAGAAAAGAGACTTACACTCACTCACAACTGATCAATGGACTATGCCTTGAATTGATAGTTTTGTGTGAAACAAGGTTCGCCCAAATTCTTAACCGATACTAGGCTGCCAAGAGCACCCCCTCGGGTGGAGCATATAAGTCAAACTCCATGCCTTTTCATGAGTATTTAGAGATCACCCAAATCTCATAGACTGGGACCAGCAGTCTGACTCACATAGGTGTGTTCCTTCTAGGATGTCCTGTAGGTCGACATCCCTGCTTAAATAAGCCACTCGGATCACATAAAGGTATACACATACCATCCTGCCTTACAGCCTGGAAAAGAAGTGCATTCTCAAAGATAGAGACCTTTATAAGGGTCTTTTCCCTCAGTCTACTCATAGCTTGTTTCACCACTCTAATTCACGGGATCTCCGATCACATAGAGCAGGTTACCACTATAGCGGACTTTAAGTGGGTCTCAGTCCCATCTCAACTGATGCACTGTCTATCACGTTACGTGACAGCCCCTTGGTGAATTGATCTGCCAGATTTTTAGATGTGTGGACATAGTCCAACGCTATCACTCCGGAGTTTCTCAATTTTCTGACAGACTTTAAACGACGCCTTACATGCCTAGTAGTCTTCAGGTTATCCTTAGAACTGTTAACTTTGATTATCACAGTTTGATTATCACAGTTCATGGAAATGCTGGGCACAGGTTTTTCAACCACCGGCAAGTCCATCAGGAGTTCCCAAAGCCATTCGGCCTCAACTGTGGCGGTGTCTAGTCCTGCGAGCTCTGCTTCCATAGTTGACCTCGTAATGAGAGTCTGCTTGCAAGACTTCCAGGAAATAGCACCACCCCCAAGGATAAACACATACCCACTGGTGGCCCTCAACTCGTCAGCATCAGATATCCAATTTGCATCACTAAAACCCTCCAGTACCTTTGGGTACCCGGTATAGTGAATGCCATAGCTTGCGGTTGCTTTGAGATACCGCATTACTCTCTCGAGAGCACGCCAATGATCATCTCCCGGATTTGAAAGAAACCGGCTCAACTTGCTCACAGCATATGAGATGTCAGGTCTAGTGGCATTGGCCAAATACATTAGTGAGCCAATGATTTGGGGACCTCAATTGATCCCTCATTATCCTTTTATTCTTTCTTAGAATTAGGCCTGGATCATAGGGAGTGGACACAGGTTTGCAGTCACTATAGCCAAAGTGGCTTAGAACCTTTTCCACATAGTGGGACTGCAATAAAGTGACCCCACCATTTTCTCCCTTTAGTAGCTTAATGTTCAAAATCACATCAGCTTCTCCCAGATCTTTCATATCAAAGTTCTTGGACAGAAAGTCCTTCACTTCCTCAATCACATTGAGGTTTATGCCAAATATTAGGATGTCATCCACATATAGGCACATGATCACTCCTTCTCCCCACCAAAACGGTAGTAGACACATTTATCAGCCTCATTGGCAACAAAGCCTGCTGACGTCATGGTCTTATCAAACTTTTCATGCCATTGTTTTGGAGCTTGCTTTAGGCCATACAAAGACTTTAACAATTTGCACACCTTGCCCTTTTGACCCTCTACTACAAAACCATCGGGCTGATCCATGTAGATCTCCTCATCTAACTCTCCATTTAGGAAAGCCGTCTTCACATCCATCTGATGAACGAGAAGACCATGAGATGCAGCCAAGGCAAGTAGTACTCTGATTGTAGTCAATCGGGCCATAGGTGAGTAAGTGTCAAAGAAGTCCTCGCCTTCCTTCTGGGTATAACCTTTAGCAACAAGCCTTGCCTTGTACTTTTCAATGGTACCATCAGACCTAAGATTTTTCTTGAACACCCATTTACATCCAACAGGCTTACACCCATAAGGGCGATCAACCACTTCCCAAGTTCCATTAGACATTATTGAATCCATCTCACTCCGTACCGCTTCCTTCCAATAGTCAGCGTCAGGAGAGGAAAATGCCTCTTCAATGGTTGTTGGAGTATCATCCACGAGGTATATGGTAAAGTCATCACCAAAGGATTTTGCAATCCTAGGTCTCTTACTCTTTCGAGTGACCCCACCATTTTCCTCACCAGGATTTTCTATGACGGGTTGTTCAGAACACTCCACTGGCACAAAAGTTTCGGGAGCATCAGGAGGTCCCTGACTAGATGTGCTCGGTACATTCCCTCTCATAGGGAAATCATTCTCAAAGAATGTTGCATCTCTGGACTCAATCACTGCACCAACTCTCATGTCGGGCACTCTAGATTCAACCACTAAAAATCTGTAGCCTACGCTGTTTATAGCGTATCCGAGAAAGACACAATCTACAGTTTTTGGTCCTAGCTTGCGCTTCTTGATGATTGGCACATTTACCTTGGCCAAACAACCCCAGGTGCGCAGGTATGAGAGAGTTAGCCTTTTCTTTTCCCATTCCTCGAATGGTGTTTTCTCTCTGTTCTTTGTAGGAACTCTATTCAGGACATGACACGCAGTCAATATAGCCTCGCCCCACCATTCCTTGGAAAGTCCCGCAATGTCCAACATGGCGTTAACCAAATCAGTTAGAGTGCGGTTCTTTCTTTCGGTAATCCCATTGGATTGGGGGGAGAAAGGAGGCGTCCTGTCATGAATAATTCCATGTTCCTCGCAGAATTGATCGAATTCTTTTGAAAAGTACTCTCCACCACGATCAGACCGCAACCGTTTGATTTTCTTCTCAAGTTGATTCTCAACTTCGGCTTTATAGATTTTAAAGTAGTGTAATGCTTCATCTTTTGTTTTTAATAAGTACACATAGCAAAATCTAGTACTATCATCGATTAGAGTCATGAAATATTTCTTGCCGCCTTTGGTCAACACTCCATTCATCTCACACAAGTCTGAGTGAATGAGGTCTAGAGGTGCCAAGTTCCTCGCCTCTTTCACAGCCATATGAGGCTTGCGGGGTTGTTTAGCTTGCACACAAGCATGGCAATTAGAACCTTGAACCAAATCAAATTTAGGGATTAAACTCATTTTAGCTAAGCGCGTCATGCATCTAACATTAATATGGCATAAGCGGGAGTGCCAAACGTTGCACCCAACATCATGTCTCACATGGTTCACGACATTACTGTTACAAGAATCCATCAATGAAAAGCGGAACAAGCCTCCGCATTCATAGCCCTTACCAACAAATGTTCCATATCTCGATACAACACATTTATTAGACTCAAAAGCAAGCTTAAAACCATCTCTACACAGTAGAGACTCGCTGACTAGATTCTTCTTGATAGAGGGGACATGCTGCACGTTCTTCAGCTGCACGGTCTTTCCCGAAGTAAACTTCAGATTGACCATGCCAACACCATGAACAGCCGCATGCGATCCGTTTCCCATCAGCAGGGAGGAACCTCGTTCTTCCTGGTATAAAGAAAACAAAGAGCGGTCAGCACATACATGAATATTAGCCCCTGTGTCAACCCACCAATCAGGAGAGAGACAAACTGAAAGGATCGTTGGTAAATAATTACCGTACCCAGATCCTCCAGCCTCGCTAACAACCATGTTGGCTGTCTTCTTCTGCTGCCTGTCCTTGCGGTCTGGACACTCCTTTGCCCAGTGATCAGTGCTCCCGCAGACAAAGCAGCCGCCACTCTTTTCTTTGTTTGCCTTTTTCTTAAAGGCTTGAGCTTGTGGCTTGACGACATTCTTGTTTTCAGCATTCTTGTTCTTCTTCCTCTTGTGGGCCTGAGGGTTCTCTTCTGCACCAGATTGGCGCTAGAGCCTCCCTCAGTTAGCACTTTCTTGCCCCGTGTGTCCTTTGCCCTCGCATTCTCCTCAACACTTAAGGAAGCGACAAGATCAGTCACACTGAACTCTTGCCTCCTGTGCTTTAGAGAAGTGGCAAAATCCCTCCAAGTAGGTGGCAGCTTAGCGATAATACCGCCGGCCACAAACTTGTCGGGCAGCACACATTGGTTGTTTTCAAGCTCCTTGGCTAGCATCTGTATCTCATGAGCCTGCTCTACTATAGAACGGTCATCGACCATCTTGTAGTCGTAGAGCTGCTCCATGATGTACAGCTCACTGCCAGCGTCAGGAACCCCGAACTTGGCCTGCAGTGCATCCCACATATCCTTGCCCGTAGGCATGTCCATGTACAGTGGAATCATACCCTCATCTATGACACTAATGAGCGACAGCTTGAGCAAGTTATCCGCCTCATTGAACTTGCTCTCTTCCTCAGGAGAAAGAGGCGGTTCAATGCACCTTCCCTTGACAGCGTACTCACAGCGCATAGCGGTAAACCACAACATAGCACGGGATCGCCATATCTTATAATTAGATTCGCCATCCTTCAAAGATGATGGCCTCAATGATGCAGCAAAGCTAGCAGATGAAAATGACCTATCAAGTTTTTGGATTGTTGGATATTTAGTCATTTTACACCATGAATTAATCCATAAATGTGATAAGCAAAATACTAACTTTAGTATGATGCGTGCGACAGCCTCATAATCACTACTGCTACTGGTATTCATGACTATAAGATGAATAACAACAGCAACGAAATGAGGCATAAACAGGGATCTCAGTTTATACCCTAGCGTGCTACTGCCGGTACCCGCGGCCAGTACAGCACCATTGTTGCCTGCAGGGATGGCGGTGAAGTTCGCCGCACCAGTAGTGGCGGCGGCGTCGCCGGCATCTCCCACAGTCGCGCCACCACGCGTCCTCGTGGCCACCATCTTGCTGCTGAACGGAGACGGAGACGAAGTCGGGGAAGGTAGCAGCAGCGAGTCGGAGCAGTCGCGCCCGTGGACGCTCCCCAAAAACTTGATTGCCCGCCTACCCGAGCAGGTAAGCTTGACGGGACAAGTTCCGGAGGCCTGCTCACCAGAGCCGCCTGTGCTCGCAGGGGATCTGGCCGGAGGTGCACCGGAGCAGCTCAAGCTCGAACGGTTGAGTGGAGGCGGCTGGTCGGGAGGGAACAAAAACGTAACCCTAGTCTCCGACAGAAGCCCCTTATATAGGAGGCGCCCCTGTCGGGAGACCGTTGGATCGGCTGGAGCGACAGCTAGGGTTTGCCTCGGCCGGATGGGCCGAGTGGCAAAACAAAGGCCTAGAGCCAGCCAGCCCAAAGCCCACGGCCTCAGGCCAGCCAGCCAGCCAGCCCAGCCCAGCCCAGCCCAGCCCACGCCCACGCCCACGCCCACGGCCTCGGCCTCGGCCTGGCGTGCGTGCGCGCGGGCGGGCGGGCGGGCGGGCGGGCGGCGCGGCTCGGTTCGGCGTCAGCGGCGGCGCGCGCGTGTGGGTCCCAGGTTCTCCTCCTCAATCAGCTTATGTGGGCATCCCAAAGCTCACTATTTAAGTTGATTGTCCTCTAGGTAATTAGTTAAGTTGGTACTAATCACCTTTCCACTTGATTACACAGTTGTGGGCCTTTGAGGTTTTCTAACTATTTAGAATAAATAATGGGCTTGGCCTAATTATCCTAACAAGATATTCATCAGTCCCAGCTTCTGGCAGATCATATTCAGTAAAAAAAAAAAGTCTAGAAGGAGTTTGCTCAATTCCATCTCTAACAACTAATGAAATTTGGCTCATAGGTCATTATCTGGAAAGGGAGAAATGCCTCTATGCTCTGGTTTTCACCCAACTTCGGGGTCGGTTCCAAACCATTGTTCGGCTTATCATCAGACCCAATACAAATATGGAAAATTGTGGTCACAGTGGAACGCTGACAACCGTCAACATTTTTACTCATTACCCCTTTATTAAGTTATATTTGGTTCCCCTAAAATTTTGCACTCGAAGACATCCAACACAAAAAAGATCATGACACAAATTGTCTGCTCTAATATTCGGTAGCACAAAATCAGGTTGCAAGCAACCAAAGAGGCACCGAAAATGGTCGCTAGAAAACGCAAGCCGAAAATGGCCAGTAAAATACTTCAGCCAAAAAGCTGAAGCATCGTGCAAAACGCACGAAAACAGGCACAAAAAATGGTCACCAGAATACGCCAGCCGAAAATGGCCAGTGAAAGACTTCAGCCAAAAAGCTGAAGCACTATGCAAAAATGCACAGGAATGGGCTACCGAAAATGGTTCCCAGAAAGCCGAAAATGGCTCTAGTTTATATTAGCCGATTAATTTGTACTTTGCAAAAATGCTAACGGTTAATAAATATCAGCTTCAGGTGGGATCGTTTCGGCTGCGCGTGCAGCGGAGGCCGCGTAAAAGCTGCACGTGCAGCAGACGCCGCGTAAAAGCCGCGCGACAGTGTAATGTGTCACAACCATGATTGTAAATCAACTTTAGAAGTAGCAGTCGGCCATTTTGAATCTAACATTACGAGTCATTCGGTTGGCCAGAATTTAGCCAAAGGGCTTGAAAATTTTCAACCGAAGCTTGAAAATTTTCGACCGAAGCCCTTCAACTAAGAAAGTAGGGGGGACGGCATTTTTATAAATTCGCCTAGATATTCGGTTGGCAAAAATTTAGCCAAAGGGCTCGAAATCGGCTCACTCTATAGCTTCGGCAATCGCACTGTTTGTTCCGAATTTGCTCACCTTGCCGACGATCATATTGCTTGTACCGAAGCTGCTCACTAGGCCATAACTGATTGTGACCATTCGGCTCACCCTGCTAGCTTCAGCAATCACACAGTTTCAACCGAAGCTTGAAACTTTCAGCTGAAGCCCTTCAACTAAGAAAGTTGGGAGGACAGCGTTTTTATAAATTCGTCTAAATATTCTGTTGGCCAAAATTGAGCCAAAGGACTCGAAAATTTTCAACCAAAACTCAAATTTTCAACCGAAGCCCTTCAAATAAGAAAGTTGGGGGCACGGCGTTTTTATAAATTCGTCACATATCGCACTTCAAGCTCACGCGAATCTGCATTTTTATAAATTTATCTTGACTATAATAGTAGATACAACATGTGTCATCTAGGAAAAAAAGAAAAAAACCCTCGTGCCAACGGCCGACAGGATGTCTTTCCCGAATGCAACAGCTTCGGCATGTGCATGCATCGCTTATTCTATTATAAGCAATGTTTGGTTCAGTCATTCGCTATATTCCCAGCACAAGTATGTGGTTTTTGTACGCTTCAATTGTCATTCGTCGTGACCATTTCGGCATCGGCCACAGTAAAGTCAGCAGATAAACCGAAGTTAAATTTGGCATCACACCTTTATACCGGCATCCTAATCGTCTGCCAAACGAAACCAGATCATGCCGAACTATGATATGCAAAGTTGATTCTAGTTCGGCAACATGACCCAGCCGTCACAATGACTACTCCACTCTTGCTGAGGCATGCAGTAATAGACCGAGGATACATTCGGTGCTCCGTGGTAGTGTTCGGCTGGCAGGCCCATCCGACGCCGATGTCGTACTCTTCGCAACCGCCCTAATTGCACTTCGGTTGGAATCCACATTCAAAAATAGTCAAAAGCTACCAATTCCCACCCGTTCTTGCAACTTTTTTAATTACAACCGTATTCACACGTACACATACATACATCTTCAGCCTTCACAAACATCCAATTCGCAACAGGCAGGTACCGAATCCTCTGCCACAACCTGGCGTAACTCCACAAGTAGCGAAGTAAACGCAATAGCTTCCGCAAGAAATCACAGAAAGAAATATCGGCTCCGTGACTGGCCTTTCGATCCTCGCTAGCTAGCCCAGACCCATGAAACGAGGCTGAAAAGAAGTCCTGCTCACGCCGAAACATGTTTCGGCAATCCAGGTTCCATTCCGGCCTTTATCGGAACAATGATGGTCCTCTGAAACAGGTTTCTGACTTTGTCTGATGGGCCATCACCGAAGCTGCCCGGTCATTACCCGGCCATGTTCCACGTCGCGAGGTTCGGGGGGCGACTGAAATCGAAGCTGTTCGTGTTTCCGTCTTTCGGCGGCAGCGGTGCTTCGGACGGTGTGAGCGCTGCCACCACGCCCGCGCCCTCGCTAGCTTCGGCCGTGTCCCTCGCGGCGTCCACGTCCGCTTCCTGGGTTCGGTGGAGCCGAAGTACCTTCAACTTCGGCAGTTGGTGCTTTTTGGTGTTTATTAGATTTGGCAGCGGGTGCAGGACAATCAAAATAAACGGTACCCATGGCCCGAAGCCGTACTGGTACCCGACCCGCACTCAGATCCTTTTGAGCCAGCCATTATAACGGAAGCAAATATATAAAATGAAAACTCATCGAAATTAAAATAAGGGAATAAAAGAAATTAAGAAACCGAAGCTGCTACAATGCTATAAGCAAAGCTAAAAAGAAAAAAATCTCTAGCGTAATTCGGTTAGAAGAATCACCGAACCAGAAGGAAGAGACAACCGAAGCCGGATGCCGATTTGGTGAAGGATAGGGCGGATGCATTCGTTGGAAACCAGATGGAATTGACCTCTTATACCTGGTCGGCGAACGCATCTGTTGGAAACCCTACGGTCGCGATGGCTCCCGATTCGAGACAATTCCATCCGTTCGGTCAGGTAGGCCTACCCATTCGTATAAAAAAATGGCATCTCGGCTTGGGACGACGTATTCCCATTCGGCTCGGTGAAAAGGACTAAAGCGGCGTATCCCGAAAAAGATGGCACCATTTGAGGCACTGTATGGTAGAAGATGTATCTCACCGCTGTGTTGGGAAACATTGGGGGAAAGGTCTTTAGTTGGTCCAGGTTGGATTTGACAGACAACTGAAAAGGTGCAAGAGATACGTCAGAACATGTTGGCTGCTCAGATTCGCCATAAAAGCTATGCGGATGTTAGAAGGCGAGATCTCGAGTTTGCTATGGGTGATCAGGTTCTTATCAGATTATCGCCTACTAAGGGTGTTGTACGTTTTGGTACTACTGGAAAGCTTAGTCCAAGGTACATTGGACCTTTTGATATCATAGCCTGGGTTGGTAGCTTGGCTTATCGTTTATAGTTGCCTGAGTCTATAAAGGGAGTTCATAATGTCTTCCATGTCTCTATGTTGAGAAAGTGTTTGCGGGATCCCGAGCATAAGGTCAACTTAGAGTCGATCCGAGTGGAGAAGGACTTGACTATGGAGTGTCACTCAGTGCGTATCTTAGAATCATCAGAGCGTGTTTTAAGGACAAAGATTATTAAATATGTGAGAGTTCTATGGACGAATCAGCCCGAACGCGAGGCAACATGGGAGCTTGAAGAGCAGATGCGTAAGGAGTATCCCAAACTCTTCGATACCGGTGAGTCCAATGTAGTTTAATTTTACAGCTTGCGTTTCATGGGTTTTTGTCGTAGACGTGGCAGAATTCGAGGATGAATTCTTTTTAGAGGGAGAGACTGTAACGCCCAGCCCAAAGTTAAAAAAATAAAAGAAAAAACATAAATAAAAATAAAAAACGAAGTACTGTAGCAGCGATACAGTACCAGGCGCCCACCTCTTTCCTCGATCGGTGTCGAAGTCTCTTCACCGTGCGTTTTTTTCTTTCCTCCCCAACCTACGACTCCTCCACCCCAACAGCCGCCGCCCCCTCTCCTCTGTGTAGTCACACCAAGAAAGAAAAAGAGAGGAGAAAAGAGGAAGGAAGACCCTAGGGTTTTGCCGCCGCCGCCGTCGACGTGTCGTTCTTCTCCAAATTTAGGATAGCCCAAGGATTATCATCGCACTCATTGGGATCAATCTAGGTGAGATTTAGGATCCTAATCCCCTTCTTTAGATCAAGTTTAATCGATCAAATCATCTCTTTAGGGAGTCTTGAGATGAGTTGGGGTAATTCCCGAAATTAATCTTGCCCACGTTCTAGAACCCTGTCAGATCATGTCGTCACTGTTCATCGCTGTTTTCGGGCATCCTAAAGACCTCAATAATTTTTGGGTCTATAGACTTTTTTGTAGAGGACTACGTCATGTCTCTTTTGACGCCAATATCACCTCCATAGCCTTCGTAGTTTGGGAGATATGAACACTTAGAGTTGACTATTTTGCAGTGACAAAAATCTATATAGTTCTAGATCGAATCAGTTTTAGATTATTTAGATGAATTAATTTGTTCTTGTGATCTGAATTAAAATAGTAATGTTTTTTTTATATTTCTAGATTGGTAAATTTTATATTAATTGAATTAGTATATCTTTAGTTATGAATTTTTTATGTCTGACGTTCAGTTTTGGGCATCAAAAATATTCAGTTATATTCTAAGGTTAATTAGACCATCTTGGAGACCTCAAATGCAAAATCTTACAATACAAGAGTTGTAGATAATGGAGTTTTACATAACCTGGTAAATTTTGGGAATTGTTGGACTTGTATTCCGAAGTCTATGAAAAAAGATTAGAGGCATTGCTACTGTCTTGATCGGTAGCGCAAACGGTAGATGCTTGAATGTTGGGTTTGGAGCGCTCTAGTGTGTTTTTGTTGTTATTCTTGATTGTATGTTGGTGAATATACTGAATATTATTTGTGATCAGGTGGTAGCACTTCGAAACATTGCTAGTGCTTTTGATCTCCTTCGGTAAAGAGGCAAGTAAATATAGCGGTGGTTTGCTACCATTTTGGCTAGTTATTTTTATCACCTACATCCTATTATTCATAAGAATGTCATATCACTGATTTACAAAGCATGTGACCTTGGTTTATTCAACATTAATTTAATTGTGTAAGTATTCATGATGATGTTATTATTTGATATTGTTATTTATGGCTAGCCCACAACACTAAAGTTGAAGTTGAAGTATCAATGGTGTTATGTTAATTTTATCGCAGCATGTCAAGTGCATTGCATCATTCATTGGCATTTAAAGTTAATGTCTTGATCTATGGTCATGACTATACCGGTATGCATCATGGGATGCAGCTCCACACCTTGTTGGGTGTGCAGGCAGGAGACATTTGCATTGCATTCATATGCATTCATGATGTATATTATTGAAGGGAATTGTCTATGTTATTATTGAGGTCTTTACCATTTGACTATGTCTCAAATTGAAAGTCTGTCTTGCTATATATTTTGTTATCATATCAAGTAAATACTCCATGTTAAATTGATGTTTAAACTCAACTTGTGGTTTAAATAGCTTGTCAAAATAAATTTGCTTGCTGAGATATTTTCATCTCACTCTTGCTTTACTCAATCCAGGTGCTTGATGATTGCTTGGAAGGGAAGGGGGATTACCTGCAAGTCACGCACTTCTTTTAGAGACTTCATGATTTAATAAAAATAATTTAGCTATTTTCATGAGACTTAGAAGTAAATGTTTAAAGAGTGGTTGATAAACTTTATTGGAGTACCATATTTTTGTGTTAGGATGTTCGTTCATATTCATTAATGCTAGTTTGGTTTCTTTCATTGTATATATGTTTTGCCTCCGCGTGGCTATATATTAAAAGGATATGCCGCCAAATTCTTTACTTGTTAGGTGCGGCTGTTGTTGGTGTTGTTTAGTGGCATCCCGGGGTGCCTGTAAAATTCTGAGGTGTTACAAAGATGGCATTGACATCAGTGATGATGAGGAGGATGCTGCTCAAGATGATGAAAAGATGGACGTAGCTCAAGATGGTGAACAACCACTGTCATCCCCACACCCAGGTGAAGATGACCATCCCCCACCAATGAAATGGACCTTGGAGGAACGAATATTGTGGAATCATGACACAGTGGCACACCGTCGCCTGGTGGAGATGCTAACTCAATACTATGCTGATTGGAACCCCGCCATACAGTTCGTCTGTGTCGAGTATACTCATCCTCTCGAGACAACATACTGGAAGACGAAGGTGAATATCTTCTCTGAGAATGAAGAACTAGGGGTTTTCAAGCTTGAAAGGTGTAACACCCCTGGTGTTAAGCATGCATTGCCTTGCACATCATGAGCATAACCATCTCATTTGCATCATCATTTGTTTACATGAAATGATAAAATGAAAAATGTGCTTGCTTTGGTTTGAACTAGGGCTATGTGATAGGTTGCTTGTTTGGGGTTGAGTGTTAAATGAAGTTTGTAGAGAAAATTATTTGGAGCAAAACATATTTTTATGTCAAATCATGAAAAGGCTTGGAAGTGGGTCAAAAATATCAAAAATAGTTTATAAAAATATTTTTTCTTTTAATTTTAAATGGATTTTAAATCCTCATTTTTGAATTTCAAATTCTAGGCAGAATTAGGCTGTGATGTTCAAAAGTAAAATGTTCTCATTGAGAGCAACATTTTATCTTTTACAAGTTTCTTCAAATTCGGATTATTTTAGAAAATATGGAGTTAATCAAGTTCTGCACGAATCTTGGCGCAGTGGGACCCACCCGTCGGCCTCCTTCTTCCCTCTCTTCTTCTTCCTCGCGCCGACGGTGTCCATGCCGACGCCGGCCGCGTGGCAGCCGTACGCCGGTGCACCCGCGCTGCCTGCTGTTCACCTCGCGCACGCACACGCCGCACACGCCCGCGCTCGCCCTGCCCCACTGCCGCTCCACGCGCCCTCGGCCGGCCCCGCATGCGCGCCACGCGCCCGACGGCGTCCGACGTTGCGGCCCGCCTGTCCGAGCTCGGTCGTCTTTTCAACGCGCCAGCGGCCCACTTCACTTCACCGACCGTACCTCACGCCTTCACTCCTCCACCAGACGCCCCTCCTCGCCTCGCATTTCCCTCCCCGAGCTCACCCGCCATTGCCGCGGCCCCGAGCTTGCATTGCCACTGCACCTCACAGCCTTGCCATTTTCTTCCGAGAGCTCGCCAGTAGCTCCGCCGTGGTGCGAGGCACACCATGCGCACACTCCCCGCCCCAATGACCTAAGGTAGAGGTCAAATCGACCATTTCCCCCTTCGCCGGCCATGGTCGCCCCGGCCGCCGCGCGGTCCGCCGTGGCCAGCTTTTCCTTTCTTCCTCCCTTATCTTGCGTATCATGGTCGCCTGCATGAGTAGCACAGGTTGGTGTAGTTAATGGGATCGATTAGGGTTTGTGTTCGGCGGATTTTGGCCGACCGCCGTCGTGGGTCGCGCCGCCGCTCGTCGGCCGCTCGCACGGAGCTCACTCCGGTGGACCTTTGCCTTTGCTAGTGCAATCGAGTCGTCCCAACTTCAATTAGGTCGCAGGATAGTTCTTGGGCCTTGATTTGGCCGGAGTTGGCCGGCAGCCATCGAACGGCCGACATGCATGCCGCTGCTCGCCAGCGTGCATCGCCGTTGTCATTTCTTCCAGCTTTTCTTCATATTTTCTAGTGAATCCGAGTCGCCTTGGCTCGCTACAGCCTGTAAGCTAGCTCTTGTACCTCGCCGTGGCCGATTCCGGCGAGTTCGCCGTCATGCAGAGCCGCCGCTCGCCGCCGCTCGCCGCCGTTCGCCGCCGCCGCCATTTTTCCTCTGCGATAGCTTGGATCTTGTACACGAACAGGGTCGCGTCATCGAGTTGAGTCTAGTGGTTGCTGTAGTTTGGCCGGTGACCTCGCTGCCGGCGAGATTGCCGACCGCCGGTGACCTTTTCCCTCGGTGTGGATCACGTGCAGAATATGCTATTCTTTTTTGGACTTAAGTGCAAAATGGCCAGACCTAGAGAGTTTCTTTATAGGGCTCGGTTAATTACTGGAAAGTCCAGGGTTTTCGGTGCAAAACGGTTTTCTATTTCGTTTTAAGGAATCTGTTTTCCAGATTTTGATAAAAGCTTTGAAAAATCATAACTCACTCACTTTTAGTCCAAATGAGTTGGTTCAAATTGTAGTATTTTTTTATGAGTAGATCTATGCATGAAAAATATGAAATGTGATTTTTGTGATACTTTTTTGTATAGATTTATTTATCCCTATTAAATGCCTTTATCTTTAAAAATGCATAAGTAATTCTCTGTTGCTCAGAAAAATGTGAATCCAAGTTTGTTAGTCTTCTTATGTCATGCTCTGTCTGTGAAAAATATTGAAAGGCTATGTTATGTGTAAATATTGTCCTATTTAGTTATGGTGCCTTTTTCAAGTAGATGATAAATAATTCATAATAAATAATATATAAGTGAGTTATGCATGAAACTTTTTAGAGGATGTTTTTATGCTAATCTAGAGCTAAGGATATTCTGAGATCTGTTGTTTGACATTTTTCTATGTACAAAGTATTTTATGTCCATTAAATTATATTGCCTTGTCATTTTTGTGTAGGATAAAGTACCTACTGTTTTGATCTGAAAATTTTATGGTAGTCTACATTAGGCATGCTTAAGCTTCTGTAATTTTTACAGAATTTTCTAAGTAATCTAAAATCATGTTACAGTTCTGCCCTGATTTCTTTTAATAATTAATAATGCTTTAAGTCATTATTTCATGTGTATAATAATGCTTTTTCTGATGTTTGTGATAGGTGAAATCTGTTATTGGTTTTGGTTCAGTAGAGGGTAGTGTGCAAAACATTTGTCGTTTATAATTCCTTTTAATGTGTAAGTAAATTGTAATGTGAGGCTTGTATAAGATTTGATTGTAGAAGAGAATGCAGATGACATGTGCTTATCATACATGTTTTAAAATCATGTCAATTATCTTCGACTGAGCATTCATTCACATCAGCATGTACCTTTGTGTTTACTATGTATTCATGGTATCCATATGCACCATGCATCATACAGGATCGTCAGAGCTCGAAACGGTAGTTCCTGGAGTACAAGGAGAGGAAGGCCAGCAGGAAGCCTTGGTGCAGGGGGTAGCAGCAGAAGAGGATCCCGAGGTTGATCTTCCCGAGTGTCCTGACGATCAGCCAAGCTCTTTCCTGAAAGGCATGCCCCGGAGCATTCTCCCTGTGGTTTGCAAATATCTAACTTGAGTCCTTTACTTGTTTGATGCATTAAGTTATTGGTGTTGTTTTATACCATTGCTGCATTACTTATATTTCTTGCCCACTGTATATCCTTCAACCCTGTTAGGTTCAGGTGCGATTATCTGCTTAGCCTTGCTTTAACTAGATCGGTAGAAGTTGGGTGATTTCCTGTCATCCGTGAGTTATAGGTGGTGACTCGGAATGGTTGAACACATTGTTATCTTGGATAACCATGTAGAGATAATAAATCGAGATTGAGCGGGATTAGTGTTGGGACTGAACTGGAGGTTCGGTGAGGTTATCCCATCTGTGTTGAACTAGGACCCCGTCCGTTGTACGTCCTCAAGTCATATTGAACGCATGCCTCACATTTAGCTAGAAGGATAAGTCGTTCCGACCGTGAAGCCTGGGTTTGGTTTGGGCCGGGAGTCGACCTACTGTACGCATCGTATTGGAGAAGATGGGGGACCACGGGTTACGCGGAGAGTAAGTCCGAGGTCAGGGTCGCCCTAAATAAGGCAGCCGGGCGGTTCCCGGATACGATGGTACCTGTTGATCCCGCGATTTTTCGAATCGAATTTTTGGTGATCTGTAGCTCACTTTAGTGGGTGAGTGTGGTTTGTGTGAGGAATACCCCACCAGCTGGTTAGTAATCGATTATAATCGCCATCGTTCCTGGATGTGAACACTTGACTTGAGCAGCGGCATTGTAGTAATAACTTGAACAAAGAGGAGATGGTTGAGCTGTGACATTGAAAGATACTCAACCGGAAATGGTTACTATTCTTGTTGAATAATTATTACCATGCTTTTTTAGTATAGGTGCTAATCTAGCATGATAAGGTTAATGCAGCTAAAATACAATGCTAGGAGGTTATAATAAATTATTCCTTTAATGCAAGCTTTTCCTCAACTTATGAGTCAACTATCCTACTTATCCAGCCTTGCATACCCCTTGGAGTCAATTTATTTTTAGTTTATGACGGGTAAGTCTACCTGAGTATATTCTCGTACTCAGGGTTTTATTTCCCATGTTGTTGCAGATGGTGAGATGTACTATGGCTATTGCCAGCACTGCTTCTACCCCGCGTTGGGTGATGATTAGACCTTGGGCATGGTCACTCTACTCTACCTTATGCTTTTGCTGGATATTGACCAAGGACCCGGCACTGTATTTGAACTAAGGGTGTGTGTGTGGATTTGAACTAAATCGCTTCCGCTTTATTTCGAATTTGAACTTGGGTTGTAATAACTTATTTCGAACTCTGATGTTATAAACTATGTGCGAACTATGTATGTTGTGAATGGTGACGACTAAACTTATTACGATCTTGGCTATGCCGAAAAGTTGGAAATCCTTCAAGATTTTGGGAATGACTACCGGGTTTATTAGGTCTCAATCATGTACTTTGCTATCTTAATGGCGAATTACGTGCTTGTGCTCTAATAAATTGGTCGGTTCTGTGACAAAAGGACTCATTTTCATTGGGGACATCGCCTTACCATGGAGAGTAGTATTGAAGACGTAGCTTTTCAAGCATGAGTTAGCCTCCATGAGAGTCGCCGTGCATCGATGCAGCATGGTCCCTACCATTACCTCCTGTATGTCGATCCGAATATGAAAGATGGATGGGCGGTAATGTTTCCTCCAGACTTTGATCTAGCTCTCCAAGCCACAGCGTACTTTGGCTATGACATGATGGAAAAGTTAGGACCTTGGAAGCTATGCTTTATCAGCAAGGGAAGGATTTTAGGAGGTTACAGAAGAAGCATGACGACCTCAGAACTTCCATTAGAGAGCCAAAGATTTATGAGAAGCTTGCCCCTCCTTTTCATCTTTAGGTGTAGGGAAATCCTTATGCAAAGGTCGTTAGTTCGTTAGTCAAGTCTAGTGGAGTCTTTTAAGTGTGAGTGAACTTTGGTTTGCTAGTTGAGTTGTCTTTATGCTTTTTGAGTGGTTTGAATCTTTGTAATGAGTGCAATGATCTTGTGGATTTGTCCATAATTTCATTTAGTTCATAGGCCTAAGGTTAATGATGTAAGTAGTTTGGGTTGGTTTCCTCCTGTTTCCTCTCCATCCTATCTTTCTGGAGCAATTTGTCTTCTTTGGTATGTACCTCTGATGTTGGAAGGCCAAAAATCATGGCAAAATTCTGGACAATAGAAGACTTCAGCATGTTCCTTTGACCTCAGGAATCACCATCAACGCTATTATGGTTTGGAAGATATGAAAATCCCAAGACGATGAATCTGCGCTGTTAGAAATCTAGAATAGTTTCTGTTGTGTGTTGTTTTCGACAACCTTAGCTACCGAATCTAGGAACATGGTCTGAAGGAGAGTTCTTGAGGATTTTATAGGTTTTCCAGTGGTACAAGGTATGGCTTCATTGGATTAATAGAACTGGAGTTATGAATGTTTTACTGCGCTGCTGAATTTCTGCTCGCAAGGGTTTCAAAATTACTTCTTGCCCATGCATACAAGTCTCTTCGGGGTGACAGAAGGACATGATGATAAATAACTCACTCAGAAGAAGATGCAAGCTACCATTTGGTGCCCCTAGCTGATCATTTCTTAAGGGGGGTAGCCACGAAGAAGTTACAAGATGAAGGTTCTATGCATCCAAGCACTTTACCTCGAAAGGTGCAGCTATCTCTATTGTTGGGAAGTCTATACATGCGCAAGTGTTTTGTGCTTTGGTTAGTGAATTGATGGATCATCTATAAGGGGCTCAAGGAATCATCATTGTAGGATTTTGCTTCAAGTTATCATCACTTGGGAGTTCAACTTTCAACTCAAGACAAGTTGGCATTAGTGACAACGGAGCATGATGATGGATTTATCTACAATTCAATGATAACTCAGAAGACCTCACTATTATGCCAAGCATGTCAAGTAGGTTTGATTAAAGAAACTTCTCTTCATGGTTATGATGTATCTAATGGTGCAATTACATGAAGATGAATTTAAGTTGATGTGTTGAGTTCCTATCCAAGTTGCGAGGGTGAATCAGAGATCTTTAGCACGTAAGATTCTATAAGAAGTTTATTGAATGCATTATAACATTGGATACAAGAGTTTTCCCTATAATGCATCTTGAAAAGATTGTAGGTGTGCTCTATGTAAGAAAAGTAGTTGATTATGTGTCAACTATATGGAGGCGTGCATTGGACTATTCAACATATGAGAACCATTTGTCAGTATGGAGCATAGAGGTATTTGCTTGGACATAAAGAGCGACATCAAGGCCGATCAGAAGAATTCAAAGGATCTTTAGTAAGTTGAGGTGGATCTCATAACAACATAATTGCATTGGAACTGATATGAGATGAAGATATGGTGGGCCATAACCCATAGGTTTTGGATACGGTTTATGTCTTGGAGATTTGGAGGTACCTGAGAACTGTGTACAGTGCTCGTAAGAATCTTGGGATTAGTGATCATGAAATTTGGATTAAGGCTAGCATGGTATGGAAAGTAAGGTGAATTCTATAGAAATGAGGTGGAGCTACCCGAAGTAGTGAAGAAGATCTATGCGAAGTATCTTATATCTTTTATCATCCTCTTTCGAATCTCAAGACGAGATTCATCTTAAGTGGGGTAGAATTGTAACATCCTAAATTTTGCACTTTTGAAAAATATAGTTAAAATGATTTAATTTGAATTTTTGTGCTCACAAAACATAGGAGAAATAGTATTTTTCATGATATTAAAATTTATCATAAGAAACAGTGCTACGCATTCATGCTGCTGCATATTTTATTTTGTCATGATTGGTTTTGGCCAAATCTGAAAATGATTTCAAAATCCTTTTGAAAACTATTTGAAAATCTGTTTAAATAAAAGGAAAAGGATTTCTTTTTTCCCTCCCACACTCTTCTATCTATTCTGGCTGAAGGCCCAAATCTTTCCCTCTCTCTTTTCTTTCCCCGAAGGCCCAGTCTTCCTCTCCTTTCTCTTTTTCTCTCGTAGCCCAGCAGCAGTAATACCAGCCCGGCCTGCTCCTTTCTCTATCTGGCCCGCTCCCTCTTTCTCTCTTGGGCCAAAAGGCCACGGCCCGTGTCTGGCCTGCTTGTGTAGTGCGCCTGCCGCCCCTGTCTCTGCCACCGTGGCCCCGTTCCTTCTCTCGCTTACAGCCGAGACCCACCGGAGTCATCCCTTTCCTCTCGCCATGTTTAAGCTGGACACTGCCGTGAGTCCGTCCCGACCACGCCCCGCGTCCTGGCGTGCCGCCCACACAGCCCGGCCCTTAAATAGAAAGCGCCGCGCGCCGCCTCAATCTTTCCCATCAAGCTCACGCGCCAGCATCGCTTTGCGCAAGCACCAGAACTGCCGCAACCCTAGCCGCCGCCCTTGAGCTTGATTCCATCGATTTGCTGCCGCATCACGTCCGTAAGCAAGTCATCGAGCTTGTCATCAAGTTTGTGAAGTCGTCAAGTCTTTTATTTTCTCTTTTTCATGCTCCCTTTTGATTCCAGTGCATCGCCGATGTTCACTGGAGCTCTGTCGTCGCCGTCGCACGCCACCAGCTTGCCGCCGTCCGCTCCGGCCTTCGTCTTCGTGTCTGGTGAGTTCGTGTCGAGCTCCTCTGTCGTTGGTCTAGGTCCCGAGCCAAACCGTGGCCTCTAGGGACAACTTCCATGAGCGCCGGTGAGCTATTCTTGCCACCGGCCATGTCTGCGGCCGCACAGGTCATCTTCTGCGGCTGGACATCAACCCCTCCCTCCTACTTCTAATCTGGTCCCACCAACTCAGATCCAAAGATCCAGATTAGCCAATACCCTTTCGTCTGGCAACTTTGGAGAAAAGCCCTCGTTCTTTACAGATTCAATTAAGAGCCCTCGGCCAGATGGATAATCCTGATTTTTGATTTATTTTATTTCAAAAACTAGATCTGCTTATTTATAGTTTTGCCATTGTGTTCAAAAGCTTATAACTTCTTTGTTTTAGCTCCGATTCGATCCGTTCAAGTTGCGTTAGATTCATATTTGCAAAACCTATCTGTTACTATCACTTTTAAATTTATATTCAAATTTTTAAAGCTGAGATTTATCTTAATCTATTATTTTATAATTGAGAAACTTGTTTAAATCATAACTTTGTCGTTATAGCTCCGATTACGATGATCTTTACATCTGCGTGATCATAGTAATGTGTAGTTTGGTTTCAAAAGATTTTCAATCTATTTTACTATCATTGGTGTATGTTGATGGGGGACACCGGAGGTTCCCCAAGAAGATGGAATACGGACGGAGGATCGAAGAACCCACTGCCCGATTTGAGTACAACACGGAGTAACACAACCTGAGAATTACCATATCCTAGACGGATTGTAATAGGAAAAGAGTATGAAACTCTTAGTTTAGGACTCGTTCCTAGAATCTGACTAGGAGTCATAGAACCTGCAGCCGGCCTTGCCCCATATAAAGCCGCTACGGGTACCCCTTTTAAATAGAGGCGAACTACACAACGCACCATGATCCCTCATACTCATCAATACAACGCAACAGGCGCACGCAGACTGGGCGTAAAGGCTTTTACTCGATGCAAGTCGAGGGTCGGAACCAGTATAAAATCATCTTTCTCGTCAAGCTTGTTGTCGTAACCTCTGAGTTCCATAGTCTGCCAAGATCCTCCGAACAAAAACACCCTCCCCGGTACCCTCCTGGTGGGCTATCGGTGATAAAACATTAACAGCTGGCACGCCAGGTAGGGGCTTTCAGCGGATTGTACACTGAGAGTTCGGCGGACCTCACCTTTAAGATGAGTTTTCAACGGGAACAACCTTCGATTTTGGTTCATGGATCTGCGAGGCCAATGGGGAAGGCAAGCTCCAGAGCCATCTGGTCAAGCAGTTAGAGCTCAACGACGTCAAGATCGATGCCATGGAAGAATTTCGACTCGCCAAGAAGCTCGCAACACTTCCAACTTCGGATCCGGATCGGGAAGAGGAAGACTATGAAGCTGATTCGGAGAAGAATTCAAAGACCATTTTCAACTCCAGCGCCATCAAGAATCCGACTCAGGCTCAAGAAGAATAGGAATATGAAACCGACTCTGAGAAGAACTTGAATACCATCTACAACTCGAAGACATTCATCAAGATTCCCAACTCACTTCCGTACGAATTGCGCAACTCAACGTCTACTGTGCAAGAATACCTGAAGAAGTCGTATCAGTGCCACGAATGCCAATCCACGGGAGAAGAGGAAAGAACTAATCTGTCGTGCCAATTACTCCAGTCCACAACTATCAAGACCCTAGAAGAAAGGCGAAGCAGATCGTGAAGAACTTTAAACCAACCGAAAGATGGGGGAAACTGTTTACGACCATAACCAAGGGAGATTATACAACTATTTGTCGAATACTTTTTCCACTAAGGGGATGCTACCCGATCACTACTCTCAAGAACTGCCCTTTCAAGAAGGAAAATAACTCACTAGTTTATCTTTCGACGATGTTGATTCAGAAGGAGAAGAACCTACAAAAATTCTAAGAAGGCTGAGGAGAAGAACCGTCTACATGGCCGACGTGATTGAACTACCCGCATCCCCAAGACCGCCAGAAGTGCATTCATCTGATGAGTTAGAAGACAACATATCTGATGATGAAAGAACCAAAGAAGATGAAAGCAAGGATACAAGTAGTCAAGGTTGGGCCAAAACCATCGCCGATCTAGCAGAAGAACTAAGGCAAAGCGCAAAAAGCAAGCATGGACCAAGTACCGGCAGGACCGCATGATGTACAACAAAATGAAAGCAGAGAAACAAGCAGCCGAACTTGAAGAACAAGAGAAGATCAATGAAGTAGCCAGACAACTCGAATCTCTAAAGAAGGCACAAAAAGAAAAGGAAGCCGCGCAAAAGAAGACACAAGAATCTGAAAAGGTGGCAAACAAAGCTCAACAAAACGAACAACCCGCTATTGTTGACTAGCAGGGCGGACAACCCCGAGATCAATTTTCACCAGAATAGAACCAGAAGGGAGCAGCAACGTAAGAGGCGGAACGACAAATCATCAGCATTCAAGACCACCTCCACCGCCAAGATCTAAAAGAACCCACCCATACCCACCACAAAAAAGGCCAGAACGAAGCAGGATGATAAGCAGAGAAGAAGGATGCAGAGAGTCAGAATGCAGATCATGCTACAGAGAGCGTAGAAGGTCACCATCACCAGATTACAACAAGAAAGACAACTACGACAGATTTCCATGTTTCGCCAAAAAACTACAAGACATGAAGCTACCGCACAAGTTCAAGCCATCAAATCACTCAAAATACAACGGGAAAGAAGAACCGAAGCAATGGCTTAGAGTTTGTTCATAATCCATTGAGTTGACTGGAGGAGATGAAGACCTCAAAGCCCTATTCTTCCCAACGGCACTAGAAGCAATGCCGTTGCAGTGGTTTGACAAGCTACCCGCAGGATCCATCAGATATTGGAGTGACTTGCAAAGGCAATTTTGCAGCCACTTTGTAGGAATTATCATACACCCAATGACAGTGGCAGAATTACTAGGAATCACACAGAAGCCAGGAGAATCACTTAGGGAATACTATAGAAATTTGGCGAAGCAAGAGCACAAGTGCACGAAATCACTAATAGAGAAGTCATTGATATATTTAGCAACAGAATCATCATGAGGTGGCAATTCAAAGAGTTCAACAGCCAAGACCCAAAGAAAAATGAAGAATTCAAGTGAGTTGTTGAAAAGCTTATATCCTTAGAAGGAAAAAACAAACAAAAAGTTCCCCAGCAACAGGGATAACAACGAAAGAAGAGGAAGGATCGACTACACGAACAATGACAAGAGGCCAAGACAAGACAACACGATGGCAGTAGCCAACAAGAGAACCAACACTTTTCAAAACTTGACACCCCAAGAGAGAGACAGAGTCAAAGCAAGACAATTCGCAAATTTTGAAAACATGAATTGCCCAATGCACCCAAGGTAAGGACACAAACTCAAAGATTACCACGATTTCAATAGCCAGTACAGAAAAGATGCAAGGTACAATAACAACCAAGAAAGAAGGAAACTAGAGCCAATGAAAGAAGAGAAGAAGCTAAAGGGAGATTTCCAAGAACCCCAAAAGCAGCTATACGTAATATTTTCTGGAGTACCAGGCGCAAGAAATAAGCAACAGCAGAAGCTGACGCATAGAGACATCATGGCGTAGAACCCGCTGTTCCAAGATATCTAAATTGGTCAGAATACCCCATCAACTTCATCAAAGAAGATCAATGGACAAGCACATCCAACGCGGGTTGTTATCCACTAGTGGTAGCACCAACAATCGCAGGAATTATAGTTCCCAAGCTGCTGATCGACGGTGGAGCCAGCATGGACATCATATTCACTGCAACTTTAAAAAAGATGAGCATCGACTATGAAGGGATGATTACACCAACAAGTACACCATTCTATGGCATAGTACCCAGAACAGCAGTAGTACCTCTGGGACAAATCACATTGCCGGTTACATTTGGCACCAAGGAAAAATACAAGACGGAGTTCATCAAATTCGATGTAGAAAATTTCGAATCATGCTACCATGCAATCCTGGGGCGACCAACATTAACCAAATACATGGCTGTACCTTATTATCTGTACCTACTACTCAAGATGCCGACAACCAAAGGGATATTATCACTACAAGGTGATCTACAGAAAGCATATGATTGCGACGTGCAAGCCATCCAAATAGCAGAAAGATTACAAGGTGAACAAGGAAGAAGGGAGATTGCCATGATAGCAGCAATGATGAACCCACAGGAGACAGAAATCCCTACGAAGAAGGCTAGCAAAAGTTTCACCACTCCAACCGAAGTGAAGACAAAGAAGATCGACTAGAAACTGGTGACCCTGAGAAGACGGCGACCATCAGTGCAGAACTCAGTCCTAAATAGGAACTCGCGCTCACCAAGTTTCTTAGGGACAACAAAGATATCTTTGCCTGGAAGCCAGCTGACATGCCAGGGGTCTCGAGAGACTTGGTTGGATGTAAACAAGGGATCAAAACCCATCAAACAGAAATTGTGAAGATTTGCACCGAACAGAAAGGCAGAAATCAAGAAAGAACTCATGAAGCTAATGGCAGCAGTTTTTATTAGAGAAATCATCAACCCAGACTGGTTGGCAAACCCAGTACTAGTAGAAAAGAACTCACCAGACTGGCGCATGTCCATCAACTACACCGACCTCAACAGACACTGCACCAAAGACCCGTACAGTCCCCCAAGAGTCGAGCAAGTGATAGATTCAATAGCAGGGGCTCTCTACTCTCCTTTCTAGATTGCTACTCCGGATATCATCAAATATCTCTCAGAGAAGAAGACCAGAGCAAGACATCTTTAATGACACCGTTCGGGGCATATTGCTATGTATCAATGCCTTTCGACTTGAAGAACGTAGGAGCAACCTACCAATGAGCAATTCAAGCAACCTTGGGAGATCAAATAGGAAGAAACGCTGAAGCCTATGTGGATGACATCGTGGTCAAGACAAATGAACCCGATGCATTGATAGAAGATCTACAAGAAACTTTTGCAATCTTAAAGAAGTGGAGATCGAAACTCAACCCAAACAAGTGCATTTTCAAGGTTCTAGCAGGACAGTTACTCGGCTTTTTAGTCAGTAACAGAGGAATCGAAGCAAGCACAAAGCAAATCAAGGCAATCCTAGACATGGAACCACCTAGAAAAATGAAGGACGTCCAGAAGTTGACAGGTTGTATGGCAGCCCTCAACAGATTCATATCACGCCTAGGAGAAAAAGGCATCCCATTCTTCAATCTGTTGAAAAAGGCATACAAGTTCGAGTAGACAGAATAAGCAGACGAAGCTTTTCAAAAACTAAAGCATTATCTAGCCTCATCACCTGTTTTGGTGCTACCAACAAAGAAGCAAGACATGCTGTTATACATCTCTGCCACAAAGAATGTCGTAAGCACAGCCATTGTGGTCAAAAGAGAAAAACAGTCATGTCTACAATGTACAAAGACCAGTCTACTACGTCAGTGAAGTACTAACGGAATCAAAAGTCAGATATACCCACATATAGAAACTACTCTTTGCAATCCTGATTTCATCAAGGAAGCTGAGGCACTACTTTCAAGAACATAAGATCAAGCTGACATCTTGAGAAATAGAGATTCTATAGGAAGAATATCCAAATGGGCAGTAGAACTCGGAGCTTTGAACCTAGAATTTTAGTACAACAAGGCTATCAAATCCCAAGCACTCAGCAACTTCCTAGCTGAATGGACGGAAACAACTTTAAAAGAACCCGAACCCATCACAGATCATTGGAGGATTATTTCAACGGGTCACTCAGATTAGGAGGTGCAGGAGCAGGGATCCTATTCATATCACCATATGAAAAGCAACTCAAGTATGTCTTACAAATCCTGTGGCAGGCCACAAACAATGAAGCCGAATATGAAGCACTCATACACGGGTTAAGAGTAGCCCACTCTTTAGCAATAAAGAGGTTGCTAGTTTATGGCGAATCAGCAGTTGTCATCAAGCAAGTCAACAAAGAATGGAACTACACAAAAGACAACATGGGCGCTTACTGTGCAGAAGTCGAAAAATTTTCAAGGATTAGAGGTCCACACCTTCTAAGAGACTCAAATGTGGCCGCTGATACTTTGGCCAAGTTAGGCTCTGATAGAGCAAAAGTACCACCAGAAATCTTCATGGAAGAATTAAAGGAACCATCTATCAAACAACCTGGTGAAGAACAACAACCTGGATCAACCAAATATGACCCAATGGAGATTGACCAAGACCATTTGACAAGACAAGTTATGGTAATCTATGAAGACTGGAGGTAACAATTCATAGATTGCATCAAAGACAAGGCGCTACCAGAAGACAAAACGCAAAGAACCTGACTGATATGTAGAAGCAAGAACTACGTACTAGTGGGAGACAAGCTATACAGAAGAGCCGCTTCATCAGGAGTTCTACTCAACTGCGTACCAAGGGAAAGAGGAATCAACATCATCGAAGAAATACACGTAGGATGCTACGTAATAATGCGGCCTCAAGAACCTTGGTAGGAAAAGCTTTTAGGATGGGGTATTACTAGCCCACAGCAATGAAAGACGCAGAAGACTTCGTCAAGAAATGCAAGAAGTGCCAAATGTTTACAAGAAAACAACACGTCCTGGCACATAATCTGATATGCATACCGCCCTCTTAGCCCTTCTCCTATTGGGGATTGGATCAAGTCGGTCCACTAAAAAGATCGTCCAGAGGATTCGAGTACATCTTTGTCACGATCGATAAGTTTACCAGGTGGATAGAATACAAACCCTTGGTCAAATACAGCGTAAAAAAAGCTGTCGAGTTCATACAAAGCATCATGTTCCAATTTGGAGTACCCAACACGATCATCACAGATCTAGGATCACCGTTCACCGTGACAGAGTTTACATCTTGGGTGACAAATTGTGGAATCGACATAGATTTCGTATCAGTTGCTCACCCTCAAGCAAACGGACAAGTCGAAAGAGCAAACGAGTTAATCTTACAAGGACTAAAGCCAAGACTATATGAAGAACTAGTAGACTACGGAGCTAAGTGGATTGATGAAATACCAAAAGTGGTTTGGGGCCTCAGAACCCAAATCATCATATCGACCAGATACTCACCGTTCTTCCTCGTCTATGGATCAGAAGCAATACTTCCAGCTGATTTAATCTGGACATCACCAAAGATAGAGCAATACGAAGGAGATTAATAGACCTTGGGCAAGGTCACTCTGTACTATCGTACCTCCATGCTTTTTGTTGGATTTCGATATGGACCAGGCACTATGTTTAAAACTATGTGTGCGTTTGTGAACCAAAACTATATTTGCTTTCCGCTATTTGAACTTAAATTTGGTATTGTAATAACTCTATTATGACTCCGATGTAATCCGATATGTGCGAACTTTATGTAATTTTATGAATGTTGTATGTTGAACCTCATTCGATCTGGGTAACAAGTTGAGATGTTTGAAATCCTTCAAGATTTCATGGACTACAGGGTTAATATGGGCACAATGTGCTAACTAAATTGCCTCGGCGGTTTATTTAGTACTTTGGTTTATATTAATTGGGCAGTTTTGTTACAAACCCCCTCCCTCCTACTTCTAATCTGGTCCAACCAACTCAGATCCAAAGATCCAGATTAGCCAATACCCTGTCATCCAGCAACTTTGTAGAAAAGCCCTCGTTCTTTCCAGATTCAATTAAGAGCCTCGACGAGATGGATAATCCCAATTTTTGATTTATTTTATTTCAAAAACTAGATATGCTTATTTACAGTTTTGCCACTATGTTCAAAAGCTTATAACTTATTTGTTTTAGCACCGATTCGATCCGTTCAAGTTATGTTAGATTCGTATTTGCAAAACCTATCTGTTAGTATCACTTTTAGATTTATACTCAACTTTATAAAACCGAGATTTATCTTAATCTATTATTTTATAATAGGAAAACTTGTTTAAATCATAACTTTGTCGTTATAGCTCCGATTTTGTTGATCTTTACATTTGCATGATCGTAGTAATGCGTAGTTTGGTTTTAAAAGATTTTTAATCTATTTTACTATGATTGGTGTACTGTTCTAATTTAGTCCAATTGTTTGCTTCATGTATGATTGCATAGATGCTTGTGTGGTGTTCTACGATCATGTCAAGTCAGTGAGCTTTGCGTTGGAGATTAAAAAGAAGTTGAAGATGAAGAAGCAGATCTATAAAGGTTTGGACCTGAAGAAGGATCTAAGTTTAAGGCAAGTATAGCTTGGGTTTTTCTTTCTATGACCATGATCATGAGCTTGTTTAATTAATGTGATATAAACATGAAAGATGAATGTTATCCATTGGCAAAAGCTAGGACTTAACGTACAACCATGAGGGCTATATGGCTCTGGCTCTAGTTGTTCATAGGACCTTTTCTAGCGAGTTAGAGGATCTGTGAGTTGGGTATAGGACAACCTCTTTAGTATGTGTATAATCAGGTAGGCCATGTGCCATATTGGAGGGGGATTTCCTACATCTGATGACCCTGCGGCCCTAACTTGTTAGACGAACCTATGAGTGGCTTTATATGGTTTTCGGTGTTTTAGTCACAATCCTAGACATTTGGAATCATGACTCATAGTGAAAGTGTACACCTCTGCGTAGAGTTAAATGGATATATCGTCCGTGCCCACGGACAAGGCGGCCTGGAAAACTGAGGGAACTGTTATATGTTCATTTAAATTGTTTATGTGCAACTCATTATTCAATTACACTTGATCATGTGGTATGGGATTACACTACCTTGTTGTTATTCTTGCGGAGTTCGACATGGACTCACTCTTGCTATTTCTCCCACCACCTTAGGAGAATTTTAGGCTTGTGATCAACCAGTTAGTTGGATCCTATGTAGTGGAGTCCTTACTTGAAGATTGGAGTTGTCTTTCCGCTGATTGCTACCCAAGGGTATATCTCTCTTATACTAAGTATGTTATATATTAAGCATTGTTTAATGATACTACCATTTACTTGTAGCTATATGTGGAAATTGACTCCTAGGACTCACATGTGGTATATATCTGGTTTTGTTCTTAATATCGGGTATTATAGTCAGGCTACCAACCTCTAGAAAATTGAAATTGTCATCGCACAACTAGTTGAGCAGAGGATCTTGACTTTGTTTCATCAAGTGGAAAAGTGCACGGGTAGAGTAGTAAACACCAATATCTACCATGGTCTCCATGACCTTAGAAAGATCTTCATTTTGATGACAAAGCCAACTGAAAAAACTATCCCGGTCACCAAGTTCCTAGCATTTCTCACCCGGCCTCGCCCTAAACTTGTCATAACACTCAAAGCAAAGTTCCCAAATTCTATTGCACTTTTTAAAGAAAGATTGATCTTGCTCTTTCATCTTCCTCTCCAATCTCTTGATGCTAACTTTCAGTTTCTCATTCTCTTGCAAAATTCTTGTACAATCATCATCCTTCTTAGCAAGTTGTTTCTTCAACACTGCAATTTTAGTCTCAAGATTTTTCTCCCGAATAGCAAATGATTTTTCCTTTTCCTCTAAACAAATCCTCATACCTCTCATCAAAATAGTGCTCTTATATGCCAGCGCAAGACTAGCGTCAGCAACCACCAAGAGTGGTTTCTTTGAGATCTCAAGTTCTGCATTAAGAACAGTAAATGATTCATCAATGCACCTAGAAAGCTGAAGCTCTGAGGATTTGGGCATAACCCGGAGTTTTTCAAGACCAATCCCAACAAATTTGAAAGAATCTAGCCCAATACCATGATCATGACAAAACCCCAAGGAATGTTTCAGAGCATTCGATGTCTCTTCCTCATTGCTAGTCCCAGCAGGCACATTAGGAGTAGCAGGATCTTGAAGAACACTTTTCATGCTACCAACATCAACATTCTTATGAGGAGAAGTCGGTGCATGAGGAAAGATAGTCTCTGAAACAACAAACACAAAATTAACAAAGAAGAAAAACAAGAACAAAAGTCAAAAAGAAAGGCCAATACTCACCAGTAGAAACATGATGGCCTAAGTCACAACTCATTTTTCCCTAGTTTCAACATTGATAGTTGAACTAGATAAGCGCGCTAAACGCTCTTCATTAGCATCCTCATCAAATATCTCCTCACCAATATCACCAAACAAAAGATTGGAGACCCTAGAGCTAGTAACTTTTTTCAACTCAACTCCAGCTCCATCTTCGCTAACTTTATCAGCTAGAGGGCCTTCATGCGAAGGAAACTTCTCAGCAAAAGATTGAGGAACATTTTGTTGAACATTATCATTCTAAGGACCAAGGTCAGGAGTTTTCAAATCAAATCTCGGTGAAGTTGGGCTGGCAGTCTTCTGGGAACCATCAGCATCAACCTCTTTTTTAGAAATCAGAATAGCACCAACAACATCTTCTCCAAGATTAGAAACAGAATCATCATGAGCTTGCAAGTTCTGTAAATCATCGTTAAGCGGAGTAATTAATGACGGTGTCAAACTGCTACAGGAAAAACCAAACTAATTTTTCTCACCTCATTTTCAACATGCTGAGCCATAGAAACCTCTTCACCATCAGCATTTCTAACATCACCACCACCTTTGCTAGCACCACCAAGACCGGAAACCAAATTCCCTTCCATATCCAAAGTCTGCTACAAAACAACATCAAGATCCTCCTCATCAAGCAAAACAGCTGGACTCTTTTTGCTCTTCTTTGCAACAATTTTACTAGCACCTCCAACAGCCTTACACTTATTTTTCCCCTTTGCCTGAGCGGCAGCTTCCTTCTTTTTCCCTTGTTTCTTTTCACGGCTATAAGTAGGAGGAGGCCTCTCATGAAAATCAACCTTCGCGACCTCAAAACCCTGTTCAAGAGTCTATATTCCAAACCAATGATTTTATCAATATTATCCTTTTCACTCTTCACATACTTGCCTAGCAAATCATCTGCTCTACTCTCAACAGATTTAACAAACTCCTCATCCAAAGAAAATGCATTCGGATGACAAAAGTCTCGATCTGGAAACTTGTAGTTAACTCCATGAACTTTTCGTGGATAAAAACGCAAGAAAGACCAACCTTTCTTGAGTACACTGCAGCGAAGCAGTCAACTTGAAAGCTTTAACAGCAGTCTTCGAAATAAGAGTAGGAGGAAAAGATGGTGTACATTCAAAATCTCTAATAACCATCTTCGCAGCAAGAGGATATTTCTTCACCATCTTTTTAGTCATAGGATGCTTCTCTTCAACCATTGGAACCTTATGATAAAACAGTACCTAGACCACTCACCGTCTCCCCATTTGTTCTTCATAGCCGGAGAAATCTAAACAGCATTACGAGCAGTCTTGAAAGCACAACAACTAAAATATTTGGTGATCAGTCGACCATTAAGCAAAAAAGTCTTGTACTAGGTATGCATCTCAAATAGCTTACAAAAAGAAGCAATACTAGGATTTGCCTCCAAAGCTTTCACAGCCCATACAAACTGAGATAAACGAACAATACCATTGGGAGTCAAGTGATGCATTTCAATCTTAAAAGTTTTCAACACATCCTCAATGAAATCCTGGCAAGAAAATCGAAGCCCTGCAGAAAAAACATCTCAATAAACAATGCACTCATCAGGATATGGATGAGGACTTGTTTCCTCAGGGTTAGGAACTATCACAGAATCACAATCAACAAGACGCAGTCTAACCATCATCATCCCTCACCAAATCTTCAATCGAAGCATCAACATTGTCAAGATTTTCTTCATCGAACTCCGGCTGCAACCCATCATCATCAGCTTTAGAGCTTTCTTGAGAATGAATTTGTTCCCGCTGATCTTGTGAAGACATCTAAAAGGAAAATAAAATAAAATTCAGAAAACAAAACCCTACGATAATAACTCCAAAACAAGTTTGCAAAACAAATCTTAGCGAAGTTAAAAGATCCTCTTCGTAAAGAAACCTAACCAAAGACGAGCTAAGAAATCAAGATCAAGGAAAAACCCAACAAGAATTTTCTCTTCGACTTCGCGTCCAAGAAAAATTTCCTCTTCTCCAAAATGACACCTCCAGGAAGGGGACAGCGCTATATATAGCCAACTCTGTTCAAACCTAATGGTTGTTTGTCATATAGTCAGACTAGCCGTTAGAATTTCAAATTTCAAAAAGGCCAACTCTAAAGTTTGGATGGCGCTTCCTGGATCAAAGTTTAAATAAACTTTGCGGGATTCAGACCTTTGGAGTAGGCCTTCACCTGCGAGGGGCTGCCGTTGGGGAACAACTTTGACATGGCAACATCTCGCCCAAACTTTGGAGCAAAAAACAAACTTCGATCAAGAGATATGAAAAGGAGAATGTTAGCTGGTGAAGATAGCACGGAAACTTTGCGTTACTGATTTTGGACTTCGCATTGTTTACTTTTACCTCTTTTAGGTTGAGGAGCAAAAGTGACTTCGCGAGACATCCGTATCTCAGCGAAGTCGACACGTCGGCTTCGCCTGAGAGTTGGTCTCAACATTCACCAAGTCAGAAAACGATGTCATGACTGTGATCAATCAGAAGAAGCATAGAAGGGAAGGCGAAGTGTATTTTACCACTTTGCCCCTCTGCTTTTTAGTCAAATGTAAAGGATAGTTGAGGTCACTATTGTAATCCTTGTGTAACCGCGAAGCCGGGGGGTCCCTGTAAATACCCCCCCGAAGTGTAAAGATTTGGTTTAGATTAAAAAATACGTTGTGTTCAGCAACTTATTCTCATCTCATTTATGTTTGTGTGATTCTATCACCCAACACCGTTTATTTGTGGCAGGGGAGATAAATCCTTTGAGTTGGGTAGTAAGGATGAGGGATGCAAAGTGGTGGGCAATATATATCACGTCCTATTGGTAAACCCTTCTTACAAGTAATTTTGATGGCTCTGAGTACTCTATTCTTTTTTATCCATTTTCCTTTGCTGTATTGAAGTGTTTGATCTGCTGCTACCTATGTGTTTGGTACTGCTAGCTGCTTGTTTGGTATTGTTGCTGCCTGCATGTTTGATCTACTGCATCCTCTATGCTATCTCCTCGTACTGTCCATGCTTCTTCCCCTTCTTCAAAACTAGAGATAATAAAATTGAGTTTTGAAGAAGGGGAAGAAGCATGGACAGTACTTGCTGCATGAGTATATGTATGGGTTACCATTTATAATGATTTGTATATGTACCGGTGACCATTTTATTTCAAAATTGCAGCCAACAACTTAACCATGCTTTCTGATTTTAGTCTTGTCTGTCATCTAGGTTATCCAGCCATTGCCTAGACTAAAATTTCTTGCTTTTTGATTTTTTCCATACTGGATCTGCTACTAAATGTTTCTAATGAAAATTTATTGTTAGCCTTATTTTAGTTTATTTCCAACTACTTATTTTCACTTGTGTTGTTTTACTCAATTGAAAGGTGCAACAAGCAAGGAGGAAAGTGAGGGACATGGGAGCTACATATTCTTGCAAGGTGCACATTATTCTTCTTTGTGGTGAGGGACATAGGAGCTAATGTATTCCTAGGACTACAAACTCTATCTTGTCAGCAACTATATAAACTCCTGTGTGGATGTATTCTATGCAGGAACATATGGTTGCTGAGAAAGGGAGAGAACCAGAAGAAGGACAACCAGAGAAGTCTCTAACAAAGATTGTTGCTGAAAGTCTCAGCCACATTAGTCGTTCTTCAACCTTCCTTCTAAACATTGGTGAAACTAAAGCGGCAAGGGCTGCCCGTTCCACGATAGCCGCAGCAAAAGCACGCTTGCAAGCTTAATTTGAGGAAACACTATAGGATGAGAGAGATGAAGCTGCTAGGAAGCAGGAAGAGTTGCAAGAATAGCTTTGAGCTCAGCAGGTCGCACTTGAAGAGAACCAGAACTTGCTGCGCCAGACCCAAGAAGAAGTGAAGGGGATGAATAGCAAGTTTGAAGAGACTAATGCACTGCTGCGAGCTATGCTGAAACTCCAGAAAGATTGAGGTAGGTCTGAATGAACTACATCTTCACAATGCCAATGCCTAGCTTCCTCTGTTGGAACTTTGAGAACTATGTTGTTGTTTGTGAACTCAGTTGTCAGTCTAATGTGCTATGGTGGAACCTAAAACATTGTGTGCTGTGGTGAACTTTATGAACTATGTCAGTCTATGTAACCAGCTGTGTCCTGTGGTGGAACAGTTTGAACTTGTATGATGGAACCTCAAACTTTTTGTGTTGTCTCAAGTGGATTATATATTATATTTATGATGGCTGGGCTTGAATGTGTATGAGTTCAGATTTTTGGATGATGGATTATGATGTGTATGTATATCTCACTGTGTGTATGACCTTTGATGACAATTCTGATGTGTATGTATATATCATCATTGAATGGAATGATATTTTGTGACAACGATATTTTGTGACGATGCACAGGCGTCTCAATTGGCCCCGCAACCCATACAAAGCAAGACGTAATTCACATGTCACATAAAAAATACTACGACCTGGGTCGTCGCAAAAGGATGCTCTGACATCTCAAATGAACACTAAACAAGACAACGAAAAAAGGTCACATAATGTTAAATGACGACAACAGTCATCTCAAAAAACCCTCCGGGTGACTTTGAATCGGTATATAGCAAGACAAAAAATAGTTGTCACATAATAGTATACAATGACAAAGAAATCATCAGAAAAGAGGTATCTGGCAACATGGCCGGTGCATAATTTGTGATGAAACATGAATTAGCGACGCGTTGACTGCTAATATGTGATGCCCAACAATGTCATAAAATAGAATCATTTGTGATGCCTGATGTGAGTTGTCACAGAAGGTCATGACATTATATGATAGTTTTCTTAATTTCGTCACGCGTGACCTTTTATGTCGGTCTTTTTGTGACAACTACATGACGACATCTTTTTTGCCACAAATTTCTTTTTATGACAATTTGCATACTATACACGATGATATGCAATTGTCAAAAAATCCTAAAATTCAGCTCCGTGCTCGGGGTGGGTGTGGTCTGGCCAGCTGGGCGACGCTGTGAGGTCTTCATCGACATACGACTATATTAGGATAAGAATGAATCACGGATCATCAGCACAAAAACATTATCGATGTAGCAACACAACAATCGAAGGCAATCCCGACACTTACGTTGGAGCTCGCCGGAATCCACCTCGGAATTGAGGAACTGTCCGCTGCCCGCCATGCCCGCAGTCCTGCCCGGCGCCTCGCTGGCTCGCCCTGGACATGGCTTGATGGCCCGCTGGTTGGGCCCATCCTAGTGTGCTATGGCCATGGAGTTGGCTCCCTTGTCGTCTCCCGGTACCCGATGATGATGGCGTTTCGGCTAGGGGCGTCGCCACCCTGTGTGGTGTGCACTGCGGCAGTGGCGGTGTAGACCCTCTAGGCAGCTCCGGCTGGGGCAGCGGCATGGTTTCTTCCTGGTGAGGAGAAGGAAGAGGTGGCAGCGCATGTCACGCGGACCTCCTGTTTGGTGTTGCGAGTGGCCTTGCCTCTCTTCCCGTCTGTGACACTATTGCCTGATGCTTCCTCCGGTGCTCGTCGAGTGTGATGAAGTCGTCGGGGTCCGGTGACTCCGGGGTGGTTGGCTCCTGCCTCTTCCTGTTGCCCCCTCCCCGCCATCCAGATTCAACTTACTTCCGGTCAGCAGGGTGGAGGGTTTCTTTGCCTTGGGTCCGACGATAGACATCGGCCGCTTATCGGCCTCCCGGCACTATGACCATGTGATCAGGCCATCATCTCCTTCAGAGCTGGAGACATCCACTGTCTCCTGCCCTGTTCTGGCCTTGCTTTGGTACTAGGCCTCGTCGGTCCGCCGTTGGCCAGCCAACGCATCTCCTTCAGGTCACTGCTCCACGGGTACGGCCGAGAAAAACATCACCCGGTCCTGTCCAAGAATTGTCTGTCAGACATGGACACATGGTACACATAATAGTTCAAGCAACTACATATTCAATTAACAAAACACAATATATGTCATACCTCTAGTGGTGGTCGGGACAAGCGATATGGCAATTGGCTATTCGATGGATAACTATTGATCGGATGGTACTTCTCAAAAAAGTAGAGATCCGCTTATCCAGCGCCCCCGATGTATTCGCATCCTTGGTTTCCCACGATGGATCAGTTTCCCTAAGGTAATCATCATCAGTCGGACCCGGTCCTTACACGGTTGGATCCCCCTGATGTCACTAGTGGAGATTTGGCCTTCCATGACGAAATTCCTTATGATGATTTTGTTATGGTCATCGAAGAGTGGTTTCTGTGATGTTTTGGTCGCTTTGGTTTCCGTGATGTATTCTAAAAAGGTCATGAGAATCATCATGGAAAGCCTGACGAAATCATCACAGAGGGGTTCATGGCACTGTTCATCCCTAGATTGTGACATTTTCATAGATATCCTTGAGTTGTGACCAACACACTTCGTCAATGAAACCCGCGCCGCACCATTTGGCTATAGGAGCCAGTGCCGTTTGCCTGCGGGAGAGCCGCCTTCACTCATACTTTCATCCACCGTTAGCACGCATCACTAGTACCCCCACCCATCGTTAGTCATGGGACCCTCCCATCACTCAACCGAACGCTTCCCCATCTGACGTTATGGGACCCGTCATTACTCATCCGTTCTGAATGGGTGCCATTCTACCACACTTCATCGACTGTCCTGTGGGACCTGCCTACCAGGGGAACCTTGAGGCCACCACCCTTCGACGACGGACATGTGAGACCCGTCTGAGACCATTTTCCATCCGACATGTGGGATTAGTGTGTTAGTGAAATGGGACCTGCCATAGGGGACCCAACACTGTTAATGTGGGGTCAACTTTCGTCGACTGACATGTGGGACCTGCCTGGGACCGTTCTCCATCCGACGTGTGGGATCAGCATGTCAGTTAGATGGGACCCGCCATAATGGACCCATCTCTGTTCATGTAGGGTCAACCTTTCTAACTGACATGTGGGACCCGTCTGGGACCGTTTCCATCGGACATGTGGGACCGTCTCGACTGACATGTGAGACCCGTCTGGGGCCGTTTCCATCGGACTTGTGGGACCAGAGTGTCAGTTAGATGGGACCCGCCACAGGGCACTAACTCTGTTCACGTGAGGCCACCCTCCTTCGATCGACCTGTGGGACTGTGTGGCACCCTTTCCGACTGACATGATGGACCCATCTAGGACCATTTCCATCGGACGTGTAGGAACGTCTCGACTGACATGTGAGACCTGTCTAGTGCCATTTCATCAGACGTGTGGGACCAGAGCGTCAGTTAGATGAGACCCACCATAGGGCACCAACCCAGTTCACATGGGGCCACCCTTCTTCAACCTGCCTGTGGGACCATGTGGCACCCTTCACCAACCGACGCGTGGGAGCAGAGCGTCAGTTACCAGGGACCCACAACTAGGGACCCATCTCTGTTCATGTGGGACCACCCTTCTATGACTGACTTGTGGGACCACCCTTCTTCGATCGATGTTGAATTCCCCAAAAACATTGGGTTCTCTAGGATTCGAATCTGGGACCTGGCCTTAAGACATGAAGGTCTTTGCCACTGCACTAAGCAGCTATTTGTGTTCTCGTCCCCTTGGAGCTTTTATATAATGTAAGTAAATTTTTGTGCTCTTATATCTTATATCTATATATATGGGATATATTATATCCCCTAAAAGTGGAAAAGTACTGCCTGTTGGACTTGCGGCGGAGACGGAGGCGACAGCGGAGGATCCCTGGTGTGCTCTGGTGGCTCTGGCATCC
>CM041635.1:21158189-21243438 GCA_023333625.1 Bothriochloa decipiens
TTGCCTGCTCATTATGTATAACATCTAAGAGATGTCCGGCTGAGTCAGATATACAATGGTCGGAGTGTGCTGTAAGACTTGTTCCTGGCTACAAGCTGGGATCCTAAAGGTGGGCGAATTTGGTTTTCTTAGCTGGTCGGCATGGAAGAAACACAATCATCGCATATAAAATGGATGGCCAAAAGCTCATGTCATGCCTACTAGACTCTTTCGGTATAGTACACGTAAGATTAAAGAAGACTTCGATCACAGAGCACACTATATTCCATATGTTCCCTTGTTCTCGGATTCACTAGAGGAGTTTGTGACATTGCCGCTCTACCTGTGCCTATGGAGGTGGAACCCTCCAGATGATGGTGATGTGGGCAACTCGACAGATGACCCCACCTCATCAGACTCAGACTAGGCGGAGGGTTGTGAGACAGACAATGGCAGAGGCAACGACATTGACTGGTGTGAACGTGCCTATCGCGGCAATGCATTCCACCGCAGTGCATCACGGACTGGTTGAGCAGCCATTTGTCTATAGCGCATCCTACGAGATCAAATATACGTGGGCAATATCATTTCAACAACATGGCTTCTCGATCCGTTGTGCGTTACAATGCGGCAAGATTTGCTCCTCGCTGTAAGGTGGGAGCCCACAGGTCGGCGGTTGATGCAATGTATGGGTGCATATTGTCCGACCATTTATCTTTTGTGTACAGGGAAAAGTCCGACCATATCTCTTTTGTGTACCACGGGACAGTCCTCAAATGGGTCGTGCGATAATTTGGTTGTCCCCGCTCCTAAGGGTCCTCCTCGTGTGGAACATGTTGACCGATAATATTGGATATATATCCCCTGAAAATGGGAAAATATCTACCCATCACATACAAGCTTTGGTTGTAGTCACAATAGGTGCGACGGAGAGGACCTCATCGCGTACAAGCTTTGGTTCTAGTCATGGTAGAAGAAGCTAACGGCGAAACTGTTGACGGTTGTTAACCATCAATTTTATATGTCAACTAAATAGAGAAAAGGGGCCATAAAATGAACATCACCATAGACTTAGGGCTTTCACTAACAATTTCCATGAGTTTTGGTGAATGTCTGTTTCTGCAGGGGGTTATCTGGAAATACCTAAGGAGACCCACATGTCAGATTTACATAGAGAGAAACAACCCTACGTGTAAAAAGAACAATCTAGAAGACTCGGGAAGGCAGCACCACGAAGGGGAGGGCCCACCTGCCAGTGGCTGGGCGGCCGCCCACCCCCTTGGGCACCTGCCCCTACACCTCCACCAATGAGGTGTAGGCTCGCGGATCCCGCCTCCACGACCTTGAGGAGCAATCCTAGTCACCTATTTAGGTCGGTTGATCCAAGGCTGTGAGGCATCCTAGGGGGCTATATAATCAGGGCCCCTGGCCCTTGGAGAAACCCGAATTCATTCTCTAATTCATTTGAGAATTGAGAAGTAGACGTAGCCAACAGCAGAGCTAGGGTTTAGAGATCTCTCCACCAGAGAATTAGAATAGGTACTCCAATTCTTCAAGTTCTACATAGTTTTAGACTAGATAGAGGAAGAGTCGGGCGCTTGTGCTTGGAATTTCAGATCTCCATCATCAAGAATTGGTATTGTCTTGTATCTTTTCTTGAGACTTTATTCTAATATTGTTATGTTTCTATTTATTATATTCCTAGTTTATTCTAGTTCTACATTTGATATGGTTATGATTGATAATGAGTTTATGTATATGTTTGCAAAGCGCTTAGCTCTCTTCACGGGAGGGTTAGGTGGTAGATTTAATGTAAGCATGGTGCTTAGATGCCGTTTACCTGCAAATGCACCCTATTGGCTGGGTCGTGTGGTAGATCATGGAAGTGACAGTTCCGTCGAGTCCTTTGTATTCCATCCCCCGTTCATAGGACTAGCAGAACCAAAGTTGCGTAGGAAGTCCTGCTATGTCTTGGCTTTTTATAGCAATGATTCTTATACATAGATGAAGAGTCTTTTGTGCTATATATGATAGTGTAGCATTAGAGTAGATGAATGACTTAGTAGATTAGAACCTACCTAGAAATTCTATCTCTTGAACTAATCAGACGTCAACCTACCTTTATGCTGAGTAGTCTACCTCTAATCTCTGTGTGATTTATTCCCTGAGCTTTATAATTCATATTATTTATGTACCATGGTTTACCCCCTGCCAAAGTAGGTGACTGTGCAATCAATCACTCATAAGTAGTCATGTTTTGCAAGTTTGTCTTGGTATTTACCCGCATTTAATTTCTTGATCCATTTAATTTTTCTTAAGCATATTTACTTTACAGCATTGCATTATAAAAATTCTACGCCCCATATAAATAATTTTTCCAGTGTGTAACAAACCATTAAAAATATTTATTGTGGTGGCACAAAAATATTTTAGTCCATACATTTATATATATTTATATATCTTAGTTCATTCTCAATCTTAAATTCATGCATTATATTTATATATAATTATATATTTGGTGCATGGTGGGCCCACCACCATGGGTCCCACATGTCATAGACCTCACCTCCACCATCTTCTCTTTTCCACCGTCCAAATCCACCATCTCTTCTCTTTTCTAGACTTAACCAGGAAGCAAGGTGGGTAGGGAAAAATCTCAGCCAAGGAGGAGCCAGGAGGTGGGCGGCCGCCCCCACCACTTGGGCGCCCGCCCATGCACCTCCTCCCCTATAAAAACCCTTCCTCCCTTCACTTCTAGGCAACAAGGGTGCTCTCAACTTCAAGTATTCCTAGGAGAGTTTGAGAGAGAAGGAGACAGTAGGAGGAGTAGAGAAGAGAGTGATAATCAAGGAGTGTGAGCAAGAGCTCAAGAGCTAGTATAGAGGAGGGGTGGTGCTGCAACAATCTCATAGAAAATTAGTGGAGATGTGTCCAAATAGGGATTAAGAATTTTAAAATTTGGGGGAGGTTCTGTCGAAATCCAACTAGAAACTAGAATTAATCTTGGAAGAATGACTAACCTCTGGACCGCTGACTCTGGACGGCTAACCACTAACTCTTAACTAAACCCTTGCACTAGTATTGTTTGTAAGAATTTTTGCAGGATGAAGAAGTGGGCCAAGGGAGTTGTTGGAACGGTCAAGAACATAGGGATAAGGAGCACATCCCGTCAAGCTTCATCAAGGGCCGGCTCTGCCATGAGTACCGATCCTCCAGTCATCCCCCAGCCGGCATCTTCTTCTGCACCCCAGAGGATCCTCCTCGGGGCATCTCATCTTGGCCTGAGAGACTCTCGAGAGAAAGCCATCTACAAGAAGCTCAAGGACAGGAGCTACACACACGCTGGTCCTCAATGAAACACTTCTGTATGAGGCAGGTATGACCGACAAACTTGACACCATTTTTCAGTTTGTTGGTTGGACTTCTTTTGCAAACATCACTGAGTTAGGGTCAAGGCTCTTGACCATAGAATTTCTTTGCACCCTCCAACTCACAGACTCAGGAGTCTATTTTAGGATCTTCACCCAAGATTTCTACCTCACTTGGAGAAACCTTAGTGATCTCCTAGGCTTCCCCTCAGATGCACCCATAGACATAGAAGGAGCCTTAGGTGATTACGACACACATAGGTTTTGAACCGACATTTCTAGAGAGCAGTTCTTTCATGGACATCGTACAAGAGACATAGAGCACCCCACACTTAGGTTCCTACATAAATGGTTGGGTATGGCCTTCTTTCCCCGTGATGACACAAGCAAGGTTAGAATAGTGGACTTACAGCTGATGTATGCAGCTGTAAAGAAAGTTAAGGTATCACCTGTTCGTGCTTTAGTCGATCACTGGTTGGGTGTCCCCAGCTACAGGGTAGGGGACATATTCATTTGCTCTATTTTCACCCACTTAGCCATGAATCTGACCATGATAGATGGTGCCTCTCTTTAGTTCATAGAAGGGCATAGAGATATTTATGGTTATGAACATTTTAATTATGCTCACTTAGTGAAGAGGATAAGAGGTGATCTGTTCATGATGTTTGGTGAGGCCACACTCCGGTTACCTAACCGGAGATGGCTTTGTATTTTGTCCAATCTTTCCATGTTGAGCTGTAGGCAAGGCCAGTCAAAGTGAGGGCGCCTCAGAGGACAACCTCTGAGAGATTCGCACGTCAGCACGAGCCAGTTTGGCACAGAGCTGATCCCAGTCAGGAGGAGCCAACACACGCCAGTTATGACGACTGGCAGGCACGCCATCACCACAAGCTGAACCCAGGGGTGTACCCTCACTACTATCCAACCTAGCCACCCTATGGGTACTACCAGCCGCCGCCATTTGTCCCCACAAGAGAGGGAACTTCAGGCAGAGGACCAAGGCATTCATTTGTTGCCTTTGGTATGAGGACAGAAGAAGAAGAACCACACCAGGACTTCGAGCAAGGACGTAGGTCTGATGCCGCTGGGTTTCACTATACCCAGCAGCATTATGATGAACAAGTGGCGTTCCAGCATAGCACCAACACATCCCTTGCTCTCAATGAGAAGCAGTGGACTGATCAGCGCCGGTGGAACCAAGACACCACACGGACCCTGGGCAACCTCTAGGAGGGACAAGACCAAATCAACAGCACCCTGCAGGACATCTTCACGTTCCTGCAGATCCCAAAATGACCGATCGCACCAAGAACCAGCTTGGGGGAGGACCCCCGTTATCGAGGTAAGTTTTATTTCCCTCTATTTCAGTTTGTTTCCTTTCTTTATTTTCATATTTAAAAAAATCAGAAAACCCAAAAAACCAAATAAATATTTGCTATTTAATTTATCAAACTTGCTGTTTAAGTTTCTGCTTAATTTGTTTTTTGTTGTTTAGTTTGCTGTTCAAGTTTTAAGTTTGTCTAAAAATAAAAACCAAAACAAAAAGAGTGTGTAATATAAGTTTGCTTTAATTTCCAGTTAATTTTGCTATAAATAAAATATGTAGATTTGAAGAATGCATGCTAGAAATGATGAATAGTTGCTCTGCTGTAATTCTTTTCAAGTATCTAGTTTTAAACTTGAGTTCTCCTAAGGAATGGATACACTGTTTGACAACTGAGTTTACACTTTAAACCTCTTAGAGCATATGCTTAAGCTAAGTCTAGGTAGTTGACGGATATGATATGATATAGTCTGAGCTGTTGTTTATTATGTTCCTAGTGCCATTAAATTCTAGAGATTTGTTTGTGAAAGTTTAAAATATTTTATGATGAGTTCCTTATATGACAGAGAGTATAAGTTCCTACCACAGCTATAATTGAATATTTATTAGAATAGGAAGCCTCCACATATTGTAGGGCTTGTGTTTGCTCGAGCTGTGTTGACCCCTAGGGACTCATCATATGTCTAAATCCTGTATCACACACTTATAATTCGCCCCTTGCTGCTTCTACTCTGGAAGTACACACCACGTATATATTCCATCTTCATCTATTCAAAAATGTTCCACTCTTACACTGAGAGTGAACACCAAAATTATTTCCTCTGTTCATTTGCTAGCCAATTACCTCAAGTTCAATGCTCCAAGTTTCATCTTTCATTCCTCTACAAAGTTTTATTTGCAAAGAATTTTTGGGCTGCAAAAGGAATTAGACAAAAGTCCTGTAAAAAAAGAAAAGAAGAAGAAAAAAAGATTTATAAGCCCTAGTTTTTCATTTGTTCTCCAAGTTCAGAGTTAGAGGAATCATTTTCTAAATAAAGGAGCATTAGAATTACTTTGCACCCTTCTCCTTCCACAAATATTTTTTCTCTGTTCCATCATCCGCATATAAAATCACACATGCACAACCGATTGGTTATATGATGAATTCCTCTGGATCCATAGTTCGATCGGGCTCGATGCATTAGACACCTCCACACCTATGAGCTCCACATAAGCCTTACTAGATATAGGGTGAGAGAGTAAAGGCACATGTATAAATGCCTTATGTTACAAATACCACATACTCTAAGTGCATGAGAGAAGGCATCACTCCTTTCAATGCCTTAGAAAGGATCCAAAAATACCACATATTGAGAGACTTGAAAGTGTTATACTAAGGAACTCTGAGTTTTATCTTGAAAATCTTATAAAAACTCCAGAATAGAGGTGGAACAACAGAGCATGAGACAATAGTGCTTGACTTAATTGTTTTATCTTTCAACTGCTCAGGACCCAAGTACAGGTAAAAGCCCCATGGTTGGAAAAAACATGAATAAGTTTGGGAGTTGTGATAGTCCACTCTAGTCTGGGGATGAACTCTTGTTTAAGGCATGTGTACTTGTAAGGTGTGAAAGCATTGTAGCAACTCCTAATCCATCTCGTGTAGCTGTTTGCTCAGGGACGAGCAAAAGGTAAGCTTGGGGGAGTTTGTTGACGGTTGTTAACCATCAATTTTATATGTCAACTAAAGAGAGAAAAGGGGGCATAAAATGAACATCACCATAGACTTAGGGCTTTCACTGATAATTTCCATGAGCTTTGGTGAATGTCTGTTTCTACAGGGGGTTATCAGGAAATACCCGGGAGACCCACATGTCAGATTTACATAGAGAGAAACAACCCTACCTGTAAAAAAGAACAATCTAGAAGACTCAGGAAGGCAGCACCCTGAAGAGGAGGGCCCACCTGCCAGGTGGCTGGGCGGCCGCCCACCCACTTGGGCGCCCGCCCCTGCACCTCCACCAATGAGGTGTAGGCTCGCGGATCCTGCCTCCACCGACCTTGAGGAGCAATCCTAGCCACCTATTTAGGTCGGTTTGATCCAAGGGCTGTGGGGCATCCTAGGGGGCTGCGAAGAGTCGGGTGCTTGTGCTCGGAATTTCGGATCTCCATCATCAAGGATTGGTATTGTCTTGTATCTTTTCTTGAGACTTTATTCTAATATTGTTATGTTTCTATTTATTATGTTCCTAGTTTATTCTAGTTCTACATTTGATATGGTTATGATTGATAATGAGTTTATGTATATGTTTGCAAAGCGCTTAGCTCTCTTCGCGGGAGGGTTAGGTGGTAGATTTAATGTAAGCATGGTGCTTAGATGCTATTTACCTGCAAATGCACCCTATTGGCTGGGTCGTGTGGTAGATCGTGGAAGTGACAGTTCCGTTGAGTCCTTCGTATTCCATCCCCCGTTGATAGGACTAGCAGAACCAAAGTTGCGTAGAAAGTCCTGCTATGTCTTGGCTTTTTAATGCAATGATCCTTATACATAGATGAAGAGTCTTTTGTGCTATATGTGATAGTGTAGCATTAGAGTAGATGAATAGAATTAGAGTAGATGAATGACTTAGTAGATTAGAACCTACCTAGAAATTCTATCTCTTGGACTAATCAGATGTCAACATACCTTTATGCTAAGTAGTCTATCTCTAACTCTACGTGATTTATTCCCTGAGCTTTATAATTCATATTATTTATCTATCATGGTTTACCCCCCTGCCAAGTAGGTGACTGTGCAATCAATCATTGATGAGTAGTCATGTTTTGCAAGTTTATCTCATTGTTTAATTTCTTAGTTCTTTCCCTTGAGCTAAATATGAATAACGATACCTAGAATACTTCCTGGTGAAGTGCTGCAATCTGTACGCTTGCGGATCCTATATTTATTTTATTAGAGGAGCAGTTTTTATACCAACACTTATGGCACCATGCTAGGGATGACAACTTAGCTTAAGTGGTGTTAGAAGTGTCAACAGAAACTCCATCAACCGGGGCCGCGCCCTAACCTCACCAGCTCCTGGATCTGAGTTCGCCGGCCATCAACCACAAAATCCATAGCAATGTGCTGGGCCCTTGAAACAAGAGAAGGTCAGCAAGGTCACCATCAGACAATGGAATAGACTCACTAGCCTCGTACTGCAGACAAGGGGATACTACTAGCAAAACTGACAAACCCATTATGTTTTGTCCTATGAGTTCAATTATGTAGCGGTCGGACTTTCTGGCGTTTGTAGACATGAACTGCGATGAGACACGACTTGGGACTCACAAGACAGTCTGGTCATTTCTCTTTCGTGTGCCATAGGAAAGTCCATCCATGTCTCTTTTGTGTAGCACGGGACAGTCCTTAAATGAGCCATTGATAACTGGGCCATCCCTGGCTCCCTGCTGAGTCATCCTCCTAGTGTGGAACATGTTTGGACTTGTGGTACTGGTGACACATGGTTGAGCAGCAATTGCTTATGGCTTCTAATTGAAACTTGTTACATATATTACCAGGAAAAGATAACAAATCACTGTGACACATCGATATATATCTGATTGAAACTTGTTACATATATTACCAGGAAAAGAAAGCTGCATGCATGAGTCAGGGTGTCATTGCACTTGTTCATGCTTCTCCATTATCAGACTCGAGGTCATCACTCTCTTCTTTAACTTGAAAGCCATGGTTGAGCAGCAATTGCTTATGGCTTCTTCATATCTCGTCATCATCATCTGAAGATAGACGCACAGCATGACCTATGCCTTCGTTCCACATCCAGTTCTTCGCTTTACGGCCTGGCCGGCAGGCCGAGCATCGGCTGATTCTCTTACTATTGTCATCGACGAAGAGTAAGCCTCCTTCACCAGCCCGAACAGGAGACTGAGTGAGGTGGAGATCAAAGTCATGCTCCTTTTGTAGGATTTCACCGATTTTGTATGACACAGAGGCATCCGTGCATGCATACTTGATCTTCTCATTCGATAGTCTGGGCCGGTCCCAGTCTTTGGCATGAAGAGAAATACTACCTTTTTCCATGTCCACACCAAGAAAGTCTCGGCCAAAAATCTTGAGGCTTCCCACCTTGCTCCACTTACCTCTGACTACGAAGGGTGCCATGTGAAAGTCCCTAGTTTGGTTTTGGGTAATTGATGAGACCTAAGGACTAACCTTGTTTCTAAGTGGATGATTTAGAGAAAGGTAGTCCATGCCAAGTGGAGCTCAATGTTGAGGCATGAGATGAAGTTATGCAACCTAAGCATGGTGAAGATCAAGATGGGCTTGGCTCGATGGATCGGTTGGAAGTGTGAAGCGCAAGTTGAGGCTTCGAAGCAAAGGACCGTGCGATGGTGAAGCTTGGGCATGACTTGGCGCCAATGGACCGACCAACAGTGAAGAGCAAGTAATATCAAGATCGATGGACCAAGACCGTTGCATGATGACATGGAGTGTCACGTATCATGTAAAGGCTTGGCGGTTGAAGGATCGACAAAATGGGCTCAAGGCAAAGGTATAACCTATAGGGCCGTTTTGTTTTTTGCACTCAAGACACCATGGAGGGTGTGAGTGGTTTAGGGTCGATAGCCGAACTATGAAGAGGGGAGATCTTCGGTAATTCGGTTCATGAGTGCCACTAGGTCCATCATTTCATGTGATTGCATTTAGGATCTAGTGCGCAATGAAAGTCCTTTGAAAATGCTTTGGAAAAATGCTAACACACATGCACATGGAGATGTCACTTGGTGGTGTTAGCACATTTGCAAAGGCGGCGGTATGATTGTAAGGTTGAGTTGGGTTTGGTAACCGCTCATATTCTAAGCGTCGGATGCAAATTCGTTGGGTTTGGTAACCGCTCATATTCTAAGCGCCTTCGGGAAAATGAGAGAGATATTTTCTATTGCGTCGGATGCAAATTCGTTGGAGAAAAGAGGGCGTCATCGCGGGATTGAGAATGCTCATATTCTAAGCGTCGGACGCTGAGCGCCGGACGCTGGCCCAGCGTCCGGACGCTACACAGAGAGTACCGGTTGAGAGACAGAGCGCCGGACGCTGTGCCAGACGCTTGCGCCGGACGCCGGCTCGGCACTGTTCAGCGTCCGACGCTCGTGAGAAATGAAGGCCGAGGTTTCAGCGCGTGTGAAGCGCCGGATGCCAGGGTGTGCGTCCGGACGCTACTCAGAGAGGGTCGCAGAGCAGTTGGTGTCGCCGGACGCTGGCCGCCGGACGCCGAGGGGTATCGCCGGACGCTGACGTGTCGTGGGAGTCGACCGTTGGAGGCTGAGCGACAGAGGCGCTGGATGCGTCCGGCGCTAGCAGCAGACGCGTCCGGCGTGTGTAATCGAGCCGCCCGAGGGGCAACGGCTAGTTTCAAAGGATGGGGTTATAAATAGAAGGTGGCCGGTCCTTGTGGAGGTCTCTTGGCTTTTCTAACACTCTTGTGCATCTTTTGAGCTAAAGCTTCTCCCTCCTACTCATCTCTCTTGCTTGATTGCTAATCTAGAGTGAGATTGAGTGATTCGAAGTGCATTGCATGAGTTGATTCATCTAGTGGCACTTGCGAGTCGTTTGGCCGGTGATTTCTTGTTACTCTTGGAGAGTACTGCTCCTAGCCGGCTTGGAGGTTGTTTGGAGGTGTTGGGAAGAGTTGGTGATTGTTCTTGCCCACCTCCGGTGATTGATTTGTAAGAGGTTCTTGTGCTTTTCCTCGGCGGAGTGCCAAAAGCAACTCTAGTGGAATGCGCGTGTCATTGAGTTACCATGCTTGAGAGTGGTGTCTTGCGGTTCCCTTGCGGGGGAGTGCCTTGCGAGGCAAGTGACTTGAGGGTGACACCGAGGATCCATCTAGGTGTTGGTCGACACAACCGGTGACGTAGCTTGTCGGTGCACAAGTGAACACCGGGTGAACAAAAAGTAATTGTGTCATCTTCTTGTTCTCGGTGATTGGTCTTCATATTGTGATTGTTGTCATATTGTATTGATTACATATCATCTTGGTGATTGGCAACATCTTCTCTCCACCGTCGGTATAAGAATCACCTCTCTACCTTTGCATTACTTTCTAGCACTTATCTTGTGTAGCTTGTTTTAGAATAGTTGTTCTTGCTAGCTCTATAGATTAGAAAGTAGTGACATAGCCCTTGAGTGACATAGAGATCATACTTATACTAGATTTGTCAATAGGAGGCTTGCTCACCTTGTAGGCTAGGCAAAACCGTGGTTACGCCATTTGTTATACTAATCAAGTTTTGTCTAGTGGTTTGTAGAATTTTAATAGGCTATTCACCCCCTCTAGCCATCTAGGACCTTACACCATGGCATGTAGTTCCACTGCCTTGGAGAGTTCGATGTTGTGGTGGTGCCTCAACCGATCCATGTCGTTGGTGATTCTTGCACCAACAAAAACGTGATGCTGGCACGCAAGGAACGTCTTGAGGTCATCGGGGATGGTACCGGCGACGGCCACCTGGAAGAGAAGGCACTGCTTGTCGATGCATATTTGTAAGAGGGCCATCCTATCGTCCTTCTCAAGGCATTCCTTGTATAAACCGACGATGAGCGGCTTGTCGTGGTGGACATCTCGAAGAAAACGCTTGACCATCCGGGGCTTTGATGTGACTGTAACCAGGACCTCGTCATCCCCATGATGGTCTTTTCTTCATCCGAGAAGTTAGAATGAAGCCAGCGGATTCGCTGTTGTCCATGGACGATCTAGAACGTGTGGGTGAGCAGGAATGGATGCGGTAGCGAGATGAACTGTCCATAAAGTGCGAGAAGGATGAACTTGTTTGGATGGAATGGTACTAGTATAGCATGAAATGTGCGTACACGACGAAGACTGGTGACGGAGGCAGAGGTTAATATACAAGATACGAAGGAACCATCAGGATGTGTGAATGCCAACGGATCGGCGCGTTGAGATGCTAGTAGGAAAGAGGAGGGAGGCGATGGATTGAGAACACTAGCCAACCTAGACAGGATGCAAGCAGTCACAACACATAATCTCCAGTCGCTTCCTTCTTGTAAACTTGATATGTGTCCGGTCTTGCCTGTGTACTATGTATAACGTGTGAGGTTTCTCCTCCTCCGTGAAATATACAATGGTTGGACTTTCTTACGCATGTTGTATGTACAACTTCCTCTGGCAAACGAACCAGCTACATAGCAGTCTAGCATCACCATGTACGTGGTTCAGTTTCCAGCCTTGTGCGTTGTACTCATGCTTTTGAGGCAGTGTAGAGTATTTTTTGAGTACACATTCCCCATGTACAAATCAATGCAAGTATTCACTGTGGAGCTAGATGAATGAATTTGCAAACACAACAAAGATGGCACCCTAGCTTAGCTACAAATTAAACTTGCCACCATCCGTCCTAGATGAAATTAGCCGCATCACCGCCCTGGCGTGCATTGGGAAATCGGAAGAACACAACTGCATGGTCATCAAGTTCTGCTGCATCAGGTTGCGAGACCGAGAGCAAGAATACAAGGAACAGGCCACCTTTTTTGACTTTTGGACACCATGTTTGACCATTCTTATTATTCACAAAGTTTATGTTATTTATAGAATAATAAGCAAATAATCAATGACGGTCTTTGTGTGACGGAGGGAGTACTATATAAACTCCAGCAACTGATGGCTTGATCTATCTCTAGGCCAAATTGTCCTTTGTTCATCATTTCCTGCAATGGACTGTCAGCAACTCTCGAAAGGCCCTACTGAACCCTTGGCAGCACCACCATTGGTGGTGGCGCCGTCGCCAGTTCAGTTGGTCGTGCTGCATGTTCTACTAGAATCCGAAGTGCTCGCGGCGATCACCGAGTTTGTGCAACGCGAGAGCGTGTGCATCTCAGTTCTCGCCAGGAGCAGCTGGGTGAAGAGTGCTACTGTATCGCCATGGGGAGGGGCGATGTCCTCCCCACATGCGCCGGCGCAAGCGGCATCGTGGGCGTGGAGGCTCGGTTGCCACAAGCTGATATCGCTGTCTGGGACGGTTCTTATTCCTCCCATGGCGGCCACACCGCCGTTATTCACGACGTGGCTGGTGGAATCAGAGACTGGTTCAAACCATGCGGGCGAAGTGGTGGGATTGACGGCAGCGGAAAGGCTGGTGGTTGTAACCCTCGCCGTTCCTATTGACTACTGCCGCATGCACCTGTTACCTGTGGCAGGAGTGCACTTTGACGAGAGCTGGATGCGGTCTAGATTTAGGCCATTTGCTTCATCCCAAACTGGTGGCTCCAGCAGTGCAGGCACCAGCGAACAACGGGCCCAGACACAAGGCATTCGCGGGCCGCTCCAACGCTAGCTGTGCTGGCATTCGCGAATGTCACTTAGTGATGCATTATTCTTGTTTCTCCATCTTATGTTCCTCCATCATACTATGTTCTTGTTTCTCCATCTTATGTTTTTCGATCTTACTATGTTCTTGTTCCTCCATCTCGCGTGGCTGTTATCATGAATGTATCAGTTATATCTTTTTTCTGCTCATGCACCATATCTAGTGTTGTTTCCCCTCAAATTAGAGCCCACCATGAACAAATTTTTAAAAGCAGGACACTAAAGTTGAGCAATAAGCCCCGACTGTTAGAAATCTTGCCCACCCGCATTGCAGCTTCAATGAGGGCTTCTTCGTCTCTGCGTCTCCGGTTGTAGATTGATTGCTACGACATTCAAAATAGACAACCCTTCACATTTTGTCCTAAGAGATCAAATATGCAACAGTCAGATTTTATTGCGTCCGCCTCTTGAAATGAACTCCTCTCTGCCAATGGTTTACAACAAACATATAAAAAGACATGTCCTAACAACATTAAGAAGACATGTCCTAACAGCAAACATAACTATTATTACATTGATTTGGTTACCAAGCCAGACTAAAAGGTCAGCCATGTTGACAACTTCAAGAAGACATACACAAAGCTGACCCTGATCTCTGGTCATAGATAATGCATAACCTCCAGGCATAAGAATTGTCCTCTCATGTGATATATTGAAAAATTTGTTCAAAATATCTGTTGGCAATTCTTAGTGTCACTTAAGTTAGGTTGTCATCCCCAACATGATGCCAGAATTGTTGGTTGTATTATTCTAAGAACTTTACATAAAATGAAATAAAAGGTTATCCGCAAGCGCACAGATAAATACTCCCATTGTAGCATTTCACCTAGGAAAGTTTCAGGTATCGTTATTTATAATTCACCACTAGGAAGGCAGAATGGAGGTATTGAGAATAAAGCTATAACTTACACTTGTGATAAGAGGTCTATAAATCTTCTAAAAATAGGGATCATATCATAATAACAAATAAGGATAATAATAATTCAACAAAGTCCAAAGGAGGTTCCACCGAGCATTTTCCTTCTTAGGCATGATTCTAGAAAGAACTAGGAAATAAAGATACATAACTCCTAGGGTTGACTATAACTATAGGTCATTGAGCTGCATCAATTAATGCAATTACATCTAGCTATCATGGTCAAAATAATCTCATATCCATACTCAAGAAACATTGCCAAGGTGGGTCATGAACATAGCAACATGTCACCTAGCAACTATAGGCCTTACACAATCCTACATTTGGGGAGTGGACTACAAAGGACTCAACGAAGCTATCACCTTCGCGATCTACCACATGGCCCGAAACATAGGGGCACTCACAGATAGACTTAACCTAGGCACCGTGCCTACATTAATTCTAGCACCCACCCCTTGTACTTCAGGATGAGCGCTATATGAACAAGAGCATAAATACCAAACTACTCCAACTAAACTAGACATATAACCAACATAGGCAATGAACATTATAATTATGAATCTATTATTATAACAAGTCATGGTGAGGATGAACATGAACATGAACAAGAATAATAACAAGAACAAGAACATAATGAACTAGACAATTAGACGATGAACTAGATGAACACGAAGAACAATTGGATGAACCAGAAGATAAACACAATGAACTAGAAACACAAATAGATTAATACTGTTGAATACAAAAGAGAGATACAAGACATTACCAAGCCTCCTTATGACAAGATCTGGAGCCAAAGCGTTGCTTGCCTCCTCCAATTCCTATTCTTATATTCTAGCTATGTCCAAGATGGTGGATGCTCTAGGTTATCCTTTCGAGGGACAATCCTGAATTGAATAATGATTATGATTATGATTAATTGCCCTTGCTTATATAGCCCGGAGGGATGAACGGTGGCCCTTGGATCAAACCAACTTGAAACAATGGTCGAGATACACTGTAGAGATCAGTTGGAGGCCATCACGTGAAGGAGGGCCCACTTGGCAGGGGAGCCAGGCCGGCCGGCCTGACATGTGGGGCCGGCTGGCCCCACCTGGCAGCCGCCGGGCTTCCGCTTCGATCTCGTGTCTTCTAGTGTCTTCTACGTCCTTCTAGTGCCTCTTTCCGATTCGTTTGCGCAATGAGTCGTGTCATGAATGAATTCTTTCCTTTTCCAGCTTCTGGATAAGTCCCTGGAAAATATGATTTCACAAAGTTGTAGGATTCTGTAGGTTTAGTCCCTGGTCTTGTGATGATGATGATTTCTAGGGCCTTCTAGAGTCTTCCGAGTCGTAACCATCGAGGAGTTTCTCTCCGATGCTCCAAATATGGCAAGTGATATGTCCGTTGCGATCGTCTCGATGGTCATCTTCACTTACAGAGGTCATCTAAAAAATTAGAAGCCAAGTACTGTATATAGCATGATATAATTGAAACTAGAATAAAGAAATCTAAAAACAATGGCAAATTTTGTTTTCCCAGCAAATTTGAGATGTACTACCTCCATTGATCGGAGATGCTAGGAATAGGAACTAGTACTCTGGACAAAAAGAACAGGGACACAGCTACTATTTTCTACTAATAAATCCTAATCAAATTGGACACCTAACTTCAACAGAACAGGGGCAACAAACATGCAGCGTCACACTAGCAAACACACTGCATCTCGCAATATGTCACCAACAGACTGTCACAGGAGCAAAAATAACCAAACATGCGTGGATGAACACTACTATATAAACGTAGATATGCAGGCTAGCAGCAGTATAGTCAACAGTGTAGCTGCATTGTAATTTTGAACATTACACCATTTCAGAAAAAAAGGAAAAAAAGAACATTATTAGCTGGTCATGTGTCCTGTCAGATAAGCTTTATTAAACTTGCAGAGATTAATAGTAAACTATTAGCATGCCACTGGCAATATGTATGTAACGAGGTGCTAATTAAACTGCTACTGCTTTCTGCTAATAAATCCTAACCAAATTTGACGCCTAACTTCAACAGATCAGCCGATCAGGGGCAACCGGGAAAGCCACATGCCCACTAGCCGAATTGACCAAGGTTACATGCTGTACCAAGAATCGAAAAGCACTTGATTAAGTGACCAAGAATCGACAAGTTTGCTTACCCGGTTCTCGTTCCGGCGGTGGCTGGAAGAAGTTCCGGTTGCAGCCATGCTGTGGAGGACGCCGGCTATGGATGAGGACTTGAGGAGGATGACAGCCTTCTTCTCATCGAGGGTTAGGGTTGGGGGAGTGAAGACGCAGGGGAGTGAAGGCGCGGGGCTAGAAGGCGATGGGAAGGAGGCGAGATGGCAAGGCCATGGAGGATCCAGGCGGCGGCGGCGGCGGCTGCGGCGAGCTGGCAAGGTAGCCGGCGCTGCCGCGCGGGTGCCGTGTCATGTGGACGGACTCGGGAAGGATGAGTCTGTGCCTCTGTGGTTCAGAACTGAGAAGCATATAAGTATTCCAATTCGGGTTCTCGGGTAACCGATCTAATAAACCAATAACCGATGTACAGTTCAGGTTTGGTTTCGGGTTGAAACATTCGGTCATTTCGGGTTCGGGTTCGGTTATTTCGGATTCGGTCTGTTCGGTTTTTGCGCCCAGGGGGAGCTGGTGGAGTGACGGGTTAGTATTTTTTCAAAACCCTAACAGCTCCGTTTTATACTACAGCGTGACTCTACGATGAGCCAAATGGCTAGCCCAGGCCCAGTTTACTGCCTATGACGTGGGGTGTGGGATGGCAGATTCCGTGAATGACTTTATGAGATCACAGGGTTTGGTTCTGACCGTTGAAGAGATGTTTTCATGAGCACACGTTTATCGCTAGGGTAATTTGGATTTGGGTATCTCTCGATGACAGCTGTCTACATGAAACAACAAGTTGAGATAATTATGTGCACTTTTTTCTCAGTAACCTTCTCAATTAGTGTTTACTGTAATTTCTCAGTTGTTCAATAAGCAACTAGCTTTTTAGTTCCCAAATTAAGTTTAAAAACTTTGCTCCATAGCAACTGTAAAAAATACCTTCAACATTCTTGTGGCAATGCGCGGGAAATTCTCCTAGTTTATTTTATGACGATGGCCATCTCATTCATAATCTATATCTAGTAGCAAACCATGCCCGTGTATTGCACTGAGACGTACAATTATTGTCTGGTACCTGTATATATAAATTTGTCCATGCGTCTCAACAGGATGCATGTACATACGTTGCATCAAGACGTACAATTAGTTGTTTCGTAGATGGTTTTTGTGGCTGATAAGCCGGCTTATGTTGTTTTATTGTTAGAGAAAAAGACTATATTATAGCTGATAAGCACAAAGCCAATGAGTTCAAAAGCACAACAAATCCGATATTCATGCCAATAGTTAATGTATCTATGTGTCGCAATATGACATATACAGGACATATTATTGCATAGTTATCTTAAGTTAGCTATCTTGGTCAACATTATTTCATTAAAAATATCAAGTCAATAATTAAATATATGTGCAATAAATTGTTAAAAGGATAGGGTATTCTATCTTGTGTTTGCAATGACAAAAATATGAAATGCATACTTTAAACATAATAAGAAACAAAAGTGTATATTAGACGATGATAATTCATGTAAATGATGTGAAGTTGTTTAGTGATTGTCTTTGATTTTGTACCGATGAAAAAAAGAAATGCATACGGAATGGAGCAGCACTCGGAAGCTGCAACTATCGTGGAAGACAATGAGAAGGTATAGCGACGACCTTCACATCCTGCAGTAATTCATACACGAAGGTCGTGAAAATTCGGGGCGCATTTTTATGCTCAGCACGCCTCGGCTAAGTTACATTTTTTCACCTAGCTCCTTATACAATCACTGTCTAGTAGGCTGACAGGATTCGGGTCTGGCTGGCCAGAGCATCACCGTCAGGAATTGCCGTCAGGAATAGTTTCTTGATGGCCAACCCTCAGGAAAAATCCATCTTTCCTATCGCACTGTTGCTGACGGCCTATTCCTGTCGGCTGCCCGTTAGGAAAAACACCTGGTCGGTGAATCTGATTGCATTTGAGTAATGAAGCTTTCGTTGGAAAAAATATCAATGCACCTAGCTTGCACATGCTGGGCAAAGGAGACGTCCTGTACAGTTTTCTTGAGCCTCGTGGAGTCTGCCTGCACGATAAAAAATCCAATGAGGCCTCCAGAAGCCTTATCCTTTCGTTCCTTGCTCCCATGGCATACGTTCCGCCTCCCTTTCGCTTTCTCTCCCTCATAATCTTGTCACGAACGAAGCCGGTCCCAAATTCAAGTCACTTGTCCAAATCCCAAATCACTTGTGTTCCAGCGAGCGACGAGTAGTTGCTAGTTGCCACTCTGCCAAAGGAAGAATTTTTAGCAAGGCTGGGATCTCTATAATGGTTCTAGGCCATGAACCTGCTATTTGTTGTCACACTTGGAGTTGGCGCCCACCAGGAGTGACATCGATCGAGAGAGCATCACCGAGCTGGCAATACGTATTCTGTATTTACGTTTCCTATTCATGTATGACATGTGGGGCCCGCTGGTCAGAACCTGTAAACTCTTATGAGCGTCCTGTAGCCGATGCGGCAAACTATCATTGTTCATTCAGTAAAACACGAACACCAAGGTCGAGGAGCCATCCTCACCGGCGTCAGGGTTCTTCTGGCCAAACCTCTGTCTCGCTCACGTCATGCCCGACCCGACACGGCCACGGGCTTACAGTTGGTATCAGAGCGGTTATGATTCTTAGCGGCAGGCGACGAGCTCCAAGCTCAGCATCAGTGCTAGTTACCGGCTGTCGCGGCACAAATCAGTCGCGTCGATCACCACCTCCACCTCCACCTCCACCACTTCAGCTAGGCGCAGATCCTCACGACTGTGTCAGCACCGCTTTGCCATCTCTAACAAAGCAGTGTCGCAGCAATCGGTGACGCAGGTCTTCGGGCGCCCTCAAGGTGTTCGACTAGGGCTCTGCATCGACAACGGTGGTTCGACGGCGTGAACCTAAGTGAGCTTTCCCAATTCACTCGCTTGTCTACTCTCTTTGCACAAATTGATAGCAGACTAGGGTTGTGCCGCAGTGTTCACGTGTAAAATTCCGAGTGTCAAGCTATCAATTTGGTGTGGTGGTGTTGGCAGGGGGAAATCTAGAAGCGGGTTGCTAGATTGCTATTTATGCACATGCATCCAACAATTCTAGTGTAAAATCCCTCATCTTTTGCCTCTTTCCCAGGCGGCAGTGTACAGACTCAGCAGATCAACAGGGGAGGCCTCGACCAAGCCTTCTGTGAGTCCAACTGGCTCCTAAAAGAAGCAACAAGTCTATGCCGTCACCACAGACTCAGCTGCTGCTAAAAGCCATGACTAGGCATTCCGAAGAAGAGAATTCCAAGTGGAACAATCTGCACAAGAACCTTGATCTCATGTTCACACAAATTGATGAGATGCATAAGGTCCAGAAGCAGATGAAGGCTCAAATGGACCTCCTAGATGCGGCAATGGATGAATATGCCAACGAACAACAAATCATTGCAAGGCAAGTCCTGGCCAATGGTGAAGCAATTGGTCGAGTCACCAGGCGCCAGATGGAGAAGGTAGCTACAGAAGCAAATCAACCAAGGTATGACCAAGGTCCAACCTTTGATGAAGAAGACACCAATTCTATTCTCTTTGAAGAACAACCACCATTCCAGAACATTGTTGCTGACAAGCAAGTACAGGAGAAAGGGGCAACTTCCAAACCCTTTTTCTACTAGGATTGAGAACAAGCATGAAGGGTTCCATAGGGATAACCGACTGCCAAAGAGTGCCATGCATAGAATGACTTTCCCAGAGTTCAAAGGCAAAAACCCAATTGGACAATTGTCAAGATTACTTTGCTCTCAATTAGATTCCAGAGGGTATGTGGGTTACTGCAGCCAGAGTGCACATGAAGGCAAATGCAGGCAGATGGTACCAATCCTACAAGCAGAGGAACACATTTACAAGTTGGACACACTTCTGCCATGTCATCCAGCAGCAATTTGGTGCTGATGATTTCAGAACTTCCCTAAATGATATAGCAGATCTGAAGCAGGTGACTTCTGTGGAGGATTATATAATGCAGTTCCAAACTTTGCAATATGATGTCACAATGCATAATGCCAACTATGATGACTTGTGGTTCACTCAGCAATACATGAGGGACCTGAAAGATGAGATCAGGGGTACAGTTGAAGCCCAGATGCCCATAATAGCCACTAAAGCGGCTGTAAGGTCCTAATGGCTAGAGGCGGTGAATAGCCTATAAAAATTTCTTGCAAAGCACTAAAACAACCGATTAGTACTTAAGATGACGAAGCTCCTTCTAGCACAAGCACAACTAAGCTATGCAAGCCATCTACATAATTCTAGTGATAGGCTACATCAACAACCCTAGGTTGCTAACTTACTCCTAATGAACAAGATAATTACAACTAGAGAGCTAAGCTAGCAACTAGGACTACACAAGATATACTATGAATTTAAGTGCAAGAGATGAAATTAGATTGTTATACCGCCGATGTAGAGGTGATGAACCAATCAATAACAATCACAAACACAAGAGAGAATCCTCGGTAATCAAGATGACACAATGATTTTTTACCGAGGTTCACTTGCTTCCCGGCAAGCTACTCCTTGTTGTGGCGATACACCCACTTGGAGATGTGCCCGTTAAATGGCGTCACCCAGCCAACCCCGCAGCCTCAGATGCGGTACGATCAACACAAGATGGGGATCCTCCAAGACATGATTCCACTTGAGTAGCCAATTCATGAACTCCCACGGGGAAGGCTCAAGAACCCCTCACAAATCACCCGGTGTGGCCTCGAACAATCACCAACTCAAGCTCAACCAGCGCCGCTGCACCAAGCCGTCTAGGGTGACGGGAATCACCCAAGAGTAACAAGAAATCCGCAGCAATCACGAAGAACAAGTGCCTCTAGATGCAAAGACTAAGAAAATGCACTTGAATCTCACTCTCTCTTTTGAATCAAGCAACAATGCAAGGAGAGGAGTGGAGGGAGTCTCTTCAGCTCAAATAATGCACTAGGAAGTTAGAATGGGCAAGAGAGAGCTCCCATGGCCGGCCAACCTCTTATTTATAGCCCCGCAAACAAAAGTAGCCGTTATGCCCCGGGCCACCCAATCACGCACTTGCCGGACGCGTCCTGCGCTAGGCCCCGAACGCATTCGCAGAGTTGAGCCAGCACGTGGGAAAAGCAACCCGATTCAAATAGCAACTCTGGATGCGTCCTGCAGCTGTCTCCAGGCGTGGACAGGACACTGTTCAGCATTCGCAGTGTGTAAACAGGCTCAGCTCGGGAAATGATCGTTGGAGCTCCGAATGTGTCCGTCACTCTGGCCCAGCGTACGGCGCTCGGGGCATGACGTGATGCTCTCTGAGTTGCTTCCGGGGCTCTCCGGACCCGTCCGAAACTCCGCGTCCGCACCGTTGAAAATTCAGTCCACCAGCAACTGTGAACGCCTTCAAAAAATTGAACTGTCTGGATCCGTCTGGCGCTCCCAAAGCCAGCGTCCAGAGCTCCACTTGAAGTTTTCCTTCTTTGAGTCATGTCCGGAGCTCTCAGGACGCGTCTAGAGCTCAGTGTCCGCACAGTTCAAATTTCAGGGCACCTCGTGCTAAAACGGGCATATCTCTTAGCTCCTAACTCTGTTTTCGATGCTCTTGGAATCGTTAGAAAGCTTACTTAGAGGGCTACACAACCCACATGGCCACTTGATCCAATTCACAATAGATCAAAGCAGTATTCCACTCCAAGATCCATCCTAGTGTTTAGAGAACAACGAAACAACTCCAACTCCTCCTTTGCAAAAGTGCCAACACCACCAAGTGTACATCACCATGTGCATGTGTGTTAGCATTTTCACAATCATTTTCAAAGGATTTAGGTTAGTGCTAGATTCTAATGCATATGCTCAATGTTAGGTCCTAGAGGCACGTGCACGTCGAGATAACCGTGACTTCCTCTCTTGATAGTGCAGCTGTCTATCCTAAATGTGATCATACTCGCTAAGAGTCTCGATCACCAAACCAAAAAGCCCTACAAACAAACCTTTTCCTTGATCTCCATGGACTCATCTCGATTCCTTCGGAGCCGATCATGACATCGTGTACACCGTGTCCATCACCATGATCATGTGGTCATTTCCATGCCACCTAGCTCCCTCATCACATGTTGCTAATATATTCTACATCCACTTAGTGAAACAATTAGCAACTTGGTGTGTCATCAATTAGCCAAAACCAAACAAGAGCTTTCAATCTCCCCCTTTTTGGTAATTGATGATAACCTTCACAAACATACATAATTTAAATTCAATTGGTGAAATTGAAATGCTTGCCCAATGCAATTTGTTCATGAAGTAAAGTTTGGACAAGCATTTCAATTTTGGTTTTGGTAGAATAGCTCCCCCTACATATGTGCTTTCATGTGTTTGGTTCAATTCATCACATATGTATGGATAATAATTGTGGGAGAGTTATTTCTACCAAAATGCTAAGGTTTATATAATGGACCTTTGAAGCGTGATACCAATCGGAGTGCGATAATAAACCGTCCTTAGCACCAATGTAGCTAGACATAGATCAAAACTCAAGATAACTTGTGAGATCAACATTACAAGCATAATATCTTGATTTGAAAGATAAAACACTATGTCTAGTTACCACCTATGCATACTAGTACTTCCTATCACCATTCAAGTTCTATACTAGCATACACCAAACAAGCATGAATATTGAATTTAAATCTTGCAATGCAACATTCCATCATGTTAATGCACAAACAAATGCAACAAATAGTTCATGAGCTTGTTCCCCCTATTTGTGTGCTCAAATTTTAATTGATCCCCCCTCCATTTCCATATCATAGCTTTGTGACTTGCTTCCCCCCCTTTGTCAACAATCACCAAGAAGGGTGTAAATAGTAGAAAGAATTAAGTCAATCAAACTATGGTGAGGATCAAAATGTGGTCAAATCTAGATCATTTGCCTAGAATATGTAACTCGATTTAAACCAAGGGAAAGCTTCTTCACACCTCATATAGTATAAGGGTTATCTTGACCATGTTGAATTACACATCTTGAACTCATTTTCTAGATTCAACACTAGGATTTCAAGTCCATAAACATGTCATATGCTACCACTAGATTAATCAATCATAGAAGAAATAGTGGTACCATACATCCATAAAATTCATTTGATTGTCATGAATGATCTTATAGATGCACATATGTCTAGATGATCTAAACAAGTCCTAGACAAAAATGAATGCCATGTCAAACAACTTTACCTTGCTTTGTCGAAGAAGAGGCATGTCATATATGTATGGGGGTGCATCAACTCATGTTTGAGAAATCAAGTATGTTCAATTCATTCCTCAACTTGCAAAATCTCTTCTCATCAAGTAGCTTGGTGAATATGTCGGCTAGTTGATCTTCGGTGCCAATACTTTCAATGCTTATATCACCCTTTTGTTGATAATCTCTTATGAAGTGGTGTCTTACATCAGTGTGCTTTGTCCTTGAATGTTGGACCAGATTGTTGGTCATCTTGATAGCACTCTCATTGTCACAAAACAAAGGACTTGCTTAAACTTGACTCCAAAGTCATTCAAGGTGGCTTTCATCAAAGTAGTTGTGCACAACAATTCCCCGCACTAATATATTCGGCTTTGGCGGTGGAAAGTGCCACACTATTTTGCTTCTTTGAAGACCATGACACTAGAGACTTTTGTAACAATTGACATGTGCCACTTGTGCTCTTTCTATCAATCTTGCAACCGGCATAGTCGGAGTCCGAATATCCAATCATTCCAAAGCTAGACCCCTTGGGATACCATAAGCCAACATCTTGTGTACCCTTAAGGTATCCTTTTAGCCGTCGTCAAGTGACTCTCTCTAGGTGATGCTTGATATCTTGCACACATGCACACACTAAACATTACATCGGGCCTAGAAGCAGTGACATAAAGAAAGCTTCCAATCATTGACCTATAGAGCTTTCGATCAACCATGTTGCCATTATCATCAAGATCTAATCCACCATTGGTGGCCATAGGTGTGTTAATTGGTTTGGCATCTTGCAACCCAAACTTCTTGATCAAGTCTTTGATGTACTTGCCTTGACTAACGAATGTGCCATTCTTCATTTGCTTGATTTGTAGTCCAAGGAAGTAGCTAAGCTCTCCAAGCATCGACATCTCAAACTCACTTGCCATCATTTTACCAAACTCTTTTAAAAAAATCTTGATTTGTTGAGCCAAAGATGATATCATCCACATAGATTTGCAATATGAACAAATCCTTACCAATCCTCTTGGTGAAAAGAGTGGTGTCAACCTTTCCCATCTTAAATCCCTTAGAGAGGAGATAATCTCTCAACCTCTCATACCATGCTCTTGGTGCTTGTTTCAATCCATACAATGCCTTTCTAAGCTTGTACACATGGTTGGGCTTCTTGTCATCTTCAAAACCGGGAGGTTTCTCAACATAGACCAACTCATTTGTGTACCCATTAAGAAATGCACTCTTCACATCCATTTGATATAGCTTGATGTTGTGGGCACAAGCATAGGCTAATAAAATTCTAATTGCATCCAATCTTGCCACCGGTGCATAGGATTCTCCAAAGTCAAGACCCTCAACTTGAGTATATCCTTGTGCAACCAATCTTGCTTTGTTTATCACAACTAAGCTATCTTGATCTTGCTTGTTCTTGAAGACCCACTTGGTGCCAATCACATTGTGGTTCTTTGGCTATTCAACAAGCTCCCAAACCTTGTTCCTAGTGAAGTTATTTAGCTCTTCATGCATAGCATTAACACAATCAGCATCCTTCAAAGCATCTTGTATCTTGGTTGGCTCTTCAAATGATACAAATGAGTAGTGCTCACAAATTTTTGCCAATCTTGATCTTGTTTGAACTCCTCTTTCAATGTCACCAATTATATGATCTAGAGGATGATCTCTTACAATGTTGGATGATTAGAGCACTTGGAGTTGTTTGCTTGAGCTAGCTTGACCTTGATCTTGAGCTTCACCTTGAGTGCCACTAGGACATGCTTCATTTGCATCAATGTGAACTTCTTGCCTAATCATGTGAGCATCATCATCATCAACAACTTGCCTAGGACGACACCAATGTCCATGTTTCTCATTGCATTGTTTAATTGATCTCCACCCACATCATCATGATTTTGAGTTTCACTTTGAGATCCTTGGGTTTCATCAAATTCAACATCATGAACTTCCTCCAAGGTGCCATTTGCCAAATTCCAAACTCTATATGCCTTGCTAGTGATGGAATATCCAAGTAGGAACCCTTCATCACATTTCTTGTCAAACTTTCCAAGTCTTGTGCCTTTCTTGAGAATGTAGCATTTACATCCAAACACTCTAAAGTATGCAATGTTGGGCTTTGTTCCATTCAATAGTTCATATAGTGTCTTCTCATGCTTCCTATGGCAATAGAGTCGGTTGCTAGAATAGAAAGCCGTGTTGATTGCATCACTTCAAAACCTTTGGCTCATATTGTATTCACTAAGCATTGTTCTAGCCATGTCAATCAAGGTTCTATTCTTCCTCTCAACTACACCATTGGATTGGGGAGTGTAGGTTGGTGAGAATTGGTGTCCAATTCCAAGCTCATCACACAACTCTTCAATTCTTGTGTTCTTGAACTCACCCCCACTGTCACTTCTAATCTTCTTGATGGTGGTCTCAAACTCATTTTGAACTCTATTGACAAATGATTTGAATATGTCAAAGACTTCACCTTGTCATGGAGAAAGAACACCCAAGTGTATCTAGTGTAGTCATCAACAATCACAAAACCATACTTGTTGCCACCAATGCTTGTGTGTATTGTTGGCCTAAACAAGTCCATATGCAATAGCTCAAATGCCTTTGATGCGATCATTTCACTCTTGATAGGATGTGGCCTTCCATGTTGCTTGCCAGCTTGACATGCACTACATGGTCTATCCTTCTCAAATGTGACATCCTTCATACCTCTAACCAAGTCATGCCTCACTAGCTTGTTCAATTGTTTCATTCCAACATGACCAAGCCTTCTATGCCATAACCATCCCATGCTAGATTTTCTAAGCAAGCAAGATGTTAGTTGAGTTTCACTAGCATTGAAATCCACCAAGTACAAGCTACCATGTCGAAATCCCTTGAATATCAAACTTGAATCCTCTTCACTTATGACTTCAACATCATTCTTGCCAAAGATGCACTTGTAGCCAAGATCACACAATTGTGACACCAACATGAGATTGAAATCTAAGCTCTCAACTAGCAACACATTGGAGATACTCTTGTCTCTGGATATAGCAAGTTTACCAAGCCCCTTGACCTTGCCTTTCTTGTTGTTTCCAAAAATGATAGAATGAAATCCACCATTGTCTCTTGTATCAATTGACTTGAACATACAAGAATCCCCGTCCATGTGTTGAGTGCACCCACTATCAAGTACCCAATGCCTTCCTCCGGCTTTATAATTGACCTACAAGACAAGATCAATCTCTTTTAGGTACTACAAGGTTAGTGACCAAATTCTTTGGCACCCAAATGGCTTTCTTCTTTGAGCTCGTCCATGGTGTACCAATGAATCTAGCTTTTACACCATTAGCTTTGTTGACTTAAGTATACAAACAACTTTAAAACAAAACCCACTAACTAATTCTATCCTAGTGAAATCGGTGACTTAACCCATTGTAGCCACTAAAATAGAAAAGACTAACAAGCTTCGCCATAAAACTGCTCATACCCTAGAATGCGCCACATGTTACGAACAAGATTGATACAATCTAGCTGATGTAAGCACAAGATCAACCATCAAGGTAAGAGTAAAAACACAATGAGCATTAATGACAGTTAAATCTAAGAAGATATAAGCCAAATCTACCAATCTTGATCGGGCAATGATGTTGATATAACAATAAACAAAATAAAACAATCAACATCGATAACTTAATGAATCTACTAGGTTGCCAAGCCTAATAGAGCCGATAACTAGCCATGTCAACACGTGATAAGAGGTCGAACCAGCCCTATCGAATGAAAACATGAACCAACTAGCCGTGTCAATACATAAAAAGGAGGTCGAACCGGCCCTATCAAATAAGAACAAAAGACATGACGGTACTTACAGCAAACCAGAGGTCAGACGGCCTGATGCAGCCTAGCTTGATGAAGAAACTCGCCAAGATCCTAAAACTAAAGGTTTTTTGGCTGAAGCCGAAAGATTGTTGTATTGATTGTCGATTTTCCTTTACAAAGTGCCGAGGTTTACATATTTATACCCTCAGCTTGACCAAGTCCTAACTTGACATGACTTGCAAAAATAAGGAAATAAACTAGAAATCTACTAAAAAACTTGATAACTTGGGCCCTACTATTCCATCCTACAGAGTCCCATGCCGTCAATGTGCCGTCTATCACCAAACTAGATTGAAGTCGACGTAGCTCGTGTGCTCTCCAGATAGTCGATTCCGGTTAGCTGATCCCCTCCCATTTAGTCGATTTTCCAATAAACGGCTGTTACCGGCATCTAATCAATTCCTGGCAGAGTCTTCTTCAAGAAACTATGCTTGTGCGCCTGCCAGTCCAAATTTAGGTGCAAACACATGCCCCTAATTTTGGGATAAAATTGATTTTTATTCCAAAATTTCTTATTCTACCTTCAATCAGTTTTCGGGGCCTCTTAATTGTTCTTAGTTTGCAACTTTCTGAGACTGACAGGTAGTCCACTTTATCTTTGATATTTAGCCGATCTGCTTTCCCGACTCACCTCCTCAATTGACCGGAGAAGACACAATGGTTGCTTTTTTCGAAAACGCGCCCAGAGTTGATTTGATGGGCCATTCAATTACTCATCTGTACAGTACAGATCATCAATGACAGGTTATCGATTCAAATCTTGACGCGTGCCCCATTTCTTGGACTATAAATCAATGCCTTCTGCTTCATTCTGATCTACACACAATCTTTGAGCGACGTCATCTTTAGTCCAGAAAAAACCTTCCTCACCCAAGAAAGGGATTCTTTTCTTCAAACCTTCAACTCTTGTCAATGGCAGGCCACGGCAAACGTCCGATAGTGGAAGAGGAGGAGGTGACCTCTCGTCGTGTTTTCCCAAAGAGGCAAGTTAACTCAATCAGTGTCTTTCTAAATCAATTTCGATTCTAACCATCTTTGCCGATTTTGCAGATTGGATAGCAATGACACCTCTGAGCTTTCTCTGCTAGATGAGCGTAATCTGGCACTGAAACTTGCTCAAGCACAAGAGCACCTTAGCTTGATGAGAAGCATGAACCTCAATCTTCAGAAGGAGGTTCTTGACCTCAAATATGATATTGAGGAGAAGGAGGAGGAACCCAAGAAGGCCACCGAGGAGCGGGACACCACCAACGATCAGATTGCTTGTAAGCATAGACTACTTGATCCTTTCCAACTTGGTTTCTTCTTGTCGTTTCAACTCGCACTATTTGTTTTTTCAGATCTGATGGTTAAATTCAAAGCTCTTGAGACTGTCAGGACCGAGTTCGCTAATGCCATGAATACTGCCGGCGAAACGGTTACTGAACCGGTGGAGAATGTTTATCCCTACTTCACCAAGATCTCCTATGCAACCATAGAATACGGCGCTGCTCTCGCCCTCAACGCCGTCCGAGCCCACACTGGTATCGACCTCCGTGACCTCAATGTGATCAACGAGGACCTTGATGGGGAGATGGAGGCCAATCTCGATGTCATGGAGCCTGCTAGGAGGATCATTAGTGATGTAGTCGATGTGCACTATCTGATAAGGAAAGTGCGCAACCAGTAAATTGTACCAGGATTCAATCTCCTGTAATGGCTCATGTACAAATTTAACAATCAATGGAATCCTTCTTTGTTGAATCTGATCCAGTGTGGTCAATGTGTACCTAGATTTTATCTTCTCTCTGAATGATTTCCCTTTGTTTTATTTTCCCCTAAAAGCGATGCATGTCGCATCGGCTATTACCAATTTTCTTCATTGGCTATTTTTTGTACTGAAGGCGATAATAATATCGACTATCTCTTCATGCCCAGCAATTTAGTCTATTTCTTTGATAATCAAATCCTCATCTGCTAATACACTGGGATAATATTTTTTGAGGAATTTACCGTTTATGTCTTTCTTGAATATTTCTCCTTTAAAATCTCTTAGAATATTAGCATTGCCTAGGACAACTTGATCAATAAAATAAGGTCCTTCCCAAATCAAAGACGATTTGCCAAACTTACTGTCTTTTACTCCAATCGACAATCTAACTTTCCAAACGAGTTCATCCTTTTCAAATTCTTTTAGTTTGACCTTTTTGTTGTAATGCCTGGCAATTTTCATTTTATTAGCCTCGATTGTCTCCAGTGCCTTTAGCCGATGATAATGTAAATCTTCTAAGTTGTCAATCATGAGATTGTTGTAATTACTGGCTACTAATTCCTTCTGTAATTCAATTCTTCTTGAACTAGACTGAACTTCCCATGGCATCACTGTATGATGGCCATATACTAACTCATAAGGTGAACACTTAATTGATCCATGCTGAGCCATCCGATATGCCCATAGTGTTTCATTCAGAGTTAAATACCACCTCCTGGGTTGTTCTCTAATTTTCTTTTTGATTAACTTGATAAGGATTTGGTTGGAAGCTTCAGCTTGTCCATTGGCTTGAGCATAATATGGGGAAGAATTAACTAGCTTAATACCCATCTCTTCAGCAAACTCCCCGAACTCTCGTGATGTAAACATAGTGCCTTGATCAGTCGTGGTCGTTTCTGGGATTCCAAATCCTTAGATGATATGCTCTTTGACAAAATCAACCATGTTCTTGGAAGTAACTAGCTTCAGAGGAATAGCTTTAACCCATTTGGTAAAATAATCTATGGCTACTAATATGAACTTGTGCCCTTTGCTTGAAGGTGGATAAATTTAGCCTATAAAGTCTATGCCCTATCCTCTAAATGGCCATGGCTGCATGATGGGATTCATAGCAGAACCTGGTGTCCTTTAAATATTACCAATTCTCTGACACTCCTAACAACCCCTGTAATATTTAAATCAATCTTCTAGCAGGTAGGCCAAAAATATCCGGCTCTCCTGATCACCTATTTCATCTTGTATGCAGACTGATGAGCACCAAAAATCCCTTCATGAACCTGATGCATTATGACTTTGGCTTCTTCTTGACTAATACACCTCATAAGTACACCATCAATTGTCCTATAATACAATTGTCCTCCAAGTAATACAAACTTGATTGCTTTATATCTCAACTTCTTGGAGACTTTCTGTGATGGGTTATTCAAATAATCAATGATCTCTGTTCTCCAATCGGCAGTTGCATCATTAGCCAGTATTTCTGAGTTAACTTGTACCCTGAAGCACTTTGAGCCAATCTATTTGCTTCTTGATTTTGTGCCTGAGGAATATAATGTAATGATACAATGATAAACTTCTGAAGAATCTCCTTGCATTGATCATCATACTTCTTCAGAGTCTCATCTTTGCACTCATACAGGCCGAGCAATTGATTAATCACTAGTTGAGAACACCAAATACCTCAATCGACTCAGCTTTTACTTCCTACAGCAGTTGAAGTCCCTTCAAAATTGATTCATATTCAGCTTGATTATTTGTCGTCGTTGGTGCAATCTGATAAGCAAACTCAAATATTGCCCCCCGAGGGGAGACAATAAGAATACCGATGCCTTCACCTTGCTTACAAGTTGATCCATCAAAGAACAAAACCTAGGATGCTACTTCCACAAACCCAACATCTAGCTTATGGTGTTGAGTAATAAAATCAGCCATCACCTGTCCTTTGACTGCTTTAGACGACTCATATCTTAAATCAACCTCTCACAAAGCTAACATCCATTTACCGATTCAGCCATTTAGGATCGGCATTGACAACATGCGTTTAATGTTGACAGTAGATAACTCCATTTAGGATCGGCATTGACAACATGCGTTTAACCGTCAACTAAACAAGAAAAGGACCTAAATATACATACCATCTAGATATAGGGGTTATACTAACGGAATTCCACAAGTTTTGGTGAATGTCTGTTTCTGCAGGGTGTCAGCTAAAAAGAACCAAAAAAGGCCCACATGTCAGGTTTACATAGAGATAAAGGGCGAGCATGTACTTTTCCATAATCCGGAAGGTTCAAGAAGGCACTGGACCAAACAGGAGCCCGAACCGGCGTGGTGGCCGGGCGGCCACCCACACCCTTGGGCACGCGCCCGCTGACCTGGACCAATCAGGTCTAGGCTCGTGGATCCTGCCTCCACCACCTTTGAGGATGAATAATCATCATTCATTAAGGTCGGTTTGATCCAAAGGATATCGTTAAGCTTGACATGGATAGATGACGTGGCACTTGACGCGGATCGATGACGTGGCACCTTCACCTAAGGCTATATAAGGACGCCCCGACCAGGCCTAGGGGCCATATCTCTTCTACATAGACAAATCTAGGGTTTCAATTCTTCATCCAAGTAGAAGAGGGTCCCTCTAGTTCATCTAGTTCTAGCTCTAGTTCATCTAGTTCTAGTTCTAGTTCATCTAGTTGTATTTAGAAAAGGGAGAGAGAGGAGGAGAGAGCTGAGGAGCCGGATTGTCGGATCTTCCCCAACATTGTAATCGTGCAACATCTGGTTCGTCGTTCAACAATCTCCAGGTTCTCCAATTATTATTTCTATGTTCTAAGTTCTTTATTTAAATTCTTACTTTATTCTACTTGCTAGAACTCCGCTTGTATTTGAGTGCTCTAGTCTTAAGATCTAGATTAGAGTAGTAGAAGTTAGCGTAGACTTGGTGTCTAGGCTATAGTTTACCTGAGTTTGCGCCCAATCTCATAGTTAGCTGTGGTAGCCCCAGAGGTGACAACTTTGTCAGGCCATTGCAATCCACCCCGTTCGGGTTGGTGTTTCGTAGAGCCTTTTGGCAGCCTTCCCCGACTACTTTCTTCCCAGTCTCTTTCGAGAGTCGGAAAGGTATTGTTGCTCCAAAGTAAGTAAAGTATAGTAAGCCTGATCTAGATCATCCATTCAACTTAGAAAACTCTAGAAGGTTCCTCTCTACCCACCAAAAACATATATCTTCATTTTCTTAACTTTATCCTTGGACGGCCTTGATTCTCTAGTGCACTTAACGTTCCCCATGCAAATCGATACTCTAGAATACTCCCGGGTGAAAGCTGTTCAAAATACCCAACAAGCTTTCTGGCAACGTTGCTGGGGAACAGTAGTTATGCTAGTTTAGAACCAAGTTCGTCTGTATATCCATTTTCCTTTTTACCACCTACCATATAGATTCCACTCCTATTTATAATTTTTCCGCACCAAAGGGTGAGTTCTTTGAGCCACCATAATCATCAAAGCCAATCACAACTTCTGGTTATGAATTTCGTCCTGGCTTTATAGCCATGGTTAGGGACCAATCCTTCTCTAGGCATGAAGATGAAAATCCTTACACCCACCTTTGAGAATTTGAGCAACTGTGTTCATGCCTTCATATTGAGGGAATGACACACGAGACCATTAAATGGAAATTGTTTCTGTTCTCCCTTTTAGGAAGAGCGAAATAGGAGGAGTAGACAGAAACTAGGATGAACTTTGGGATAAGTTTTGTCTTGCTTTCTTCCCTATTTCTCAAGTTGCTGCCCTTAGAATAGAAATCCTTACATCTCAGCAGAAGGAGAAGGAGACTCTAGGAGCATCCTAGGCTAGGTTCACAAACCTTATTAATGCTGGCCCAAACCTTTCTTTGCCTGACCATGTCCTTTTAAATCACTTCCACCTTGGTCTTAGCAAAGAAACTACATTCCAGCTAGACATGTCTTCTGGAGGCCCATTCACGCATATGACCATTAGTGAGGGAAAGGCCATTCTTGAGAAAATCCTTGAGAACACTCCCTACACTGGCATCTTTGATGAGTTTCCTCAAGAGGAGCAAGAAGTCGAGCCAAGCCCTGACCAACAAGAGGAGATACACGCGACCGAATCTAAAAATCCTTTGAATTCTTCCAATGATTTGGTTGTCAAAGAATCTCCCACTATGGGAACATAAAGTGTTTTGGAAGATGATGAGCCCCATCCTTCCATGTTCCCATTTGAAATCAAGGATTGTCTTTTTGAAGATTTTGGGAATGCCTCAAATTTTCCTATCCAAGTGAAGCCTCTGGTGCACTCTGCACCATTTGAGGATGACAGTGGTCCACATAATGATCCCTTCTTAAAGGAATGCATTAAAGGACTATCGGCCATCATGGGCCGTGAGTGGTCGGCAGAAATAGAGTTATCCACTGAGGTAGCCCGAATCATTGCCCCCTCAGATGTTCTAACTTGCATCCTAAAGGAGAAAACCATAGAGGCTCACTATAGTCCTACCGTTGGGATGAACATCATTTCTAAGGCTTTAGCTGAAGAACCTTACCCTAGTGAGTCCTTGATCCCATGTCATAAGCTTTTAAGAACTCCTTCTAGAGTTACTCTAGAAAGTTATGGGATCATGAGGTCTATTCCTTTGTGCATAAGAGGCTCTGAGTATTGTCTATACTTTCACATCTATGACATCTCGGACACGTCTCTCTTGATTGGTGTACCTTTGGGAACACTCTTTCAAGAGCGACCAAAACAAAGTCTCTTGAATTTAAAACTAGGAAACTCTACTATCGATGTCTCTCTTGCACACTCACATAATGCGATAGTAGAACCCAAGCCTGAACAAGATCCTGTTGAGGAAGTTTTAATGGCATCCCTAGAAGACATGGCCCAGCCACTCTTCGATGATGAACACTTCATCGAAGAAGAGGAAGAGTTGGTAGAACCTGTCGAGCTAGACCCTTTGGAGATGCCTACACCACCCTCCATTGAATTAAAACCACTTCCTCTTGGATCGAGATATGTCTTTCTCAATAATAATCCAGAAACTCCTGTCATCATAAGTGACAAGCTTTCCTAAGAAGAAACCCACAGGCTTGTCACTTTTCTGGAAAGACATAAATCAGCCATAGGCTACTCACTCTATGACCTCAAAGGGATTAGTCCCGTTCTCTGCACTCATGGTATCTCTACAGATCCTGATTCACCACCATCGATAGAACCACAACGGAGACGTAACAATGCCATGTGAGAGGTTGTTAAGAAAGAGGTCCTTAAACTTTTGGACGCTGGGATTATCTATGTTGTGCCATATAGCGAGTGGGTTAGCCCTATCCAAGTTGTGCTAAAGAAAGGAGGGATGACAGTTGTTAGAAATGAGAAGAACGAACTCATTCCCCAACACACTGTCACTGGGTGGCGTATGTGCACTGAGTATCGAAAACTCAACAAGGCTACAAAGAAAGATCACTTCTCGTTACCCTTCATTGATGAAATGTTGGAATGGCTTGCAAAGCACTCTTTCTTTTGTTTCCTTGATGGTTATTTTGGATATCATCAAATCCCAATCCACCCTGCTGACCAAAGTAAGACTACTTACGCATACTGACGGATGTCGTTCGGATTATGTAATATTCTAGTTTCTTTCCAACGGTGCATGATGTCTATCTTCTCTGACATGATCGAGAAAATCATGGAGGTGTTCATGGATGACTTTACCGTCTATGGCAAAACCTTCGATGATTGTCTAGAGAATTTAGACTGAGTCTTACAACAATGTGAAGAAAAGCACTTAGTCCTAAACTGGGAAAAATGCCACTTTATGGTTCAAGAAGGAATAGTGCTAGGATATAAAGTGTCAGAACGTGGGATAGAAGTGGATAGAGCAAAGATCGAAGTCATAGAACAACTTCCACCTCCCACAAATGTTAAAGGAATTCGAAGCTTTCTAGGCCAGGCGTTTTATCAAAAACTTTTCTCAAATCACTAGACCCCTCACTACCTTATTAGCTAAGGATGCACCTTTCATCTTTGACAATGAGTGCTACGAATCTTTTCAAACCCTCAAACAAGCACTCATTTCAGCTCCAATCATCCAACCACCTGATTGGACGCTGCCTTTTGAGATCATGTGTGATGCTAGCGACTTTGCTGTTGGTGCCATACTCAGGGATGAGCAAAGGGTAAGCTTGGGGGAGTTTGTGGATGGTAGATAACTCCAATTTTTAACCATCAACTAAACAGGAAAAAGGACCCAAATATAAATACCATCTAGATATAGGGGTTATACTAACGGAATTCCATGAGTTTTGGTGAATGTCTGTTTCTGCAGGGTGTCTGCGGAAAAAAACCAAGAAAGGCCCACATGTCAAGTTTACATAGAGATAAAGGGCAAGCATGTACTTTCCTGTAATCTGGAAGGTTTGAGAAGGCACTGGACCAAACGGGAGCCCGAATCGGCTTGGTGGCCGGGCGGCCGCCTAGACCCTTGGGCGGGTGCTCGCTGACATGGACCAATCAGGTCCAAGCTCGCGGATCCTGCCTCTACCACCTTTGAGGATGAATAATCATCGTTCATTAAGGTCGGTTTGATCCAAGGTCTATCGTTAAGCTTGACGCGGATCGATGACATGGCACTTGACCCGGATCGATGACATGGCACCTTCACCCAGGGCTTATAAGGACGCCCCCACTAGGCCTAGGGGCCATATCTCTTCTACATAGAAAAATCTAGGGTTTTAATTCCTCATCCAAGTAGAAGAGGGTCCCTCTAGTTTATCTATTTCTAGCTCTAGTTGATCTAGTTCTAGTTCTAGTTCATCTAGTTGTATTTAGAAAAGGGAGAGAGAGGAGAGAGCTGAGGAGCCGGATTGTCGGATCTTCCTCAACATTGTAATCGTGCAGCATCTGATTCGTCGTTCAGCAATCTCTAGGTTCTCCAATTGTTGTTTCTAAGTTCTAAGTTCTTTATTTAAATTCTTACTTTATTCTACTTGCTAGAACTCCGCTTGTATTTGAGTGCTCTAGTCTTAAGATCTGGATTAGAGTAGTAGACGTTACCATAGACATGGTGTCTAGGCTATAGTTTACCTAAGTTTGTGCCCAATCTCACGATTTGTTGTGGTAGCCCCAGAGGTGACAGCTCTTTCAGGTCATTGCAATCCACCCCGTTCGGGTTGGTGTTTCGTAGAGCCTTTTGGCAGCCTTCCCCCGACTACTTTCTTCCCAGTCTCTTTTGAGAGTCAGAAAGGTACTGTTGGTCCAAAGTAAGTAAAGTATAGTAAGCCTAATCTGGATCATCCATTCAACTTAGAAAACTCTAGAAGGTTCCTCTCTGCCCACCAAAAACATGTATCTTATTTTCCTTACCTTTATCCTTGGACCGACTTGATTTTCCAGTGCACTTCACGTTCCCCATGGAAATCGATATTCTGAAATACTCCCGGGTGAAAGCTACATCGGTATTTGTGCACTTGCGGATTATTCTGTTTGTGTTTGAAATACCCAGCACTTAATAACATCAACTTTTGACACCACAACACACTCAGATGATAGCAGATATCTCCTTAGCTTGGTACAAGAGAAATATTAACATAAACACAACTTCTATATCAGAGTATACCTTGTTCCTGGATCCAATAATTTTCTACTCATATAGTAGACAATCTTTCCTTCCCTTCAAATTCTTGCATTAAGGCCGAACCAATTGCCAAGTCTTCAGATGCCAGGTACAACTTAAAAGACTTACCTGATTGAGGGGGCATTAATACTGGAGGTGACTTCATGTACTCTTTGATCTCATCAAATGCTTTTTGTTGTGCCTCACCCCACTTGAATTCTTGATTATTCTTCAATTTCAACAAAGGAGAAAATGGCAAAACCTTACTGGATAAATCAGCAATAAACCTTCTAATGAAATTAATTTGCCCAAGCGATGACTGAAGTTTCACTTTGTCGGTTGGAGGGACAGCTTTATTGATTGCTTCCATACTCTTCTTTCCAACTTCAATCCCTCTTTCATGAACCATGAACCCCAAGAACTGACCAGCAGAAACTCCAAAAGCACATTTTAGGGGATTCATTTTTGAACCATTCTTCCTTGTACACTCCAGAGTTTCTCTTAAATTAGCTAAATGTTGCTCATATCCTTTTGATTTTATAACAACATCATCAATATATATTTCTACTATTTTGCCAATCAACTTATGATATATATAATTCATGGCTCTCTGATAAGTTGCACCAGCATTTTTCAAACCAAAAGTCATAACTACCCTTTCAAATAAGCCGATTGCTCCTGGACATCTGAATGCTGTTTTGGAAATGTCTTCATTTGCCATAAATATTTGATTATAACCAGCATTCCCATCCATAAAACTAATTACCTTGTGTCCAGCAGCTGCATCAACAAGCATATCGGCTATCGGCATTGGATATTCATCCATTGGATTGGCTTTATTCAAATCTCTAAAATCAATGCATACCCTCATCTTGCCATTATTTTTGTAGACAGGGATAATATTGAAAATCCATTCTGCGTATCTACATGGCCTGATGAATTTGGCTTCAAGCAACCTCTCAATCTCTTTCTTCACATCATCAAATATTTTAGGCTCGAATCTTCTTGGAGGCTGTTTGAAAGGTCGATACCCCTCCTTGATTGGCAAACGATGTTCCACAATTGATTTATCCAGTCCAGGCATTTCATAATATTCCCAAGCAAAACAGTCTTTATACTCTTTCAAAAGATCAACTAGCCTTCTTTTATATTCAGGGTCAAGCTTGGAACTTACATGTGTCAGTCTTGGTCTGTCACCAAGTCCAATATCTACTGCTTCTAAAATATCGGCCGACGTAAAGCCATGTCCAAGCTTTGCTTCAGTACCATCGATTGGATTATCCATTAAACAATTTTTTCAGAGCCGACTGCTTGGATCGGCTGTTGATCTTCATCATTGATAGTGATGAAATCTCCTTGAAACTCTCTTCCAGAAAGGCACTCAACATCTTCTAGGTCCCAATAATCATTGCTGATAGAAGGAACACTAACTGAATCATCAGCAGGGACAACTTCAACACCATTGTTTACCCACTGTATCACATGTTGATGCATGGTTGAAGGAACACAACAATTGGCATTGATCCAGTCTCTTCCAAGAAGCAAACTGTAAAATCCTTCTCCATTGATAATAAAAAATGTGGTGATCATAGTTTTACTACCAATTGTTAATTTCACATTAATTGCCCCCCACGCATCAAAAATCTTGTCCGCAAAGTCCCTTAATTGCACATTTGTCTTGATCAAATCTTAATAAGTTTTTCCCAACCTCTTGAATGTTCACATAGGCATGAGGTTAACTGTGGCACCTCCATCCACTAGCATCCTGCTCATGGGCTTGCCATTCACGCGTCCTTTTGTGTATAAGGCCTTCAAATGTCTATGGCGCACAGGCTTATTGAATATAGCTTGGGCAGTGAGATCTAAATAAGCAGCTATTTCTTCATACTCTGATTCATCAAAGTTAGAGTAAACCTCTTGATTCCTTGATGCTTTGAGTTTAGCAGGCAAGATACACTGCATACCAATAAGAGCCGATTTTCCTAAATCGGCTTTTTGCTTGGCTTCCAAACTTGTGCCTTCTTATCTTTCTTGGCCTTTTCTAGTTTGATCTCTATCTCCCTCAAGCGTTGAACTCTTCTCTTGTGACTCCTAGAAAGACCACCAGGGCACCATTGGTTCTCTTGCCAAACATGCTGTACTTCCTCAACTTCTTCATCATAGGCATCACATCGATCATGAATTCTGCATTTATTTATACGTCGATCCTCCATAGGCTGTCCAAATCTTTCATGAACAGACCGACGGTTGGTTTGAGATTGTTGATACCCCTTGTATTTGTCACTGCATTTAGGGCAATCCCTCCTGGTTGGCAATCTCAAACCTTCATTCTAGCAATGCCTGAAGAAAGGGAAACTCTAATGTGATTCGGCTTACTCTCTTTCATACCTTTCTTCTTCAAACATCCTCAAATGCTCTTGCTCCTCAAACCGTCTCCTATGGTCCTTCTCCTGTTGCCTCTGCCACTTGTAAAGAAGAATTTGGGATGTCACACATGGCCTCCTCTCAGCCGATGCAGATGACTCAGGTTGGTCAAATCGGCTATTTTGCTTCTCACGCCTTCTCTTGATTTCTCGGTATTCTTCAGCAGTCAGTTGCAGTCTTGCGTCCACTGTTCCAGATTCTTTTGCTTTAGAAAAAGTTAACACTATGGTCTTGCCTATGGGCAGCACAACATCAGCCATTGCAGTAGCAAAGGGTTGGTCATCAATCTTCATCTTGCTAGCTATATCAAAACTCAACCTGCCAGTTTCAACGGCCTTCTAAATCTGCTTCCTGAAGACATTACACTCATTGGTGGAGTGAGTAGTAGAGTTATAGACCTGGCAATACTGCTTATGCTTTACCTCCTCAGAACTGAACAACTTCTCATGCAATATCTTAACTTGATCCCTGCTCAGCAAATAATCAAAAATTTTGTCAGCCTTCGAGGTGTCAAAATTATAGGTTTCTTGTGTTCTTCCCCAAGGATGATTGATGACAAATTTCTTGTTCAAGTTCCACTCAATAGCATCCACTTCTTCATCTTCATCTGTACCATGCTGAACCAAGGACTTGTAATAATCAGCTACATTGGCTGCCTTTGGGAAATGATTCTATTGACGTGGCGATTGCACATATTCAGATAACGCAGCCAACCTTTGAGCCAATGGCCTAAGGTTGTCAAAATGCATGCCTACAAGCTTCTCCTTCAGATATGGTTGCATCCATTGGATAGCCAATTTCACCAACTGGCTGTCAGACAGGTTCAATGAAAAGCATAAGCTCTTCGTTTGCCTGAATCTCTGAATAAAATCATGACCTGATTCATCATTCTTCATCCTCATACTAGTCAGATCGTCAATGTCTTTTTCAACAGTCCCATTGAAGAAGTAGGCATGAAATTTTCTCTCCAAATCATCCCAAGTGTTCATAGAATTTCTTGGCAAAGATGAGTACCAAGTGAAAGCTGGTCCTGACAGTGACAAAGCAAAGAATCTGACCCTATGAATTTCTTCAACTACAGCATCACCTAACTAGGCCAAATATTTGCTTATATGTTCCATCGTGCTGGTGTTGTTTTCTCCAGTAAACTTGGAGAATTCTAGAATTCTGTAATTACGTGGAAGCTCTAACGATTATACCATTCAGGATATGGCATGTTGTATGATCTAGAGTGATTCCTCTTCATGTCAAATTTCTTTTCCAGCACTTCAGCAAGCCTACTGACTAGTTGATCATTAGAATCAGCAGGACCTTTAATACTTGGGCAAGAAGGCATCCCCCAATGATTGTAACTTGAAACATTTGCAAAAGTAGCTGGTGGCTCTTCTTCATTCTCTTGGGCTTGGCTAGCTTCGACCCCCTAGCTTGGTTCACATGATAATTCACACTTCTTCTAATCCTGTCAATTGATGGAGCTATTTTATGAGCCGAACCTGGTATTGTTGAAGTTGTACCAAAATTGGGTGGAGGATCACCCTTCGGCTGTTGTGCATGAGGAGCAGCACTACCATTTGCACCTCCATTAGAAGTTGATGCCATATTATTCTTGGGAGGATTCTGCGCACCACCACCAAAACCTGATGTTGTATTCAGATTGAAATAAGCAGGTCTGACTTGATCCACAAGAAAACCAATGAAGATGTCCTTCATGATGTTGCCAAATGTGTTCAAGAAATATGCTTGATGATTTCCACAGGAAAACCAATGAAGATGTCCTTCATGATGTTGCCAAATGTGTTCAAGAAGTATGCTTGATGATTTGCAATAGCTTCATGAATGATCTTGTTCAATTGATCCAATACAAACTTCTTGTCCGCTTCTTCTCCTGTGTCATTTTCTCCTGACATCAAAATTCTTGGCATTGGTTGCTTCAAGACTACCTTGCCACCACGCACTCTTCCAAAGCAAATCAAGCACTTTTGCTTCAATTGTTCAGTAGCTAGTTCAATTGCTTGTTTTTGCTTTGGATCAAGTTCTTCCATCGTGACATCAAGGATGTTGTTGACGTTGAGATCAGCTTGATTTGTTGGAGCCATGGTCGATGATTGTGTGTCCCACCAGGTGTGCCAAAAAGAGTGTTGATGAAAAAATAGAGTCTTCACATCAATGGCCTCTCGCAAGCTTGGTAGACCAGAGCGTGAGCGTCTCTTCGATCCCTACGACTTCACCAGCAGCTAATCCGGTCGATGAAGTCCGAGGCGTGCCAGTAAATTTGACCCTGAAATTGACAAGGAGGAAAAGAATAGTCAAATTATGGAACCTGCCGGTGTGATTCTAGACAGTTCCTCATGTATGGCTGAATAGCCGATCCGATCAGGGCATTGACTAGAAAGTCAACATCCAGCATACATTTGTGAATAAACAATTGAATAAACATGCATGACTTAAAGAAATCAATCATGACGTGATATGATAAATCAACAAAAAGAACAGGTATAAAACATTCATGATACGTGTTGAGATAGCTAAAACAGTAAATATTTAACTCAATCAGCTATTTTAATACAATAGAGAAAGCACAAAGCCATTAGCCGATCTAGCCTAATCGATACGATACATCAAGGTCCAACATGTGTCACAATAATCTAGATTAAAACTAATAGATCTACTAAACCCATGAATTTGAAATCCTCAGACTAAGTAATCTTTGGACCAAGTCTCATTCATGCAAGCTCAATAAACCCACTAGCATTAAACAGATACATGCTTGCAACGTTACGGATAAAGTTCTGGTGAATCGGCTAATTTGCCGATACCGACATGGGAACAAACTAAGTATACAAATAGCTTTAAAACAAAACCCATTAACTAATTCTATCCTAGTGAGATCAGTGACAACCTGTTGCAGCCATAAAACTGCTCGTACCCTAGAACGCGCCACATGTCATGAAAAAGATTGATACAATCTAGATGATGTAAGCACAAGATCAACCATCAAGGTAAGAGTAAAAACACAATGAGCATTAATGATAGTTGAATATAAGAAGATATAAGCCAAATCTACCAATCTTGATCAGGCAATGATGTTGATATAGCATATAAACAAAATAAAACAATCAACATTGATAACTTAACAAATCTACTAGGTTGCCAAGCCTAATAGAGCAGATAACTAGCCATGTCAACGCGTGATAAGAGGTCAAACTAGCCCTATCGAACGAAAACATGAACCAACTAGCCGTATCAATGCATAAATAGGAGGTCGAACTGGCCCTGTCGAACAAGAACACAAGCCATGACGGTACTTACAGCAAACCAGAGGTCGGACGGCCTGATGCAGCCTAACTTGATGAAGAAACTCGCCGAGATCCTAAAACTAAAGGTTTTTTGGCCGGAGCCGAAAGATTGTTGTATTGATTATCAATTTTCCTTTACAAAGTGCCGGGGTTTACATATTTATACGCTGGGCTTGATCAAGTCCTAACTTGACCTAACTTGACACAACTTGCAAAAATAAGGAAATAAACTAGAAATCTACTAAAAACTTGATAACTTGGTCCCTACTATTCCATCCTGCAGAGTCCCATGTCGTCAATGTGCCGTCTATCGCCAAACCGGATTGAAGTCGATGTAGCCTGTGTGCTCTCCAGATAGCTGATTTCGGTTAGCCGATCCACTCCCATTTAGTCGATTTTCCAATAAATGGCCGTTACTGGCATCTAACCGATTCCTGGCAGAGTCTTCTTCAAGAAACTATGATTGTGCACCTGCTAGTCCAAATTTTGGTGTAAAAAGGATCCTTGGGTAGAGTATGGTGAATTATTGGGCGAAAGGTAAAAGGGATAAATGAATGATAACTCAGGATAACTTAGAATCTAAGATAATCCTATGATCGCTACTTCACTCTCTGTGCGTGCACATGGGTGTAATCTAGGTAACTAAGGTAGCTAAGTGAATAGAAAGATTATATCTAGTAAAGAGGCATACGCACTCCCGATTAAACTAGACACAACGCACCACGAGCCTTACGTTTTAAGAACTAAATCTAGCGTGGTGGACTACACAGGAAAATAGGGCTGTCACCACCTATTGCTAACACCTTCGGAGACCTAGCCACACCTGAAGGTAAGTTATAGCCTAAGCACCATGCTTAATCTACAAGCTTACTATCTCTACTTGAGCTCGAAGCAGAGACACCTTAACCTAGCGACAGGACAGTACCAGATAAATATAACTATCACTAAGATAACTCGGTAAACCTATGCCTATAGACAAAGCTTAACCTCACCACTAATAAATAGCAGGAAAGTAAGACTTGAGTGTAAAGGCGTAAGTAAATACTTAATGAAATACTTGAAGTAAAGTACTTGTATTAAGTTGATAATGTATGATTACAAAGAAGTATACTGAACTCAAAGACTCCAAAAGACTCTTCTAGACTCCGAGGTGGAACTCCACCCGACTCCTCTCCTCTTGCAGGTGACTGCTACTCTAGCTAAGCTGGAGCTAGAGCGAGAGGGCACTAAGCACTATAGCTAGAGCTTCCTATGCTTAAGGCTCTTGCCTTCTTGTTCTTGTGTGAGGTAGTGATGTAGTGATGCTTGCTTCAATGGTCAAGGTGCCCTTTATATAATGATGGGGACACCACGGGGTACTTGTAGGCCGAAGGGGAGGTCAGTTTACCGCCACCGCCAGGGCGGGCACCCTAGGCCCAGGGTGGGCGCCCTGGCCAGGGTGGGTGCCGTCCACCTGGCACCACCTCACGATCAAATGGCCGTGGCTCATCCCCTCAGGTCGGATGCATGCTGGTTAAGTCAGTTGGAGTCGGTTCCAACCGACTTGACCTCTTTGAGTGCATGACAATGGGCCCAAGGATCCAAGTAACTTCACTCGGGAGCCCTTGGATCAAACCGAGTTGGTTTCAACGATTGGGAGACGTGGGAAGGTGTTGTCATGGATCGGTGATGTGGCTGAGTTCGGGAGCCGGCATCACCAGGGCGGGTGCCTTGGCCCTGGCTGGGTTCCTGGCCCTATCACATTCTGTTGCCTCCTTTTGGTCCATTTGCACTTATTTTTGGTGCTTTTCCTGCATAAAAATATAAATTCCATGTACAAGTGGAACTAGGTAAAATTTAAAGCAGAATTAGACATTGTTGGCTTACATTGCCATTTATTTAATGAAATGTTGATGGTGAATACATGGGTTAGCAACCATCAACAAGTTCCCCCAAGCTACCCTTTTGCTTGTCCTCAAGCAAAACATGCGGGTTGAGCATGGTAGAGTACAAGATGTGAGAAAACCTTATACTTACTTTGCAATGTACATGATTTAGACCTACCTCAAGTTTACTACATGGGGCTTATAGCTTTTTCACCTTGCAGCATGCACAAGCAAGACAGTGTAACAGGCAGCAACTTGTCCCTTTCTTGACTTTCTGCTAGAACTTCATCTAGAGGTTTTCAATATTTTTGAAAAGAAATTCTTGCAGGAGTTCCTCAAATGGCACACACCATCTCTCAATATAATTGAGGTGGGTGATGTACTTACTTGCTAGAATCTACCACTAAGGCTTATTTATGGAGTTCAGTAGGTGGGAAAAGCATGAGTGACTTGAATTGCATTTATTGCTAGGTTAGACACTTAGATTACTAGGAAAAACAAGTCATGCAGAAAGGTCAAGATTGTGCAAGTGTAGAAATATTTGGTGAAACTCCTTGAGACTTGAATGGATGCCTGCTTTCACGCAGAGGGAGCATGGTTACTACATTCTCTCTTTCTCTCTTTCTTTTCTTCTCTTTCTCTCTTCTCTTTTTTTACTTCAGCAGGTACTGAGGCTTCTGCTGTCTCTCATTGGGGATTATATCCCTCTTTTCTCTCTCTCCTTTTTAAGTAAACCATGCTCCTCCTAGGGATATCTATCCATAGTCTCATGATGATTAGGAGCAGCATTGCGTATCCTCTGAGTGAGAATAGTAGGAGGGGTATAAGAGATATTTGGTGGTTGCACACTTCTAGTTTAGAAGTTGCAAAGGGGGTGCTTGTGTAAGTGATCTTGACCAAAAAACATGACCAGCTTCTCGACTTAGATCGATAATGTCTAACTAAGCTCAACACAAACAAGACACTTTTTTGTAGGTTTCCTGTCTATAGAACATGTACTCGGCATGGTGGTAGGTATTTTTGAAACCACTCAGGAACAAATTGTAAGAGTTTTTGAGATTTGTGAAAAAAATACAACTCCAGATATCCGTTCCAACTGTCCTTCAGTCAAGTTAAAAGAATTACTCTTCCTTATCATGACATATCTCACCATAGCATGCACTTAGTTATTAGCACGTGTGACCCACAATAGTGTTGACTCAAGATAAAGTCTTTTTCATGTTCAAAACTTAGTCTTTTTCATGTTCAAAACTTAGCAGTAATAGGTCGATTAACACATTCATGAATGGCAATGAGTTTCCAACTTAGCAAGCAATTTATTCAGAAGATATAGGCATGTACATAAATGCATAAATAAAGTCATGATTAAATGCCATACCTTAGTCGGGAAAAGGATTTTCCCCCAAGCTTGCCTGGTTTATGGGGATGGAATGCCTCCTTGTCGGATATTTCTTCTTTGTTTTTTATTATGTTGATTAAGAAAAAGTCTAATATACTTTTATTTATTATTATTTTTTAAAAAAAATGCATGTCATAAAGGAAAGATTATTTATTACTTTATATTTCATTGTTTTATCGTTATATATATTTGTTTTTTTCATTTAAGGAGAATGCATAACAGAATGTAAAAATGCATGATTTGGAAAGGGAAACATGTAATGCACTAATTAACTCATACCTTGTGATTCATGGTTTTTCCTTCGTGGTTTCTTCCTCTATTGTTTCTTTTTGTGTAGAGAGTTCAGGTTCTTCACGACTTGGTGGTGTAGGATGAGCTTCCTTACTCTCCTTCAGCTTCCTTGTCTTGCTAGTTTGCTTCTTTACCTTAGCTGTGCCTTTGGCTCTTCCTAGTTCTTCAGTGTCCGGCTTCTTGTTCCTAGACTTTTGATTTGATGTCTAAATATAAAGGGAAGAGGTTACATTGTCAATACCTAAGTTATGTTGTGGAGGTGCTTCCTCCGGCACGCCTCTTTCCTCCTTCTTGAGCATCCCTGCCTTTTTCTTGCGCCTATATTGCTTTGATGATTCAGCATAGATACGGGGGACTCCGTTGCTTGTATCTGTGCCCTAAGGGATTGCTGGTTTGCAAGAAAACTCTTCAATTGTTTGTTCCCTCTCGGGCTTGTTCTCCTTCTCTGTCGATGCCTTCTTGCCATCAGGGGAGGATGTTGTGGATGACAGTTCTCCATTGCGTCATTCATTTGGGAGTTGTTTACCTGGCTTGGTCTTTTTAGTTTCTTTTCTTTTGATCTTTCTTGTCTGCATTGAGTTAGAAACATGCAAAAAAGAAAATTGTTCTTTTCTCCTAGGGAGGTGGAAACAGATTTGTCTAGAACCCACATGTATATAGGCATTAACAGTGTTTAGGAACAGACGTCCTAGGATGAGAGTTGTATCTTCCTTATTTCCCATGTCCAAGACTACAAAGTTTGTAGGCACTTAATTACCTCTAAATTTTACTAAAACATCACAAGCTATCCCTTCTACATACCTTATAGACTGATCAGCTAGTTGCACATAGAGGGATGTTGGGGCCAGGTGTTGATAAAACAGTTCATCATATTTTTCTTTAGACATGATGTTTATGCTAGAGCCAAGATCACAAATTGCATTATGAAAAACATGGTTACGAATTGAACAGCTAATAACAGGACTACCAGGATCACCCTTTTTAATCGTAGCAGTATCTTCTACCCCAAGTGATCCAGAATATAAAACAGTGTCATATTTAGCAGTAAAAGGTTGGCAGTATCGATCTTGGGTTCATGTTGTCCTGGTATTCTCTCAGAAGTAGGAACAACAGCTGCTAATTGTGCTAGTTGGCTTACTAACATTTTGTTAAAACTAGCTGATTTTTCATAGCAGATGAGAAATCTTCTAACTGTTGATGGTCCATAACTACCAATTTTGACCATCCTTATTGCATCAAAATGAGGACAACCAACAATACAATTAGTGATTTATGTTTATAATTCACCTAGTGTTGACGATAGATAAGTGTCAATTTGAACCATCAACTAAACATGAAAAAAGACCTAAACATAAATACCATCTAGATATAGGGGTTACTAACAGAATTCCATGAGTTTTGGTGAATGTCTGTTTCTATAGGGTGTCAGCTAAAAAGAACCAAGAAAGGCCAACATGGCAGGTTTACATAGAGATAAAGGGCGAACATGTACTTTTCTGTGATCAGGAAAGTTCGAGAAGGCACTGGACCAAACAGGAGCCCGAACCGATTTGGTAGCCGGGCGGCCGCCCACATCGCCCGCTGACCTAGACCAATCAGGTCTAGGCTCACGGATCCTGCCTCCACCACCTTTGAGGATGAATAATAATCGTCCATTTAGGTCGGTTTGATCTGAGGGTTGTGCTGCATCCTAGGGGGCTATATAAGCAGGGCCCCTGACCCCTGAAGGAGGTGATCCTTGAAACCCTAATTCATTATTTCAAGTTAGGATCAGAGGAGAGGGGTCCCTTGAATGGATCATCTCTCCATAGCTAGCCTTCAAGAGATGATTAGTCCTCATTAGGATCTAGTCTTAGCAAATTGAGAGATAGAGGGTGAGGGAAGAGTTGGAGGTTGTGCCGGCATGTCGGTGCGCCCTCTTCAGCTTCTACTTTGATGGATTCAGGTTTCTCCAAGCCTGCATCCAAGATACTTCTGGTAATTGATCTTTATTCAAGTATTTATCTTATTCTTTTGTTCATTGGTTCACAGTTCTTATGATTGCTCTAGTTCTTGTTAGCACTCTGAATTAGAGTAGTAATTGTTAGTGTAAGCGTGGTGCTTAGGCTATCGGTATCCTGTGTTTGCGCCCTATTCTTTAGTTGTGTGGTAGTTATGGGGAGTGACTTTATCCCATCGACACTACTTTGAGTAGGTTCTTAAATTAGAGGACCGTAGTCGCGTCGGTAAAGTTCTTTTTGTAGTGATTTTTCGTCTAGCAGCATCCCAAAGTGAACATTAGAAGGACATTTGAACGATCACCTTGCCTTGCATAGGATCATTGCCATAGGAATCCTCACTACCCACCATATCTTAACCTTGATTGCTACACCCCTGGATAAATAGTGGTTAGGCAACTCACACACATTTCCCTATGGTTATGATATTTAAAACCCTCTGGGTGAAGGCTACAATGGTATCTATGCGCTTGCGGATTTATCTGTATGCGTCTTAAAAATACCAATAAGCTTTCTGGTGCCATTGCCGGGGAAACGGTTGCTGTGATTTGTGAAACCAAATTTTTCCTTGTATCTTTCCTTTTCAAGCATGGATAATATCATTCCTATTAATCAATATGCTGCTCCCACGGGCGCACAACTAGAGCCACCAGAATCTTCCAAACCTATCCTCACACCTAGCTATAAGTTATCCCGTGTTTGATAAATATGGTCCAGGACCATCCATTCTTAGGAGAAGATGATGAAGACCCATACACCCACCTTCAGGAATTTAACCTAATTTGTTCATGCCTTCAAATTGAGGGCATGTCACATGAAACATTAAAGTGGAAGTTATTTCAGTTCTCATTAACGGGAAAGCTAAACACTGGTATTCCCGAACCGTAGGGAGTGTACAAGGAGATTGGGAAACTTTATACTCTAGCTTTTGCTTACATTTCTTTCCTATCTCTAGTGTGGTTAAACTTCAAACAGAGGTTCTAACCTTTTAATAGAAAGAAGAAGAATCACTTGGTGTAGCTTGGGCACGTTTTAATGACCTAGTCAATTCTGTCCCTAAACTTTCCATTCAAGACCAAGTTCTCTTGCAGCATTTTTATATTAGTCTTAGTGGAAAAGCTGCACAAGTTCTTGACACATCCTCTGGAGGTTCTTTCTTACATCTCTCTGCTGGTGAAGGGAGAGAAATCCTTACAAAAATCCTTGAGAACACTCCTTGCACCAGCATTCACGATGATCCCCAAAAGATGTAGTTGAGCTAGCTCCTGAGGAAGGACTAGTGATAATTGAGCCTAAGCCTTTAGATACTCTACTAGAAGCCTCAACTATCCTCCAAATTCCTGAACCATCGATGGAGGAAGAAATTCCACCTTCGGAAGATATATTCGAGGAAGATCTTTTCTCCAATTTTGGAAACACCTCGAATTATTCTGCAATAAGGAAATCTTCGGCACCATCTGCACCTAACCTACACCTTTTTGACCCAACCAAAGATGAGTTCCTTAAAGAGACTGTGAAGGAGTTGACAATGATCATAAGCAATGAGTGGTTGAGAGAATTAGAGCTTCCTCTTGAAGACATTCGTCTAACTTCTTCCTCTACCACTATTTGTTGCCAGATTTATAGAACCTCCTTTGATGCTCTTTACAATCTAGTTGTAGGAGTAATATCATGTCTAAGTCTTTTGCACATACACTTTTTGAAGACATGAAATTAACTTCAACAACCAAGCTTCTAAAAAGTCTCTCGGGCCAAATCATCCCTAGTGAAGGAATCTTCCATCTTGTCCCTATCAAAATAGATGAAGCCAAGGTGCACCTTAGCTTCTATATTTTTGATACTTGGGAGTTCGATCTTTTGATAGGGCATCCAATAGAGAGACTTATCCATGAAGGAAGAAAGGGGAGTGTAAATATACATCTCGGGAAAAGCTTAAACCTTTCTATTCCCATCACCCATTCACTCCATGCTAAGATGGAGTTGAATCCTGAGCAAGATCCAATGGAGGAGACAATGGCAATTTCTCTCCTAGCATCCTCTAACAAAGATCTTGAAGAAGTCACCCATGATTTCATCAAAGAGGAAGAATAACCGCAAAATCCCTTTCCCTTAGATGAAACTCAAGAGCCTCCAAAACCCCCCATTGAGCTAAAACCCCTTCCTTCAGGATTGAAATACGCTTTTCTAAATGGCGATATGGAGTCTCCTATGATAATTAGTGATAAACTTTCTGAATAGGAGACCTTTCGACTCCTTACCATTTTAGAAAAGCATCGCCCTTCTTTTGGCTACTCACTCAAAGATCTTAAGGGAATTAGTCCTGCTCTTTGCACTCATCGCATTCCTATAGATCCATCTTTTACACCATCTAGAGAGCCCCAACATAGGCTAAACAATGCGATGAGGGATGTTGCTAAGAAAGAGGTTTTGAAACTCTTGGATGCAGGGATAATCTATCTCGTGCCACATAGTGAGTGGGTAAGCCCGGTACAAGTTGTACCCAAGAAAGGGGGTATGACTAAATGAGAGAAATGAGTTGATCCCACAACGAACCGTCATGGGATGGCGGATGTGCATTGATTATCAAAAACTCAATAAGGCAAAAAAGAAAGATCACTTCCCGTTACCCTTCATCGATGAGATGTTGGAACAGCTTGCAAAGCACTCTTTCTTCTGTTTCCTTGATGGCTATTCTGGATACCATCAAATTCTGATCCATCCTGATGACCAAAGCAAAACCACTTTCACTTGTCCCTATGGAACTTATGCCTATCGTAGGATGTTTTTTGGTTTGTGTAATGCTCCAGCTTCGTTCCAAAGGTGCATGATGTCTATATTTTCTGATATGATAGAAAATATTATGGAAGTTTTTATGGATGACTTTTCTATTTATGAAAAACTTTTGATGATTGCTTAGAAAATTTAGACAAGGTTTTGCAAAGATGTGTGGAAAAGCACTTAGTCCTTAATTGGGAAAAATTTCATTTCATGGTTAGAGAAGGCATAGTGCTTGGACATTTAGTGTCCGAACATGGGATCGAGGTAGATCGTGCTAAGATAGATGTAATAGAGAATCTTCCTCCACCCATGAACATCAAAGGGGTACGAAGTTTTCTTGGTCATGCGGGGTTCTATAGACACTTTATAAAGAACTTTTCTCACATTGCTAGACCCCTCACAAGTTTCTACCCAAGGATTTTCCCTTTGAGTTTGATGATGAGTGTTTAGATGCTTTTCAAATTCTTAAGAATGCACTCATCTCAGCACCAATCATTCAACCTCCTGATTGGTCGCTACCTTTTGAAATTATGTGTGATGCTAGTGATTTTGCTGTGGGGGCAGTTTTGGGTCAAACAAAAGATAAGAAGCATCATGCAATTGCTTATGCTAGTAAAACTCTATCAGGACCTCAACTTAATTATGCCACAACTGAAAAAGAGCTCCTGACTGTTGTTTTTGCTGTTGTCAAGTTTAGATCTTTCTTGGTAGGAGCTAAAGTAATTGTTTATAATGATCATGCTACTTTAAAATACTTGCTCACTAAGAAATATGTTAAACCACGTCTTATAAGATGGATTTTGTTACTCTAAGAATTTGACATAGAAATAAAAGATAAAAAGGGAGTAGAAAATTTTGTAGCCGATCACTTGTCCAGGATGCAGTTTGAAAATCCATAGGAATTGCCCATCTATGACTACCTGTGAGATAACATGCTCTACAAGGTTGTGAGCGTCAACCCCTGGTATGCGAACATTGTCAATTTTATGTTTCCAGATTATGTACCACCAGGGGAGAACGAGCGCAAGCTCATACAAGAAAGTCGTCTCCACATATGGGATGAACCGTACCTCTTTCGAGTCTGCTCTGATGGTCTACTCAGGAGGTGTGTACCAGCAGAAGAAGGAATCTAGATCATTAAAAGATGCCACTCATCACCATATGGAGGACACTATGGGGCATTCCGCACTCATGCAAAAATTTGGCAGTGTGGATTTTTCTGGCCAACCATGTATGAAGACAAAAGATTTCATCCAGAGATGTGGAGCGTGTTAGAGGCATGGGAACATAAATGCATGAGATGCCATGCTGCTCACCAACAACCTCCAGATAGAGCTCTTTGATGTCTGGGGAATTGACTACATGGGACCATTTCCAAAATCCTGACAGTGCGAATATATCTTGGTGGCAGTTGACTATGTTTCAAAGTGGGTTGAAGCTCTACCATGTCGAGCTGCAGATTCCAACCACACCAAGAGGATATTTATAGAAACAATCTTTCCACTCTTTGGAGTTCCACGCATGGTGATTAGTGATGGAGGTTCTCACTTAATTGATAGGAAGCTTCAATGCTTCTTGCACAATCATGGGGTCTATCATAATGTTGCAACACCATACCATCCTCAAACAAGTGGGCAACCAGAAACATCAAACAAGCAAATCAAGAACATTCTGCAAAAGACTGTCAACGAGATGGGGACAGCTTGGAAGGATAAGCTTCATGGAGCACTATGGGCTTATAGAACAGCTTACAAAACACCTCTTGAAATGTCACCATACCAGCTAGTCTATGGGAAGACATGCCAATTACCTGTTGAGTTAGAATTCAAGGCACATTGGGCCATAAAGAGATGGAACATGGACTTTGAAGAAGCTGGGGAGAAAAGAAAAATGCAACTCTCAGAGCTAGAGGAATGGAGAGAAAAGGCTTATCATAATGCAAAGAACTATAAAGAGAGAACAAAGAGGTGGCATGACAAAATATTGAATAAGAAGGAATTCAAACCAGGTGACAAGCTGTTACTGTTCAACTCCAGAGTGAAGCTGTTCGAACATGGGAAGCTACGCAGTAAATGGGAAGGACCATTCAAGGTGATTGAAGTTGCATCACATGGAGCAGTCACGCTTCAAAATGATGAAGGTAAGATTTTCAAGGTAAATGGCCAACGTTTAAAAGTTTTCCTTGATGCGCAACTGCCAGAAGAATAATTAGACATAATTAATTATATAGAATTTGAAATAACTAAAAGAAATAAAAAGAATGTCCTTAATTCTGCTTAGCGATCATAGGCAACACCCTAGACATTTACTGCTCAGTTTCCTAACCCTTAATGTGTTCCACGAGTTGTGTTGTATATTTGAGTGTGTAGGAGTTGTCAAGGAGAGTAAGACTTGACATGCAGGTAGATGTTCCATCCACTATGAGAGCACTACCTTAACCATCATCAACATCAATCAGTGCTCTAGTAGAGGAAGTACATCTCCACTGTCAGTCTGTTACACCCGAAGATCGAACGACTATGTCAACATCCAGCTTGGGGGAGAGAACCCCCATGTATCCAGCTAAGTATTCTCTTCCCTTAGTACTACCTTATTTATCAGGGCTATCTAAATAATCTCTTGCATGGAAAATGATGAATAGTTGCTCTGTCGTAATTCCTTTCAAGTACCTAGTTTTCAAACTTAAACTCTCCTGAGTTTTGGACACAATTGTTCTGATCTAAGATTTGCTCTCAACCTGAAACCTGTGGGTAGCGAATGCTTGATCTAAGTCTAGGTAGTTGGCGGATATGATATGGGAAGGCCTGAGCTGCTGTTTATCTTGTTCCTAGAGATGCTAGAGTTCTGGAGAATTTATCTTTTGAAAACTTAAAAATGCTACATGATGAGTTCCTGTATGACGAGAGCTTAAATACCTACCACAGCCATATATGCATGCTTGCTAGAATAGGGAAACTTCCACATTTATTTGCTTGCTAGGAGCTTTTCATGCGGTTAAAATCAAGATCACACACTCTATGCACCCCTTGCTACTTCTACCCTGGAAGTACGCACCACATATCACCCATTTAGATCCACTCAAAATGTTCTACTCCTACACTGTGAACAATAAAAATATTTCCCCATAGGTCTTCCTTGCGTGCTACCCAAGTTCCAAAATAAATGCTCCAAGTTGTTATCAACTTTTCTCTCAAAATTCTTTTGTATCTGAGTTTGGGCTATGAAAAAAGGAAGAAAAAAAGAGAAAAAAAGTGTGATGAAAAAAATGTGTGTGATGAAAAAAATATAAGCAGAACCCGAGTTTTCCAAATCCTTCAAAGTTCCAAGTTGAGAGAAGTTACCTTTTGTAAAAGGAGCATTGTAGAATTAGGTTTTCACCCCATCTACCTTCCACAAATATTCTCTATCATATTGTCTGTTCACCACTCATTTGCAACCACACATGCACATCTTGATTTGATTGTATGACGGGTTTCTCTAGATCCATGGTTGGACTAGGCAACATATGTATTGCAAGTATGTTTTGCTTGTCTCCCCACCTATGAACTCCATATAAGCCTATTAGTTATAGGGTGAGAGAGAAGGCAATGCTACTATGCCTAATGCCAAAAATACCACATATATTGAGTGAAGAGATAAGGCATACACCATCAATCCTTGGTAAGGATCCATAAATACCACAAATGAGAGACTTGAGAGGAACATACAAAGGAATATCTGAGTTTTATTTGAAAATCTACAAAAACTATAGAACAAAGGTTGATCAAAGAGCTAGAAACATGGCGCTTGACTTGACCGTTCTGTCTTTTAACTGTTCAAGACCCAAGTGACGGTTACAAGCCCCATGGTGGAAGGTAATATGAGTGAGTTTCAAGTCAGAATAGTTCAATCTAATCAGGAGAAGAGTTCTTGTTTGAACGCATGTGTACTTCTGAGGCGTGAAAGCATTATAGCAACTCCTGATCCATCACTGAGTTTATCTTTGCTCAGGGACGAGCAAAGGGTAAGCTTGGGGGAGTTGTTGATGGTAGATAAGTGTCAATTTTAACAGTCAACTAAACATGAAAAAGGACCTAAACATAAATACCATCTAGATATAGGGGTTATACTAACGGAATTCTACGAGTTTTGGTGACTGTCTGTTTCTACAGGGTGTCAGCTGATAAGAACCAAGAAAGGCCCACTTGGCAGGTTTACATAGAGATAAGGGGTGAACATGTACTTTTCTGTGATCAGGAAGGTTCGAGAAGGCACTGGACCAAACGGGAGCCCGAACCGATTTGGTAGCCGAGCGGCCGCCCACATCCTTGGGCGGGCGCCCGCTGACCTAGACCAATCCGGTCCAGGCTCGCGGATCCTGCCTCCACTGCCTTTGAGGATGAATAATAATCATCCATTTAGGTCGGTTTGATCCGAGGGCTGTGGTGCATCCTAGAGGGCTATATAAGCAGGGCCCCTGACCCCTGGAGGAGGCGATCCTTCAAACCCTAATTCATTATTTCAAGTTAGGATTAGAGGAGAGGGGTCCCTTGAATGGATCATCTCTCCATAGCTAGCCTTCAAGAGAAGATTAGTCCTCATTAGGATCTAGTCTTAGCAAATAGAGAGATAGAGGGTGAGGGAAGAGTTGGAGGTTGTGCCGGCATGTCGGTGCGCCCTCTTCGGCTTGTACTTCGGTGGATTTAGGTTTCTCCAAGCCTGCATCCGGGATACTTCTGGTAATTGATCTTTATTCAAGTATTTATCTTATTCTTTTGTTCATTGGTTCATAGTTCTTATGATTGCTCTAGTTCTTGTTAGCGCTCTGAATTAGAGTAGTAATTGTTAGTGTAAGCGTGGTGCTTAGGCTATCGGTATCCTGTGTTTGCGCCCTATTCTTTAGTTGTGTGGTAGTTATGGGGAGTGACTTTATCCGTCCACACTACTTTGAGTAGGTTCTTAAATTAGAGGACCGTAGTCATGTCGGTAAAGTTCTTTTTATAGTGCTTTTCTGTCTAGCGGCGTCCCAAAGTGAACATTAGAAATACATTTGAACCATTGCCTTGCCTTGCATAGGATCATTGCCATAGGATTCCTCTCTACGCACCATATCTTAACCTTGATTGCCACACCCCTAGGTAAATAGTGGTTAGGCGACTCACACAAATTTCCCTATGGATATGATATTTAAAGCCCTCTGGGTGAAGGATACAATGGTATCCATGCGCTTGCAGATATATCTATGTGTGTCTTAAAAATACCAACACCTAGTTCCCCTTGTACTTGGGAATTTTATTTGTATGCAAGAAAAAATACCAAAAATGGATGAAAATGTAACATTGGAGAGATGTGGAATGTGACAGGGCAGCAACCCAACCAGGGTCAGGGTGCCCACCCTCACATCCACGGTGGCCACCCTGGCCACGGTGGCCGCCTTGGCGGTGCCAGGTCCCGGACTCAACCACGTCACCGATCTGCACAACACCTTCCCACATGTCCCAACCATCGAAACCAAGTCAGTTTGATCCAGGGGCTCCCGAGTGAGGTCACTTGGATTCATGGGCCCATTGTCATGCACTCAAGGAGGCTAAGTCGGTTGGAATCGAATTCAAATTGACTTATCTTGCATGCAACCAACTTGGGGTGTGATCCATCGCCATTGGATCGAAAGGCGGTGTGAATGGTAAACCGGTATGTATCCCATCTTTAATTCTTGCACAATATTTTAGTTCATGCATGTTCAGTTTCCAACAAAATTGTTTTTCTTTCATGCATAATACATTAAAACAACATTGTCTTATGTTAATTTTTTTTGCATTGACTCTTAGCATAATAAGCTTGCAACCACTCTCCTAATAAGACCTCCCTTAATAAAAAAATGAGGGAAAGAATGTGCTCTAAGATAAATTCCCTCTTGTGTCTTTGCTCACTAAATGTTTCAAGATTAAAAAGAACAAGGGGAATTCATGTCTAGAAATTTGATTCTTGCTCTTTGCCCTGTGCCTCGAAAACACAACATAAGTTGTTCCCTCTTTCATTCCCACCTAAAATTGTAATAAAACATCCTTCTAAAAGCGAGAATCAAATGTATCCGGTAGACTTCGTATCCTTCGGGTACACTTGTCACTAAACCTTGCAGGATGAACACAAAAGAGAATGAAGGGTCAAAACAACATGGTAGAACAATTTGAGCAAGACATCATTCAGCGATGGAGTACATTTCGAGGGATGACCAACATTGATGCTAGGCTTTTAATGTCAAAGACATAAAAGTCCTAGTGTGGGGAGGCTGCACAATTCGTATATACCATGCTCTTGGCCTCTGCCATTTTAGGGCACTGGTTTGCACCCCCTCTGCCACTCTTGTTTTCTTTTTCATCGCAAGCTTGATATCCTGATAATGCTACATTTTAAAATCAAGCTTAAAATCCTATGGTGTTCTTTGTTAGAATCCGATGCAAAAAGAGGTGGCATTAATCTTGACTTAAGTACCTATCTTAAATTGACACCTTAAAGTTTTGTTGGAAATGATGAATAGTTGCTCTGTAATACTTTGCAAAAGCTCTTCATATAACCCTTTACTGCTTAAGTTTTGAGCATGTTAAACTAGAGTTCATCTTAAGTCAAACGCTACTGTGGGTTGCACTTGCTATAACCATGTTTATGCTCTTGTGAGATAAGATGTGGAGGTGAATAGAGTAAATTAATCTTTTAACTTGTCTGAGGAATGGTTGAGACAAACTGGAGTTATATTTTTACAAAATCTCAAAACCTTGCCAAAAGTTCCTCGATGGTGTTAAAATTCCAACCACAAGCCATATACATGTTCCCTAGACAAGAAACCCCACAAAAAGCCACTTGATTACTTTGAGCTTGGTTAGGCCTTATTGATCTCGATAGAGAAACTAGTCATGCTTCTTGATCAAGATCACTTACACATGCACCCCTTGCAACTTCTACATTGGAAGTACGCAACCACCAAATAACTATGCACCCCCTGTTGTTTCCACGTCAAAAATATGCAACTAGCTCCATAAACTATTTGAGACATATTTTGAAGGGCATAGGCTAAAAAAAGAGAGAGAAAAGAGGGATATAATCCCCAAATGAGAGATGCAACAACAGAAGCCTCAATACCTGCCATGACGGAAAAATAGAGTGCTCTTGACGAAAAAAAAGTTGAGCAAAAAAAAAGAGGACCAAGTGTCCCATGCTCTCTTCAAAAATAAGTTACCATCAGAAAGTCTCAAGGAGCTCCACTGAATATTCATACTTGCACATCTTGATCATTTTGTATGCCTTGTTTCTCCTTTTGATCTAAGTGTCTAACATAGAATATATTCAGCTCAAGTCTGCTTATGCTTTCCCCACCTATGAGCTCCACATAAGATTTAGTATAAGTGCAAAAGGTCTCTACCTTTGGCCTTGGTGAGAATTATCAAACACCATTGAGCGATCGAGTGTACCATTTGAGGAACTTAGTCATCCTTTTCTTTAAAAATCTTGAAAACCTCCAGAAAGAGTCTCGGCTTTACCAAAGCAAGGTACAAAGTTTCTACCTACTATTCTGTCTTACTCTTGCATATTACAAGATGAAGCTATAAGCCCTATATGGCTATGATTGATGGTGGATTTCTAACTCTAACTTGCTCAACTCAAGAGTAGTATTGGTTTGTATATGATTTTTTGCAGGGCGTCACATTGCAGCAACTCCTGATCCAACATGCTAAGCCCACATCTTTGCTTAGGACGAGCAAAGGTTTAGTGTGGGGGAGCTTGTTGACGGTCCTTAATTACCAATTTTGACTATCATTATTGCATCAAAATGAGGACAACCAACAATACAAGTAGTGATTCATTTTATAATTCACCTAGTTCCACTTGTACTTGGGAATTTTATTTGTATGCAGGAAAAATACCAAAAATGGATGAAAATGGAACATTGGAGAGAAGTGGAATGTGATAGGGCAGCAACCCAACCAGGGTCAGGGCGCCCACCCTCAAACCAACGGTGGGCGCCCTGGTCACGGTGGGCGGCCTGGGGGAACAGCTCCTGACCTTCCAACAACCCAGCCTAGGTGAGGGCGCCCGCCCTCACATCCATGGGGGCTGCCCTGTGGGTGATAGCTCCCAGACTCTCCCACGTTACCGATCCGCACAACACCTTCCCACATCTCCCAACCGTCGAAACCAAGTCGGTTTGATCCAATGGCTCCCGAGTGAGGCCACTTGGATTCATGGATCCATTGTCATGCGCTCAAGGAGGCTAAGTCGGTTGGAATCGACTCCAAACTGACTTATCTCGCATGCAACCAACTTGGGGAGTGAGCCATCGTCGTTGGATCGAAAGGCGGTGCGAATGGACGGTATGTCCAGGGTGCCCACCCTGGCCAAGGCGCCCGCCCTCGCGGCCACAGCTACCAACTTCTAGAGCACTATAAATATGTAACACACCAAGAAGGAGCTCTCTCTCTACCCTTCAATATGTAACTCTAGTAGTAGTCTTAGTGGGAGCTCTGCTCGGAGTCTGGAAAAGTCTTCAGGAGTCTGGTATAGCTTTGTACCACTCTTATAACACTTTGCTTATTTCAATAAAGAATTACTTTCTCTGCAAGTACTTTTGCAAGTCTTTACTACAAGTAGTAGTCTTGTCCTTAGCTATGCTCCAATATCCATGTTGGCCTTGTTTACTGTGGTTTATCCTGTGCGGGTTCTACGCCGTTAGTCGGTGCTCTAGTCCTAGCTAGATTAGAGTAGTAGCTTGTAGTGTAAGCAAGGTGCTTAGACTATATGTTACCTTAGAATGGTGGCTAGTCCTCCAGAGGTGGTAGCAATAGGTGGTGACAGCCCTGTTTGCCTATGTAGTCCACCACACTTGGAATAATTCATTAAATCGCTAGGGCTCTAGGTGCTTTGTGTCGGAACCATTTACTGTGGTGAGTTTTGAGTAGGTGCGCTCTGAAGTGCATGATAAACCCCTCTATTTCTTGGTATATCTATGTCGTTACCCAGGAAATGGGCACCCCAAACCCTTAGTTACCAGGCTAAACCCCTCAAAATCAGCAACACGAACACTCCAGTGACCTCCCACGATTAACGTTCGAAGGCCTGCAAGCTAAAGCATACTGGGTTGACCCACGAACGGACTACGGTGGCCCAAAGCCAAAGCCTGCTCGAGGGGCTACCGAGCGGACTGGGACTGTACACTCGAGGGTACAATTCGGGCGACCCCTCGAGGACGGATCTTCGCCCGGCGAACGAGCCTGCCCTCGAGGACGTAACCTCGCCCGGCGAACGAGCCCACCCTCGAGGACGGAACTTCGCCCGATGAACGAGCCTGCCCTCGAGGACGGAACTTCATTCGGGCGAATGGGCAGCCCTTGAGGACAGTGCACCCCTCGGCTACCGACTCTCCCGTATGGATCCGGGCGCATTTAATGCATTTTACCTACCCCCGCCTAACCATATGGCCATAGTTACGGTAACAGTTGTGGGAGTGGCGGTCAAATCTTGCTTTTACCGCCCATGCCCCGGAATCCCGCGGGTCGTACTTCGCTGTTGCGCCATACCGAGCACTATGCTCCGTCCAGCACCCCCTCGAGACGCATAAATCAGCACGTTTCCCGCATTTCCCGGGATTCGACCTTATCCGGTGAGGCTCGACCCCTTCGACTCGACCTCCTCGACTCGAGCCAAGTCCTCGACTGCCGCCCCTCAACTTCATCGGAAGAACCCTCGAGCAGGACTCCAACGACTCCGGGCTGCACTTCAACAACTCCCGACGCGACGGCTGCAGGGCCTCCCATACCGACGTACATCACTACAGCAGCACCGACGTGATCGGCCTCAATGCCATGCGTCACCAACCATGCGAACTCTAAATATATGTACCCCTGTGCCCCTCCTTCACCTATAAAAGGAGGCGCCAGGACGTTAGGAGGGGGGAACGAGAGGATCTAGAGCATAGAAACGCTAAGGCTTTAGATCACAGATCAATACCGTGAGACAGTGTAAGGTCGAGAGCTAGGCGTCCGAAACGCCTAAGCTCCACCTCACGCTCCTCACACCCGCTTGTATTTTCCCCTGTACTAGCACTTCGGTGCAAGATAACATGAACTATCCTCCCCCCGCTGGACGTAGGGCCTTCTTTGCCCGAACCAGGATAAATCGCCGTGTCCTTCTTGCATCACCCACCGGATTAAGGGAGCACGCAATTACAAATATTACTCGTTGGTGTTAACCCCCCGGGGGTCGTAACACCGACAGTTGGCGCGCCAGGTAGGGGAGCCGCGTGTCACTAACGATTTCCCACCATTTTTCCGGATGGGCGACTTTGTTTCACCACTTTCGCGCGCTACGGTGATCTGGTTTGGGAGCCTGGAGTTCATGTCCCTCGGCCAGGGCTATGACATGACCCTGCTCTTGATCAGTGACCCAAACGGAGGTCGCGGTACGCCCCCACACTCATGGGGGCCGCTCGCCGGTCTCACCACCATGCTTCCACATCGAGAAGGAGGCACGATCGACACCGTCATCGCCATCAACCTGAGTCAAGGATGGTTCCCGCCGCTTTCTCCTTGCCCCTGACCGGAGATGAGGAACCCCTTGTTGAGGGATTGTCTGACCTGAGTTCAGAGGTAGAGGGCAAACCGGCAGGACCCCACCACAACCCTGACTCCACCTTCGTAGTACGCTCATCGAGGAAGCGCGACGAAGTCCCCGCTCGATCGAGCCCGCTCCCGCACAAGCTGTTCGAGCGTCATCGACGGCCTTCGTTCGACTTCAACAATGCCACGATGACGATCTTGACACCGACCCACTCCAACATGAGCACGTTAGAGGACCGCCCAGGCGCCCTTCTCCGTGCAATGAAGGACGTGGGGACTGTCACACCAGCCTCCGAGGGCTTGGCCTTCGCGAGAGCGCCCGGCACCCGGAGGTACACCGTCGGCACACTCCGACGGCAGCTGCAAGAGGAGGCATGGGGACAATTCCCCGTTTTCTACTGCGGCGACCCCGACTCTGACTCTGATCATTGGGATCCTACCTATGAGTGCCTCCACATCGATGGTGATGTCGACTCCGATCAAGACACCATCGATCCACTGGCCGGGGCAGCTACCGCTACGGCGGGAGGTGCTCTCCCCAGAGCAGAGGACCAACAACCAGACGCACCCCGAGAGGCGTGCCCCCGTCCTGGCGAGCAGGACGCACAGCTGGCACAAATTCAGGAGTTGCAGGCGAAGCACGCCGACGAGCAGGAACAATTGCGCCTGCTCGAGCTAACCCTCGAGCAAGAACGGCGACCGCCCGGCGGTAGCGCCCGAGCCAGGGCCCGACAGGTCAACCGGTAGATCAACGAGGCTGGGGCACCCGAGCAACCCGCCAACCATTATCCCTGAGCTAGCTAGAACATTGTCGCGGCGGCTATGCTCCTTCGCAATATGCCCGCGCCATCCAACTCGCAAGCTCGGCGGATACAACGCGAGGTCGAGGATCTTCTCCAAGTTGCTGTGGTCCAGCAAGCTGAGAGCTCAGCCTCGAGGCGTCGAGGGGCAGCCTCTGAACCTTAGGTCGAGCCCTCCCAGCCTGAAAGGGACAGCTGGCACAAATTCGGGAGTTGCAGGCGAAGCACGCCGACGAGCAGGAACAATTGCGCCTGCTCGAGCTAACCCTCGAGCAAGAACGGCGACCGCCCGGCGGTAGCGCCCGAGCCAGGGCCCGACAGGTCAACCGGTAGATCAACGAGGCTGGGGCACCCGAGCAACCCGCCAACCATTATCCCTGAGCCAGCTAGAACATTGTCGCGGCGGCTATGCTCCTTCGCAATATGCCCGCGCCATCCAACTCGCAAGCTCGGCGGATACAACGCGAGGTCGAGGATCTTCTCCAAGTTGCTGTGGTCCAGCAAGCCGAGAGCTCAGCCTCGAGGCGTCGAGGGGCAGCCTCTGAACCTTAGGTCAAGCCCTCCCAGCCTGAAAGGGAGAGCTCGGTCGATCAGGGGCGGCCCCCCGACCGAAGAAGAAGCCGGCCCGAGAACGTATCAATGACGACTGCGCTCCCCGCGACGCGCGCCTTGACATTCTCGAGAACCGCAGGCGCAAGTACGGGGATGCCGAGGATCGAGGGTACAGCGCCCATCGTGGAGGGTGTTACGACAGCGACGAAGATCGACGGGCCCCGGAGCCACCGGGTCCCCGAGTCTTCAGCAGGACGATCCGCTGCGCCCAGCTGCCCGACAAGATTCGACCCCCCATGAGCATCGTCAAATACAACGGCGAAACCAATCCCGAGCTCTGGCTAGCCGACTTTTGGCTGGCTTGTCAGGCGGGCGGGGCACGTGACGATCACATCATCATATGCCACCTTCCCCTGTTCCTGTCCGACACCACATGTAGGTGGCTCGAAGAGCTTCCCCTGACCAGATTTGCGGCTGGGTCGACCTTGTTTGGATCTTCGAGGGGAACTTCAAAGGTACCTACGTGCGTCCCGGGAACTCCTGGGAACTGCGCAACTGCAAGCAGAAACCAGGGGAGTCTCTTCGCGACTTTGCTCGATGATTCTCCAAGCTCCGCACCAAACTACCCCACATCTCCAATCTCGACGTCATTCTAGCATTCGTTGCAGGTACAACCTGCACGGACCTAGTTCGTGAGTTGGGGCATAACCGCCCCGACACCGTCGACGAGCTCATGGATGTGGTCGCCAACTACGCGGCCGGCGAAGAGGCGGTCGGTGCCTTCTTCAGCGACGGGAAGGACAAGGGAAAGGAACCGACAGCTGACGACACCGGAGGCTCGAGCAAAGGGCCAAAGAGAAACAACAAGAAGAAGAAAAATCAGCAAGGCAAGCGTGAGGCTACAGAAGATGATCTCGTCGCAGCAACCGAACGCAAAAGACCTCGAGGTCCCCCCGAGGGCGCCATCTTTGACAAAATGCTCGAGGAGCCTTGCCCATATCACAAGGACGGGGCAAAGCACAAGCTTAAGGACTGCTGCATGCTTCGAAAGCACTTTGAGCAAGTAGGCGTGAAGAAAGGTGACAACAATAAAGACCAAGGCGACGGTGAGGGAGACAACGGGGAAGACGGAAAATTCCCTGAAGTCTATGACTGCTACATGATCTACGGGGGCCCCTCGACCTAGCTCACGCCTTGACAGCGCAAGCGGGAGCATCGAGAAGTCTTCTCCGTCCGAGTCGTGACACCTCACTACCTCGATTGGTCTGACGCGCCCATCACGTTCGATCGCAATGACCATCCGGATCGTGTCCCCAACCCCGGGGCCTATCCGCTCGTCGTCGACCCAATCATCATTAACACCTGCCTCTCGAAGGTCCTCATGGACGGCGACAGCAGCCTGAATGTCATCTACCTCGAGACCCTTGACCTCCTAGGAGTCAAGAGGTGCCAACTCTGACCCAGCGCCGGGGGATTCCATGGCGTCGTGCCAGGGAAAAAGGCCCTCCCCGTCGGCCGTATCGACCTTCCTGTCTGCTTTGGCACCCCTGCCAACTTTAGGAAAGAGACCCTCACCTTCGAGGTGGTCGGGTTTCACGGAACGTATCACGCTATCATCGGCCGACCGGGCTACGCGTAGCTCATGGCGATCCCGAACTACACCTACCTCAAGCTCAAGATGCCAGGACCCAAGGGCGTCATCACCGTCGCCTCCTCCTACGAGCACGCGTACGACTGCGACGTCGAATGCGTCGAGTATGGAGAGGCCGTCAAGCAAAATGCCATGATAGCCGTGACCCTCGAGCGCCTCGCCGACGAGGTGCCAGATCCCAAGCAGCACACCAGCAACTTCGAGCCGGCACAAGACACCAAGAAAGTCCCCCTCGACCCGAGCTGCCCCGGCGAGAAGGTGCTAACGATCAGCGCCGACCTCGAGGGCAAATAGGAAGCCGTGCTCATTGACTTTCTCTGCGTGAACGCCGATATGTTTGCATGGAGTCCTTCGGATATGCCGGGCATACCGAGGGAAGTCGCCGAGCACGCCTTGGAGATCCGGGCCGGGTCTAGACCGGTGAAGCAACGCCTGCGTCGCTTCGACGAGGAGAAGCGCAGGATCATCGGCGAGGAGATACACAAGCTTTTGGCAGTTGGATTCATCAAGGAGGTCCATCACCCCGAATGGTTAGCTAATCCCGTGTTTGTTAAGAAAAAGAATGGAAAAATGTGGATGTGTATTGACTATACTAGTTTAAACAAAGCATGTCCCAAAGTTCCATTTCCTTTACCACGCATTGATCAAATTGTTGACTCTACCGTGGGATGTGAAACTGTCTCGTTCCTCGATGCTTATTCCGGCTACCACCAAATCAAGATGAAAGAGTCCGACCAGCTCACGACTTCCTTCATCACACCTTTTGGCATGTACTGCTACGTCACCATGCCCTTCGGCCTTCGAAACGCCGGGGCGACGTATCAGCGGTGCATGCTCCACGTCTTCGGTGAACACATAGGCGACACGGTCGAGGCCTATGTCGATGACATCGTGGTCAAGTCCAGAAAAGTGGACAACCTCATCCACGACCTCGAAATTGCGTTCGGGTCCCTTTGAGCCAAAAACATAAAACTCAACCCCGAGAAATGTGTCTTTGGAGTGCCTCGGGGCTTGCTCCTCGGATACAACGTCTCCCAGCATGGGATCGAGGCCAACCCCGAGAAGGTGGCGGCCATCATGCGAATGGGGCTGATTCGGGATCTCAAGGGCGTGTAGAAGGTCAGGGGCTGCCCCGCGGCCCTTAGCCGTTTCATCTCACGTTTAGGGGAGAAGGCCATGCCTCTGTACCGCCTCTTGAAAAAATCCGAGCGATTCACATGGACCACGGAGGCCGAGAAGGCTCTCGACAAACTCAAAGGCATCCTGACATCCACCCCGATTCTCGTCCCTCCTCGACCAGCGACGTCGACTGAACCGCCCGAGCCCCTCCTCCTCTATGTCGCTGCAACCACTCAGGTGGTCAGCGCGGCCATAGTGGTTGAGAGGCAAGAGGAAGGGCGCGCCTTGCCCGTCCAGCGGCCGATTTACTTCGTCAGCGAAGTGCTTTTGGAAACAAAAATCCGCTACCCACAGGTGCAGAAGCTGCTCTACACCATCGTCCTTACACGTCACAAGCTCCAGCACTACTTCCTCAGCCACCCGGTTACCGTGGTATCTTCGTTCCCCTTGGGGGAGATCATCCATAACCGGGAGGCCGCTGGAAGGATTGCTATGTGGTCGGTCAAGCTCATGGGTGAGACCATCACCTACACACCGCGGAAGGCCATCAAGTCCCAACGCTGGCAGATTTCATTACTGAGTGGACCGACACTCAGTTGCCGCCGGTTCAAATCCAAGCCGAGCTGTGGACAATGTACTTCGATGGGTCGCTCATGAAGACAGGAGCAGGCGCGGGCTTGCTCTTCATCTCGCCCCTCGGAGTCCACATGCGCTATGTCATTCGCATCCACTTTGCCACTTCTAATAACATCGCGGAGTACGAAGCTCTCATCACTGGATTACGAGTTGCCCTTGAACTCGGGGTCCGACGCCTTGACGTTTGAGGTGACTCACAACTAATCATCGACCAAGTGATGAAGGCCTCGAACTGCCATGACGCCAAGATGGAAGCCTACTGTAATGAAGTGCGCAAGTTGGAAGACAAGTTCCACGGCCTCGAGCTTAGTCATATTGCTTGACGATACAACGAAGCCGCGGATGAGCTTGCAAAAATCGCATCGACTCGAGGTACAGTCCCTCTGGACGTATTCTCGAGGGACCTCTTCGAGCCCTCCATCAATTTGGGCTCGGGGGCTTGCGCTACGCCCTCGAAGCTTCACCCCATGACCTCGACAGGGCCCCCTCGACCGGGGCCCAGGTTATGGAGATCCAGGGGACTCCTCCTCCGTCGGGCCCACCGCCGGATTAGCGAGCCCCTTTCCTCGACTGCCTCATTCGGGGAGAGCTTCCAGAGGACCGGACCGAAGCTCGTCGGATCACGTGACGGGCCAAGTCCTACGTCATCTACGGTGATGGCAAGGAACTCTACAGGCGAAGCCCCTCAGGCGTTCTTCAGCGCTGCATTACTATCGAAGAAGGCAGGAGGCTCCTCGAGGACATACACTCGGGGGCCTACGGCCATCACGCAGCGCCAAGGACCCTCATAGGCAATGCCTTCCGACAGGGTTTCTATTAGCCGACCGCCATTTCCGATGCCACGAACATTGTCCGCTAGTGCAAAGGGTGTCAGTTTTACGCCAAGCAGACGCACCTCCCAGCTCACGCCATACAAATGATCCCCATCACCTGGCCGTTCGCGGTCTGGGGGCTCGATCTTGTGGGGCCTCTCAAGAGGACAACCAAAGGGTACACGCACCTACTCGTTGCCGTTGACAAATTCACCAAGTGGATCGAAGCCCAGCCTATCGGCAACATCCGCTCCGAACGGGTGGTCAAGTTCTTCACCGACATCATCCGTCGCTTTGGCGTCCCAAACATCATCATCACGGACAACGGCACACAGTTCACCGGCAAGAAGTTCTTGGATTTTTGCGATCGCCATCACATCCGTGTGAATTGGTTCGCGGTTGCACATCCTTGAACTAACGGCCAGGTCGAGCACGCCAATGGCATGATTTTGCAGGGCCTCAAGACAAGAATCCTCAACCGCCTCAGCAAGCACGGAAAAAAATGGGCCGCGGAGCTGCCTTCGGTCCTATGGAGCTTAAGGACAACACCTAGTCGAGCCACGGGGTTCACCCCATTCTTCCTGGTCTATGGGTCCGAGGCCGTCCTCCCCACTGACGTTGAGTATGGTTCCCCTCGACTAAAGGCATACAACGAGCAAAGCAACGAAGAAGCCCTCACAAATGCCGTCGACCAGCTCAAGGAGGCTCGAGACATGGCACTAATTCACTCCGCGAGGTATCAGCAGAAACTTCGACACTACCACGACAAGCACGTGCGCCCAAGGGACTTCCAAGTTGGAGACCTCGTCCTACGTCGACGACAGAGCAACAAAGGACGTCACAAGCTGACCCCGCCATGGGAAGGCCCATACATCGTAGCTGAGGTGCTAAAGCCCGGGACGTACAAGCTCGCTAACGACAAAGGCAAAATCCTCACCAACGCATGGAACATCGAACAGCTACGTCATTTCTACCCTTAGGGCACCAATGTCCTCGTACATTCTCGCATATTTTGTACATTTTCACATGGCAAATGTAAGGAGTACTTTCGATTATAAGTTCAAACTTGTTATTGTACATGCAAGAGGTAGCCTCGACCCTGCCTCGCCAGAGTCGAGCCTCCCTCGATGGCTAATGGGGGGAACCCCCTAAGTTCCTAAAAATACGAACATTTTTTTTAAAATTCGAGCGTCCCCTTTCACTTCGTAACTAAGTTGAAAACGCCTCGAACTCCCTAGGGGTCAAGGGCTATCGAGCCGGAGCTCTCCTACGCCTCTGGGCTACGGTACCTCCACTTGCTCCCCCCTCGAGGGATACGAACCTGCGTCGAACACTTAGTGAAAAGCAAAAGTCAGGCGATCAGAAATTGAGCGCCTCTTCTTTCTCATGCCTCGATACGCTTCACGACTAAGTAGAAAACGCCTCAAACTCCCTAGAGGGTCGAGGGCTGTCGAGCCGGGAGCTCTCCTACACCTCTGGGCTACGGTACCTCCACTCGCTCCCCCCTCGAGGGATATGAGCATGCGTCGAAAACTTAGTCAAAAAAGCAAAGTCTAGGTGAAAGAAAGAAGAGAAGGCTTGAAAGTAAAATGACAAATTGCATTACGATAGATGCATTAATGTTCAAAAAAGCTTTCGAAGCCACATTGAATATAAGTTATAAAAAACTAACTTATTACACGGGCATCTCCGCCCAGCCTTGCCCTACAGGCCTACTCCGTCGCCGCCCTCCTCGACGCTGTACCCTTCATCCGGGGGGAGGACTTCGTCCTCGAACAACTTCGCTAGCGCTCCCCCCGGCCTCTCGGCGTCACTGATGAGCCCTCGGCATCGCTCCTCGTTCTCGATGTTGGTCTTCGAGATATCAGGAATGAAGCCTTGGGCGACCACGTCCATATCAAAGACGAAGCCGAAGGAGACCACCGCCAGCGCCCGCTTCACACCGGTATGAAGCGCCTCCCGCACGCGATCACAAAGGGTGGCGTCGAGGTAGTAGATCCGGTCGATGAGCGCGGCACCCGGGATGTCTTCTTCAGCACCCTCGACGGGCCCGACCTCCCAGGAGGCATAGAGTCTGTCAAGGGCAACCCGGAGCCGGTCGAGAAGCGCCCCCTCCGCTGCGAGGCTCTCCTACAGCGCCGTGGTGGCGGTTTGGGTAGCGAGCAGCTCGGACTCGAGGCCTGAAACACAAAACAAGAGTTAGACAAACCATACAAAAAAAAGAGATCAAAAGCTCTTCAAGGAACTCACCAGCACAGCGAGTCTCGAGGGCGCGGCGATCCCCCAGCACGGCATCGCGCTCCCCCGAGCCTCGTCTCGCTCCCGCTGGGCCTCCTTGAAGGCCCGGGTCACCTCCGTCTTCTCGCAGCAGAGGGTCTCGAGGGCGCCACCAGCCAAGATGATGGCTTGCTCCTTCTCTTGGAGGGTAGCCTTCATCGCCCCGAGCCGGGTTTCCAGGCTAGCGGCTTGGTTCTTCTCCTCCTGGGCCAAGGCGGAGAGGATGTTGCGCGCCGTGGAGACTTCAGCAAGATTGGCCTCGAGCGAGCGGATGCGCTCCACGAAGCCTTGAGCCTCCCCCACGAGTAGCTCGATGCGCTCCTGGGCTCGGATGCTCTCGCCCTTGGCCCCCTCCGCTTCGGCCTTGGCCGCGTCAGCTTCCTCCTTGGCACGCTTGAGCTCCTTCTTGAGTTGGGCGGCTTCCCTCGAGTAGCCTCGGCGTCTTCCTTCGCCCGAGCGGCCTCCTCTTTGGCTTTGGCAGCCTCCTCCCTGGTCCGCTTCAGCTCCTCCTCGATCTCGGCCACCCTGCCCTGCGCAGAGCGACCGGCTTTGAGTTGGTGAAGCACTTCCTCCCGGCTGTTGAGCGTTTCATGGAGGAAGTCTGACTTGGAGTAGGAACGCCTCCGCACCTCCTGGGGATAAGAAATCGAGGGTTAAGGCATTTCATACGAAAGAACTCAACAAACTGCATATGGTCTACACAGGGACTCACCGTGAGGTTTCGGTCGAGGCCTTCGGCGAGCTCGACGCCCAACTTCAGCAAGTGCTGTAGCCACGCCCGGGACCGTTCGGCGTCCTCCCAGTACTTGACTTCCGCCGGGTCGTCCATCTCGATACCCGGAGCGCTGGAGTCGCCAAGCTCCCGGAGTATGATGTGCTTCTTGCCCCAATGTGGAAGGACTGTCTTGACCTTGGTTCGCGCCAAGGACTCGATCTCGTCCACCACATCGCGTGGGACACCGTAACGCATGGCCAACTCCACCGGGGTGCGAAACTCTGATGCGGCGCCGGCATCCCTCAGCCCGAGGTCGGAAGTCGACCTCCTCGTCGACCCAGAAGCCGTCGTCTCCTCCGGCTGCTCCGTCGACAGTTGCGACGGCTGGCTCGATGCTGCTTCTGGCACCTTCGGAGGCAGCGGAGGTGTCGAGGCCGTCGCTTCCCCCAACGCCACGTCCTGTGGCGCCGGTAGGTCCACCATCGACGCATCTTCCGGTGGGTTCGCTACCGAGACCTCCTCCGACTGCACCCCCGGCAGCCGCGGGACCGTCGACGCCTTTGACGCCGTTTCTTCTTCGGCCAGCTGCTCGTCCAGAGTGATCACGGACACCCATTGCTTGGGCAGTCCCGAAGTCTCCTCTGCCTCAGACGTCTCGGGCGGCTGCTGCGCCGGCGGGTCCAGCAGCGCCGTGTCCCCCGGTGGCGTCTGCTGCGCCTACTGATGCTGGGGCTGGCCTCTAGTTTTCTCCTCCTCTTCCCGCTGCTCCAGCAGCTCCTTCTCCCCCTCCTGCGGCCACGGCAGCTCCGCTTCTTGCAGGGCCCCCTGCTCCTGTTTCCTCTGGGCCTCGAGCTCGCGTAGCCCCGCCGGCCAGGGTCTCCGCTCTCCCGTCGAGGGGGGAAGGGCTATGGTCTCCTCACCCTCGAGGTCGACGACGGCTACCTCCTTCCCCGGCTCGTGGCCCTCGGGGGTTCCCGCCTTGGGTACGGGGATCGAGGCCACCGGTCGGCCAGGAGTGGAAGCTCCTGACGTCGGGGCTCCGCCCCCTAGCACCGGGCCGAGCTCGAGGACCATGGACGACGACATCAAGGAGGCGCGCCCTCCCTCTTGCGTCCTCCCTGGCTCGGAGTCGCCACCCGTCACGGCCCTCGAGACGCTCGACCCTGCAGCAAGAGCGGAACTCGTCAGCCTACCGCGCGCCATAGCTCTGAGGGCTGAGGACAACCACATGCCTTCCCACAGAGCCAAGGGCCTCGACGTCGCACCTGTGACCGGGGCCTCCATCTTCGCAGCTGCGTCCACCTTGAGCCGCTTAGCCGGCGCAAGAGACGCCTCCTCGATTTGGCGCTTGGGCCTGGATGGGAAGCAGGACGGTAAAAAGCTTATCAAACTATGCAAGGAGAATGCAATGGAAAAGAATCGAATCAACAACGCTTACCCAAAGGGGATAGAGGCCCTTCGGGTCCCCCTCGAACCGCCAGCAGATCTCGAGACCCCTCCCGAAGCCGAGCTCTTCCTGGGGCTGAGGCTGCTCGAGGCCATCGGTGGGGTCGCCGCGCCTCCCTGCTCCGACGGGGCCTCCTTAGCACGGCTCTGCTCCGCCCGCGCCGACGACCAGGACCGAGTTTCTCGGGTCGAAGTGGGTGGGGTCCCGCCTCGAGTACGACGGGAGGGGGGTGAACCCCCTCGAGTCGAGGCGTCGGCCCACCTTTTCCTACGCCGGTGCTCCGAGGCCGACGCCACCGGCTGGGGGGCGCGCTCCTCCACCGCCTCCTCCTGCACCAAGGGGCGGTCAGCATGGGAGGAACCCGACAAGATGCGCTCGAGACACCCCGCCACCCCCTCGACGTCATCGTTATCATCGTCAGCATCATTTCATCTCCCTTGGACGAGGGAGACTTCTCCTTTGGGAGCCCGTCGCACCTCCGCTGAGCGCGGCGCCTCGCAAGCCTTTCGCGCTCCTAGAGCTTCTTGGCCTTCTTCTTCTCCTCTTCGTCCTTACACCACTTTTCTTGCTGGGTGGTGAAGCGTCTTACCTAACGATCGGGAGCGTCCTCCCTCAGCGGGGGCCTCGATCTCCGGTAGTCGATTCTCCCCTACACGAAAACGTTTAGTCACAAGAACAAGAAAAGGGGGCAGAATGAAAACGCGAAAGGCACGGGTCGGGGCACTCACCAGGTCGAGGCAACCCTCCTCCGGCCGCATGGGGAGGCGGTTGACGTTTTCCACCCTGAACGAGCCCGTGACCATGCCCTTTACCTGCGTAACGACTTTCGCGGCGGATGGCTTCTCGTCGGACATCCGGCACCTCTCAAGAACCTCGGGCGCCGTCAAGGGGAGCATCTCGTCCAACTGCAGCGGGTGCTCCATCAAAGGGAGCACCCGTCGACCGTGGAAGGCTGAGACCACCACACCCGCCGTCAGGCCCGCCTCTCGAAGGGCCTTCATCGCGGCGACGAGGGGACGAAGTCGACGCTGAAGATCTCCCACGACACCGTGCGGCCAGTTGAATGGACGCTCGGTGATAAGCCTCCCGGTGTACAGCGGGACGTAGCCACCGTCGTTGCGAAGGTAGAACCACTGCTCGTCCCACCGGGAGAGGTTGGACATCAGCCCAGTGGGGATATACTCGCGTAGCTCCTCTGACTTTTCGGTCTTCAACATGAAGTTGAGGCACCCCGCTCTTATGATTCGCCTTACTCCTGGCGCCACCGGGGAGGCGAACCACTCCCCCTTGTAAAGATGGAGCCACAGCTCCTAATGTGGTGCCATCCCAAGGTAGCCCTCGCAGACGGCCACGAAGATGGCGGCGTTGGAGATGGCGTTGGGGGAGAAATGTTGGAGCTCGATGCCATAGAAGTTTGTCAACCCCCGCATGAACTCGCTCGGGGGTACGCCGAACCCATGCCGATGATATTTGAGGAAGCTCACCACATAGCCCTCCGACGGGCTTGGCTCTTGGTGGTTCCTCGGCGGTGCAATCCACTCCGGCCGATTTGGATCGGTGACGGGGCGGAGAAGTCCTTCTCCCACCAGCTCATTCAGCCTTTGCCGTGTCACGGTCGACGGGCGCCATGGTTCGGCGGGCTAGAGGACGGGAGCCATGGCAGCAGCGGCAGCACAGATTCGCTCGGTGGACGTGGCGGCGGCAGCAACAACACGAATCTCTTCGACAGACGGACGACTGGGAAGGTTCCCAATTGCGATTGTTTTGCTCTAATGAGACCGCCTCCGGGCCACCAGCCGACCTCTATCGAAGGAGGAATGGGCTCTCACTTGGATTTTCCCGTTACCAGCTCACTGAGAACTTCGTGGCTCGCCCTATCGAGGGTAGTCCGATGCTTCTCGCCTAACGTCCGATCGAAAGGACTCATGAGATGAATGCCGAGGCCGGCAACGCCCCAGTCGCACGAGGCTCGGGAGCTCGACTGTGCCCGGCACCCCTCGACGAAAGAGGGTCAAAAATCCCCGAGGGCTCGGCGTCCCGACGCACCCCTCGGTATAGCGCTGCAACTCCAGTTCAGGCCTGTACCCGACTGGATAAGCGCCCCTCGACCAAAGACAAATGAAGCCCTCACAGGAGTCTTCTGACTCCTATGAGGCCTCGGGGGCTACCCCCGCGGGGGTCGCTCGCGGGCCCCCATGGAAAGATTCGAATCACATCCCGTTCCCAATTCTTGACTCCCTACCCGAGTGCCATCACTCGCGCAGGGGCTCGGGGGCTACTGTCGTTACCCAGGAAATGGGCACCCCAAACCCTTGGTTACCGGGCTAAACCCCTCAAAATCAACAACACGAACCCTCCAGTGACCTCCCATGATTAACGTTCGAAGGCCCGCAAGCTAAAGCATACTGGGTTGACCCACGAACGGACTACGGTGGCCCAAAGCCAAAGCCTGCTCGAGGGGCTACCGAGCGGACTGGGACTGTACACTCGAGGGTACGATTCGGGCGACCCCTCGAGAACGGAACTTCGCCCGGCGAACGAGCCTGCCCTTGAGGACAGAACCTCGCCCGACGAACGAGCCCGCCCTCGAGGACAGAACTTCGCCCGACGAACGAGCCTGCCCTCGAGGACGAAACTTCGTTCGGGCGAATGGGCAGCCCTCGAGGACAGTGCACCCCTCAGCTACCGACTCTCCCGTACGGATCCAGATGCATTTAATGCGTTTTACCTACCACCGCCTAACCATATGGCCATAGTTACGGTAACAGTTGTGGGAGTGCCGGTCAAATCTTGCTTTTACCGCCCATGCCCCAGAATCCCGCGGGTCGTACTTCGCTGTTGCGCCATACCGAGCACTATGCCCCATCTTGCACCCCCTCGAGACGCATAAATCAGCACGTTTCCCGCATTTCCCGGGATTTGACTTTATCCGGTGAGGCTCGACCCCTTCGACTTGACCTCCTCGATTCGAGCCAAGTCCTCGACCGCCACCCCTCGACTTCATCGAACGAACCCTCGAGCAGGACTCCAACGACTCTGGGGTGCACTTCAACAACTCCCGACGCGACGGCTGCAGGGCCTCCCATACCGATGTACATCACTACAGCAGCACCGACGTGATCGGCCTCAATGCCATGCGTCACCAGCCATGCGAACTCTAAATATATGTACCCCTATGCCCCTCCTTCACCTATAAAAGGAGGCGCCAGGACATTAGGAGGGGGAACGAGAGGATCTAGAGCATAGAAACGCTAAGGCTTTAGATCACAGATCAATACCGTGAGACAGTGTAAGGTCGAGAGCTAGGCGTCCAAAACGCCCAAGCTCCACCTCACGCTCCTCACACCCGCTTGTATTTTCCCCTGTACTAGCACTTCGGTGCAAGATAACACGAACTATCCTCCCCCCGCTGGACGTAGGGCCTTCTTTGCCTAAACCAGGATAAATCGCCGTGTCCTTCTTGCATCACCCACCGGATTAAGGGAGCACGCAATTACAAATATTACTCATTGGTGTTAACCCTCCGGGGGTCGAAACACCGACAATCTACATAATCCATAGCTAGAGTTGTGCTTGATTAGAAGTAATGTAAGACTCCCATGCTCTCCCTCTTCACTACTCGATCATTTACTTATATATGAGTAGAACCTCTTTAGTGTCATCCTATCTTGAATATCGCATGACCCACTTTAGTCTAGTTGGTACACTAGTTAGTGGACACATGATGGTTCATTGTTTCCCTATGGATAAATACAATACCCTGGAATACTCCTGGGTGAAATGCTATAATGATATTCTGTGCGCTTGCGGAATCTTCTCCAAGAGTCATAAGAAGCATTTCTAGCACCATTGCCAGGGACTAACAAACCTAGTAGCGACGTTAAGAAATGCCAACAAGCATTTTTGGCGCCGTTTTCGGGGAAGCAATTGGCGTTAAGATTTTGATATTGATCTTGATGTCTGCTAACTTAGTTGCCACTAGTTTTTGTGGGTAAAACATTTGTCACAAGCCCAGGGTGCCTGATCATTCTTGAACAATTAAACCACCACCCTACCATCGTGTAGATAGGTATGTGTGCACACTAATTCTGTGCAGATGGAGAAAAGGTCACCCTCAAGCTGAAAGAAAATCATCATATGTGTGATGGAGCGAATATGATTCAATCACAGATTGTGAGTGATGAATTGATCAAGGTATGAGAGAACCAACCCAAAAACATTTTATGCATTCTAATTTTATTTCCACCACTGCATGTTTGTTAAATTCATCATATATCTAGATTTGCATGCATATCACTCTTTTAATTTCTTTAAACCATGGCATGTTTGATTGATTATATTCATTCACCAGATTTGTATTACCTTGCATTAAAAAAACTTTGGTTCTCTGATTCATCATTCAATGCTCACACATCAGTTTGAATCGTCTCATGTTTTCATGCTTCTTTCTATATTAGTATGTTTTAGTTTGGGAGTGTTAGTTATTGTGTAATGATCATACTTCCATAGCTTTTTAAATTAAGCATGGTGCTTAGGTTAAATAGCCTACCCTAATCAAATTAAACATGGTGTCTAGTTTGATTATTGAAGTAAAACTGCTTGTGTAGACATTGGTTTTGTATCTGGCTAACCTCTGCAGGAAATTGACAATTTGAGTGGGTAAGTATTTGAGATGAATTCAATCTAGAACTCATGCTCTATGTATCCCATATTTAATTCTTGCACAATGTTTTAGTTCGTGCATGTTCAGTTTCCAACAAAATTGTTTTTCTTTCATGCATAATACATTAAAACAACAATGTTGTTTTAATTCTTATGCATAAAAGGAAAACAATTTTATTAGAAACTAAACATGCACGAACTAGAACTCCTACAAAGTCTAGCACTAGAGACGAGTGTCCAACTCCTACAAACACATCTTCAAGGATTCCCTTGGGGTAGGACAATGATTGATATGAAAGCTGCAAACACATGGTTGTGTACAACAAAGGGTTACCATGAATTTTCTCATATATTACCTTAGGCATAATGTTGAAACTTGCTCCTAGATCACAGACAACTTCTTCAAACTCATGATATCCAATGTGGATGGGGAGGACGGGTCTTCCTGGATCTCCTTTCTTTTTTGGATACTTGCCATCTTGCCACCACTGTGGTCTTGGTGGAGCTATGAAGTACTCTCCTGCACTGAAAGTGTCTACAAGATTCATAGTTTCTAATTCTTCCAGATTCCTAGGAATCTTATGTTTTTTGGTCACAGGTATTGAAGCTGCTAACTGAGAGAGTTGTGATTCCATCATCTTATTAAAGCTAAGTTGATTCTTTGTGGCAGAAGTAAAGCTATCCATTCTATTGTTTATAGTTTCAAGAACTTTATCATTGGAAGCTATCTTTTTGAACCTATTCTAAATAATTTTATTTTGAGTAGCAATCATATCTCTCAAAGGTGGTTGGCTGAAGTTATTACCTTGGTAGTTACCTTGGGGGTTACCTTGATAATTACCTTGGTAATTGGGCCTTTGTTGATTCCACCCTTGATTCTGTTGGTTCCATCCTTGAGTCTGTTGGGGACAAAAATTGGGGTTGTTATTGATGTAGTTGAAATCTCCTAAGACTTTAGGAAAGTTGCTTCCCATGTGGCCAGTGCTTCCACACTCTTTACAAGTCATGCGAGAGTCTCGGATGTGCATAACTTCTTTTGTGGATCTCATTCGTCAAGCTTCTTCATGAGCAGGTCCATCTTAGCAGACAGCATGTCTACTTCTTTGATTTGATGCATTCCTCCTCTCTTGCGTGGTTGAGTGCGTTCTTCATTCCATCCCCGGTTAGAAGCTATCTTTTCCATAAGAGCGGTTGCCTCACGAATAGTGAGTGACAAGAATGATCCTCCTGCAGTAGCATCAATATTCTCACGGGCACTTGTAGTGAGCCCATGGTAAAATATTTGCATAAGTAACCAATCTTCCATCCCATGGTGAGGACATTCTGCAATGTAATCTTGAAAGCGCTCCCATGCCTCAGGGACAGATTTGTCATACTGCTGCTAAAAAGTTAAGATCTTTACACGTAGGGCATTCATCTTGCCTACGGGAAAGAACTTTGCTAGGAAAGCAGTGGAACAGGCGTAGAACCATTGCTTCGCCCTTCCCAACAGTGAGAATGGGAATAGGCGGAATAGTGTGGCATCTCTTGAGACTCATTTAATGTTGAAGGTGCTACAAATCTCCAGGAAGTGTTGGAGGTGAGCATTGGCATCCTCATGTGCTTTCCCACAAAACTAGTTGCCTTGCACCATGTTGAGCAAAGCTGGCTTGAGTTCGAATCCATCATCTCCCACATTGATTGTTGGTCTAGTCCTGATATTGGGAGTTGTTGGAGCAGAGAATTCATGGAGAGTCTTGTCAGCCATTGCTTCTAACAACGGTGTTGAGCTACTTGCTGGTTGGTCTTCTGGAAAATTAGTTGGGATCTTTCTTCTTAGTTGTGCTTTAGCTCTTCTAATTATTGTTTCGGGATCATCGACTTAGTTTGCTAGTCGATCAAATCCAGTCATACATCACCTTGTATAAAATATTTACAAAACTCCAAAACGACAGGGTAAGCCTGTTTGAGTAAAGAGCAATAGTATGTCTCAATTATCACATGTGTAAGTTTCCTAGATATTCAATTTCCTTCTCTAGACCTCCATTGCCTTCCCCGGCAACGGTGCCAGAAATGCATGTTGGCATTTCTAACACCACATACGTTAACTTGTCATCCGTAACACGATGTAAGAAATGTGGTTGTATTTAGAATCTAAGCACTCTACATAAAATGAAATAAAAAGGTTATCCGCAAGTGCACAGGTAAATACTCCCGTTGTAGCATTTCACCTAGGAAAGTTTCAGATATTGTTATTTATAATTCACCACTAGGAAGGCAGAATGGAGGTATGGAGAATGAAGCTATAACTTACACTTGTTATAAGAGGTCTACTAGATCTTCTCAAAACATGGATCATATCATCATAATAAATAAGGATAATAATTCAACAAAGTCCAAAGGGGGTTCCACCGAGCATTTTCCTTCTTGGGTGTGATTCTAGAAAGAACTAGGAAATAAAGATACATAACTCCTAGAGTTGATTATAACTATAGGTCATTGAGCTACGTCAATTAGTACAATTACATCTAGGTATCATGGTCAAAGCAACCTCATATTCATACTCAAGAGACATTGTCAAGGTGGGTCATGAACATAGCAAGACATCACCCCACAACTTAAAGCCTTGCAAAGTCCTATATTCGGGGAGTGGACTATAGAGGACTCAATGAAGCTATAATAGTCACCTTTGTGATCTACCACATGGCCCGAAACATAGGGGCACACTCAGATAGACTTAATCTAGGCACCATGCCTACATTAATTCTACCACCCACCCCTTGTACTTTAGGATGAGCGCTATACGAACAAGAGCATAAACACCAAACTACTCCAACTAAACTAGACATATGACCAACATAGGCAATGAACATTATAGTTATGAATCTATTATTAAAACAAGTCATGGTGACAATTTAACTATGAACACGAACAAGAACAATAAACTAGAACACAACGAACTAGATGAACAAGACAATGAGACGATGAACTAGATGAACACAAAGAATAAGTAGATGAACTAGAAGATAAACACAATGAACTAGAAACACAAATAGATTAATACTGTTGAATACAAGTGAGAGATACAAGACATTACCAAGCCTCCTTATGACTAGATCTGGAGCCCAAGCGCTGCTTGCCTCCTCTAATTCCTATTCTTTATATTCTAGCTATGCCCTAGATGGTGGATGCTCTAGGTTATCCTTTCGAGGGACTACCCTAAACTGAATAATGATTATGATGATTGACTGATGCCTCCAGGGGGGTCGGCCCTTGCTTATATAGCCTAGTGGGATGAACCATGGCCCTTGGATCAAACCGACTTGAAACAATGGTTGAGATGCACTGTAGAGGTCGGTTGGAGGCCATCACGTGAAGGAGAGGCCACTTGAAAGTGGGCCTAGGCCGGCCGGCCCCACTTGGGAGCCGCTGGGCTTCCTCTTCAATCTCGTGTCTTCTAGTGCCTTCTACGTCCTTCTTGTGCCTCTTTCCAACCTGATTGCATAATGAGTCATGTCATGGATGGATTCTTTCCTTTCCCAGTTTCTGGATAAATCCCTAGAAAATATTATTTCACAGAGCTTTGGTACTCTATCAGTTTAGTCCCTGGTCTTGTGATGATGATGATAATTTCTACGGCCTTCTAGAGTCTTTTGAGTCATAATCATCGAGGACTTTCTCTCCGGTGCTCCAAATATGGCAAGCGATATGTCTGTTTCGATCATCTTGATGAGCTCTTCACAATGGTGTGCTTAGATTCCTTACTTGATATACTTTTATGATGAAATATTAAATATCCTACAAAACAAGTGAGAGCAACACAACTCATGGAACTCATTAGAATAAATCTCATGGTTAAAAATTAGAGTGAATGAACGTCAACACATGTTGATGGAGTGTCAAAGAGTGAAATCTTCTCTTGGATTGCAAGACTAGCATGCCCCTTCTTCTTGCTTCTCTTGCCACTCTCATCTTCACTTGAGGATGCATCACTCTCCCAAGTAACAACATGAGACTCATTCTTCTTCTTTTAAGAAGCTTCTTTCTTCTTCTTTTGTTTCTTGGCCTCTTTCTCCATGGCATCTTCATCACCACTATCATAGGGACACTTGCCAACAAGATGATCCTTGCTGTGACATCTAAAGCACTTCGTGGCGTGCTCACTCTTCTTGGATGAAGATGAAGATGAGGAATTCTTGCTTCCATTTCAGTGAGTCTTCTTCCTCAAGAGCTTGCCAACCTTGACAAATGGAGCACTCAATTCATCACCATCTTCATCACCCTTATTACTAGGCTAGCTTCTTCTTCACTTGATGAGTCTTACTTCTTCTTGCTCTTGCTCTTGCTCATGCTTTGACTCTTACTCTTGGAGGATGAAGCCTTGAATGCCAAGCTCTTCTTGTTGTCATCATCCTTCTTCTCACTTTCCTTCTTCTTCTTCACCAACTCTTCCTTCTCATGATCTTCCCTAAACTCATCATTGGCCATGACTTCTTGAAGCACTTGATTGGGAGTTGGCTTCTCCTTCATAGTGTCTTTACCATGATGGTCTTCAACATATCAAATCTCTTGGGAAGACAACTCATGAACTTGGTTGAGAATTGACTATCCTTGACCTCTTCACCAAGTGCCTTGAGCTCATTGATAATCACTTATAGCCGATGAAATATCTCCGACACACTCATCTTCCTTCATTGTGAAGCTAGCAAATTTCTCTTGAAGCATGTATGCTCTTGCCATCTTCACACTTATTGGCAATTCTTAGCGTCGCTTAAGTTAGGTTGTCGTCCCCAACACCGTGCCAGAACTGTTGGTTGTATTTATTATAAAGCACAGATAAATACTCCCATTGTGTCATTTCACCCAGGAAAGTTCCAGGTATCATTATTTATAATTCACCAATAGGAAGGCAAAATGGAGTGTGGAGAATGAAGTTATAACTTACACTTGTGATAAGAGATCTACTAGATCTACTCAAAACAGGGATCAAACATATCATAATAATAAAGGATAATAATAATTCAACAAAGTCCAAAGGAGGTTCCACCGAGCATTTTCCTTCTTGAGCGTGACTCTAGAAAGAACTAGGAAATAAAGACTGAATCCTAGGGTTGATTAGAACTATAGGTCATTGAGCTACATCAATTAGTGCAATTACATCTAGCTATCATGGTCATGACAACCTCATATCCATACTCAAGAGACATTGCCAAGGTGGGGTAGTAACAAAGCAAGACATCACCCCGCAACTTGAAGACTTTCAAGATCCTACATTCGGGGAGTAGACTATAGAGGACTCAATGAAGCTATAATAGTCACCTTCGCGATCTATCACATGGCCTGGAACATAGGGTACATTCGCAGATAGACCTAATCTAGGCACCATGCCTACGTTATTTCTACCACCCACCCCTTGTACATCAGGATGAGCGCTATACCAACAAGAGAATAAACAGAAAACTACTCCAAATAAACTAGACATATAACCAACATAGGCAATGAACATTATAATTATGAATCTATTATTATACTAAGTGTTGGCAAATCTTAGCGCAATCACCAAAGGTTGGTGACGGCGCCAGAAATGCCTGAGGGGTAATTCTAAGTCTATTGGATAATTTCACAAGCGCACAAAATATACTGCTGTAGTACTTTACCCGGGAGTATTCCAAGGTATCGTAATTTATATTTTCCTAGGGCAAAGCAGTAGCTAGGAATATTTAATAAAAGGGGATAGAGATCCTTGTGTCTACTAGAATCTAGTCTCACTAGTATAAAAAGGGGGTAAGTAAATAAAAGGGAAGGATAGGTAAATGATTACACAAATCCTAATCTAAAAACAACTGGTAGAGAGCTAGCTAGGTGGGAGGACAACGAGTGAGTAAAGGACTCCTATGTATCTTACTTTACTTTAGTGAACCTAATCCTAACAGATAGATGACTCAACTAGACTGGTGCCTTACTACTTGCTGTTGACGGTCCTTAACTGCCAATTTTCACCGTCATTATTGCATCAAAATGAGGACAACCAACAATACAAGTAGTGATTTATGTTTATAATTCACCTAGTTACACTTGTACTTGGAAATTTAATTGTATGTAGGAAAAATATCAAAAATGGATGAAAATAGAACATGGGAGAGAAGTGGAACGTGCCAAGGAAGCAACCCTGCCAGGGTTAGGGCGCCCGCCCTCGAACCCACGGTGGGTGCCCTGGTCACAGTGGTCGCCCTGGCCATGGTGGGCGGGCACCCTAGGGGTGACAGCCCCCGACCTTCGAGCAACTCAACCTAGGTGAGGGCGCCCGTCCTGACATCCACGGTGGCCGCCCTGGCCACGGTGGCCGCCCTATGGGTGACAGCTCCTGGACTCTCCCACGTCACCGATCCGTGACAACATCTTCCCACATCTCCCAACCGTCGAAACCAAGTCGGTTTGATCTAAGGGCTCCCGAGAGAAGTCACTTGGATTCATGGGCCCATTGTCATGCACTCAAGGAGGCTAAGTCGGTTGGAACCGACTCCAAACCGACTTATCTCTCATGCAACCGACTTGGGGGAGTGAGCCATCGTCGGTAGATCAAAAATCGATGCGAATGGACGGTATGTCCAGGGTGGCAACCCTGGCAAAGGCGCCCGCCCTGGACCCAAGGCGCCCGCCCCCGTGGCCAAAGCTACCGACCTCCAAAGCACTATAAATAGGTCCATCATCCTTCATTTGTAATACACACCAAGAAGGAGCTCTCTCTCTACTCTTCAATATGTAACTCTAGTAGTAGTTTTAGCGGGAGCTCTGTTCAAAGTCAGGAGGAAGTCTTCAGGAGTCGGTATAGCCTTGTACCACTCTGGTAACACTTTCCCTATTGCAATAAAGATATTACTTTCTTTGCAAGTACTTTTCCAAGTCTTTATTTCAAGTAATAGTCTTGTTCTTTATCTATGCTCTAGTTATAATCATGTTGGCCTTGTTTAGTGTGGTTATATCCTACGCGGGAACACCGCCCGGTTAAGGTGCCCTAATTAGTCATATGCGATTAGAGTAGTAAGTCTATAGATTGAGTGTGGTGCTTAGGCTATATGCTTACCTATGTTTGCTCCTAAATCTCCGTAGGTGGTAGCAATAGGTGGTTGCAGCCCTATTTGCCTGTGTAGTCTATCACGATAGGTTTAACCTGAGTAGAGCTCTAGGTGCTTTGTGTCAGAACCATTTGCTGTGGTGAGTTCCAAGCGGGTGCGCTCCAAAGTGCATATGAATCCCTCTATTTCCTAGTACATATATATCACAATAATCCATGGCTAGAGTTGTGCTTGCTTAGAAGTAACCTAAGACTCCCATGCTCTCCCTCTTAACTATTCAATCAGTTACTTATCTATGAGTAGAACCTCTTGGGTATCGTCCTATCTTGAATATCGCATAACCCACTTTAGTCTAGTTGGTACACTAGTTAGCAGATACATGATTGTCTGCTATCACTATCTTTAACCATTGCTTCCCTGTGGATAAATAAGATACCTTGGAATACTCTCGGGTGAAAGCTACAATGGTATCCGTGCACTTGCGAATTTATCTGTTTGCATTAACAAATACCAACACTTGCATGGTGGGGATAGGTGAGAAAGTAGGAGACAGAACTCCTACTAAAGCGGCTATACTCTTATGGGTGCCTTGCGTTTTAAGAACTAATCCGAACATGGTGAGAAAACCCTAATGCCACCCGGGACCTGTCACCTCTCGGGAGTGCGCTCACGAGCAATCCGTGCGGGCCAGTGGCAATCAAAGGTAAGACTAAGTCTGAGCACCACGCTTGCACTTACTCTTACAACTCTAACTAATGATCAGATAGCTAGAGCTCCTATGCAAGGTAGGACAATGATACACACACAAGGAGTTGGAAACAGGAAACCAATCCAACTAAGGCAACTATACTACTAAGACAAGCACACAACAAGACTATAAGAATATAGACTTGCACTAAGTAAATACTAAGTAAAGTAGCAAGAATAATATATTAATAAAAGGAAAGTCTTACAAAAGAGAAAAGGTACAAGAGCTATAGCAGACTCTCCAGAAGTCGACTCCGGAGACCCTGAGCTTTGCTCGACTCAACTCTAATTCCCACTCTAGACTTACTACTACTAATCTAGCTTGGAGCTTTGGAGCTTGAATAATGGATCAATGGATTGTGTGATGCTTTCCAAGGGTGGTGGCAGCCTCCTTATATAGGGGAAGGAGAGGGGGTGCCACGTCAGCGATCCGCATGCTCCTTGCTTCATCACCCTTGGATTTACTGACCTAGAAACTTCCTCAAATGGACGCTCATGATTGGACTTGGTGCATGACGGCATGCAGGAGGTCAATGGGAGGCCAACTGACTTTGGGGCCCACAAGGTGGGGGTCGGCCGACCCCCTCACTGGCAGGTGGGCCTAGCTAGAGCTTCTAGAAGATTTCCCCACCTGTCATGTGAAGTGGCTTGGTCGGTTTCCAAATATTTGTCATGTTGCTTGCTTCCTTATGGGCCCATGAATCCATGTGCAATGAGCTTGTGCCATGGGATGCAAACACAAGTTGATCTGAGGGCTTAATTGCACTCCAAGGAGCTTGACATGAATCATGCTCAAAGTTGAGCTTAGGGGGAGCTCAAGTGGGGGTCGGCCGACCCCCTCATTGGGTCCCACCAAGGTGAATTTTGTTGTTTCCTGAAATCACAAGCTAAGAGTACAAGTGGAACTAGTTATTGATAAAATATGCTCATGTTATGCTATTCTTCCTTGGAACTGAGGCCTGTTGATGGTGGTTTGAGTGTGGATTTTCATGGTATATCCACCATCAATAAGATCCCCCAAGCTTAACCTTTGCTCGTCCCGGGCAAACAATCAAACTTAGCCTCCGTGGATCAGGTATTGTTACTATGCCCACATTTCAATAGTACCATGTGCACAACAAAGTTCTTCTTCTTGAATGGAAAAATTAGCTATGAAAAATCACCCATATTACCTTAGTTCTCTATGGGGCTTATGGCTTTCCCTTTGTTTTGGGCGGTTGAAAGACAGAACAGTTTGACTTGAGCACTAACTTTCTTATTCCCAGCAAGTTTCATACCCGAGGTTTTACAGTATTTTTCAAAAGAAAACTTAATGTTCCTCATATGGTACTCTCATGTCGCTAGATTGGTGTATGATTCCTCACCAAGGCACAAGGTAAAATTGCCTTTCCTTAATTCATCATACTTCTAAAAAGGCTTATGTGGAGCTCAAGGTAGTGATAACAAGTGAGATAGCATACTTACTTGCATATGTTGCGAAGTCAAAGCTTGGATCCTTGAAGAGAAGTGTCATACCCCCAGATCAAGATGTGCAAGTGTGTGGTATATGATAGACTAGGTTGCTCC
>CM041635.1:21253438-21282233 GCA_023333625.1 Bothriochloa decipiens
TAGTTCGTCGCGTGGACAGCCTCGCGGTGCACTGCCTCTTCACCAGGCCACACAGCGACAAGTTATCAAGTTCGCGGATCCTACGAGAAGATCGGGCCATACAACTTGCTGCACGCGCTACCTAGGCGTGATCATATCACTAAGTCAAAAACCGAACCACAAGGAGATACAAGTCATACACTTTGATTGAGATGTGTAAGTATGTGGAATATGAAGGTGGATCCTAACTCTAAATATTTTTGGTACTCCATGCATTATGACTCTCTTTATTGGATGGATGATTTTTTTGGAGGAATATGGGCTGTAAAGGTACACACCTTCTTTTTTTGAATGGGGAATTTGAATTTTCTTCTCGTTGTTTATTGATCTTCTCATGCCCCTTGGCATGGATTTTTTTAGCATAGCCCCTATCCTTTATTTGGCATATGAAGAATGGAGAGATGTCATGATGGAAATGCATGGAGTAATTTTCTGGATGAGGAATGCCCGGCTCTCATGGTAGGAGTCGGCATTTTTATTTGGTGGAAAATGGTGCGCAACTCTTAGTGTAAGAGTTGGCATATATTTTTGGTGGATGGAAAAAATGCATATTGTGTGCAACTCTCAAGGTGAGTCGGCTTTTATTTGGTGGGTGCAAGTGAATCTCAATCATGGGCATATGATCATAATCTCACTAAGGTTACAACAATTTAACTCAACTCAATGTTCCACAAGTAGCATATGACTAAGGGTTTGCAGAATTCAAACATGTCATATGTCCTTGGTAGGCATTTCATAATCATTGAGGACTTTTGTTTTGAATATTTTTGAAATAAAACTCTAGATGTCAAGTCTCACTTAGAACAAAGTCATAGCACAGCCCATGTCACTATATCATATCAAGCAACAACTTAAACAAGATCAAGCATGTGCAACCCACTAGTTCAAGTTTTTAGGATGAGACATTTTTAGCTGATAAACCCAAACTTTGGAGAAAGCTCGATTATAAAGCAGGTACAAGAGAAATATAAAATAGAGCAACTATTCATCATCTCAACAAGGGTTGAACTAAATATTTTTTGGTCTTTTTAACATTTTTAGTTTTTTTGAACGCAAGAATGCTAAAAATTTAAATATGCTAAAAATAAATTAAAATTGTTTGGAATTAAATATGCAATGCACATACCTTTACGGGGTCCCTCCCCCAAGCTAGCTCATTGCGGAGGTCCTGGGTAGTACCCAGAGTACTCCCAGAAGGCCTTCTGCTGGTCATACTGTTGCTGGAGCCTTGCCTCTAGCTGCTGCTGCCACTGGTCTATCTGCTGCACGTGGGTATTGAGAGTGTTCTGGATATCATTGGTTTGCATTTGCATCTGTCCCATGCATGCATTGATGGCTTCTAGATCTAGGTTCCTTCGTGGTTGGACTGGTGGTGGTAGATCCCAGTTATCTGAATCTGCTTCTGGCCATGCTTCTGCTGTTGGTTGAAGTGGAGGTGATTCCACCCCGAGGCATCGTTTGGGTCTCGCATGTTCTGTGCGGCGTACCACCCTGCATGATAAAAAGGTTGGGCTAGTTCCTCCTGGTACTCTAGCTGCGCACTAGGTCCCTCCTCAGCTGTAACTCTAGGTGCACACGTGACAAGTCTTTCCTTGCGGGCCTCTTCCTTGGTCTTGAGTTCAAAGGTTAGTGAATCACAGTTATATAAATATAGACCCTGGCTAGATAACATGATCTTATTTATATAACCGAGAAAAATTACATGAATCTTATTATCCTTCGAAGTCAAGTGAAACATCCTTAAATTTTCCACGAAGGGAAAACTCACAGAATGGATAATAATGTGAAAATATAAGCTATCACATTATTATACAACAGTTGATGATCAAATCCATACATCAAAAAAAGAATATAAAATACTTTTTTTTGTTTTTAAAATAAGGATACAGATATGAGGATGAACAAGGGTCGAAGAAAATAGCAACCGTTCCCTGGCAATGACGCCAAAAAGCTTGTTGGTATTTCTTAGCGTAAGCAGATAAATCTGCAAGTGCACGGAGTACCATTGTAGCTTTCACCCGGAAGTATTTAGGGTATCGTATTTTCCACAGGGAACGAAGGTGTTTCTCCTAGCTAGTTCGCCCAAGGAACAACACAAGGGTAGAGATTGAAAGGGGGGTAGAGATGGATTCCTATAGCTTTAGGGTCCTTAGGATTGCATTGCAATACTCCAACCTGCTTACTTCGGGCACTGGAGCGCTCCTAGTCTGCCAAGAGATACCGACCTGTAGCTCTACGCCGCACCCGAACGTGGGGTATTACAAAGGACGGACGGGACTAGGTCACTCCCCGTCGCCTACCCCTCAACCGTGGGATGCGAGGCAAACGAAGGTAGCCTCTAGCCTAGACACCACGTCTACGATAGCGACTACTACTATAGAGTCAGCTAGGGACATCCGTCTTTATCAGGAGCCCTCTACTAGAGCATCCACCACGGGGACGGACGACGAACCCGTAAACAAGAGAAGGTCAAGCTAAGCTAAACAAAAGACCTTTATGAGCATGTAGGAAACATGAATACTTACTTAGCCAAGATCCCGTGAAGGAGCCAAGTAGAATATCCACAGAGGTACAAGGTTGGGGAGGTGCCGACAAGCCTGGTGACTCCCCGCTCACCCTCACATCTCGCTCTCTAGCTCTAGTAGCTACTAGGGCATAGCCTTATGGAGTGGTGCTCTAGCTCTAAGCTTGTGGTGGCTCTTCTCCCTTGAATGTTTTGATGAAATGAGAGGGGGAATGGCCCTCCCTTTATAGGTAGAGAGGAGGGGTTCCTTGGAAATGTGCCATCCCCACATGGAAAGGAGCAAACCGACCTCCATAGGGTGGTTTCACACCTTTCATGTAGAGTGCACACCAGAACTGACCTCCCCACGTCGGTTTGGACCCCCTGGTTGAAGATGGGCCTGTTTGGCCTCAGGAGTTGGGCACGCGCCCCTCCCCTGGCGCGTGACCCTGGTCTGGAATGAAGTCGGCCCAAATTTGATGGATGTGCTTGCCTTGGCGTCCTGAGTTGGCCCATGTGATGCACGTGCCCAGTTGGGCTGATTTGACGTGGGTTTTAGTTCAACCTCCTCTCTTCTGGGCTCTGGCGACTAGGCCTTCTTAGTCTGGGCCTTGGCTGCATGGTGGACCAGCCCTGGTTTGGTCCTTGGCCCAAATATGATTAATGGCTAGGCCTTCTTTATCTTGTTTTGATATGGGCCAAAGTAGGATTAGTTATTTCTTTTATATTTCTCTACTTTTAGCCTACTTTAGGCATATTTCTGTATAAGCCCTACAAAACAAGTGAAACACCAAAACTTGCAGAAATTGTTAGCATAAAGCCCTGTTCACTAAGTTTGGTGTGCCTTTTATATTCTTATTAGTGGTATAAAAAGTGAGTTAAGGATCGCCAACAATTGGAACACGTAAAACCGAGGGGAGATGAACAATCCATACCCTCCCATACACCCATCCAAGGATTTGGAACCTTGTCCAACCTCCAGCGTCATGTCATAGGAGTTGATGAAGACGATCTCTTCTCCAGGAAGAAGATGAACCCGTGAGGAAGATGAAGACGATGTTCCCAGTAACTCAAGGAAGAAGACGACGACGAATGGCGGCATTGATTTGGGCAGTCGCATAGACGCTCCCCAAAAACCTAATTGCTGATCCCCCGTGCAAGGTCTCGAACGGCAAGGGCTTCGGAGGCACCTGCCCTCTCACTTCTCCGTGCGCGTGGAGTCATGAGATGGGAATTCCTTCTATGCGGCTGGAGAGTGATTTTAGTGATTCTCGTATGAGTACCGAAGAGACAGGGGAGTCCCCTTTATTCCTTGCAGCCAGGAAGGGAGAGAAGCATAAAGGTCTCGGGTAGTCTAAGAGTCAGGCATCCGGAGAGATCAAGTCAAAGTTATAACTCCCGTCATCATGGTGAGTGAGTGCTAAAAATTTTACACGCCACGTCACGCATGCTGCCTGCCTGCCTCGCCACGCCCACCCCCATGCCCATGGCCCGGCCCGAGCCAGTGCCTGGCCCAGCCGGCGGCGATGGTGTGCGCGCGCGTGTGGCACACCTTGGTCCTTTTCTTGACTTCTCAAATTAAGTGGAATAATTCCCATCATTTAAGACAAGTCAAAGACTCCTGGAATTCCAATCCGGTACAAATAATAAAAGCCCATAATTATAAACCATAGAGTTTATTGATTTATCGAAAATATATAAATGAACCTAGCCCATAATAAATCCAACAATCCCCACCAAACTCTAGGGTTTGTAATTGTGAAGTGCCAGAACCACAATCCTTTGATATACCAGTGTTTTGATGGAGACTGTTAAGTTGAACATCCACCTAGAGCAAGAGTTTCACTCAGCCACAACTAAACAATGGACTATGCCCTGAATTGACAGTTTAGTGTGAGAATAGATTCACTCAAGTCCTTTGCTGATACTAGGCTGCAAAAGGCATCCCCGCTGTCTGAAGCATATAAGTCACACTTCTTCCCTTTCATGAGTATTTAGGGATTACCCAAATCCCATAGACTATGACTAGCAGTCTGACTCACATAAGTGTACTCCTCAAAAGATGTTCTGTAGGACAATATCTCACCTTTATAAAACTCTTGGAATATGTTAAGGTAAATACCATCCTGCCTTACAGATAGGAAAGATGTGCATCAGAAATGAGTCAAGAAAGGGATCTTTCCTCTCAATCTACTACTAGCTTGTTTCACCACTCTACTTCACGGGATCTCCAATCACATAGAGCAGGTTACCACCATAGTAGATTTCACATGGGTCTCATACCCATTTCTCTCGATGCACTTTCTATCACATTGCGTGACAGACCCTTAGTGAATTGATCTGCTAGATTATTCGATGTATGGACATAGTCCACCATTATAACTCCAAGGTTTTCAACTTTCTAACAGATTTTAATCCTCTCTTAACATGCCCTGTAGACTTCATGTTATTCCTAGAACTATTGACCTTTATAATCATAGTCCGGTTGTCACAGTTCATGGAGATAGCCGGTATCGGTTTTTCAACTACCGGTAAATCCAATAGGAAATCACGTAGCCACTTAGCCTTAGCCCCAGCAGTGTCTAATGTTGTGGTTCTGCTTCCATTGTAGACTTCGTTAAGATAGTCTCCTTGCAAGACTTCCAGGAAACAGCGCCACCTCCAGGCAAGAACACATATCCGCTCGTGGCACAAAGCTCATTAGCATCAGAGATCCAATTGGCATCACAATAGACTTCCAGCACTCTAAGGTTCCCAGTATAGTGAATACCATATGTCATAGTACCTTTAAGATAGCGCAACACTCTCTAAAGAGCATGCCAGTGATCATCCCCCAGATTTGAAACAAACTGGCTCAATTTGCTCACAGCATATGAGATGTCAGGCCTTGTTGCACTTGCAAGATACAAGAGCGAGCCAATGATCTGGGAGTATGTTAATTGATCCCTTGCTACTCTTCGATTTTCCTCAATAGCACCCTAGGATCATAAGGTGTGGGAGCAGGATCACAGTCACTAAAACCAAAGCAACTTAAGTCCTTTTCCACATAATGGGATTGTAACAAAGTTACCCCACCATCACCTTCTCTTATAAGCTTAATGTTTAGAATGACATCAGCTTCTCCCAAATCTTTCATTTTGAAATTACTCGATAAAAGATTCTTGACTTCCTCAATCACATTGAGATTTGATCCAAGGATCAAGATGTCATCAACATAAAGGCACAGCATAACAGCCTCACCCCACCATATCTATAATACACACATGTCTGCTTCATTCATAGCAAAGCCAGTAGCAGTGAGAGTATTATCAAACTTTTCATGCCATTGCTTAGGTGCTTGTTTTAGGCCATATAATGACTTTAACAGCCTGCACAGCTTGTTCTCTTGACCATTCACAATGAACCCTTCTGGCTGATCCATATAGATCTCCTCATCTGACTCTCCATTCAGGAAAGCTATCTTTACATCCATCTGATGAATGATAAGACCATAAGAGGCTGCCACTATAATCAATGTGTGAAGAGTAGTCAATCGAGCAACTGGTGAATAGGTGTCAAAGAAATCTTCACCCTCTTTCTAGGTATATCCTTTGGCCACAAGCCTTGCCTTGTACCTCTAAATTGTACCATCAGGCCTAAGCTTTTTCTTGAAGATCCATTTGCAACCTATACGTTGACACCCATAAGGATTGTCAATGACCTCCCAAGTTCCATTAGACATAATAGAATCCATCTCACTCCTTACTGCTTTCTTCCATAAGTCAGCATCAGGAGAGGAATATGCCTCTTTAATGGTGGATGGTGTGTCTTCCACAAGGTATACTATAAAGTCATAACCAAAGGATTTTACAACCCTCTGTCTCTTGCTCTTGTGAGTGACTATAGTGTCATCCTCCTCAGGGATGTGCACATGAGAATCCTCAGCATGATCTATAGAAATAGACAATTCTTGCTCATGGGGAATTATAGTCTCATGACTTGTTTCACTAGGTGTATTCTTCATGGGAAACTCATTCTCAAAGAATGTAGCATCTCTTGACTTCATGATAGTATCAACATACATATCAGGCACATTAGAATTTATAATTAAGAACCTATATCCTGTGCTGTGAAAGGAATAACCAAGAAATACACAATCAACAGTTTTAGGCCCAAGTATATGCTTCTTGTTGATTGGCGCATTCACCTTAGCTAAACAACCCCAAGTGCGCAAATATGAGAGATTTGATCTTCTCTTTTCCCATTCCTCAATGGTGTGATCTCTTTGTTCTTTGTTGGAACTCTGTTTAGGACATGACACACTATCAATAGCGCCTCACCTCACCATTCCTTGGATAATCCCGTAGTGATTAACATGGCATTCACCAACTCTGTTAATGTGCGGTTTTTTCGTTCAGCAACCCCATTGGATTGTGGTGAGAATGGCAGTGTCCTTTCATGGATAATACCATGTTCCATGCAGAACTCATTGAACACATGAGAGAAGTATTCTCCGCCTCGATCAGACCTTAACCATTTTATTTTCCTTTCAAGTTGGTTCTCAACTTCAGCTTTATAGGCCTTAAACTAATGAAATGCTTCATCTTTAGTTTTTAAGAGATACACATAGCAAAACCTGGTGGAGTCATCTATAAAAGTGAGAAAGTAACGTTTACCGCCTTTGGTTAAAATTCCATTCATCTTGCACAGATCGGGATGAACAAGTTCTAGAGGTGACAAATTCCTCGCCTCAGCAGCCTTGTGTGGCTTGCGGGGTTGTTTTGATTCAACACACACATGGCACTTAGACTTTTTAACCAAGTTAAATTTAGGAATTAAATTCAGATTTGCTAACCGCATAAGACAGCCAAAATTTGCATGACAAAAGCGTGAATGCCATAAATCCGACTCATCAGAAATATTAACAGAATTCACCATCTTATTACACACATCATGCAAAGATAAGCGGAACAAGCCTCTGCAATCATATCCTTTACCAACAAAATTACCATGTTTTGACACAACACATTTATTTGACTCAAGAACAACTCTATGGCGATCTAGACATAGCATAGAAGCACTAACAAGATTCTTCTTGATAGAGGGCACATGCTGCACGCTCTTCAATGGCACCATCTTCCCCGAAGTAAACTTCAGAATGATCATACGAACACCAAGAACATGACGACGCGACCCATTTCCCATCAACAAGGTGCCAGATCTCCCGACCTGCTAGGAAGAAAACAAAGAAACATCAGGACACACATGAATATTTGCACCACTATCCATCAACCACTCAGGTGAATTACAAACTAAAAGAACAAATGGTAAAGAATTACCATACCCTGATGTTCCATCTCCAGTTTTAGTATTTATAGCATTTGCTAATTTCTTGTCCTGTGTGAACTTGCGATCAGGACAATCTCTAGCCCAATGCTGATCACTACCACAGACAAAGCATCCTCCCTTTCCCTTGTTGTTGTTTCTTTTTTTTTAAATTGTGCTGTTTGAATAGGTTTATTTGTTTTCTCTTGCTTGTTTTGGTTTTTCTTCTTGTTCCACTTGCAAAAGTTTCTCTTCTGCACCACATTAGCAGTAGAGATCTCAACACTCTTTCCATTATCCTTTGCTCTAGTTCTCTTCTCAACATCAAGAGTACCAATGAGCTCCTCAACATTGAACTCCTGTCTCTTATGTTTAAGGGAGGTAGCAAAGTCCTTCCAAGAAGGTGGCAACTTGGCGATTATACCGCCAGCCACAAACTTGTCAGACAAAAGACAAAGAAAAAGCTCAAGTTCTTTTGCTAGTGCCTGAATCTCATGAGCCTATTCCACTACAGATCGGTTCTCAACCATCTTGTAGTCATACAGCTGCTCCATGAGGTACAGCTCGCTACCAGCATCAGTAACTCCAAACTTTCCAACAAGTGCATCCCATAGCTCTCTCCCTGTGGGAAGGATGATATAGCTTTTCTAGAATTTCTTATCAAGTGCGCTAATCACTGCACTTCGAAAGAGGTTTTCATTAGTCTTAAACTAAATCTCATCCTCAGGAGACAAGTTAGCAGGCTTGCCCTCAGCAGCATGATAACACGACATAGCAGTGAGCCACAATTCCATGTTAGCTTTCGACATCAAGAAGTTTTTACCATCAAAAGGATCAAGTCTTAACACAGCAGCAAAACCTCTAACAGAAAAATGCCTAAAATTAGGTTTTTGGATTGTTAGACAATAAGACAATTTCCATGTCATTTTAATTCCATAAATTAACAAGATGGTGATGACATATATAAGATTGTTGATAAAAGAGATCATGACATGAAACATGTTCATAACAACAATGAACATGTGAGCAGGGAGCATGTGAAACATATATATATCAAAAGCATATAAACATGTAACATGATTTATAGCAGTAGTAGACACAGAACAGCATGTGAAACAACGAAACAGACCTACTGAAACATATAAGCAGAAACATATGAAATAGCATGATTGTATAACAGAAACAGATATGTATAACATATAACCAGCAGCGACAGACAATAGGCATCTCATGAAATGACATAACAGAACTGACAAAACAAACTCAGAGCAGCATACAAAATGATATGGATGAACTACTGAAACATATATGAACTAGAACACGTAAAACAAAGAGGAGATGAATAGTCCATACCCTCCCATGCGACCATCCGAGGATCTGAAACCTTGTCCAACCTCCAGCGTCATGCCGTAGGAGTTGATGAAGACGATCTCTTCTCCAAGAAGAAGATGAACCCATGAGGAAGATGAAGACGATGTTCTCGGCAACTCAAGGAAGAAGATGACGAATGGCTGTGTTGATTTTGGCAGTCATGTAGACGCTCCCCAAAAACCTAATTGCCGATCACCCGTGCAAGGTCTCGAACGGCAAGGGCTTCAAAGGCACGTGCCCTCTCGCTTCTCCGTGCGCGCGATGTCACGAGATGGGAATTCCTTCTATGCGGCTGGAGAGTGATTCTGGTGATTCTCGTATGAGTACCAAAGAGACAGGGGAGTCTCATTTATTCCTTGCGGCTAGGAAGGGAGAGGAGCAGAAAGGTCTCGGGTAGTCCAAAAGTCAGGCATCCGGAGAGATCAACTCAAAGTTGTAACTCCCGTCATCATGGTGAGTGAGTGCTAAAAATTTAACACGCCACATCACGCACGCCGCTTGCCTCGCCACGCCACACCATGCCACGCCCACGGCCCGGCCCAAGCCCGTGCCCGGCCCGGCCGGCGGCGACAGCGGCGGCGTGCGCGTGTGGCACACCTTGGTCCTTTTCTTGACCTCTCAAATTAAGTGGAATAATTCCTATCATTTAAGCCAAGTCAAAGACTCCTGGAATTCCAATCCAGTATAAATAATAAAAGCCCACAATTATAAACCATAGAGTTTATTGATTTATCGAATATATATAAATGGGCCTAGCGCACAATAAATCCAATAATCTGACCCGAGGAAGCATGTGGCGGCCCGACCACGATGGCAGGTGGCCTGACGGCAAGCACTCCGACGGCTGCTGTTGCCATCCGGGAAGCGTAGGAGAGGCGGCGCAAGCTGGATATGGCAATGGCGTGCACGACTGATGGTGAGGAGTCACGGAGGAGGAGGGACGACGGCGAGCAGAAGCTCCGTGCCATGGCGGCCATGGCCGGCTTGAGGAAGAAAGCCAAAATCCGACCATTAATAGGTCAGGTTCGAGTGACGGCAAGGTCGCGAGGATGGAGTGGAGTGAGGCGAAGAAAATGGTGCGATTGGATTTGGAAGTTGCGCGGTGGAACAGCGGTGGAGCAGCAAGCTTCATGCAGCGGCAATAGCGGCTTCATGAGCTCGCGTGAGCTCTGGAGGAACGGGAATAAAGGTGGGGAGAAGAAGGGCAGGTGCGGGTGTTGGCGGTCCTTATGGATCAATTTTAACTGCCAACTTAGGCATAAAAAAGAGAGAAACAATCATACTTTAACACACATGCCTATGCTATTAATAGAGTTCCACTTGTACCCCTAGTGTTTATGTTTTTACAGGATTTATGGTAAAACAAGTCAAATTGCACAACATCAAGGAGAAAGCATAAAAGCGGAATGCGAACTCAAAAAATATGCAATCAAGACCAATAAAGGAGCCCACCTTCGGTGCATATCTGAGCTTGATCGTAACCACAGGAGAGGTCCAGACCCAGGAAGGAATCGACCACGAGAAGGCGGTGGCCAGCTGGCCCCACTAGGGGACCGACCGCCCCCTGGTGGCCCCTCTCGGACCCAGCCTTCTCAAGAGGTTTGTAGGGCGGTTCCCCCAAGGCGGTTCCACCTCCTTCCATATGTGTAGATGCCTGAACCGTCCTACTTGAGCTATAAATAGAGGGAGCTCCTTCATTCACGACACACACCAACATATGGAGCAATACACCTCACATTTCCTACTTGTATTCTTTAGCATAGTATTAGTATTTGAGCAAGGAAAAGCTATCAAGGAGAACATCTTGGTATGAATACAATTTAGTTCTCCTTTATGAGCAAGTTCTTATCTTATATATAGAGCAATGCATATGAATTAGAGTATAGTCTTGTTCATATTATGATCATGACATATGAACTAGCATATAGTCTATGTGTTATGTTCTTGATATGTTCATCAATGTTCTTCATCGTTCATCAAATTAATATGAATAGAGGAAGAACTAAGGATGGGATAATGGTTTGTTGTGCTGTCATGTTTGCTCTTAACCTAGCCTGTCAATCCGAAGGGTTGGGATCCCGGAAGGTTAGGAGTTGTTTCCAATTACACGAGCATGGTGCTCGGGTATGCGGAGATCAGCGGATATGTCGGAACCCCAGGGGTAGAGGGGTAGGCTGGCAGGTGGTGACAGCCCTGTCCATCCCAAGCACTCCCCCATGTTCGGGTATTGAGTAGGAGTTTGTAAAGTCTCTATCGGCTGGCAGACCAGCTGCGAGGATCTCCCTATCATCCCAGACTTAGTCCTAATGCTAGTTATATTAGTTAGATGTTATGTGCTATTCTTTGCGTAAGCTGTATAAGATTAATGCCTGCTCGCTTAGTTTATTGTTTTATTCTTTATTTACTGTTTATCCTTGACGTTGGCTCCAATGTGTGTGTCCACTATCTTTAAACCATGATTTACTCCTGTTTACTCTATGTCTACCTATGCATCCAATAAGTGATCATGTTTATACCAAAGCTAGATGCATTCATCATGCCCTCATATGGGAAATTATAAATACAACACCCCTGAATACTCACGGGTTGAAATGATACAATGATAGTTCTGTGCGCTTGCAGATTTATTCTTATTTCTTACTGAGCTATCACGATTGGTATACCTAAGTACCATTACTTAAGGACTGTAATTCTTGTGCACCCCATGGCGCCATGCTACAGGATTGCATCCTCGTAAGTAATGACGGTTAGGAAGGCCAATCCGGCACTTCTAACTATTATTACCAGAATTGCAATACCTTGGCCAGCGCCGTTAAGGGCCGAGAGTTACTCTTGTGACATAATGGTGGTTAGAGATGCCAACACACGTTTCTAGTGTTTTCACCAATGATAGGCTCTTAGTCTATCTTTAGTAGTGATGCTAAGAAATGCCAACAGTGGGTATGACTTAAAGACGAGGAGGAGGACAGAAATGAGTCTAGGTGCGGGCAGGCAGGCGTCGTGGTCGGGCAGTGCTCGTCGGAGCCCGTACGCCGCGTGGGCGCGAGATAGATGAAGCGGGGCCAGGGCGTGAGAGTGGGTGTGACACGCTGTGTAACACCCTAAAATCTGCATGGTTTTAAAGTAGCTAAATTGATTAATTATTTATTTTGTGAACATTTAATATAGGAGAAATAATAATTTTTATAAAAATAAAACCAATCATAGGTCAAGAAGCATCCTTGTGCATACATGCTGCTGCATAATTTTATTGTAATGTTTGGTTTCATTGAGTTTTAATTGGATTTCAAAATCCTTTTGAAAATATATTTGAAAAACTGTCCATATAAAAGGAAAATGAATTCCTTTTCCCTCCCTTCTCTCTTCTGCCTTTTTGGCTCGAGCGGCCCAAATGGCCTACCTCTTCCTCCTTTTTCTTCTTGTCTCAAAGGCCATTTTAGCACCGCAGGCCGCTCACCTTTTCCTCTTGGGCCGGCCCAGCAGCGGTAGCCAGCAGCATTGTGCGCCCGCCTTCTCTTCCTTTGTCTGGCTGACGGCCTGGGCCCACCCTCTATCTCACCGACAACCGGGACCCACCTCTTCGTCCCCTTCCTCATGTCAAAGCAGGACACGGAGCAGCCAGAGTCTGCCCCGACCCCTACTTCCCTCGCCTCGCGTGCGCCCCAAGCCACCTCAACCCATAAATAGGTAGCGCCGCATGCCGCCTCGACCTTCGCCCGAACCCTCGTGCAGCACCGCCTCCGCTCGAGCTTGCAGCAGCCGTGAAATCCTAGTCGCCTTGAGCTCGAACTAGCGATTTGAAGCCGCATCGCCTTCATCGACTTGACACCGGGTTTCTCTTCAACCCTACGAACTCGCCAAGATTGGTTTTACTCCTTTTAGTGCTCTGTGTTGATCGTTGTGCCTTGTCGATGTTCATAGGAAGTTCACTGCCGTTGTCTCACGTTGCCAGCCTGCCTCCGTCCGCTCCGACCTCCATCTTCATGACCGGTGAATGCGCATTGAGATATGCGTTCGATTGGTACCGATCTCGAGTCAAACCATGGCATTTAGGGCCAGTTTTCAACTTCGCCGGCGAGCTTCATGGTTGTCGGCCATGACCGCCGCTGAGACTGCTTTCTTCCTCGGTGAGTCTCCCTCTATCTCCCTCCAGTTTCTAATCTGAGCCGTCCATCTCAGATCCAATGGATCTGGTTCACAGATACCTCTTCGGGTTACGGTTTTGCAGTCTTTTGCCAACAACTTGCATCAGAGCTAGGTTACCAGAGAACCCATAGTTACCCTTCTACCCCCAACTACTATGTTTCCAAGCCAGCCATGGCCACTTCGGTCGACCGCGTTGTCACCGCCTCCAAGACCATCAAGGATGGTGTTGATGCCAGTGAGGGGCTCCAGGGCGACCCCAACAGCCGGGTCACATGCTTGAAGGCAGTAGAGGAGGCTACGACAGTGGCTATCCAGGCGGCGGCAAGGCAGGCGCAGGCTCTACGTATGGAGATCACCGTGGAGAAGAGAGCAGAGGGAGGCGGGGAGAAGAAGGAGGAGCATGGTGGATCGCTCAAGAGGAACTCAAGGAGGCCTCCTCGTTGCTGGCGGTCCCTGTCGCCGGTGCACCATCGCGGGCGCCACCAATTGCCAGAGACCCGGTTCGTCTACCATGACTCCAGCATTGGGATTGCGTGGCCAATGCTGGACAAGACCAACTACCACGAGTGGTCCCAGATACATGAAGCTAGGAATGCAAGCCCACAACTTGTGGGATGTTGTGAGGGGCTTCCGGTGGTGTTCTGCGAGGATCAGCGGGCGATTGAGGTGATCATCGCCATGGTGCCCAAGGAGATGGGCATCCTACTCATCGATAAGTAGAGCGTGAACGAGGCATAGGACGCCATTGTTGCAGCAAGGATCGGCATGGACAGGTTCGCTGAATGATAATGTAGTGCCTTCGCCGCGACTAGAGAACATCGGGATGAAGCCGGGGGAGCAGGTTGAGGACTATGCTCTGGCTCTCGGCTCTGCATCAGCAGCTGGTCATCCATGGTTGCCAGGACATCGATGAGCAGCATGTCGGGGAGAAGTACCTACGCACGGTGCCAATGAAGTACGCCTAGATCGTCATCATAATCGAGCAATTCCTCGACTTTGATGTGCTCATACTCAAGGAGGTGTCTGGGAGGCTTAAGGCGGTGGATGATCAGGAGCAGCAAGCGCCTACGGAGCCCATCGCCATCAGTAGCATGCTGATGTACATGAAGGAGCAGTGGAGGGCACGCTGGAAGAACAAGAAGAAGGGTGCGGACGACTTCAATGGCTCCGGCTCCCAAGATCGTCATCAACACGGCCGTGGAGGCAAGAAGCAGCGAGACTGCGATGATCGTGGTGGCCGTGAAGATGGAGAAGCCGCCGGTGAAGACCACAGGCCCAATCGCGACAACACCTGCCTCAGTTGTGGCCAGGAGGGCCACTGGGCATGAGACTGCCACCAGCCGCGTGGTGATCGTGGTGATCGTGGCGGTGGTGGTGATCGTGGAGGCTATGGCAGCCATCACGGTGGAGGCCGCACAGGAGATCAGTGCGGTGAGCAGCGCGGTGGCGGAGGACAAGGAACACGTGCTCAGTACGCCAAGGCAGAAGAGGAGGATGGTGCTTGTTCCTGGCACATGACTTCATCAACCTCGACAAGAGTTCACCAGCGTACACCTACACCGCGAAAGATGTTACCTTGGAGGAGCCACGTGCCCGGGCCTACCTCAACTTGACGTAGATGAAGAGAAGATGGGAGGATGGTACCTGGATTGTGGCGCCATGCATCACATGACAGGCCGTCGCGAGCTCTTCGCCGACTTGAACATGGACGTCCGTTGCACAGTGTGGATCGGGGACGAGTCCAAGGTGGAAATCCATGGCGTCGGCTCCATCGTGTTCGAGGGTAGGACCAGCGAGCACCACGTCCTCCAAGGCGTGTACTACATCCCTGTCCTAAAGAATTCCGTCTTGAGTCTTGGGCAGCTATTCATGGCACAAGATGGAGATCGGCAACCGCATGTTGCGCATCTAGGATCGCCATGGCTGGCTGCTTGCCAAGGTACACCGAGGTGGAAATGAGTTGTACGTTCTTCACATGGAAGCAGCCAAGCCTGTCAGTCTCGTGGCATGCAAGGATGATGAGGCATGGCAGTGGCACGAACGGTTTGGCCACCTGCACTTCAATGCACTCCGACGGCTGAGCAAGGAGGAAATGTTGTCGGTGATGTCCAAGATTGACCATGTCAAGCAGGTGTGTGACACATGCGTCACCACCAAGTAGAGGAGGCATCCATTCCCTGCTGTGACAGAGTACTGGGCGAAGTAGCAGCTGGAGCTGGTGCACGGGGACCTCTACGGTCATGTGATGTTGGTGACCCTTGGCGGGAACTGTTTCATCCTGTTGTTGGTGGATGACGCGACTCGCTTCATGTGGGTTGTGCTTCTAACGTCCAAGGACCCCATCGGGGACACCATCAAGAAGGTGCAAGCCGCCGTGGAGCTGGAGAGCGGCCGCAAGCCCAAGGTCCTCTGCACAAACAACGGCGGTGAGTTCACCGTCATCCAGTTCACCTCCTATTGCATGGACGAAGGTATAAAACACCACTTCTCAGCTCCTTACACTCCACAATAGAATGGAATTTTTGAGCACAAGAACCAGTAGGTCGTGGTGATGGGGTGCGTGCTGTTGAAGCAGAGGAGGCTACCGGCTCGGTTTTGGGGGGAGGAAGTGATGGATGTAGTCCATCTACTCAATTGATCACCGATGCCCGCACTAAAGGGGATGACCCACTATGAGGCATGGCACGGGCGCGTGCCAACGGTGCGCCACCTCAAGGTGTTCGGCTGCATCGCCTACACCAAGCGGCTCACTTAGCTCCGCAACCTCGATGACCACGGCAAGGCCAGTGTGTTCATCGGCTATGCAGAGGGGGCCAAGGCGTACCGGGTCTATGATCTGGTCACCCAACGCGTGAAGATATCAGCCACGATGTCATCTTTGATGAAGGACGCGGCTGGGATTGGGCTTCGTCGGAGCCCGGCTCATCGACAGCGGCAGAAAGCGAGTTCACAGTTGAGTACATGTGGCTGGAGGTGGTGTCTGGAGCTCAGAGCTTGGCATCCCCATCTCCTATTCCTCTGCCACACCGTTGAGTACATGTGGCTAGGCTCTGCACCAGCTGAAGCAGAGGACTCTGCTCCAACTATTTCGTTCCTTGTTTCTAGCGTGCCGCCCGCATCCCCTCGATCAATGGCCTTGTTCGAGTCCCTGGTGGAGCACATGACTCCCCTGAAGGAAGATGAAGGCCGGCCTAACGCGTGCTACAATGGAGAGCCACTCGGCTACCGCACAGTCACTGGCATCATCGGCGAACAACCCACTCCGCCGCCAACACAACGCCTCTTCACGGAGCTGCATCTCACGCATTCCGGTGAGCCGACGTCCTACGCTGAGGCCAAGGATAACCCCATCTAGCATGCTGCAATGGAGGAGGAGATGCGGGCAGTGGAGCGGAACGGCACCTGGGAGCTGGTGCCTCCTCATGCCGGCCATCAGCCGATCACCCTGAAGTGGTTGTACAAGCTGAAGAAGGATGAGCGTGGCGACGTGAACAAGCACAAGGCAAGACTCGTCGTGCGCGGTTTCGTGCAGCAAGAAGGGGTGGACTTTGATGATGCATTTGTGTCGATCGCCCCAATGGAGTTCGTGTGCGTGCTGCTGGTGCTGGCTGCCCAGGAGGGGTGGCCGGTCCATCACATGGACGTCAAGTGCGCAATCCTCTATGGAGATCTTCAGGAGAAGGTATGCATCTGTTAGCCGCCAGATTCACCATCACCAGGAAGGAGAGAAAAGTGTACCGCCTTCGCAAGGCACTCTATGACCTGCGGCAGGCACCTCGGGCGTGGAATCCCAAGCTGGATGTGACCCTGAAGCAGATGGGCTTCGAGTAGAATAGCCATGAGGCGGCGATGTATGGGCGGTGCTCCGACGACAAGCTTCTAGTTGTTAGGGTCTCTGTGGATCATTTGATCATCACTAGCGCAAGCAAGCAGGAGACCGACCTGTTCAAGGCCCGGATGAAGTCAACTTTTTAGATGAGTGATCTCGGCCTGCTAAGCTTCTATCTAGGAATGGATGTTCAGCAAGTGATGGTGGCATTAATCTTCGTCAGAGCCACTATGCCAAGAGGATCCTGGAGCTGGGAGGCATGGCGGATTACAATCCAGCTTCTACTCCTATGGAGGAGCGTCTCAAGTTGAGCAAGAACATCACAGCAAAGGAAGTGGATGCAACTCGGTACAGAAGGCTGGTAGAAAGCTTGAGGTACTTGGTGCACACTCGATCTGATCTGGCCTTTGCTGTGGGATTTGTCTTGGAGAGACCCACTACTGAACATCTTCAGGTAGTGAAGAGGATTTTCAGATATCGGGCTAGCACTCTGGATTATGGCCTTCACTAAACCAGAGCTACTTGCAAGACTAGGTTTGTTGGTTACAGTGATTCAGATATTGCTGGCGACATGGATTCTAGCAAGAGCACTACTGGGTGCCTATTCTTTCTTGGAAATAGTCTGATCAGCTGGCAGTCCATCAAGCAAAGTGTGGTTTCCCTCTCAAGCTGTGAAGTTGAGTATGTGGCAATGACAACAGCTGCAACTCAGGCCTTGTGGCTGTCAAGACTTCTTGCAGAGCTGCTAGGAAGGAAAGTGGAGGTGGTGGAGCTCAAGTTTGATAACAAGTCAGCTCTGGCCTTGGCAAAGAACCCTGTCTTTCATGATAGGAGCAAGCATATCAAGACCAAGTACCACTTTATCAAAGATTGTGTTGAAGATGGTATCATCAGGACTGATTTCATACCAACAGCAGATCAGTTTGCAGATATCCTGACCAAGTCCCTTAGCAAGGCCAAGTTTGAAGAGATGAAGGGAAGAATTGGGCTCAAGGAGATCAGCAAGTTGAAGATCTGTCAGGCTTAGGGGAAGAAATGTTGCATAAGCTTGTCAGTTAAGCCATCAGTTACTTACTTCATTTCCTAATTCAATTGCTAGGTTACTGTAATTCCCTTGAGCTGATCATGATCTAAGCCATGATCTTGCTTGACAGCGATGGAGCCTATCTCTATTTACTTTATGCAACTTTATGGTTTATGGCAATATGCCTAAGAATATGCTCTATGAGAATCTTGTATTCCAAGTAAATCTTTATGATATATAAGAAAGCAAGTCCCAAGGGGTCATGGTGCCTTTGGCTCACCAAAATCTTGTGTCTTTTGCCAACAATTACATGCTTGCCTGTTAGTTACGAATGAAACAAGCCAATGACACACCCAGATGCCAACTTACTACTCTCCATGAGCTGGACCAGTCAAAGAAGATATGCTCTACCCCAAAAAAAAGATAGGATCTGTGCGACTCCTATCTCCTAAAGACGTCATTCATCACTAGTACGGCTGAGAGATTAGTCCTTCTGATTTGATAACAACCCATATTAACAAAGGAATTTGAGTAGTTGCAGAAATTTGCTGAAGATAGTTTCCAAATTGCAATGCACATCTTTGTTGATGAACTTGTAAAATGACGATGCTATATCTGTATCATTGGTGCTAACTGAGCATCTCCAGGACCAAACTATATATTGATTTGTGTGGTGCCCTCATTCTTCCCTCATGCAGCCGCCAAACAACTTCCCATCAAACAAAGACCAAATTATTATAAGCTACTAAACAATCAGTTCTATATTCTGAATTGTAAATGGGCTAATAACTTCTCAGAGGTTCCCCTACAATGCTGGTTTAGAGGAAACCATAGTTTGAAGAAATTGAAGACAACTAGATTGACAAATGGAGATAGTTCACAAAGGAATTAGACGATTACATGGATATAATCTATATAGAAATATATGTATTGTGGAAGCTGAATTTTATGTATGCATGATTCATAACTGGAATGAGGACTTTGATGTCTAAACAAATCATTGATCAACAGAAAAAGCGTGAAATAACATGTCATATAGACGAACTTGGCCACGATTGGTCTGTAGGTGCTAAGATTACAGACCTTATAAACATGAGGAAGCGGTAAGGTAGATAAGACCCCAACAAAGAAACCACCGGAAAATGACATAAAGGAGGTACTTCATAGGTTCATCTATGTGTCACGTCTATCTGATTCAGGAAGATTATCTTTATTACCCTCTGACTGGCTGGGTTTGATTGACCTATCTAATGTGCTGCCATTTCTGTTGTTCTTCACTCGCTGAGTATCAGAGGTGGTTTTTTCTTAAGAAATAATTTCTGAACTTTTCTCATAATTCTTATCAACATTTGTGGGGAGATCCTTCTTCCTTTGCTGCTCTGCTCCTGACCCCAGTGATGCAGAACCCTGCTTCACACTTCCTTGCAGTGATATAGCAGACTTGTCTCCATGCAGTTGCTTGCTCTTCTTAGGTTTTGAAGGAAATACTTCTTCGGATGTTGCTAAGGTAGGAGAATTTGCTGTTTCGTTGATTTTCTTGCCACCATCTTTAGATGCTTAAGGCTTGTTCTGGTCAGACTGTATCCATAGCTTGGATGGTTCACCCGGTTGTTGTTGCTTGAGCTTGTCCCATGTCATAGCTACTGGCATCTGCCAAGGAATCTTCCTCTTTGCTCTTTCCATTTCTAGTGATTGATGCTGCATAATCACCTTGCTTCTTGTTTTCAGCTAGCTGAGCCTTGGATTGATCTCTTGCTGCCTGTTATTCGACTGCTTCTTCCTCGTATGCTTTATTATTATCTTCAGGCACAGAAGAAAGTACTCCAGTATTCCTGGGAGCATGCCCACCCGGTTTCCTATTGGGCGATACCACACTGGTTTGACTGGTTTCAGCAATACTGGTCTTCTCGTTCCTTGTATCAGATAAAGAAGATAACTGTGGTGATGGTTTTAACAATTGGCCTGCAATATGTCATGAATATGATCAGCCAGCACATTGGTGAGGTTATAGAGAAATTCTCTCCCATATACATGGACTACGGAGTACTTATCATAAAGACAAACATTAACTAGATTTAGACTATGACAACTTAGTTGTCTAAACTAGCATTGTACCTAAATCTTTCCTTAGAGGCTCCTAACAGTCTTCTACAGTCCTGCCATATGATAAACAATTTTAGGAGTGTAAATTGATAATGGCAACATAAATGCAGAATAGTTTTCTTAATACTAAGATTTGGTTGGGGTATTCTGTGTATGAAACACATTAAGAAATTTAGAGCTACTACTTTTGTGAAGCTTTGTGCCTTGTTTGAGGCAACTGCTTAGGAGCATGCTTCTATGTTCTGTTGGGCAATGGCATGTGCAGCTCGTCATTGGTAAAAAAGGTGCAGTTCAGTATTTCATCATATCAATTGAGATTAAGATTTTTTTTTCTAGAATTAGTTCTTTACCTGAAGTTGCGTGGTTTTGTGTATCTGGATTTGGTGCTAGCTTTCCTGTTGTAATTAGGGGCATGCTTCTTGGATCATCAGGAGATGGTTTGGCTGCCTTTTTCTTGCCATTCTCATCAAGATTTCCTTCACTGGGAACTACGGAAGCATTTTGTTCAACAGAAGCTTGTGTTCGCACTAGTGCAGGAAGTGCTGCACTTGGATCGACCATTGCTGCTATGGTTGATTTATCACCGAGGGTTCCTAAAGCTGGTTCTGCTAAGATTTTGCCAACAATAGATTTTTGGTTTGTGTCACGGTCACCAGTATCTTGAACACCTGGGATTTCTCCTTGGCTAACTGGTGCTTGCTTCCCGTAAGTATCAAGAATTGCTTTTTGGACTAATGCTAATGTACCTTGACTGTCAGAAGCTTTCCTTGTTGCCTCTGGAGCTCTTTCGCCCATGGTGGAACTCTTCTTTGTCCATTCATCACTGACAATATGAGCACGCTGAACATCTCCTTTCAGCAGTTCTGGACCACTTTTAGCATCAGCTGGGGTTTGCTGCGATGTGCGTTGTGGTGTTCTTATGTCAACACCTTCTATTTTGGCCAACCTGTCATTGCTAAGAGCAGGAGGTACTTGTTGGATGCTCTGTGAATATCCTGGCCTAGCAGTAGCAGGATCATTGTAAGGCACACCTTTAGGTGGCGAAATGTCTCCCCTTTCATCTGCAGCTTCTGGAGTATAAGGGATTCTTGTGCCTGTTGATGGAGAGCTGGTTATTTTGTTGGTTGGGACTATTGTGGTTTGCTTTTCTGTGTTGTGCACACCTCAAGGATCCTTGATGACAGGTGCTTCCTCCTCCATGGTTGGGTCCTGAGAACCTGGAGCATCTGGATTAAACATTCTACGAAGCCTCTTAGTCGAGAATCTTTCTTCTCCATCAGTCACATCCTGAGTATCTTCAGATTCTACTTGCCTTGGTGATGTGCCAGATACATTCTGCTCAGTAGCTTTTGCCTTAGCTTGTTTCTCCACATCCTGGACACCTGATTTCTGGGCTGGAGATGGAGCTTGTGAACTGGTCTGACTAGCTTTAGGACTCTTAGAGAAAGCTTGTGAACTGGGCTCGGCCACGAATCCTGTCTTGTCCTTATGACCTGTAGGCTTGAAGGAATCAGAAACATGGGGCTTGTCAGGAGCTTCGTTGGATACCTTTGACCGGTTTTGCTAGGAGTTGAGGCACTTTTCTGGCTGTGATTCTCTGAATCGGTTCTCTTATCTATCTTGGTAGTGGTAGTTGTAGTGGAAAGCTGGAAGAAGCTACTTTTAGTGTTCTGGACACTGTGTTAGGGAACAACTTTGACACACAAACATCTTTTCCACACTTTGGAGACAAACATTTCATTATAGACATTTGAGATGCTAACATGTCCAGCGAAGATAACAAAGACACTTCACTGCGACTACTTGCGACTTCGCTCATATATTTTTGCATGTTTCAGGTTAGCTGGCGAAGATAACTTCGCCATATATCGGTTACTCCGCGAAGATGACGTCATCACTTCGCTGTCCCCATCTCGGACTTCGCACATATGTTGTCACACGTTTCAGGATATATGGCGAAGATGACTTCAATAACTTCGCTATGTTCCTGGTAACCAACAAAGCGGTCACAGCAACTTCGCACTATGAAACGGTGAGGTTAGTTCAAGAAGTTGGGATCAAGCCCAAAGTTGCTTGAGGAGGCGAAAGGGAAGGAGCGAAGTGCGTTTCACCACTTCGCCAGTGTACTTTTTAGCTAAATATATAGGAAATGCCATGACCATGTTTGTAAAATCCATTGAACAGCAAAGCCAGAGGGGGTCTATAAATACCCCCTGGGATGTAAATTTCGGGAACAGAATGAAGTACAATTGCAACCCGCATATTGTTTTCACCTCATTTATTTGAGTGTAATCTCTATTACCCAACATCTGGCGCCATCCGTTTGTGTGATCGAAGACACCCACGACCACCACGCGGACGCAAAATGGCAAGACTCAGTAAAAGGGCAACTTCGGCTGGAGACAATCCAAACCAAGATAAAGACCCACTCTTGGAAGATGAGACAGAAACATAAAATAGACACCCACAAGAAGATGAAGAAACTCAGAACGAAGAAAGAAGACTCAAAGAACTCGAAGAACAACTCATCGCCAAGAAAAAACAACTGGAGGAAGCAAGAATGAGAACAAGAGAAAAGTCTTTGAGGCAAAAAATCGCAGAAGCAGAGGCTGAACTAAGAAAGATCAATGACAAAATAGAAAACGAGAGCAAAGTCATGATTCAAGATCTAAACTCAGCAAGCAAAAACACCAACAGAAAAGAAAACCAAAGTCAAATAGCAACAATTGATTCAGAGTCACCCTTGTCAATTGACATACAGCTAGCGAAGTGGCCAGCAGGTTTCAAATTCAATATCATCCCAACTTACAATGGCATGTCCGACCTAAGACAATTTCTTATGAGCTTCGAAGCAGCAGTAGCATCAAGCGGGGGAGATGTGAATACCCTAGCGAAGTCGCTCATCATGGCAATAAGAGGACCAGCGCAGCATTGGTACTCTTTGCTAAAACCAAGGTCAATCAAATCCTGGGATCAACTTCGCACAACCTTGCTCCAAGATTTCCAAGGCCTACAAAGAGTTGAGCTCACTAGCGATGATCTTTTCAACATCAAGCAGCAACCAAAAGAATCGTTGAGCCAGTACTATAAAAGATTTGTACAAACAAAAGCTCAAATTCCAAACATACCAGACGTAGTTGTCATCATAGCAGCAATCAAAGGACTGCGAGCAGGCCAACTTTCCTCACACTTCAAAAGAGAAAGACAACCACAGTTGAAAAACTATACGAAGAAATGAGAAAGTATTGTGAATCCGACGAAGACTACAGAAAAAGAATAGAAGAAGAAAACAGGGAAAGAAACAAGTCAAGAGCAAACAACAACTTCCAACACTCAAGAGTGACAGACACAGAGCGAAGACCATTTCAGACAATAAACCATATCAACAACTCAAGCGAAGTCAACTGCCAAGATCCAAGCTCATGCAATCAAAGAAACTTCCAAAGCAACAGAAATTACAAGGAAAATTTCCAACAAAGGCCAAACTATAACAACCAAAGCAGAAACTTTGAAAGGAAAATTTTGAGGCCCGAAGAAATGTACTGCATCATACACGACAAAGGGGCTGGCCACACATCGAAGATGTGCCCAAAAGTAAAGAAAAGCATTAAAGAAGCACAAGAAGAAAATAGAGCAACTTTGCAGCTGAAAGTTGTCAATCATTCAGCTCCCCAAAGAACAAGTTACCTGCCAATAACTTACCCTCAACACATATTGTCACCACCTTTGCCAATATACAATTGCCAGCCGATAGCAATGTGCCCGCAAAATCAATGGGGCCCAAGTCAGCAGCAAAGTTTCCACCCTGAAAGTTCAGTAGCAAATAGCAACAACCAAATTCAACACAACAATTTCCCTCACCTAACATCCGAAGCATCAACAAGCAATGGGAATGCAATCATCCCAAGCAAAGGCAGAATTATGACAATCTTCAAAGGAAACAGCATGGAGCTCGATACAAGAAACAAAAGAAGAAATTATTTCAGAAGAGTGAACTCCATAGCAATCGAAGGTCCGTTCAAGAAAACAAGATGGTCCCACATGCCAATCACATTCTCTGAACAAGATGTCAAACTCAAAGATTACCCGCATATGGACGCGATGGTCATATAAGCAAACATCGAAGGCTGGGCAGTAATAAAAATTCTGATAGATGGTGGCAGCTCAGCAGACATAATATTCACAAGAACCTTAGATGCCATGAAAATTGACAGAAAAACATTGGAAAGAGCCAAGCACCCACTAGTTGGCTTCGGCGAAAAGAAAATAAACTCTATCGGCAGAATTGTCCTGCCAGTCTCATTCGGAACAGTGAATAATGCGAGAACAGAATAAATAGCATTCGATGTTGTCGAAATGCACAGCCAGTACAACGCAATCTTTGGAAGGGGAAGTTTAAATGCCTTCGAAGCCATAGTAAGCTACCCATACTTATGCATGAAGATGCCAGCAGTCAATGGCATCATAACTGTCTTCGGCGATCAAACAGAGGCAAGAAACATAGAAAGAGATGCAAGCCCGGCTTTCAAAAATATCCACGTGATACAAGAAGAAAAAATGATGAGCTTGAAACTAAAAACGCGAAGACACAAGAAAAAGAGAAGCCTTGCGAAGATACAAAGAAAGTACCAATCGACCCAATGGTGCCAAAAAGATAAGTTATCATCTGCACAAATCTATCAAAAGAAGAAGAAGAAAAGATAATACAAGTCCTGCGAAGTAACAAGGATATCTTCGCCTGGTCTGCACAAGACTTAGGAGGAGTAAGCAGGGATGTCATAGAACACAAGTTAAACATCGACCCAAACTTCAGGCCAAAAAAGCAAAAACTCAGAAAGTTATCGGAAGACAGAACACAAGCTGCGAAAGCCGAAGTCCAATGATTGTTAGATGCAAAAGTCATAAGAGAAGTTCAATTCACAACTTAGCTTACAAATATAGTCATGGTGCAGAAGAAAAACAAAAAGTGGAGAATGTGCATAGACTTCACAGATCTCAACAAAGCATGCCCAAAAGACAACTTTCCATTACCAAGGATAGACACTTTGGTAGATCAGGCAGCAGGAAGTGAAATGCTCAGTTTCCTTGACTGCTATTCAGGCTACCATCAGATTTGGATGAAAAAGAAGATGAAGAGTACACAAGTTTCATTACACCATTCGAAATTTATTGTTTTCAAAGAATGGCCGAGGGGCTTCGCAATGCAGGAACAACTTTCATCAGAAGGACATGCACAGTCCTCAAAGATCAAATACCAAGAAATCTGCTTGCGTATGTTGATGATTTGGTAGTCAAAAGCAAGAAAAGAGAAGACCATATCGAAGACCTACAAGAAACCTTCTCAAACCTCAGAAAAGCAAATCTAAAATTGAACCTAGAAAAATGTAAATTTGGAGTCTAAACAAGCAAAATTCTAGGGTGCATCGTATCCGCAAAAGAAATCGACCCGAACCCGGAGAAGGTGAAGGAAATACTGAATATGCAAGTGCCAAGAAACATCAAGGATATCCAAAAGTTGACAGGAAGATTAGCTTTATTGAATGGATTTATATCCAAATCAGCTAAGCGAAGCCTCCCAATATTTCAAGCACTAAAAGGGAAAAAAGAAAAATTCAACTGGGGTCAAGCACAACAAGAAGCTTTCGAAGAAATAAAGAAACACTTATCCAACCCCACAACTTTGGCAACAGCTGATCCAACGATAGATTTGCTACTATATGTATCAGCAAACGAAAGTACAGTTAGTGTAGTACTAATACAAGAAGAAGAAAATGAGCACTCAACAAGACAAGTTCCAGTATACTTCGCATCAGAAGCTTTATCTGCATCAAAAACTTTCTATTTAGAAATCAAGAAAATTTCATATGCAGTACTTATGGCATCCAGAAAGCTGAAGCACTACTTCCAAGCACACAAGATAAGAGTACCAACAAATCAACCCCTCAAAGAAGTACTACAAGACTGCAAGTCCTTAGGGAGATTGGGAAAATGGGCTGCAAAATTGTCTCAATACTTCATCAAATTTGAGAAAAGAACAGCAGTCAAATCTCAAGTGTTGGCTGACTTCGTAGTAGATTGGACACCCTCAAAGTACAATCAAGAACGAATGGAGCAGCCGGAATGGATAATCTATTGTGACGGCTCTTGGGGCTTCGCAGGCGAAGGAGCAGCAGCAATCATAACATCACCTTCTGGAATAAAACTCAAGTATGCAGCAAGACTAAACTTTCAATGCACCAACAACATTGCAGAAATGAGGCAGTATTGTTGGGACTTCGCAAAGCAAGAGCAATGGGAATTCAAAAGCTAATAATCAAGACAGACTCTCAAGTTGTGGCTGGGCACATAGAGAAAAACTACAAAGCAAGAGATCCAGAGCTAGCAAAGTATCTTCAACTATTAAGAGATCAAGAAAAACACTTCGCTGGATTCACAGTGAAAAGTGTCTCAAGAAATGATAACACAGATGCAGACGAAATTGTAAAAGTTGCTGCCCAGAAGTTAGAGTTACCACCGAAAGTATTCTACCAAACTATCACCGAAGACTCAACAAAAATAAAAGTCGAACAACCAAAAGAAGTACACATTATAGAAAGTGAAGACTGGAGAGCAATCATGGCATTCCTCAAAGGATTTTATGAGCCAGAAAGCAAATTTGATGAAATAAGAATGAAGCGAAAGACCAAAAGTTAAAAAATCATCAACGAAGAACTATATAAGAAAGGAGTTTGCCAACCACTGCTAAAATGCATCTCAAGAGAAGATGGGAAAAACTTGTTGAAAGAAATACATGAGGGAATCTGCGGATGTCATGGTGGGGCTAGATCAATAGTCAGAAAAGTCTTCAGACAAGGATTTTTCTGGCCAACTGCCCAATGTGACAGCAAAGGAATCATTCGGACTTGTCACAACTGCCAAATGGCAGGAAGCAAAGTCAATGCATCAGGAATAAACCTACAACCAATTGAACCAACTTGGCCACTTACAAGATGGGGAATTGACATAGTTGGAAAGTTACCTCCAGCTCAAGGAAACTATCAATACGCAATAGTTGCAGTTGAATATTTCACCAAGTAGATTGAGGCGAAGCCAATCACCAATATGTCCTCTTACACAATGAAAAAATTCCTATGGCAAAACATCATATTCAGATTTAGAGTCCCAAGACACATCACAGTATATAATGGAAGGCAATTCGACAGCAAAGACTTCAAGGAATATTGCCACTCAATGGGAATCAAACTTTGCTTCGCATCAGTAAAACACCCACAGTCTAATGGAGTAGTCAAAAGAGCAAATGGGATAATTTGCACTGAAATTTCAAAGTGCTTAACAGACCTGAAAAAAGGAAAATGGGTCGATGAACTACCAAGAGTAATCTGGTCTCACAACACTTCAAAACCGAGGCCAACAGATTTTTCTCCATTCAAGTTACTTTATGAAGATGAAGCAATGACTCTCGAAGAAATAAAATACAAAGGTCCAAGAACAAATATTCAAATGATCACAGAAGAAGATCAAGTAACAAGCAAGGATTTGCTCGAAGAAGAAAGAAACAAAGCACTTGAAAATATCAAAAAGTACCAACTCGAAACAAAGAAGTGGTATGACAAGAAAGTCAAGCCAAGAGAGTTAGCACCAGGAGATTTTGTCCTCAAAAGAAAAAGAGACGAAGACACTCTAGGAAAATTCCAACAAAAGTGGGAAGGGCCTTTCATCATCACAAGAACAAACAAAGAAGGTGCGTATCACCTAGCAAACATGAAAGGTGAAGAACTCAGTGGCACTTGGAATATAGAAGCACTTCATAAATATTACCTATAGCCAAACTAGAAGAGTAGTTTTTACTCTCTGCAAAGTAGAAGTAGAAGTTCCATTTCAAGCAACTTTATAATTCAAAATGTGATCGAGCTGCACTCTTTTCCCACTCAGGGGAAACATTTCGCAGGGTGAGTGGTTTTTTAACGAGGCAGTCTCTCTGTAAATCTCATGAACTATAAATGAAAAAATAATTTCCCCAAAGATATGTCCCTACATTGCACAACTAAAAGTACAAAATGCCGAAGAGTATATCCAACATATACTCCCATATCGGCACAAATGTTGCAAAATTAAGTTAGCATCAACATTTTATTAAATCTAAAAAATGCTAACTTATCCAACTCAAATAAGTCTACGGTAAATTTTTTGACTTTATTTCACTAAGGTGAAATGTTTCAGCTTCTAAGGAAGCGTACGCATCCACTTCGCTCGAAAAGAAAGGGACAGCGTTTCAAAATTTGTTAAGGCAAATTTTTTGACTTTATTTCACTAAGGTGAAATATTTCAGCTTCTAAGAAAGCGTACGCGTCCACTTCGCTCGAAAAGGAAGGGACGGCGTTTCAAAATTTTCTAAGGCAAATTTTTTGACTTTATTTCACTGAGGTGAAATGTTTCAGCTTCTAAGGAAGCGTACGCGTCCACTTCGCTCGAAAAG
>CM041635.1:21282243-21325889 GCA_023333625.1 Bothriochloa decipiens
ATGTTTCAGCTTCTAAGGAAGCGTACGCGTCCACTTCGCTCGAAAAGGAAGGGGCGGCGTTTCAAAATTTGCTAAGGCAAATTTTTTGACTTTATTTCACTAAGGTAAAATGTTTCAGCTTCTAAGGAAGCGTACGCGTCCACTTCGCTCGAAAAGTAAGGGACGGCGTTTTAAAATTTGCTAAGGAAAATTTTTCGACTTTATTTCACTAAGGTGAATGTTTCAGCTTCTAAGGAAGCGTACGCGTTCATTTCGCTCGAAAAGGAAGGGACAGCGTTTCCAAATTTGCTAAGGCAAATTTTTTGACTTTATTTCACTAAGGTGAAATGTTTCAGCTTTAAGGAAGCGTACGCGTCCACTTTGCTCGAAAAGAAAGGGGCGGCGTTTTAAAATTTGCTAAGGCAAATTTTTTGAATTTATTTCACTAAGGTGAAATATTTCAGCTTTTAAGGAAGCGTACGCGTCCACTTCGCTCGAAAAGGAAGGGACGGCGTTTTAAAATTTGCTAAGACAAATTTTTTTGACTTTATTTCACTAAGGTGAAATGTTCAGCTTCTAAGAAAGCGTACGCGTCCACTTCGCTCGAAAAGGAAGGGGCGGTGTTTCAAAATTTGCTAAGGAAAATTTTTTGACTTTATTTCACAAAGGTGAAATGTTTCAGCTTCTAAGGTAGCGTACGCGTCCACTACGCTCGAAAAGGAAGGGACAGCGTTTTAAAATTTGCTAAGGCAAACTTTTTGACTTTATTTCACTAAGGTGAAATGTTTCAGCTTCTAAAGAAGCGTACGCGTCCGCTTCGCACGAAAAAAGAAGGGACGGTGTCTCAAATCGTCTAAGGCAAAATTTTCGACTCCGTTTCACCAAAGTGAAATGTTTCAGACCTCCAAGCGAAGTATACGCGCCTACTTCAAACAAAAAGGAGGGAACGGCCCTTCAAAATTTGATAAGGTAAATTTCTCGACACCATGACTCCGAACAAAGAGCATAGGTTCATTAACAATAGAAGCATTTACACAAGAAGTACAATCTGAAGTATTTACTCTGTACTCATTCACACAAGCGAAGGAAAACTCGCAAACTTCGCGATACAACAAAGAATGCTTACAATACAGTTTACCCAATTACAAAAATATGTTTACAAAACTAGTCGTCTTGAGAACTAACTACTTCGGCAGCATCATCAAGTATGTCGCTCACAACTTCATTTATTATATCGTCTGCTTCACGACGCAAAAAGTCCTCGCAAATATTTATCGGTGAAGCACTTGATCCAGATGACTACAAAAAAGAAGTTAGAATCTAACCACAAACAACGAATTAAAAACTTTGCACAACAAACCTTACCTGTGCAAAACCCGTGAAATCAAAAACTCGACAGTTGGGGGCTTGGTGCTACAACATCGTGTATCCAAATCTATAAAAGGTTTGTAAGACAAAACACCTGAAAGAAAAAGTCCCAAGTTCAAAGCAACGAGAGCAAAAACTTACGGGCAAGAAAATCATCGACATCACAACCATCACACTTCACACGAAAGTCGTGAAATTCTCTAGGCTCAAAAATGAAATTATCCTTAGACATTAACAGCGGGGTAACGTCTTTGACATCCTGCACAGGCTCAGCACGAGGAACCTGCGTAGGATGGGCAAATAGTCAAACGACTTCCATGTACATATTTTACAAAAATTGAGAACCATTGTATCTTGAAACCCTCTTATCTTACAAAAGAACATCTAGAGCCTAAAGTTGGCCGCCACTAACATTGCTCGGTCCAGCACCGCTCCTACTCTTAGCCCTGGCCTGCCTCTTCGTAGCTTCTTCCGCCTCCTTTTGAGCTGCCTCCTTCTCCCTTGAAATTTGCTAACAAGCAAAAAGAAAAAGTTAGACACAAAAGAATAGAAAAAAACCCCCACAACAAGCCAAATACATTGCATACCTTCTGCGACTTCTCCTTAGCCTTATCGAAACAATGAGCTCGACCACCAGACCTCCAGTACTGCTCAAGATACTTGCTGCACAACGCTTGTGTGGCCTTCGTCACGTTAACCAGGTCACCAACAGAGGGAAACTTGTAATTGTCATCACAAAGCTGTGCAAACAAGGGATCTTGACTTTGTTTCATCAAGTGAAACAAAGCATGCGCAGAGTAGAAAACTCCAATATCAACAGTGGTCTCCATGACCTGAGACAAGTCTTCATATTGGCAACAAAGCTAGCTGAAAAAACTATCATGGTCACCAAGATCCCAGTACTTGTCTCCGGGCCTAGCTCCAAATTTGTCATAACATTCAAAGCAGAGTTGCCAAATGCGGTTGCAGTTATCAAAGAAGGTTTTATCCTATTCCTCAATCTTTCTCTCAACACGCCTCATACTATCCCTCAACTTTTCATTATCCTCCTTAATTCTTTTGTTATCATCTTCTTTTTCTTCAATTCGAGCAAGAGCACTGATAAGTTTCCCTTTCAAAATGTTGTGAGCATCCACTACATCAATTCTTTCCTTCTCTTTCTCGGCAAGTTGCTTCGTCAGATTCTCAATCTCAGCTTGATAATCATGTTCGCAGAGAGTAAAGTTTTTCTCCTTCTCTTCCAAGCCTGCCCGCAAACCCCTCATCAAAAGAGAACCCTTATACATTATCGACAAGCCAGCATAAGCAACTTCAAGTAAAGGTTTCTTTGATATCTCAAGTTCTGCATCAGGGACAGTAAAAGCCTCATCTATACATTTTGACAGCTGAACTTCAGAAGTGCAAGGCGTCATCCGAAGCTTGTCCGCCCCAATACCTATGAACTTGAAACTGTCAAGACCCAAACTTCTGTCCTGACAAAACGCCAACCCACGCTTTAGGGCAGCAGAAACCTCTCCTTCACCATCAACACGGACAACGGGAGTAGCAGGATCTTGAATTTCAAACTTGCTCAAATCAACTTTCTTCTGAGGAGAAGAGGGGGCATAAGGAAAGATAGTTTCTGCAGGAAAAATCAAAAATCAGCAAAACAAGACAACTTAAAACCAAAAAGAAACATGAAGCCTCAGTACTCACCAGTAGAAACGTGCTCTCCCAAGTTGCATTCAATAGCTCTTCCACTTTCAACATGGATAGTAGAGCTCAACAAATGCATCAAACGTTCATCGTTGCTCTCATCGTCAAAAACTTCGTCATCACTTTCATCAAAATCAAGGGTATAGACCCTGGAACCGCCAACCTCCTTGGGCACGTTGGAAACACCAACTTCGCTAACCCCAACCATTGCATGGCATTCAAGCGAAGTAGTTTTCCCACCTTCCTCTTCATGACACCCAACGGCAGGTGCCTCAGAGCCAAACCCTGGCGAAGCCAACCCAGCAGCTTTTTGGAAATCCCCAACTTGAGTCTCTTTCTTAGAGACCAAGCTAACTCTAGTACCAACTTCACCAACACCATCAGCAGAAGCACCACGAGCTTGCAAATTCTGCAAGTTTTCATCAAGTGGAGTAAGTAATAGCTGAGTTAAACCACTAGCAGAGAAAGTCATACAAATTTTTCTCACCTCCTCTTCTAAATGTTGAGGCTCAAAAATGCCAACGTCACCAACAACTCTGGAAGCACCAACAACTTCCTCTCCAGCACCACCCAAACAAGAAACCAAGTTCCCTTCCTTATCCAAGCTTCGTTCAAGAACAACATCAATCTCCTCAGCGTCTAATAGGATAGAAGGACTTTGATTTTTCCTCAGTTTCTTAGCAATAACTTTGCTAGAAACACCAGTCTTGCATTTCTTCCCCTTGGCCTGAGTAGTAGTCTCTTTTTTACCTTGCCTCCTCTCACGAGCGTAGGCAGGAGGAGGCCTATCGCCATATTCAACATGAGCAACTTCAAAAACCCTGTTCAAGCACTTGTAATCACTCCTAAGAATTTTTTTGATATTATTTTTCTCGCTCAGCACATACTTGCTAAGAAAATCCTCAGCCCGGCTTTCCACAGATCTCACAAACTCTTCATCAAAAGAAAATGTATCGGGCGATGGAAGTCATTATCTGGAAATTTGTAGTTTATTCTTTGGACCTTTTTAGCATGAAACCGTTGAAAAGCCCAACCTTTCTTCAACGGCCAAATTTTAGCAGCAGCATATTCTTCCACAAGATCTCTGGCACATTGCAGCGAAGCTGTGCACTTGTACGCCTTCACAGCAGTCTGCGAGATCATGGAAGAAGGAAAAGTCGGAGATAGCCTGAACTTTTCAATTTCCATTAAAGCAACCATCGGATACCTCTTCACCATCTTCTTCGTAACAGAGTCCCATTCCTCAACCATGGGCACTTTATGATAAAACCAATATCTTGACCAATCTCCAGTGCCCCACTTGTTCCTAATTGCCGGAAAGACTTGCACAGCATTGCGAGCCGTTTTAAAACTCGAACAAGCAAAGTACTTAGTAATCACCCGCCCTTCAAGCATAAATTCCTTAAACTGGGTGTGCATCTCAAAAAGTTCACAGAATGCAGCAAATATCAGTGTTGCACTCCAAAGATTTCATAGCCCAAACAAACTGTGCTAGCCTAACTATACCGTTCGGTGTTAAATGATGCATTTGGATGTTGAAAGCCTTAAGCACATCTTCGACAAAGTCCTAACAAGGAAAACGAAGACCAGCAGTAAATAGTTCCCAATAGACTATGCATTTGTCAGGATGGGGCTTCGGGTTGCATTCCTCAGGATCAGGGACTCTCACTTGATCATGCTCAACAATCTTCAACCGAACCATCTCATCAAGATGAACCTTCTCAAACAGAGTTTTACCAAAAGTCAAGGTAAAACCCTCGTCATTCTTGACTAAATCTTCAACAGATGCATCAACATCATCAAGATTCTCGTCATCTGAATCCACAGGCAAGCTATCATCATCAACTTTTGAGCTCTCTTGAGAGTGAACTTAATCTTGCAAATCTCGCGAAGACATCTATAAAATCAAAAAATTAGAATAACCCAGACAAGATCATAAAACATAAAACCTAAACGAAACAAACCTTGCCGAAGTTGTCAAACACACTTCGCTTTAGAGCTCAAGAAAGGACGAACAAAAGCAGTAGAAGTCAACAAAAACTATCTCAAACTTCAATGTTCAAGAAAAATTTTGGCAGAGTTTCCCATCTTCTGAAAACAACAGCCTCAGAGGGGGAGGGCCTCGCTATTTATAAGCGGCGTCCGGTCAACCGGTCAAAATAGCCGTTAAATTCAAAATTCAAATAAGCCAACTCCAAAGTTTGGACGGCTTTTGTTAGGCAAAGTTTGATATAAACTTCGCGGGATTCAGACCTTTGGAGTAGGCCTTCACCCGCGAGGGGCTGCTGTTGGGGAACAACTTTGATACACAAACATCTTTTCCAAACTGTGGAGACAAACATTTCATTACAGACATTTGAGATGCTAACATGTCTAGCGAAGATAACAAAGACACTTCACTGTGACTACTTGCGTTTTGCTCATATATTTTTGCATGTTTTAGGTTAGCTGGCAAAGATAACTTCACCATATATCGGTTACTCAGCGAAGATGATGTCATCACTTCGCTATCCCCATCTCGGACTTCGCACATATGCTATCACACGTTTCTGGACATATGGCGAAGATGACTTCAATAACTTCGCTATGTTCCTGGTAACCAACAAAGCGGCCACAACAACTTCGCACTATGAAATGGTGAGGTTGTCGGCCAATTCAAGAAGTTGGGATCAAGCCCAAAGTTGCTTGAGGAGGTGAAAGGGAAGGAGCGAAGTGCGTTTCAACACTTCACTAGTGTACTTTTTAGATAAATGTATAGGAAATGCCATGACCATGTTTGTAAAATCCATTGAACAGCGAAGCCAGAGGGGGACTATAAATACCCCCTGGGATGTATATTTCGGGAACAGAATGAAGTACAATTGCAACCCGCATATTGTTTTCACCTCATTTATTTGAGTGTAATCTCTATTACCCAACACACTGCTAGGTGGTTTCTGAGTGGTAGGATCTATCGGCCTTGTTGTTGGTGGATGTTTTTCAGTGGTTGTAAAGAAGCCACCTTGATTTCTTTGGATAGATGAAGAAGGCTTAAGCTCAGAGGCAGTTTCATGTTCTTGTGGAGCTGATGAAGTGGAGGTTATGATGGTACCACTGCTGGGAGGAGGAACCAGAACTGTATGTGACTTTGTACCCTCTTGCTGTCGATGGCTTATGTGAATATCACGGCCACTAAATGGCTGCAAATACTCTGTCTGCCATTGTTGCTGCTCCTTCTCGAGCTCCTCCTTTCTGTGCTCCTCCTCCACAGTCTTCATGTCCTTCAGCACCTGCTGCCAGGAATCACGGGCAGAGATTGTATTCCACCACCTCTGCACATTCTTCCTCGAGTCATACAAGTAAGCGAACCTCTCGGATGTGATGACATGGTGGGTGCCTAGTAGGTGAACAAGGTCATCAAGGGTGAACTTATTCCCCACAAGGAACTCGGTCTCACCAAGCCTCTGCTCATAAACTTCTAGGACTTCCTCGAGCTTTCGCTTCTCTCTGTTGATGTCTTCATCATTGTCATCATCCTCGTCTTCAAGTGGGAAGGCAAGGTGGCAGAACAATGCCCGGCTCGAAGGATCGAAGGCATGCTCCTCATTCCGAAGCCATTATTCAATTGAAGCCCTCTCAAGGACATCTTTTCCCAGAAGGAAAGGATACCCTTGATGCTCATAGGTCTCTGCTATATAGCGACAGATTGCTCTTGAATCTGTAGATTACATACATGACAGGTCAATTTGCATTCTACCTCTGATTTTTCTTATTTAGTCTAGGTAGCTAGTAATGAACTACTGTCACTTAACTCTACTGAAATTTTTAGTTTGTGTTTTAAATTTCATTTTGTTAATACCCCCTCCATCCCAATTGTAGGTCATAGTTTTGTTTTAAGTCAAACTTCTCAAGCTTTGACCAAACTTAGAGAAAAAATGCACTAACATGTGCGATATAAATTTAGTTCCATTGAATCCACCATATAATATGTCTTGATAGTGTATTTATTTGGTATTGTAGGTGTTAATATATTTAATAATGATTGAAGTTAGCGAAGTTAGGCTTTGGACAAACTAAAATGACCTACACTTTGGGATGGAGAGAGAGAATACGAAAAGGAGCACCATGTTGTGTTAGTACCATGCAATAATGCTTGTACAACCATGTTGAAGTGCTTCATACATCATTTCATTCAGAAAAAATTGTGTGAAATATTTAAACATCATTGCATTTCATTTTCGAATATGATCCTAGGAAAGTTTTTTGCTTATGTTTCATGCATGAATAAGAACAAGCCAGTCACCCTGAAATTCAATGAGTAATAATTCCTTATTTTTTTCATTATGACTTGTGCATTGAAATGGGAGTTGGTAAAAACTTGGCAAACAGAATTCTGAAGAATGAACATATAACTAGAGGCTGTAGAGTTTATTTCTTTCTTTGTTTCATTTTGAATTTCATGTTACATTGGGAGACAATGAAGATCCTACATAATCTTCTAAGATTCCGAGAAATTAGATTTATTTAATTGAATCTACACTTCTTCAGTTTGTTCCCATGCCATTTTTTTCTTGCCGCCAAATCTTTTTGGTTTAAAGATTTACACTTACTTGGCTTCAACAAGATATGCAACTAAGAGCCGGGGACCTAAAACAGCGTAGTCTAGTGCAGTCATTTTTATGTGTGTCCTGCTGCTTTCAAACGTTCCATTGTAAAGTTTCAGGAAGTAGATGATACTGGTTAGAAGAATTGACGGCTGACACAAGGTTTACATTTTTAATATCTTGCACATTTTCATTTTCTTCACACAGAAATAACTGCTCGATATTGATGACAGAACAACTTCATCAGCATGTCCCTTATATTCAAACTTGTACATATATGCTGAATTAAACTTGTATGCATAAATTATGTAGATTCTAGTTCTTAATCAATATTATCTATTAAGTAGCTAATTCAAAGAAGAAAATAGAATGTTTGTGTCTGTTAAAGATGTAGTAACAATTTAAGATGAATAGAGTATACAAAAGATTGGCTTATAGTACGATCATTGGAATGATAAGAATACTTTTTTACTCTTCTTGTAATAATCTGATTGTTTTCAATGAATACAATTCATTTTTACTTTTTTTGTTGCTCTTTTTCTGAATGCATACTCTTGTCTTTTACAAGAAAATGTTATTCTTAAAGCTACTCTTGTCGATTATTTCTTGGATTATGTGATTCACCTACTGATTTCACTTGGACAACATATCATTCTACCATGTGTATATGTAACATGCAAAACAACTTAGGTAACCAAATTGCAGCTGTACCTTGCAGAAATATGGGTCCATCATAGAACGGAACTGGAACACTCCTGGACGCCTGCAGAGAAGGTTTATAATGTTGTGTAAGCTAAACAACAGCTGTGTCGACTATTTGGGAGTTGCAAAAAAATCTTGGTGTATATAGAAGTACCTGGAGGCTGAGTATGTCCTTGTAAGAGGCTTTGAATGTCTCAAATTTGACATTTTTCTCGTACAGGCATGTCAGCACCCTTGACACATCCGGCAGGATCATGGATTTCTCATGGTACACATTTACAACTGGAGGCCCTGCACTGATGCTGAGGCCAGCCATGGCGACAGGACCTTAGGCTCACTGGTTGAAAGAAATGAAGGTAACAGTGTGCAAGCATGGTGATGCAACCGTCATTGTTTTAATATTAGAAGTTTCTGTTCATGACTGCCTGAACAAGCAAAGGGAAGATGCTTAAAGTGTCAGCTTAGGAACAGGTGGTGATAGAGTGGGAAGTAGGACTAGAAATAAAGGGAGAAAAAGAAAAGGTGACGAAGGAGAGGAAAGCAAAAGGCAAAGTGGAGTAAATCTGATGGATTTGGATTGTGGATGACGCTATATAAGATTACATCATCGAAAAATGGTGAATTTCATCATAGGCTCCAAGTTTAAAGTGAAAGGGCAAAAGAAGCCCCTCAGCCATAGCCCATAGGGGCTGTAGTCATTCCTTGCCGCTTTGATAAAAGGAGATGCAAACTGCTGGTACGGGAGGACACAGGTTCTGCCTAAGAAGGCAAGTTTAGCATCAGAGACCTACACGTATCAGCATACCGGCAGACAAACAGGATGTCCTTCTAGGATTTTACCATGCAGGGGAACTTTCATGGAAAATAACTTGCCTCCGGGAATAGGACAATATTCAGATAGTTCGCATGTGTGTGATTTATTATCCAATTTTACACACTAGCAACGCTCTGGTTCTGGGTACATTTTTATCAACACGTCGAGTCTATTTATTCATGCACATGAGGTTTAACCATGTCGCGAACCAAAATATCAGATACAAAACTTGGGAGGGGATCAAGCAAAAAATGAGGTAGATCCAGGTCCCTATCAAGACTCAAACGAGCAAGTTCATGAGCCATCTCTTTGCAAACAAAGTATAACCAAACGTCCAAACCAGCTCTCGTGCTTCTTTGTAGAGCACGGATGCAGGGGCTGAGGTCACGCTCATCCGATTGAAGCGCTTTCACAGTATTCATGGATTTAAGACTCAAGTATAATTCTCCCCATACCATTGCTCTCTGCAAACGGCACTCTGGGTACCTTTACTCCGCTTTGGTACAAATGATTTCATGATGAAGGCATGTAGCTGAGGAAATGCTGATGAGGCGTGCAGTGATGACGGTTTGATGCTCGATCTATCATGAAGCATAGAGGCTGCAAGTAGAGCGGTCCTGCAAAGCAAACATGATGCATGAAAGGAAGTGCTTGCCTTGGCTCTGATTGCAATGTTAATAGAGGCATTCCTTTTGAGAGCAAGGCTGCTGGTGTAAAGATCTTTGTAACTTAGTATCTCTTGCCTCATTCAGTTAGTTCTTCATTATTAATACATAATTTACTTGTCTCTCTCGCAAAGTTTCTTGTTTTCTTTGTCTAAGCTGATTGTACTACAAGTCGTTTCTCCTCTCTTCTCTTCTCCCTCCTTCACCTCAATGTTCAGCCTATTTATAGCCTATTATTATACTTGCCTTGAAGCTTCACCTTAAAAAAAATTGAAGTCCTACACCTGCCTTTCCAAGGTGCTTGTGAGATAATGAGGATCGTGTATTTATGTTTGTTCTTCTTGTTTCTTGATGAGTGATCATAAGAAGCGCGAAAAGATATCTAAAACACATTTGCGTAACAAGGAATATTTTGAATAGTAGGTTCATTTGATGGTAGCAACTGGAAACTTCTAAATGTAAATAAAGACGTTTGGGAGTCTTAGGGAATTCGTAAAGAGTGTGTTTGGCAGCGAAAAACATATCAGATTCTACTAGAACCAATGCCAAACATCACAAACATAGAAAAGTTTCAAACAACATCTTTTGTCCAGAGAAATACATGATACCTATTTCTCATGATCCTAGTTCTATTTTTAAAATTCCGTGAACTAGTCAATGAATAACATTAAGGCTCGCGAGATTTTGAAAATACATTTTCAGCCCCTAAACTTGTTAACTTGCACACATTGAATAAATATGAACCATATGTGCCTTTCTCACTGACGTGTCACGCTAGCATGCCATGTTTTTCATTTAACCGCTTCCATTCTCTCTTCTCTGTAGTGTTTGGTTGCGGAGACACCTAAGGATGAGATGTCTTCATTTTTAGGGATGCATGAGCGATTTTATCTGCTATTTGGTTTTGGGAGGTTACGACAGCCCCTTTTCTGTTTGGCCCTTGGTTGAGGATATAAAAGGTGGGATCAACTACATCTGGGGTACACCTTCAAGTAACTTTTTTCTTTCTTCTTACTCTACCTTTGTACACATCTAGTAGGGTTGTCATTTGCATGTGAGATTAGGACAGAGTTCGCCCATGCTCCGATGGGGCCATAGCTCATGGGCACCACTATTGGGATGTAGCATGGTTGTGTGGCGGCGGGGTTGTAGCTCCCTCACACACCAGCGAGGTTATAGATCCTCCGCATGGAGGCAGGGCTAGAGCTTACATGTGCATTAGCGAGGCCGCAACTCCTCCCCATGGTGGTGTGGCCAAAGCTTGCCCACATGTTGGGGTCGCAGCTCGTCCGCTCGGCGGTGAGGCTGGAGCTCGCCCTGGCAGCAAAATTCTCCCACGCAGTCACAGCTCGTGTGCCTCCACTCCTTCCTCTCATACGTGCACCTCCTCTTCTTTCCCACAAGCATGCATGTACGCTCGTCCCGCCTGGGGTGACCCCATACATGAAACTAGGTGGATTCCCCGCATGTTGCTGTGGGAATTTAAGGTTAGTTTTGGTGGCTATTTGATGAGAGAAAGAGAGATAAAAATGTGAGTTATTTAATGAGAATTGTAAACACATAAACACTAAGGGTCTCAAGGATCAAGAAAGCATACCCCACATTTTGCCGTGAAAATTGTTGATGCTTTGGAATAAGATTATTTATACAAATGGATAAACATTTATAAGTTGATGTTAGTGGATGATGTGGCACAATGCTAGTTAGTGGATGATGTGTCTTGCTGACATGTAAATCATAGTTGCAAATGCTAGTTGACCGTAAATGCATTTGATAGTGGACTGATGAGGTGGATAGCTTGCATCTTGAGAGGAGATAGTGCGGATTAGTGGATGACATGACATAAGGAGGTGCTAGATGTAACATCCCTGATATTGAGCATGCATTTGCACATGCATTTCATGAGGCATAAGCATCATCATCACATGCATTAACTAAAATGGGAAGTATAAGTATATATGTGATGCTTGAATTGCTTGTTATATGTTGGAATGAATATGCATAGGGTTAACTAGTTCAAGTGTTTGATGTTTGCTCACTAAATGAACTTAGACATGTTTAGGATGTAAAATGAAGCTAGGGTTATTGGGCCACTTTGGCTAATTAAGCTTCTAATGATGAGTTGACCAAATTGACCTTTTGAGTGATTCTATTAATTTAAAAAGTTCTTCATAAATTCTTTTCTTGCTTTTGATCACTAAATAAGCTTTGTAGAGAATTTTGTATGGAACATAAGTTGTTGTATTCACATTTCATGAAAATGCTTAGAACATGCTTGAATGGGTTGAAGAATGCAGAATCAGGGGCTCATTCCAGACTTAGAATATTTCTAAGTCATTAGGGTTTTCCGACATCATTAGGTTGGCATGCCGTGTGTTGGCAAATCTTAATGCAATTACCAAGAATAGATAGAAATCCTATCCCTAGCAAATGCATCAGAAATGCTTGTTGGTAATTCTTAGCGTTGCTACCAAAGATTGGTAACAACACTCTAAAGTCTTGTGGGGTATTTCTTATGTCAATTGAATTATTCCACAAGCGCACAGAATGTACCGATATAGCACTTCACCGAGGATGAGTATTCTAAGGTATCATTATTTATTTTATCCCAAGGGAAAGTAGTAGCTAGGAATATTTAATAAAAGGGAAAACAGATCCTTGTCTCTACTATAATCTAGTATCAACTAGTGTAGAAGGGGGTTAACGAATAAAAGGTAGGATAGGTAAGTAAGATAGCAAAGATCCTAATCTAAAGATAACTGGTAGAGTGTTAGCTAGGTGGGAGAACAATGAGTGAGTAAAGGACTCCTATGTATCCAACTTTACTTTTATGCACTTAATCCTAACAGATAGATGACTCAACTAGACTGGTGCCTTACTACTTGTGTGGTGGGGATAGATGAGATAGTAGAAGACAAAGCGACTATTTGGCTTATGGATGCCCTACGTTTTAAGAACTAGCTCGAACATGGTGAGAAACCCTAATGCCGCCCAAGATCTGTCACCTCTTAGGAGTGCGCTCATGAACTGTCTGTGCGAATCAGCAGCAATCAAAGGTAAGATTAAGTCTGAGCACCTCGCTCACACTTACTCTTACGGCTCTAGCTAACGCGCAGATAACTAAAGCTCCTATGCAAAGATAGGACGATGATACACACACAAGGAGTTGGTTACAGGAAACCAATCTAACTAAGACAACTATACTACTAAGACAAGCACACAACAAGACTATAAATATAGACTTGCACTAAGTAAATACTTAGTAACGTAAAGTAAGAATAATATATTGATAAAAGGAAAGTCTTACAAAATAGAAAGATACAAGAGCTATACCAGACTCTCTAGAAGACGACTCCGAAGGCCTTGCTTGATCTCCCTTGGATGATTGGAAGTGGAAATGAGAGATGAGAGAGATGCTTTGCAAGGGTGGTGGCAACCTCCTTATATAGGAGAAGGAGAGGGGGTGCCACGTCAACGATCCATGTGCTCCTCCTCTCTACACCATTGGATGAACCGACTTCATTACTACCTCAAATGGATGTCTTGGATGAAAGTTGATGCATGGCGGCATGCAGGAGGTCGGTGGGAGCAAACCGACCTAGTGGGGCCACCATGAGGGGGTCGACCGACCCCCTCATTGGTAGGTGGGCCCGGCTGGGTCTTCTAGAAGATGTCCCCACCTGTCATCTGAAGTGGTTCGGTGTTTTGCCGAATAGTTGTCATGTTGCTTGCTTCCTTGTGGCTCTGCATGGATCATGCTCGAAGCTCAGCTCAAGGTGAGCTCATAGAGGGGTCGACCGACCCCCCCAATTGGGTCCCACAGGGCTGCATTTTATTCTTCCTGAAATCACAAGCTAAGTGTACAAGTGGAACTAGTTCACTAGTGGAGATTTGGCCTTCCATGACGAAATTCCTTATGATGATTCTATTATGGTCACCGAAGAGTAGTTTCCATGACGTTTTTGTCACTTTCAGCATGGAACTGCGTGACGATTTCCTGAAAAGTTCATTTCTGTGACGTATTTTAGAAAGGTCACGAGAACCATCACGGAAAACGAGATGAAATCATCACTGTGGCGTTCGCGGCACTGTTCACCGTTGGATTATGACGATTTCACAGATATCCTCGAGTTGTGCTGGCACCGTTTGCCTGCGGGAGAGCCGCCTTCCCTCATACCTCCATCCGCCGTTAGCACGCCATCACTAGTGCCCCCATCTGCCGTTAGTCGTGGGACCCGTCCATCACTCTGCCGGACACTTCTCCATCTGACGTTATGGGACCTATCGTTACTCATCCGTTCTAAATGGGTGCCATTCTCCATCCGGCGTGCGGGACCAGCGTGTCAGTTAGACAACACTTCACCGACCGACCTATGGGACCCGCCTGCCAGGGGAACATTGAGGCCAACCCTGGCTTGCACAGTTCTCCATTCACATGGAGATGGGACCCACAATTGGGACCCGTCTCTGTTCACGTGGGGCCACCCTTCCTCGACCACATGTGGGACCCGTCTACCACCCTTCTTACCCCTTCTCAACCTAACGAGTGGGGTCAGAGCGTCAGTTAGATGGGACCCGAGGGCATCAGTTAGATGGGAACCGCAACTGGGGACACATCTCTGTTCACGTGGGGCCACCCTTCCTCGACCGACATGTGGGACCCGTCTACCACCATTCTCACCCCTTCTCAACCTAACGAGTGGGGTCAGAGCGTCAGTTAGATGGAACCCGCAACTAGGGACCCATCTTTTTCATGTGGGGCTATCGTTCCATGACCGACCTTTGGGACCCGTCTGGCACCCTTCTCAACCTGACGAGTGGGGTCAGGGTGTCAGTTAGATGGGATCCGCAACTGGGGACCCATCTCTGTTCACATGGGGCACCCTTCCTCGACTGACATGTGGCACACGTCTACCACCCATCTCACCCCTTCTCAACCTAACGAGTGAGGTAAGAGCTTCAGCTAGACATGTAGGACCTGCTCAAAATGTGGGACCCTTCGCTATGCCGGCAAAGGGTAATTTCCCGCTGGAGTTGAATTTCCCAAAAATTCAAAGGTTTTCCAGGTTTAAAACCCGGAACCTTGGTGTGAAGAACCGAAAGCCTCTGCCATTGCATTAGGCGTCTGCTTTCTTTGAGATCCTTCATATAGCTATTGTTCTGTGCATTGCCAAACAAGTTAACTTATACTATTAGGGATTTCTCCCCTGAAAGTGGAAAAATATCTGCTCCTTGGACTTGCGGCTGAGTTGGAGGGGCAGCAAAGGATCCTCGTTGTGCTCGGGTAGCTCCGGCATCCATTGGGAGGCATCCATTGTGTGCCGAGGTAGAGGCGTCAGATCCGACCCACAGGTGTCCTTTCTCCCCTTTTACTATCAGTTTCTTCATTTGGGGAATGCCTACAAGATTTAGGGTTTAGGGTACTATAACTATGATGGTTAGACTTGATTTAGTCGAATCTGTAATGGTTACAGCTATATTAACTACTATTCTAGTTTGAGTTATACATATCTATGTGCTGCTGCTCTAAATTTGGCTGAGCTTTTGTCGGCCTGTCTTGTAGAATGATATGAACAAATGCACACATTAGTGCTCTTTAACCCTGTATTTCATTTGTTGTTAATGCTACTTTTGCGTACTTTTGCTGCAACAGGAAGATGGATAGATCTTGGATTACTATAGGAAAGAAAGGCACATATGAGTACTATATTGGAGCCACTTAGTTCGTGGACTCGGTGAAGAAAAAGTACCCGAGGGGTGAAGATGTCCGTTGCCCATGTCAAAAATGCCTTAACAATGAAACTGTACCACGGAGAGACTTGAGGAAACACATTACTCGGAACAAAATGTCGATCACATACACTAGATGGGTTCTTCATAGGGAAGAAGCAGAATCTTCAGGTGGAGACATCATAGAGTCATCAGATATGCATGGATCTCATCATGAGGATTGGATTCCAAAGCTGGAGGAGCAGGACAAAGACATTAGCATATTCCTAGAAGATTGGGATTTGATTACAAACCTATTAACATGTGAAGAGCTCAAGGAGAAAAAATCTTTAGTGATTGAAAGAGTGATAAATGATTTGAAACAAGCATCCTCACCTGGATCTGCCTACACAAGATTCTCCCTCCTTATTAAGTTGTTGTACATGAAGTCCCGCAATTGTGTCAGCAACAAATGTTTCGATACACTTTTATGGTTACTTTTGAAAGCATTCCCTAAGAGCAACCTTCCAGACTCATATAACAAAGCACGCAAATATATTCAACAACCAGGCTTGGTTATGATAAGATCGATGTGTGCATGAACAAATGTGTGTTGTTTCGGGGTAAAGTTCTTGAAAAGGCTAATGTGTGCCCAGAATGCAGCACGTCTAGATGGGAGGATGGTAGCAAGCTTACTTCTCGTAATGTTTTGAGGCATTTTTCTCTAACAAAGAGGTTGTAGAGGATCTTTGCTACACCAAAACCAGCACAAGACGCCGATGGCACAAGACTAAGAAAGAGAAGGTTGACGGTGTATTGAGCCATTCGGCAGACGGGGAGGCATGGAAGCACTTTGATATAAAGCATCCAGATTTAAAAAACGATGCAAGGAACTTGAGGCTATCCATCGCCATAGATGGTTTCAATACATTTGGCAACTTTAGCTCATCATATAGTATGTGGCATGTTCTTGTAACACCTCTCAACCTGCCACCATGGGACTGTGTGAACCCATCTAATTGCTTTATGTCTCTCCTGATCCCGGGCCCAAGATCTCCAGGAAAGGATTTTGATTTATTCTTGGAGCCTCTTATAGATGAGCTGCTAGAATTGTGGAAGGGTGTCAAAACTCATCATGTACTCCTTCCTGCAAAAGAAACTTTTACTCTGCGTGTTGTCCTGCTTTGGTGTATACATGACTTTCCAGCATTGAGCACCATGTCAGGCCGAACTACAAAAGGTTATTTTGCTTGTATTTATTGCGACAAAATCCTTTGTGAAGATCGCTAATATCCAAGTTAGCATTCTTCGGACACCGATGTTACCTTCCAGAAGAACACGAATGGAGGGAACACAAGTTGCTATTTGACGGAGTAATTGAGAAGAGAGACGCGCTAGAAAAGTTCACCTACAAGGAGATCATGGCGGAGAACTAGAGGGTGGAAGATGTCAGGCCAGGTATCAACGGTGGGACAAAGAAACATAAGCGTGGAGAGCCACCAATAATTTATAATCGAGTGGCTGCTTGATGGAAGCTGCCGTACTGGCAGGACTGCTGCTGCCGCACAATCTTGATGTCATGCATATTGAGAAGAACATATGTGACAATTGTAATACCCAGTTTTAAGAACAAAACCAGATATACACCATATGTGAGTCCTAGGAGTCAATTCCCACATATATCTACATATAAAGGGTAGTATCAGTAAATAGCGCTAGATATTTATTGTACTTACTATAAGAAGGATATACCCTTATGTAGCAATCAGCAGAAAGACAACTCCAATCTTCAAGTAAGGACTCCACTACATTGGATCCAACTGACTGGTTGATCACAAGCCTAAAACTTCTCCTGAGGTATGGGAAAAATAGCAAGAGTGAGTCTATGTCAAACTCAACAAGTATAGCAAGGGTTTATGAGGCTCAAGAAGCTGACATGGTTTAACTGCATTTAGCTTTTGAGTGTATGTCATCTTTTAGCAATTAGCATCAAGGTAGTAGCAAACCCATAACCACATGATCAGATAGACATGATTAAGAATATGATAAAATATTAACATGTAGCACAATTTGAGTTGATGATCTATTCCATAAGAATCCTTTGGCCGCCCTAACCGTGGGCACGAACGATATATCGGTTTAACTCTGCGCAGAGGTGTACACTTTCACTACGGGTCATGATTTCCAAATGTCCAAGGTCATGACTCTCAAAACACTGAAAACCATATAAAGCCACTCATAGGTTCGTCTAACAAGTTAGGGCCGCAGGGTCATCGAATGTAGAAAACCCCTCTCCTATTATGGCACATCCCAGTTATAACACATAATGAATTGGCAGCCCTATACCCAACTCGCAGATCCTCTAACTTGCTAGAAAAGGTTCTATGAACAACTAGAGCCAGAGCCATATAGCCCCCATAGCTATACGTTATGTCCCGGATGATCACTTACAATTTGGGTCTTATTAAAAACCATCTTTAAACATTAGTTGCATAGTCATTAATCAAGTTACAAGATTATGGTTATAAAGCACTAGCATAAAACTACCCATATGCAACATCCCCAGTTATCAAGGTAAACAGGTAATCAAAGCTACAGGGTAGCAAAGAGACACATGCATATGATTTTAGTGTGTATAGTGAATAGGTAACAAAAATGGTCCTAACTATACTTGCCTTGATCAAAGCTCTCCTAATAAACCTGCTGATCCTGGTTGTCAAAGTACTCTTGTTCTCTAACAAACGGCTCACTCTCTAAACTCGAGCATCAATTAGTAACACACAAGCATCGAGCAATCATATACGAGGCAAGGAGCAATAATTCAAGTGGCAGGTCGACGACAGCAGCAACATCACGAGATGGTGACTCGATGAGCACCGTCGGCTGGGGAATAAAGATATGTTGATAGCTAATTATATTATTGAACAAGAAGACCATAGATAGAAAGGATGATAAGCAAAACCTGAAGGATGGATGTGCTGTTGGTGCACGTACCGTACATGGCCTTCAAAGCATGTATAGCATACGCTAGCTAGCTGGTTTGGATACTGGAGCATGAACGGCTTGGCTTGCAAGCTAGCACCATGACGAAGACTCGCACGGCAAGACGACGCTGGAGACGACGATGTAGAAGAGAAAGGAATAGAAATTTGATAGGGTCGTTACATATAAATAGGGAGGATAACTTCACACATTTGCATCAATTAGCAATACGGTACTAATTGACGTTGCACCACTCATCCATCTTTACTAATAGACCTAAATATTATTAGAGCCCATTAGTAAACAAAGACAGGCCGTTGGACGCAGGGAAAACTGAGATAATTTATTAGTTTCGGAATTAATTATTTTCATAGATAAAATAATTCTAGAGAAGTACAGAATTGATTTTAAGCCGTGAAAAATATTTCAAAGGATCCAAAAATTCAGAGAAAATTTTCAGAGACATTTTGGAACATGAGGAACCCAGATAAAATATTTAGAGCTCATGGTGAGATAAATTGGAGCATCTAAAAATTAGATAATGCTCACAGAAGAGTGGAAATAAATTTCAGAATAAGCCAGAAAATTCCCGTGAAGCTTTCAGAGATTGATTGATGAGTGAGGAGTGATTTGGATTATAAAGAAAAGACTTTAAAAAGATTCTAGAGAAAAGTTGAGCTAAGTAACAAGGAATTTGACTATTGAAAAAAAAGATAAGCCGAAAAAATGATAAACGACTTACTAACGAGTTTTAAAAACTTTGCTCACTCTTAGCACAAAGTCAAACATCACAATAAAATTTATACACCAGCATGAATGCACAACAATGTTGCTAAGCCTATGATTAATTTTAATTTAATGGAAAATTTTGTTTGTCTATGTTTTCAAGAGCACAAAAATACATAAATAAATCATTTTTACTCTATTTTTTTAAATATAAATTTTAGGGTGTTACAATTCTACCCCCTTAAGATGAATCTCGTCCTCGAGATTCAGAGGATGATAAAAGAGATTGGGATGTTCTGCCATTGAATCTTCTTTAATGCCTTGAGTAGTTTCATCTTCTTGACAAAGGATTCCACTTTGCTTTGCATATCTATTAACCATTCCCCCAAGAACTTGCTCGCTGATTCCAATATTTTAACAAACACTCCAAACAACTCTTGGGTAATTCCAAACCAATTCTCGGTTAATTGCCAATTCTAGGCTACACCTGTTTTCCTTTTTAGTAATCATAAATGTATTGTTGCTATAGACTGCTAGCTTACTCTTCACTCCAACTCTCTTTATGCTTTCTCATAAAGACCACCTTGAAATGGTTAACTTGTATGACAAACTCTTGTCCTCACTGAATCCAAAATGAATCTCAACAATTCTACATCCACTTAGCTATATCCTCCTTTAATCCATATCATTAAATCTCTATCTTAATATGCTCACATTCGAAATGACCCTCATGATCCTCTTGATCCAAAGTAGATTCTACCATCAATTTCAAAACATTAATGACCATGTATGTTTCAGTTAAGTTGCTCATCTCCTAAACACAATTCCTTAATCCTTTTTGTAGTTACTTCTAACCGACCTTTTGTGATTCTTCTTGTTCCAAAGTGAGATTTATTAATTACCAACTTTATGGCTGTCTTCTCCCAAGTTCCACACACCACTTGATCTTAATGTCAACTGAATCTTCTTAGCATAACTCCCCATTGCTAAGGTCATCGACAATGATGTTTTCTTTCCCCAGGTGATAGCATACATCCAAATCACAACCATGAAGAGACTCCCTTCAATCAAATTTACTCGACATACTTGGCATAACAATGAGGTTGACTTCTGAGTTACTATAGATAAATCCAACATCATGCTCCTTTGTCATCAATGCCAACTTGTCTTGAGTTGAAAGTTGAACTCCCAAGTGATGATAGCTTGAAGAAAAATCCTATCTTGATGATTTCTTGAGCTCTTTATAGATGATCCATAAAGTTGTTGATCCCTTCAAAGGACATTTAACATGCACATGGATAGACTTCCCAACCATAAAGATATCCACTTCTTCCAAGTCAAACACTGGAGTGTATGAAACCATGAACATGCAACTTCTTCTTCATGGCTACCCCCCTTAATAAAAGATCACTAGGGCCATCAAAGGTTAACTTGCTTCTTCTTATAAGTGAGTTGATTATCATCATGTCTTTCTTTTGTTCCATAGAGACTCGTGTGCACATGCAAAAACCAGAAGCCTATCCTTCCTCGCGAGCAGAGATTCAGCAGCACAGTAAAACATCCACAACTCTAGTTCTGTTAATCCAATGAAGCCATACCTTATACCATTGGAAATCTTATAAAATAATATACAACTTACTTACAGAAAAGTTTCTAAGATTCTGCACTTAACTTGGTCCAAAATGACACTCAACCGAAACGGTTCCATATTTCTAGACTGCGCAGAAACCTCAACTTTGAACAATTATATCTCCCAACTCAGAATAGGTAAAACGATGATTCTTGTGGCATTGGAAAGATACAGAAGTCTAGTTGTTCCCATAAAAAGTCCATGAAAGTTGCACAAATAGATCTTGTGATACAACAATAGGACCATAGACCACTCTAGATTTTTGACAGCACAGATGCACTGTATTGTGATTTTCATAAATCCCAAACCAAAATAGCTTTGATGATGATTCTTGTGCTAGAAGAAAGAAGCTGAAGTCTACTTTTTTCCAGAATTTTTCCATGATTTTTGATTGTACAAGATGAGAGGTACAAACCAAAGAAGACAGGTTGTGCCAAAAAGACAGGATAGGAAGAACAGGAGAAAACCAAAACCCAACTATTTACATCATTAACCTTATGTCTATGAACTAAATAAAATTGTGGACAAAGCCACAAGATCATTGCACTCATTACAAAGATGCAAAACAAGTATAAGAATGTCACACCCTGGTTTTGAAGGATTAAAACCAAGGCAAAAGCTCATGTGTGCCCGGATCAAATTACACACATGAACGACAAATTACATGGTCCAATAAGCACAGTGTTCGAATAAAACAATAATATAATGTTTACATAGTACCATTATTACATAACTGTCATCAAAGTAAAGTGAAATATAAATAACATCATCCAAAGCAAAAGGAAACTAAACGACATAGACGTAGCGACTCTATCTCGCCACAGGATGGTCGACGGCAGCATCACGACGCCTAACATCCCAGATAGTTCTCAGGGAAGTCACCATCCGAGTCATCACTTGAGCATCCTTTATTTGGGAATTAGCAAGGGTGAGTTCCATGTCAAAACTCAGCAAGTACAGGCAGAAAGTAATGACATGCAAGGCTAAAACAAGGTACAGCTGAAAGGTAGACTGCGGTAGCATTTTAAAGTAACAATTAAGACTTTACTTATTATAGCTTATTCTCTAATCAAATTGGTTGAAACACCTAACCCTTTATTAAGGTTCAAGTAGCAGTTAATGTGTCTTTTAACATCACAGATATAAGCATATAATTAAACATGAGATAGCCATCTCAAAGGGAACACAGGATAGCCGTCCCGATCAAACCTGAGGTACAACCTCAAACAGCATCACCACGATTTAACAGCTTAGACCATTTGGCTAAGTCATGTGAGGATCTGGGCCGCTCGTCACCGTGAGCACGGATGATATATTGATTTTAACTCTGCGCAGAGGGGTACACTTTGACTCCAGATTATGATTACTCTTTATGCCTGAGGTGATCAGCCTCTTAGCCCATTACCAAGATAGGCTAGCAGAGGTCACAACGAGGTTCTTCATAGGGCCATAGGTAGTGACAACTCGCTAGCAATGAGTGCAAGCATATGGGCGACTTCACCATGAGGCCGCCCCCTACACGGATCCCTAGCCCCTCCCATACTAAATACTTGAAAACACCCCAGCAACCATAGCTATAGCCACCCGTCGGTAAGTTGACCAACCTGCCCATGGTTGTCTTGCTAGTAGACCAAGCCAGTGCCCATTAGCCTGGAGATGTATGGAAGTCCCAGGTTGCCGCTCCACGAATAGGACCACAAGGGGGAGGAGATACGAATGCCCTCGTCAACATGAGTCCCACTAGCATCCGTTTCCCCCGTCATTCACCGCCAACCAACGATGCGGAATAGCATCAATTTCTCCAACGGCCGAAGCCAAGAGCCCACGGCTCCAACAGGTTAACAAACAAGTTTTATCTTCATTAAACGGGTGAAAGGTGAGTGGAGCACTAGCAACCGAATAACCTATCAACTAAAACCCCATAGGTGATATCTGGGCAAAACCCCATAAGTGGCTAGTCATTCCTATGTTTTGCCGATTTGAGACACATGCAATGTATTAATTAAAAGTGAATAGGCGCAATATGATTAAAGGTGCCTGCACTTGCCTTGGTTGATGTCCTGCTGCACGTAGTCCTCCGGGTCCTGCTGATCCTCGTTCACCCATGTCTCGTTCTCTATACGCCACAATCATCGCACACGAGCAACACATGCAAGCAAACGTACTCTAATTAGAGCAATACACCAACACATGATAACAGTAGCAAACAATAGCATAGAATTATTCTACTCGTCGAGACGATTCCAAAAGTATAAGTTTGCTAAAAATGGAGTTAAAATGTGAAAGTTATGGCCTAAACAAGGCTAGGGTCTAATCTGCAGAAAACAGGACTCAAATCTAAATACTTTTCAACTATGAAGGACTAGATCATAAATAAGTAAAACTATAGGGACTTTTCCGCAAAAGTGCCGACGGCGGCGGCTTTGACCGCGCTAACGGCCACGCGGCGGCGCTAGACCGACCGGGTCCTGTGGACTAGCCGTGGACCAACCCCGTGGACCGAGTCCACGGGTCGACGGTGGACCGGCGGCGGTCGGGGTCGAACCCGGCGACCACGGCCATGGTTGGCGATGGCGACCTCACGGCGGTGGGGCTGCAGCGCACACGAGGCCAAGGTGAGGCCACGCGCGCGTTGCGCGTGTGCTTGCACACTCGATAGGAGGCACGGCCACGGCGGGGCGAGGCCGGAGCGGCGCGGCACCGTGACGTTGGCGGCGGAGCTCCTACGGCGGCGCGTAGTGGCACGCAGAGAGGGAGATGGCTGCCGTGGAGGGCAGCACCATGAACCTTGAGATCTTGCGAAGCTCGGGCATGGGCTCACCTCGGCGGCGGACGGTGGTGAAGGCAAGGTCGACGGCGACGCGAGCTCGGCGGCTAGGGTTTTGCGGTTCAGTGAAACCGAGAGGCGGCTAGGGTTGCGGAAACCGGCTCGGGAGGTGGCGCGATGCACTTTATAGTGCATGGCGAACCTTGGTTCGCGAGCGGCTGCCGACGCGCGGGCAGACCGGGTCCGGCTCGGTGTCCGTCTCCGGGTAGGAGACGACACTGTAGCTGTGGGCCCCACTCTTGTGGGTCCCACCTGTCATCGGCGGTGGCGATGGCATCGCTGGTGGCTGACGCCAGCGAAGCTGACGCGGGCGTGACGCAGTGCTAACGCAGGCGGGTGGAGCTGGGCCGCGGTTGGCTGGGCCGCTCAGCCCACTGGCGGCTAGCTGGGCTGCGGTGGCGCTGGCGCTTGCTGGCTGCTTCACTTGGCCGGGCTGTCCTGTGGCCGCTGGTGACCAGTGCTGGCCACTGTGGCCGGCTGCTGCTGCTGCCTTGGCCATGGCTGCTCAGTGCTGGCCATGGCTGGTTAGAGCTAGCCATACTTGGCCAGTAGAGGCTGGGGGTGGCCAGGGTCCACTAGGGACTGGCCTAGGCTAGTTAGACTAGGTTTAGTTAGCCTAGGAATTAGAGGGGACAAGTTAGAGAATGTTAGCAACTAGAAAGCAAAGCAATGATTAGACAACAAGCTCAAACAAGTCAACCAAAACTTATGCAGCAGCATGAATGCAATAATGCATGGTTTCTAACGTGCTACACATTTTAAAGTAGTTCATAAAACATTTATAATTGGCCTATGAATGTAAAGCATCTATATAGAAAATAAAATCAAATTCATTTACTATTTAAAGTTCAAAATCAGGGTGTTATAAACCTACCCCCTTAAAAGAATCTCGTCCTCGAGATTAGAAGATTTAGGAAACAATTCTGCATATTCTGCTCTTAGATCCTCTTCCTTCTCCCAAGTAGCCTCATCCTTTGAGTGATACTTCCATTGTACTTTATACCACTTGATAACCTTACTTCGGGTGACTCTCTCGACTGTCTCCAAAATCTTGGATGGACTCTCATCATATGTCAAATCTTTCTGCAAATCCACTTCTTCTGCAGGAAACTCTTCCCTTGCGACTCTCAAACACTTCTTGAACTAAGAGACCTGAAACACGTCATGCACATTGGATAGGTAAGCTGACAACTCTAGTTGGTAAGCTACTTCTCCTTTCCTTTCCAAAATCTTGAAAGAACCAATGTACCTAGGAGCTAACTTTCCCTTGACCCTGAACCTCTTGAGATTCCTCATTGGAGACACTTTAAGATAGACATAGTCACCTACTTCAAACTCAAGCTCTCTTCAACGAACATCTACATAGCTCTTCTGCCTCAATTGAGCTGCTTTCAGATTACGCCGAACCACTTGAACTTGCTCTTCTGCTATCTTCAAAGCATTAGGACCAAAAACTTGTCTTTCTCCTGCTTGATTCCAGAACAAGGGTGTTCTACACTTCCATCCATGCAATGCTTCAAAAGGAGACATCTTGAGACTGGCCTGATAACTATTGTTGTAGGAGAATTCAGCATAAGGCAAATTGTTATCCCAACTATGACTAGATTCCAGGGCACAGGCCCTCAACATATCCTCTAGAATCTGATTAACCCTTTCTGTCTGACCATCTGATTGCGGATGATAAGCTGAACTAAACCTTGACTCAGTTCCCAAAGCTTCATTTACCTTCTCCCAGAATTTAGATGTAAATTGTGTACCTCTGTCCGAGATGATCCTCTTAGGAACTCCATGAGCACAGACAGTTCGAGCCATATACTTCTCAGCTAGTTGTGCTCCACTGTAAGTGGTCTTGACAGGTATGAAATGAGCAACCTTGGTCAAACGATCCACTATTACCCAAATAGAATCAAAACCACTCTGAGTTCGTGGCAAACCCACAATAAAATCCATACTGATCTCAACCCACTTCCATTCAGGTATCTCAATGGTTGCAACAATCCTACTGGTCTTTGATGTTCTTCCTTTACTCTATGACAAGTGTCACACAAGGCGACATACTCCCCGATGTCTCCCTTCATACCTTTCCACCAATAGTGCTCCTTTAGATCCTGGTACATCTTAGTACCTCCAGGGGGAATAGAATAAGCTGACTCATGAAACTCCTTAAGAATAGTATTTTTGATCTTCTGAATATCAGGCACAACGAGTCTGTGCTTATACTAGAGTGTCACTTCTTCATCAACACTGAATCCTGGGGCTCTATCTTCACTAACCCACTTAACAATCTCTAGAAGTTTCTCATCAGTTTTCTGACCCTTCCTGATCTCCTGTCCAAGTGTTGGTCCATATCCATAGAGGCTCCCTGAGTGTTAGCAACAAACCCCAAGTTAAGATACTTGAATTCAGCTAGCAACTCTTGAGGTAACTCTATCACCTCTAACATGTTTAGCTGGCTCTTCCGACTCAAAGCGTCTGCTACTACATTAGCTTTACCAGGATGGTAGAGAATCTGCTACTACACTTGTGAACAAGAACATAGTGTCTCCAGATCTTCAATGAATGCACTATAGCTGCCAATTCCAGATCATGAGTGGGGTAATTCAATTCGTGTTTCTTTAGCTGTCGAGAGGCATAAGCAATGACCTTACCCTCTTACATCAACACACAACCCAAACCATGTCTAGAAGCATCACAATAAATAGAGAAGTCCTTTATCATATCTGGCAGAGCTAACACTGGTGCTGTTTCACCTCTTCTTCAATTCCTCAAAGCTAGCCTGACACTGTTTAGTCCACTTGAATGGTTTATCCTTCTCTAGTAAAGCAGTCATAGGTTTAGCTATGGTAGAGAACCCATCAATAAATATCCAGCCATTCCTAGAAAACTCCTGATATCCTTGACATTCTAAGGTGGACTCCACTTAAACACATCTCCAATATTCTTAGGACTAACTGTAACTCCATCCTTGGAAATAACATGTCCAAGAAAAGAAACTTCCTTCAACCAGAATTCACACTTACTGAACTTGGCATAAAGCTGATGTTCCCTCAACTTCTGCAACACCACTCTGAGATGCTCTCCATGTTCTTCCTCATTCTTGGAATAGACCAGAATATCATCAATGAAGACAACCACAAACTTATCAAGATACTCCATAAAAACTTTATCCATCAAGTACATAAAGTAAGCTGGAGCGTTGGTCAACTGAAAAGACATCACTGTATACTCATAAAGACCATATCTGGTGGTGAAAGAAGTCTTTGGAATGTCACTAGGTCTAATACACAACTGATGGTAACCTAAACTCAAATCTATCTTAGAAAAGACAATAGCTCCCTTCAACTGGTCAGACAGATCCTTGATTCTAGGAAAGGGGTACTTATTCTTAACAGTCACCTCATTCAAAGATCTATAATCTACACACATCCTCTGTATTCCATCTTTCTTTTCTACAAAGATTACTGAGGCTCCCCATGGTGATGAACTAGGCCAAATATAACCCTTAGAATATATTTCCCTAAGTTGTGACTTAAGTTCTTCTAGTTCATTAACACCCATTCTATAAGGTCTTTTAGCTATGGGTGTAGTACCAGGTAACAAATCAATGATAAACTCAATCTCTCATTTAGGTCGCATCCTGGCAAATCCTCTAGAAAGACATCTGGAAACTCATTGAAAACTCTGATGTTCTCCAATGGCTCACCATTGAGATGATTCACTGTTCCTTGATTCTTGGGTGGCAGAGAAACCACAACATCTACTACTTCTCCATTAGGTGCAGTCAAGCTCACTGTCCTTTCTAAACATTTAATATTTGCCTTCCACTTGTTTAACCAACTCATTCCCAAAATATGATCAAGACCTTCTGACTCAAGCACTATGGGTCTAGCAGGAAATTCTACCCCCTTAAGTTAACCATCACATCAGGACAACAAACATTTGTAGCCATATTTCCCCCAGGTGTTTTAACGCTCATAGCACTAGGCATAAGTTATGTGATAATGCTATGTTTATGAATAAAATGATTACCAATGAATGAATTTGATGCACCAGTATCAAACAAAACTGAAGCTAGATGAGAATCAACAAGAAATGTACCAAGCACCACATCTGTAGCTTCTTCCACAGTCTCCACCTTGACGTGGTTCACCTTCCCAAAGCTCTGGGACTTTTGTTTCTGGGCAAGCATTTACATAATGTCCCGGTTGCCCACACTTGAAGCAAGCATTGTTGGGAGTGTTGTTGGTCTTTACTGGTGCATTGTTAGGAGCATTCTAGCGAAGAGCCTGATTGTTCTAACGAGGGGCTTGGTTGTTCTGGCGCTGCACTTGATTACTGCCATTGTTGGTGTTGTTGTAGTGCTGACCACCTTGTTGTGCCTGATTGTTCTTCCCATACTAATAAGAAGAATGTTGTTGGTAGTTCAGGAAATTGTTGAAGCGAGGACGGCTGCTGCTTCCCTAATCTTGGTACTTGTTGGCCTTCCTCTTCTTCTTCTTGTCCTCCATCTTTTTGCGCATGCACTCAAACACAATGGCCCTATCAACCATCTCCTGGAAATTGGCATACTTGACGTTTGCAATCATGTAAGCGAGTCCATCATTAAGCCCTCCCAGGAAATGATCCTACTTATCATGGTCTTGCTCAACATCCCTAGGTGAATAACAAGACAAAGCAATGAACTTGTCATGGTACTCATAAACAGACATGGAGCCTTGCTTCAAATCAGCAAACTCCTTCTTCAGCTTCACCAGTCCAGCTAGAACATGGAACTCCTTGAACGCCTCAGTGAACTGTGCCCAAGTGATGGTGTCTGGAGCTGCATGAGCAAAGCGGTATGAATCCCACCAAGAAGCGGCTGCTCCCTATAGCTGACCAGATGCATAGAGAACTTTCTCCCTATCATTGCACTAAGCGATCTCCAACTGTTTCTCCACATCCTTCACCAAATCCATAGCAACAAGAGGGTCAGGGGAATGAGAAAAGAAAGGTGGGCGCCCCTTCAAGAACTCACTATGCCTGTCCCTGGGTGGTGGTGGAGCATTCTGATTCTGGTGCTGGTTCTACACTTGGTTCATCGCCATGTTCTGTTGCATCATGGCCATCATGGTGGACATGCCCTGCATGAACTGAGTATGCATGGCCATCATTTGGTCCACGGTAGGTGGAGGAGGTGGTGGTGGAGGATTCTGGTTATTGTTCTGGTTGTTCCCACCAGAACCACTAGCACCACCAGTGCCTGATTGGGTCCTCTGGTGTTAACCATCTGATGCAAATAATAGCAGGGTATAAGGATATGCAGTCTCAGTATATATAACTGTGCTGAAGGTAAACTATGAATATAACTGCAACAACATAATGCTTTCTCTTATCAATGAAGCACCTGACATAACCTCAAATATCACAATCACTGACAGATAGCCAAAAATATATATAATCTCCAAACTGATAGCTGATATGAACAAGTGATAGCAGGCTATGACAGAAAAACTAATATGATGAAGCAAAGAGAGAGATAGAGCACAATATATAGAGACCCAAAGCCCGAATTAACTAAACATAGTCTTAAACTTATATAAATATGATAAGTGTGGACATCACCCCACATCTTATCTCAATCATTACAAAGAAGCAAATCATCCATGGTTCATAATGATAAACAAGTTCTCACACCAATAAAGCAAAGAACACTCTAAACACACTCGCACTAGACTCACCACAAACTCGATAAGCTAAACGTTTAAACGTGCTAACGTAGCATTATTATTACATAAAAGGGATGTCCTAGTCAATCCTAGTACGACCTCCAGCTGCTCCATAGGGGATGTGGTCACATGCAGGCGACAGTGCTGGCCACTGTGGTGGTGGTGGTGCTACTCTAGTGATCTGCGTCTCCAGCTGAGCAACCCTCCTCCAGTCCTCCTCTGACTGCAGGCGCACCTTGCGTAGGACACAACCAACGCTAGGCTAGATTTGCATGATATGAAGATTAGGCCTAAATATCACTGCATGCAGAAGGGATAAAAGCTTGGTGTTATGGATGCCCCTTACTTCTTGTTGCCTGAACATAGAACAACGTATACCAAATTACTTCTTGGTGTTTTGCAGCCAACCTAGCATCATCCATAAGTGCACATGGGACCAAGGTAGTAGGCAAGCTGAAAACACATACATGTCATGTCCTTCTGCAAAGGCTTATACCTATAGGCTTATGAGGCCTTGTTAAAAAGGATTTGTACCAAGCTATTTTAGAACTTGTTAACTTCTTTAGGCAATTGTGCAGCAAAACTTTGAAGAAAGAAGTCATGGAAAAACTAAAAACTGATATCTTTCTCATCTTACCAAGCTTGAGAAGATTTATCCATTGGCCTTTTTTGATGTAATGGTGCACTTGGCTGTTCGTCTACCTCAAGAGGCACTTCTTAGAGGCCCTGTATAGTACAAATGGATGTACCCAATAGAACCTCGACTGGGCGCATTGAAGTATTTCTATTGGAACAGAAGGAAGCCTGAAGGCTCAATTGCGGAAGCTTACTTAGAAAATGAGACCTTGGCAGTTTGGGAGAGGATCATCAACAATATGGAAACAAGATATGACTAGGATTATAATGACATTATGTCACATGATGGGCCATCAGATGGTAACCTCGATATTTTTAGTCATGGTGTCAAGTTCTTTGGCCAGTGTACGAGAAGAGAAATCACAGGCACAGAGTGGAACAAGCTAGCTTGGTATGTGCTCAATAACTGTGGAGAGGCTCAAGACTTTGTGGAGTAAGTATGGTTTTTCATATGCTCATCTGCTGATTCATATATTGTGTACGAAATGTTCCCCATAGTAATGTGAATATGTTTTACAGAGAGTATCGACAAAAGTTACATGACGAAGGGGCGTGTAATGCTGAAAAGATGCTACAGGAATGATTTCCCCAATGGTTCAAGTCTCATGTACATGATTGGCTTATTTTACTCCTGTTAGGCCCACCATTCAAAGAATTATATCACAACTTATTGGTGACAGTGGTTTCATGTTTTTGTGTAGATCATGCAGCTACGTATCGATGCAGGTCAGTGAAGGTTTGTTCTCACTGTCTGGTGGCCTTGCTCCCTGAGTCGAGACATATCGAGCTTGCAATATCAATGGCATCAAGTATTGCATTGTTGACTATGAGAAACACTTGCAGACATAGAACAGTGGTATCATGAGCCACTCCACTCATGACGGCAGCGAATTGGAATTTTATGGTGTTGTCAGAGATGTTATTAATTTGGTGTACCTAGGTAAAGAAAGGACAGTTGTTATTGTACGCTATGACTGCTACAATCTACGTGGCAAGTCAAAGCACAAGCTTAGTAGCATTGATGATGATGGATATTGGAAAGCCATCAACATTTGATCACTCTGGTACCTGGATGACCCTTTCATTTTGCTGACACAGGTAAACAAGATTTTTTATTTGGAGGACACCAGGTTCGGTGAAAACTGGCGGGTCATGCAGAAATTCCAATGAAGGGGTTCTTATGACTGAATGAAATAGAGCCTCAAGTGCTCCAAGATGATCATTGTCTTAATGAGGTACTTCAAGTGATTGAGGGTGAGGGTGAGGGTGATGGAGATATACATAGTCCTAGGCGTGATGCAGAAGTCACTTACATTGTAGCTAACTTACAAGATCTTCTAAAAGGTAAGAGGAAAGCAGATGACACGCTTGAAGCCAGCGATAATGAATATGAGGATGACGATACTAGTGATCAGTATTATAGTGACGACAATGACCATGGGGTGGATGGCAATGACATGTCTGAAGATGATGATTATGACAATTAGGAGCATTAATGTATAATCTGTGGGAGAACATGTATTAGTAAACTGCACTTGGCTTTCGATTTATGGCTTTGTATTCTGAACATGTTTGGTATGCGGAGTTGTCCTACTTGTGCCTCAGCGGACATACGAACTATTCCTTTATCCGCTAGGATCAGTAATGAAATCTGCAGACTATCTGGTGTGTATAGGACTATTCGGTTCAACTGCAACTATTTGCTATTTGTTATTATAGGTTCATGCACTGCACGGACCATAGACATAAGCATTCCCTATAGATAGCATGCTTCAACAAAAATCAATGCATTAATAACTTTCGCTTACATTAATTAGTGACAACAATCACCCATCTCCTATAGATTAAACTGTCCACTAAAGCAAGCTCCATCCACAACATGGGATGTGTCCGGCCTAGTCATAATTACAATGGTCAGACTATCACATGCGCTGGGTGGAAACAAGCAAACCTCTCTACCCCACCGAACTAGTACGGCCGGACGATCTCATTAGTCCGTCAGGCAGGGCGTCGGAAGTCCTCTTGAATTTAACCAGCACGGTGATAGACTTTCCCATGGAGCCGTGGCTCGCCTACCATGTGCAGCCCACTGAAGCGAATTCCATGTACGACATGGGATGAGTCCTGCCCGATCAAATATACAAGAGTCAGACCATCCCATATGCATCAAGGGAATAATTACTTTGGGAGACGTAGCTGTTGAGTTTTCCTGTGAAAGCAAGAAAGTCCGACCGCAGCCGATTTGATCTCATAGGATGAAGTGTGAAGGATTGTCTGTTTCGAATGTCGTGCCAATCAATCTGCTGGCAAACAGAGAGCACTACGTTAATCGCCTACTCCGATAGCACTGCGTCAATAGCCTTCTTGCGTGACGATCAGGAAAAAGTTGAACTCAATAGACATGCTTTCTGTTACTCTTTATTATGTCGTCTTGTATGTACCATGTTCAACTGCATCTGGTTGAACATGCCTGAAAACATCCTCCATAGTTGATAAGGCAAAAAAACAAAGCACGTCTATGCCAAGGAGTTGTCATGTGTCAGAATAGTGTCCAACGAGATCCTTTGTGCAGCTGTTGGACTTTCATTCGTATGCACTAAATTTAGACGACTAAAGAATAGCTACACATTTCTTTGTCAACCAACATGATTTGCCAAATGCAAGATCAGTGGTAATACTGAAACATCCTCAATTTTCCACGAAGGGAAAATACACAGAATGGCGGATAATATAATAGTTTGAAGCATCAAACCATCTCATTATCCTGCAGTAGTCGATACAGGATCCATACATCGTACAAAAGATTACAATTAGGGGGAATTACATAAATAATTCATCGCCACACTGGCGGAATCATCAGAGTAGCAGCAGCTTCTGGGGCAGCTGCGGAAGGCGGAAGTACAATAAAATCTCCAAAAAGAAGCCTGAGCGTAGGAACGAGACGTCTACTCCTCCTCATCGTCATAGTCGTAGTCGGGCTCACCTGCCAAATAATTTTCAGTGCGGTTTGTACTGGCCACATCTCCCACCCTATGCTTTGCTTTTGCTATGTAGTATTTGGTGGGATGCAAGGGATATAATCAAATCGACCTAATATGTGGCTGTAGTTTCCTATGCAAACAGTGACCAATATTATATAATATAATTCATCAAATTTTTATCCATCTCATCCACACATCCAAACCCATTCCAACTCCATCACACACATCTCACCCTCTCGCACTCAGTCGACAGGTCCAACTCCCTCTCGGAGCCTGTCTCAGCGGCTCACAGCCGGAAGGGTAACTCCAGGGGGAGAAATAGAAGGACTCCTCTCACTACTCTCGAGAAGCGTGGGTCTTAGGAAAGAGCCATACCAGTGGCCCACGGACTATATATAGATTCATAAACTCTGCAGAGCGTGTACTCCCGTAACCACAAGATCACTATCATCGGCGGTGCCCCGCCTAAGCTGATTCCGGCTGCTTTCTAACCGGTGCGATGCCACCCTACCACTCAGTACTGGGACATCCCGGATAGGTACCACCGGCACACTGAGACTGTGAGACATAGTACCGGGCCCCCGTGGTCACTATGCTGTCTAAGGAGGGTGTGGGTCTCCACGCCCGTACCTCCCGACACTTTCTGCTAACAACCTAGTAGTAGTGGCACCGTCCTAGCTAGTTAGACATCCGTCTCCCGCCCATTCAAGAGCGAGTGGTGAGCACGTAAGTCCCAAGGTTCCGGTCCTCAAGAGATATCAGGTCCTAGGGGGGATCAGACAGGATTATCTTCTCTTTTGAGACTACAACAGTCCATGCTACAACAGCACCTTCTACCCGGGGCTTCGCTCCACGAAGGTTCTCACCCCCGAGATCTCCTTATGCATCACAATGTGCCCGCCACAAGCACCTCACACGGGAATGCCCAGAACACATCCCCCGGCAAGACTCGCCCACATGGCTCGTCATAGAATCCTGTCCGATCGACTCAACCCTCACCACACACCCAAGACGCACGCAGCACTCTCCCCGAGTAAAGTGGCATCACGTGCCTTAACCATATGACCATACTCTCCACCACGCATCATCATCACACAGATATAAGCGTAGTAGAAGTAAAGCATCATAAGTGAAATAAGCAAGCATCTAGCCTATCAGCAGGTGTGCAGGAGTAAGGTTGCGACAAGGTAAAGGCTCATTAGGCAGTTCTACCATGCAACCTATCATCAGGTGATATTCATAATTAAAGCACTAGCAACTAGATATTATGCCATGCGTAATAGGATCTACGAGGTTGGGTGGGGTGTGGCACTTGTGAAGTCGTCACCGAGCTCCTCCTCGTACTCGTAGTCGTCCTCCTCAAGCTGATCCTCCTCTGAAACGAGACATAATAGCCGCGTTAGCGGCTCCTATAGAGTCAACACAAAGAAGCGATAAAATTCAATAACTCCAAATGCACTCATACACAAGCCTATGACGTAGAGCTTATTTTTATGAAAATTTGGACACTTGGTTCATATTTTTCGGAGTTCGTATGAAGAAGTTATGAATTTTCGAAATTTATTCTATTTTCGGAAAAAGAAAAAGGGCAGATCAACCTGGTGCTGACACGTGGCAGCTCCTGGTTGGGCCACGTGGCGTGCAGGAACAGTGCAGCCGGGGCTGAGCTGACGTCAGCACTGACGCGGGTCTGGGGCTAGATGACGTCATGCTGACGTTATGCTGACGTCAGTATCGACGGGTCCAGTTAGTGGCTGACAAGTGGGGCCAGGTCAACGGTCAACGTTGACAGGTCTCGACCGGGCCTCGGAGGTCTGGACAGGGCTGGTTCTGGGCCAGGTCGGGTCGGCCACTGTACACTCGAGGGGGCGGTCCGGGCGACCCCTCGAGGACGGAGCTCGCTCGGGCGAACGGACTGGCCTCGAGAACGAAACCTCGCCTGGCGAACGGACTGGCCTCGAGAGCGAAGCCTCGCCTGGCGAATGGACTGGCCTCGAGAATGAAACTTCACTCGGCGAACGGGCATGACCTCGAAGACGGAACTTTGTTCGCACGAATGGGAGCCCTCGAGAACAGTGAGCCCCTCGAGACTTGAACCTCTGGCCTCGAGCCGGAACCTCGACTCGGGCCAGGTCCTCGAGTCTGCAAAAGTGCGTGGCTCCAACTGTGGCCCGTGCCGGCTCCTAGAGGTTGCCAAAAACGTGCTCTAGACTACGGCGAAGCTATCGGTCGCGGTAAGGAAAGAAACAGGGGTAAGGGAAGCAAGAACGTCGACGGTGTACTGGTAACGGCCATGGCCGAGCAGGGCGAGGGCGGGGGTGCTTACCCGCGTAGCGACGGTCGAGGCAGGTGACGCGGGCTTGGTGGCGGCTCGGTGCAGGGAAGGCGAAGCCGGGCGTCGAGGCGGTTATGCGGCGCTCCCCGGTCCTCCTCAGCGCGCGGACGGCGGCGGCGGCAGCAGCGCTCTAGCTCCGCCTCCTTCCTGCTCCTCCCTTCTTCTCTCTCTCGCTCGACTGATCTGGCGACGGGTCTCCACAAAGACGGCTGGGCGATGGGGAAACCCTAGAGGCCAGGGTGCTCCTCTTTAAATAGGCACGGCGGCCGGCCATGGACGGCGGAGGCAGAAGATGCCCATCGGGCGGCTGTGCGTGGCCACGATTAGGGTTAGGGTTCGGTGAAGCGCGGTGCAAGCAGGCGGTTAGATGGACGGCACGGGACGCGGCCGTACTCGGGCGGACGGCGGAGGTGCGCGGTGCACAAAAATGGTGCGACGGACGCGACGCGCGGTCGACCAGAAGTGGAAAAAGGTGGAAGCTGACAGGTGGGGCTCGTGTGTCAGCGAGACGGGGCGGCGAGCGGCGGAGACAGGCCCATGTTGGGCCATCCTGGTTAACTGGGCCGCGGCAGCGCGTGGAGCAAAGCGCGAGTGTGACTGGGCCGATGCTCGAGGCAGGCCGGTCGGGGCCTCGAGCGGGCTGGCAGCAGCGCAGCAGGCCGGCTGGGCCTCGAGCTCGGGCAGGCAGGCCGGCGTGCACGCACGTGCGCGCGCGATCGAGCGCGTGCGTCGGCGGTCGAGCGCGCGGCTAGGCTGGGCCAGCGCGGGGGGGTCGATAGCAGGCCTATATATATACATACATTAAAGGTTATTCGATTTTATTAACATCACATAAAATCGAATAAGAGGCGAATCAAACTCTGGTTATTTAAATGCAATGCTCGGGCTAACGTAGGGTGCTATTTGTGCATCTATTGGCGGGTTTCCTATATGACATCCACCATACACTGGTAAACTTTAGAAAAATTTTTGAAAGCCCGTATTTTCGGTGACCGGATTTCTAGGGTTGTTACAGTCCTACCCCCTTATGAGAATCTCGTCCTCGAGATTCAAGAGTGTAACTTACTCTTCAAAAAGGTAGGGGTAGAGCTTCCTCATTTCTGACTCCTTCTCCTAAGTTGCTTCCCGTTCTGTGTGATTGCTCCACTGAATCTTCAGATACGGCATGCTGGAATTTCTCGTTTCCTTGGTGGTTCTGTCCATAATGCGGACGGGGTGCTCTCTGTACTCCAAAGTGTCCTGAATATCGAGTGCCTCTGCAGGTATTGGGTGCTCTGGCGGCTGCAAACACTTGCGCAGTTGCGACACATGAAACACTGGGTGTACTCCTGCCAGTTGAGGGGGCAACTCTATTCTGTAGGCAAGCTTACCAATCCTTTCACTGATTCTGTACGGTCCCACATACCTCGGTGCTAGCTTTCCCTTTACATGGAACCTGACCGTCCCTCGAAGCGGGGAGACCTTGAGATAGACATAGTCTCCTACCTCAAACTCGAGGTCTCTGCGCCTCTTGTCGGCGTAACTCTTCTGACGGCTCTGGGCAATTTTTAGATTTTCTCGCACCTGAGCGAGTCCTTCCTCGGCCTCCTTAATGGTGGCCGGACCAAAGAACGATCTTTCACCCATTTCAGACCACATCAAGGGTGTTCTGCATGGTCTTCCGTACATAGCTTCGAAAGGTGACATCTTGAGGCTAGCCTGGTAACTGTTGTTGTAGGAGAACTCTGCAAAGGGCAAGCTCTTCTCCCAATCAGTCCCATATTTCAGAACACAAGCTCGAAGCATATCCTCAAGTATCTGGTTCACTCTTTCTGTCTGCCCATCTGTCTGAGGGTGGTATGCGGTACTGTAATCTAGCTTGCTGCCGATTGACTTGTTCAAGGCTTTCCAGAACTTGGACGTATACTGTGGTCCACGATCGGATATTATGCTCTTAGGGGCTCCATGCAGCTTGAGAATGTTCCCAACATACAAATCTGCTAGCTGGCCGACTCGGCCATCAGTCCTGATGGCTAGGAAGTGAGCTACCTTAGTCAAGCGATCGACTATTACCCATATGGCATCATGGCCTTTCGGGGTTCGAGGCAAACCCACAATGAAGTCCATAGAAATGCTATCCCACTTCCATTCAGGTATATCCAGCGGCTTTAACAGCCCTGCAGGTCTCTTATGCTCAGCCTTGATGCGTTTGCAAATGTCACATCTAGCAACATGCTCTGCTATGTCTGATTTCATGTTTTTCCACTAGAATTTCTTCTTCAAATCAGCGTACATTTTAGTACTGCCTGGGTGGATACAATACTTAGAATCATGACCTTCTGATAGGATTTCGTTGCGGATAGCTGGGTCGGCAGGCACACAAATTCTGTCCTTGTACCAGTAAGTGCCTAGCTCATCCTCACTGATCTCCGGGCACTTGCCTTGTGTCAGGAGCTCGTGTATCTCCCAAATTTCTGGGCAAAGGCGTTGGGCTTCACGGATCCTATCCATGAGGGTGTAGTGTACGCGAAGCTCATTCAACAGGCCATGAGGTATCACCTCCATCTGTAACTCATCAATGCCCTCTTGCAACTCTTTGGGCAAGGCGGTGGTGAACAAGGCATGACAATGACTTTTGCGACTAAGAGCGTCAGCGACCACATTGTCCTTCCCAGGGTGATAGAGAATCTCCACGTCGTAGTCATTAAGCAGCTCGAGCCAACGACGCTGTCTCATGTTCAGATTTTCCTGGGTGAAGAAGTACTTCAAGCTCTTGTGATCGGTGTAGATCTCGCATTTGTTCCCTATCAGGTAGTGCCTCCAAATCTTCAAGGCATGGACCACGGCTGCAAGCTCGAGATCATGGGTGGGGTAACGCTGTTCATGCTCCTTAAGCTGGCGGGAAGCATAGGCAATGACTTTCCCATTCTGCATTAGAACACAACCAAGCCCAAAGCGAGATGCATCGCAATAGACCACAAAGTCCTGGTGGATATCGGGCAAGGCTAGAACAGGCATTGTGGTGAGCTTCTCCTTCAGGGTCTGGAAACTTTGTTCGCATTGGGGCGTCCATTCAAACTCTTTGGTCTTCTTCAGGAGGTTGGTCATGGGGCGAGCTATCTTGGAAAAGTTCTCGATGAATCGGCGATAGTAACCAGCCAATCCCAAGAAACTTCTCACATCAATCACATTCCATGGCTGCTCCCATCCCTTCACTGTCTCAATTTTTGATGGATCAACAGCTACTCCATCAGCATTGAGCACATGACCTAGGAAAGCGACCTCCTCAAGCCAGAACTCACACTTGTTGAACTTGGCATAGAGCTGATGTTTTCTCAACTTCTCCAGCACCATCCTCAGATGTTGCTCATGCGCTTTGGCGGTGGTAGAATAGACAAGAATGTCATCAATGAAGACCACCATGAACTTATCCAGCTCCTGCATGAACACTTTATTCATCATGTTCATAAAATAAGCCAGCGCGTTCGTAAGACCGAAGGACATGACGGTGTACTCATACTGCCCATATCTGGTGACAAATGCTGTCTTAGGAATGTCTTCCTCTCTGATCTTCATCTGATGGTAGCCTGATCTGAGGTCAATCTTGGAGAAGTACTTGGCATTGCGAAGCTGATCAAGCAGGTCATCTATCCTCGGCAAAGGGTACTTGTTCTTTATAGTTACGGCATTCAGGTTTCGGTAATCAACGCACATCCTCTGCGTTCCATCCTTCTTCTTAACAAACAGCACAGGAGATCCCCAGGGCGAGGCACTGGGCCTAATGAACCCTTTCTCAGATAGTTCCTCAAGCTGTTTCTTAAGCTCCTTAAGCTCATCAACTGCCATACGGTAGGGTCTCTTGGAAATCGGACTCGTACCAGGCATCAGGTTGATCACGAACTCAACATCTCTATCCGATGGCATTCCTGGTAGCTCTTTTGGGAAGACATCCGGATACTCACAAACTACAGGCACTTCCTCAAGTGACTTCTCTTCCAAGGCACACAGCATGGATATATCTGTCCCTTTGTTTGGCTCACATCTGATCTGACGGCCACTTGGATGGGTTATATCCACAAATCTGGGTGAGCAAGATATCACCCCTTTGTTCTGGGTTAACCAATCCATCCCTAGAATGACGTCTAGGCCTTCGAAGGGTAGCAAGGTAAGATCAGCAAGAAAGGTAAGATCCTTGATGGTGATACTCACTCCCTTACATATTTTGGTACAACAAATGTTGCCCAAGGGTGAACTGGTGTATAAGGTTTCGTTTCATGGAGTGACAGATATATGGTGCTCTCGTGCAAACTTGGAGGATATATATGAACATGTAGCACCTGAATCAAACAGCACGGATGCCTTAACTCCATGCACTAAAAACATACCGTACACCACATCGGGGGCACTCTGGGCGGCCTCTGCTGAGATTGGGTGAGGCGGCCACGGGGTGCTCCGGATGGCATCTGCTTGTGCGGGGTGCCTTGGTTCTGCCTGGCGGGCGCTGGTGTAGCTGGCGCAGCCTTGTTTGGGCACTCGGCTGCCTTGTGACCTGGCTGGCCACAAGCGAAGCAAGTGTAGGTCATGTCGCCTGTGGGGGTTGGCACGGCGGACCTCCACGTGCAACCTCCAGGTGCAGCACGAGTGTATGCTTGGCGGTCCTGAGCAGGGCGGGGGTAGTTGCTGGTGTGGGTACCACCGCCCCGGCTCGAACCGTGAGCCGCTCCCTGGGCGAAGCGAGAGCGGGGAGGCTGAGAGGTCTCACCACGCGACCTCCGTGGGGCAGGTGCGCGGGAGGTGCCCTCAGTACGGTGCTTCTTGTTTTTGCCAAGCGCCTCCCTCTCCGCGAAAACCTCGTCGCGGTCCTTCTCAATCTCCATGCACCTGTCAATCAGGTCACGAAGGGTGTGGCTCTTGGTGCCTGAGAGAGAGAGCCTGATACGACTAGACAAGCCCTTGCGGTAGTAGTACATCTTCTCCTTCTCAGAATTCACCACTGAGACGGGTGCATAGCGTAGCAGGTTGGTGAAGCGGGTGGTGTACTCATGCACCTTGTCAGCTCCCATGGAGATGTTGCAGAACTCGTTCTCCTTCTTCTCCAGCACACCTTCACGGATGAAGAATGCGCGGAACTCGTCCACAAACTCATCCCAGGAGATGTTAGCGGGGTCTCGGTGGGTTTCGCAGAGGCTGTCCCACCAAGATCGCCCAGCACCCACAAGCTGGTGAGCTGCCAAGCCAATGCACTCCTCGTCAGTGCAGGTGGTCAAGTCCAGCTTCTTCTCAATCTCCTTAAGCCAATCATCAGCAGCGATGGGATCGATGCTGGTGCCGTCGAACGTCGGGGGCCTCAGCTTGAGAAAGAATTCCAGCTTCTTATAGAAATCATCGCGGGGCTCCCGGTGCTGGGGGTGCAGCACGCTCTCAGCTAAGACTCGAAGAAGCTCGGTCTGCTGGGCCATCACATCCGCCAAGAGTGGCACGGGAGGTGGTGGTGGAGCTGCATCTCCTCCTGCGGCAGGCTCGGGCTCAGCAGCAGGCTGTGGCTGTCTTCCAGCCACGCCTCCGGCAGCTGGTTTCGGCTCAACTACCGGTGGTGGCGATGGGTGTGCAGGTCGTGGGGTGGCAGCGCGGGGTGGCTCCTCAAGGTCGAGGGGTATGCGACCAACGCGTGCAAGACCACTTCTGCGTCCGCGGCCCCTGGCGGGCACGGGTGAAGGAGAGCGGTTTCTCAGGCGGCTGGCACGACGAGTGGACATCCTGCCCAACATAAACCTCAGATTAGGGCATACGGGCTTATTATAACTTTGATATTAAAGACATACTTATTTGAAATAATTTTAAAACATTGCTAATCTATCTAACACTCAGACGAAGAAGCATGAAGATCCAATAAGATGCGATAAAAACCAAATCATTCATTACATCAGGGGGGGTTACATGGCGATGTCTTTAGCGGCTACGCTTGGAGACTCGCGAGAAACGTACTACACGCAGGTAGTCTAGCAAAAAGGGTGGACAACTACTCAACATCATGGTGAGTCTGGTCACTTGGCCATACAGGGCTCATCACCTCCTGACCTGATATTACTCAAGACCATCTCGAGAGGCTGGTCCAAACTGTAAGCTGTGGGAGGTATGCCGATGCCGGAAGCCTGGATCTGCTCGTTGGTCATCTGAAGGCGGGAGACGTAGCGACGGGCCTCCTCGAGCTGAGGGGTGGACACTGCCTGTCCACTAAGTCCGGTGGTGGGGCATCCACTCAAGTTGAGGCGAGATTGCCCTAGCTCAAATGTCTCAACCCTGACCCTCTTACGGGCACGTAAGGGAAGCTCATCCTGCAACTCCTCGTACTCTCTGACCCTCTTACGATCTGACCTCTTCCAAGCTTCCATAGTGCGTTTGAGCTTATCCATGAGGTATGCCGTCTTATGGACATAGTTGATCAAGTGTCCCTGGTTGTAGCTAGCAAGGGTGTACTCCTGTAGCAGCTTCTCACGTTGAGCCTTGCACTGCTCACGGAGCTTGTCCCTGTAGGCAGCATCTTGACTCTTTTCCTAGAATCTCTTTGCAATGTCTTCGTTCTTCTCAGCCATAGTGGCCTCAAGCTCCCAGATATTCTTGTTGAGACGACTGTTGTGTATTTGAAGCTTATCCAACTCACTCATCAAACTAGTGATCTGATCCTGGTGAGTGTGCTCTTTGCGTGCTATCTCACGCTCTAGATCTGCAATCTTTTGCTTCCATGCTGCTTCCTTATCCTCTGACTTGCGGATCCTCTCGTCAACTTCCATCAGGTAGCGACGATCACGGCGTCCCTTCCGCTCCAACTCAGCAATGTACATTTCCTGGCACTGCATGTATATCATAGAGGCGCGGTGGCAGGGGTTGCGGTCGACTCTGGTATTCTGCTCGATGTAGATGACCTCTCCCCAAGTACCCTGCTGATCATCGAGGGCACGAGGAAGCAGACGAAAGCGACTTTCCTTCATATAGTCAGCTCCGTTGCGTAGCACAGTACGGAGTGCCTGGCGCGAAACGGTTTGAACACACATGTCGGTGTCGTTGTCGAAGGCGAAGTCAGTGAAGGCGGTAACTTCGGGCAGGTTTATGCTTGCAGGCACGTTGATGTGGACTCCCTTGTAGTCCTCGATGCCTCCTTCAAGGGTGGGCTTGCCCCGGCAAAGATACTCGACGTTCTCCACGGGAACACCTAACTCGGTGAGAACCTCGCGAAGCATGTGAGCATAGCCTCCATGCTCTGTTCCGTCGAGTCTGAACTCAATGACATCCATTGGCGACAACGGACCAAGCGGCAAGTTGGGGTCCATCTGCAGGTGACACGAGAAAGAAGTTAGAAAAGTTGCAGAGAGAGGTAAGCCATGCATAAAAGCGTATGCATTGGTCGGTGTATAACCGAGAGATTTCAAGATTTTCCTGATTCTATCGTCCAATCCTATGGGTCTCGTCCTAGGGTCAAGCATGGCTCTGGTACCAACTGAAACATCCTCCATTTTCCACGAAGAGAAAATACACAGAATGGCGGATAATATAATAGTTTGAAGCATCAAACCATCTCATTATCCCGCAGTAGTCGATACAGGATCCATACATCGTACAAAAGATTACAATTAGGGGGAATTACATAAATAATTCATCGCCACACTGGCGGAATCATCAGAGTAGCAGCAGCTTCTGGGGCAGCTGCGGAAGGCGGAAGTACAATAAAATCTCCAAAAAGAAGCCTGAGCGTAGGAACGAGACGTCTACTCCTCCTCATCGTCATAGTCGTAGTCGGGCTCACCTGCCAAATAATTTTCAGTACGGTTTGTACTGGCCACATCTCCCACCCTATGCTTTGCTTTTGCTATGTAGTATTTGGTGGAATGCAAGGGATATAATCAAATTGACCTAATATGTGGCTGTAGTTTCCTATGCAAACAGTGACCAATATTATATAATATAATTCATCAAATTTTTATCCATCTCATCCACACATCCAAACCCATTCCAACTCCATCACACACATCTCACCCTCTCGCACTCAGTCGACAGGTCCAACTCCCTCTCGGAGCCTGTCTCAGCGGCTCACAGCCGGAAGGGTAACACCAGGGGGAGAAATAGAAGGACTCCTCTCACTACTCCCGAGAAGCGTGGGTCTTAGGAAAGAGCCATACCAGTGGCCCACGGACTATATATAGATTCATAAACTCTGCAGAGCGTGTACTCTCGTAACCACAAGATCACTATCATCGGCGGTGCCCCGCCTAAGCTGATTCCGGCTGCTTTCTAACCGGTGCGATGCCACCCTACCACTCAGTACTGGGACATCC
>CM041635.1:21335889-21497165 GCA_023333625.1 Bothriochloa decipiens
GGGGGGGTCGATAGCAGGCCTATATATATACATACATTAAAGGTTATTCGATTTTATTAACATCACATAAAATCGAATAAGAGGCGAATCAAACTCTGGTTATTTAAATGCAATGCTCGGGCTAACGTAGGGTGCTATTTGTGCATCTATTGGCGGGTTTCCTATATGACATCCACCATACACTGGTAAACTTTAGAAAAATTTTTGAAAGCCCGTATTTTCGGTGACCGGATTTCTAGGGTTGTTGCAAATACGTACAAATGTAACATGAAACCAATGAGCCATGTCTTAAAAATACACAAAAAATGATGCTTCTGCGGCTGATAATAAGCAGGTTAATGTTGTTCAAAGAGAAGAACATTGTAAAGTGCTTATAAGTCAAGCTCATAAAGTTCAAGCAAACAAGGCGATCACTACAATGCACCAGTCATGTTAATCACTACAAGGAAAGGCTACTAGTAACCAATGTGGTCCAACTACTACCAAGATATACTAGTTCTAACTGCAGATGATTAACATGACTTCATTGTATTAGTGAGCATTGGTATCCCACTGCTCAAAGCAAGTCATGCAACAATAACATTAGGCATCAAACTAATCCTAACTACACATGTTAACATGTCTTGATAATAGTTCGCTGTGTCATCCCACAGACAGCAAGTTCATGCAGAAAGAGTAAAAATACAGATGAACAAAATCTGCAAGGTTAATCTAGCTGGGTTGAAACAAGCAAACCTCTCTGCCCCACCGAACTAGTGTGGCCGGACAATCTCATTAGTCCATCAGGCAGGGCGTCAGATGTTCTCTTCAGTTCAACCAGCAAGGCATCAGACTTTCTTTGTGACCACTAAAATGTGAACAGAGGGATAGGTCTACAATAAACAGTTAGGATAGTCAGATGCCATTGCGATAGGTCAGAGGCCTTCACATGTGTCGAGGGGTAGACTAGAAAGTGAAGGTGAACGAGTTGCATTCAATGTGCGGTCCACTGAAGCAAATTCAGCACCTATGCACATGTGTTCTGCATTATGCCAGGCTTGCTCCACTCTAAGAAACTATGCGTGGTTGCCAAGAGGGATATTTGTCCGACCCGGTCATAATTGCCATGCTCGGACTATCTCGTGTGTAGCGAGATAATGGTAAACGTTACGCTATGAACCAATATGTTTGCACAAATGTGCGCACTACATGGGATGAGGCCGGCTCAGTCAGAATTACAATGCTCGGACCATCTCATGTGCACCGAGATAATGAAGGAAAGGAAGGACCAGGAGCGCCACTTTGGCCTCAACAAGGACAATCAGCTAGATCGTGGCAGTGTCATGAAGTAGATTTTTGTCCCATTTGTGTATCATTGACATGCTTATTGTTACTCTTTATTATGTCGTCTTGTATGTACCATGTTCAACTGCATCTGGTTGAACGTGTCTGATAACATCCTCCATAGTTGATAACGCCAAAGTTGTCCACATAGCTTGGTACAAGCAATGGCCAATCCTGCTCAAAACTAACCTTGCTACACTCTATCAAATATCAAGGAACATATACAATTTTAAATTGAAAAAATACATGGAAAATTAGATGTAGCTACTAGAAACTTTTTGTTTTACCGTGGTGCACATGTCACCAGGGAGAACCAACGCGGCTTCGCCCGTACATGTGTTAGACGTCCGTGCTACAGGTACATATTAATCTCATCCTTTTTGTATTACTTCTTGAAACCTCTATTTCAATAGGGGTTAATGTCCTCTTATGGCTAGTTCTATGACTTACATGACCTCCATCACATTGATGTGGCATTGTGATATATACATGGAAAGGTATGCATCAGTCATGTTAATCACTACAAGGCAAGAGATACTAGTAATCAATGTGATCCAACTACTACCAAGAGATACTAGTTCTAACTACAGCTGATTAACATGACTTCATTTTAGTAGTGAGCATCGGTATCCCACTCTCAAAGCAAGTCGTGCAACAATAACATTAGGCATCAAAATAATCCTAACTACACATGTTAACATGTCTTGATAATAGTTCACTGTGTCATCACACAGACAGCAAGTTCATGCGAAAAGAGTAAAAATAGGGACGAACAAAATCTGCAAGGTTAACCTAGCTGGGTTGAAACAAGCAAACCTCTCCACCCCACCGAACTGGTGTGGTCGGACGATGTCATTAGTCCATCAGGCAGGTCATCGGACGTTCTCTTGAGTTCAACCAGCAAGGTGTCAGACATTTTTATGGAGCCGTGGCCCGCGTACCATGTGCAGTCCACTAAAGCGAATTCCCTGTACGACATGGGCTGTGTCTGGCCCAATCAAAGATACAAGAGTCGGACCATCCCATGTGCATCAAGGGAAATCTTACTCTACGAGACATAGCTGTTGAGTTTTACTACGAATGCAAGAAAGTCCGACCGCTGCCGATTTGATCTCGTAGGACGAAGGGTGAAGGATTGTCTATTTTGAATGACATGCAAATTAATCGGCTAGCAAACTAAGAGCATTGTGTCAATCACCTACTCCCATAGCACTGCGTCAATAGCATTCTTGCTGGCTCCTATCTGGCAGCGAGGATCCAGTTTAGTAGCATCCTAAAGCAGAATTGAGTAGTAGTTGTTGGTGCAATGCTATTGCATAGATAAAAAAGTCCGGCCACTGAACATTTGAATGTGTGTGACAACATCCTCCACAGAGAACCAACGTGGCATCGTCCCTAGGTACACGTGTTAGATGTCAGTGCTACAAAGACATACTAATCTCATCCTTTTTGTATTTTTTCTTGCAACCTCTATTTGAATAGGGGTCAATTTCGTCTTATGGCTGGTGTTGGAAAATCTTAGTGCAACCACCGAAGGTTGGTGACGGCACCAGAAATGCCTATGGGGTAATTCTAAATGTCTATTGGATGATTCCACAAGCACACATAATATACCACTGTAGCACTTCACTCGGGAGTATTCCAAGGTATCATAATTTATATTTTCCTAGGGGAAAGCAGTAGCTAGGAATGTTTAATAAAAGGGCATAGAGATCCTTGTGTCTACATGTTGGCATTTCTTAGCGCGAAAACCAAATGATAGGTAGGAAACCCATCCCCGTCGGTCACGGGGGAAACGCCTTGTGTTAGCAGGTCTTAACATCATTACTAGAATTGATTCTCTAGCAATGACGTAAGAATTGCCATGTGATAGATCTTAACCTTTTAGAAATATCCGCTAGCGCACGGATCTATCATTGTAGTATTTCACCCGAAAGTATTATCAGGGTATTGTTATTTATATTTTCCCAAAGGAAGGTGGGTACAGGTACCTCTAGCATAGAAATGTTATGACTTCATATCATCAAAGTGTGGCCAATTGCTATGCAGGGGTAAGCAATAATCATTGGATAGATAGTGGACACACACTTGGATCTACCATAAGGATAAATAGGAAATAAAGAATAAACGAATGAAAGAATAAAAGAACAAACTTCGTGGAGCAGGAACAACTTATACATATGCATTGAACAGTTGAGTCACATGATATACAGGTCAAGCAACAAATCAGGGTCTAAGTTAACAGGGAGATCCCGACAGCTAATCTGTCAGTCGATGGGGACATTTACGAACTCCTACACAACATACGAACGTAGGGGTTATGAAGGACGGACGGGACTAGGTCACTTCCCACCACCTACCCCTCAACCGTGGCATGCCGTCATATTCAAGGCCCCCTCGTATCCGGACACCACGCCCGCATACTAAGGAACTACCTACATCCCCCCAGGACTCCCACCCTATGGATGGACGAGCTAGGACATAGCCAAACCCGAAGGAACAATGAACCGTTACCCTATTCCTATCATCATCAATGAAGAACATGTATGAGCATGATGAACAATTCTCATATGAACTATAGTCTAGTTCATAATCATTGAATATATCATGCTCAAGACTATACTCTAGTTCATATGCGATAATGTATATAAGAGTAGAGAACTTAAATAGGGACGAACTCACCATAGAAATATTACCAAGAGTAGTTTTGCTTCCCAAGAGACAAGCCCTCCTTGCTAGCTTCTAGCCTTGCTCCAACAACTACTACTAAGCTAAAGAACAAGTGTAGAGAGAGGTAGAGTGCTCCAAATGGTGTGTGTAGGGGTGTGCTCTCCTCCTCTTCTTATAGTTGGCTAGAGGCGGTTCGGGGGTAGAATCGTCAAGTGCACAACCACCTGAGCTCCACATGGAAGGTGTGAACCACCTGCCGAGGCTGGACCCGGCTGGCCACCTGGCACGGGCACACGCCAGGCCAGGGGCGCGCGCCCCTGGTTGGCGCCTCCCCCTAACCGACCTTGGATGGTCGGTTGTGGAGTGGGCCTGGACCATGCCAACGTGGTACACTCGGCCCAGTTTGGTCTCAAAGTGGACCTCTTCCCAATTTCTTGATTTTACGCTTTCTAGAAAGCGTATTTCTTGAGTGGAATTTCTTGTACTTTATTGTACATTCCTGTAAAATAATATTTATCCAAGTACAAGTGGAATTGGGTTAATGGTAAATGTATATGTGCATATAAATATATAATTCGCCCCTTTTTGGTCTTTAATTGGCAGTGTAAAATAGCAGTTAAGGACTGCCAACAAGATCCCCCAAGCTTACCCTTTGCTCATCCCGAGCAAGGCTGGGCTTTGGTTTTGTTGATCAGGAGTTGCTGCGATGCCGACCATATTTCAAATTTACCAAGGTTATAACAAAGTTTTCAACTTCAATTCGAATAAATCAGCATGCTACCCACCCTGTATTATCTCAAAATTGATGGGGCTTTTTAGCTATCTCAGGTTTTGGGTGATTGCAGGATAGAACAGATCAACAAGCATCGCTTATCATTCATCCCAAGATCAACCATCTTTCTAGAGGTTTTAAAAAGTTTTTGCAAAGAAAAGTAAGTTCCTCAAGTGATACTCTCGATCGCTCAGTGTGTATGATTACCTCACCAAAGGCATTGTAGTGTTGCCTTTTCATATCCTACCACTAAAGGTGAGAGTGGAGTTTTGGGCAAGTATAAAGGTGGGCATACTTGCATCACATATATTGCTGGGTCAAAAACCGAACCACAAGGAGATACAAGTCATACACTTTGATTGAGATGTGTAAGTGTGTGGAATATGATGAGGGTGGAATCCTAATTCTAAATGATTTTGGTACTCCATGCATCATGACTCTCTTTTATTCGATGGAATGAAGCGATTGAAGGGATATGGGCTCTAAGATCTTTAACTATTTTTTTGAACGGGTATTTTGGAATTTTCTTTACTATTTATTCACTCATGCCCCTTGGCATGGCTTTTCTCTCTCTCTCTTCCTCTTTTTTAGCATAGCCCATATCCTTTATTGGCATATGAAGAATTTTTTTGAATGGAGAGATGTCATGATGTCGAATGCAGGGACTAAAGTTTTGCATAAGGAATGCGCGGCTCTTAGGGTAAGAGTTGGCGTATTTTTGGTGGATGGGTGCATATTGTGCACAACTCTTAGGGTGAGAGGTGGCTTTATTGGGTGGGTGCATGTGAATCGCAATCATGGGCATATGACCATAATCTCACTAAGGTCACAACAATTTGACCCAACTCAACATTCTGCAAGTAGCATATGACTAAGGATTTTGCAGAATTGAAACAAGTCATAAGGCCTTGGTAGGTATTTCATAATCATTGAGGAACTTTTATTTTTAACTTTTGAAAATAAAACTCCGGATGTCAAGTCCCACTCAGAACAAAGTCATAGCGCAACCCATGTCACCATATCATACTAGGCAATAACTTAGACAAGATCAAGCATATGCAACTGTTGGTAATTCTTAGCGTCGCTTAAGTTATGTTGTCATCCCTAACATGGCACCAGAACTGTTGGTTGTATTTATTATCTAGGCACTCTACATAAAATGAAATAAAAGGTTATTCGCAAGCGCATAGATAAATACTCTCATTGTAGCATTTCACCCAGGAAAATTCTAGGTATCGTTATTTATAATTCACCACTAGGAAGGCAGAATGGAGGTATTGAGAATAAAGCTATAACTTACACTTGTGATAAGAGGTCTACTAGATCTTCTCAAAACAGGGATCATATCATAATAACAAATAAGGATAATAATAATTCAACAAAGTCCAAAGGAGGTTACACCGAGCATTTTCCTTCTTAGGTGTGATTCTAGAAAGAACTAGGAAATAAAAATACATAACTCCTAGGGTTGATTAGAACTATAGGTCATTGAGCTACATCAATTAGTTCAATTACATCTTGCTATCATGCTCAAAATAATCTGATATCCATACTCAAGAGACATTGCCAAGGTGGGTCATGAACATAGCAAGACGTCACCCCACAACTATAGGCCTTACACAATCCTACATTCGGGGAGTGGACTACAGAGGACTCAACAAAGCTATCACCTTCGCGATCTACCACATGGCCCGGAACATAGGGGGCACTCGCAGATATACTTAACCTAGGCACCATGCCTACATTAATTCTACCACCCACCCCTTGTACTTCAGGATGAGCGCTATACGACCAAGAGCATAAACACCAAACCACTCCAACTTAACTAGACATATAACCAACATAGGCAATGCACATTATAATTATGAATCTATTATTATAACAAGTGATGGTGAGGATGAACATGAAAACAAACATGAACAAGAACAAGAACACAATAAACTAGAAAATTAGACGATGAACTAGATGAACATGAAGAACAATTAGATGAACTAGAAGATAAACACAATGAACTAGAAACACAAATAGATTAATACTATTGAATACAAGAGAGAGTTACAAGACATTACCAAGCCTCCTTATGACTAGATCTGGAGCCCAAGTGCTGCTTGCCTCCTCTAATTCCTATTCTTATGTTCTAGCTATGCCTTAGATGGCGGATGCTCTAGGTTATTCTTTCAACGGACAACCCTAAACTAAACAATAATTATGATTATAATTGATTATCTTAGGGGGGTCTACCCTTGCTTATATAGCCCAATGGGATGAACTGTGACCCTTGGATCCAACCGACTTGAAACAATGGTCCAGATACACTATAGAGGTCGGTTGGAGGCCGTCACGCAAAGGAAAGGCCACTTGCAAGTGGGCCCAGGTCGGCCGCCCTAGCATGTGGGGTCGGCCGGCCCCACCTGGCAGCCGCCGGGCTTTCGCTTCGATCTCATGTCTTCTGGTGTCTTCTACGTCCTTCTAGTTCCTCTTTCTGATTCGTTTGCGCAATGAGTCGTGTCATGGATGGATTCTTAACTTTCCCAGCTTCTGGATAAGTCTCTGGAAAATATGATTTCACAGAGCTACAGGATTTTGTCGATTTAGTCCCTGGTCTTTTGATGATGATGATTTCTAGGGCCTTCTAGAGACTTCCGAGTGATAACCATCGAGGACTTTCTCTCCGGTGCTCCAAATATGGCAAGTGATATGTCCGTTGCGATCATCTCGACAAGCATTTCATAATGGTGTGCCAGATTCCTTACTTAAGATACTTTTATAATGAAATATTAAATATCCTGCAAAACAAGTGAGAGCAACATAACTCATGGAACTCATTAGAATAAATCCCTACTTCCTTATTTTATCTTTCAATTAAAGTCTTATCCTGGATCTGTTGATGATTAAAAATTATAGTTAATTGATGTCAACAGCAACCCACTAGTCCAAGTTTTTAGGATGAGACATTATTAGCTGATAAACCTAAATCTTAGAGAAAGCTCAATTATAACATGGGATAGATGAAACACAAGATAGAGCAACTATTCATCATCTCAACAAGGGTAGAACTAGATATTTGCATAGCACATATATAGAATGGAATAAATATTTTTGTTGTTTTTAGCATTTTTTGAATGCATGATTGCTGGAATTTAAACATGTTAAAAAGAAAATAAACTGCGGAAAATTAAATATGCAATGTAGATACCTGAGTGGGGGTCCTCCCCCAAGCTAGCTTGCAGCTCATGATCCAGGGTAGAAGCCCTAGAATCTATAGAATGCCTCCTGCTGCTCTTGTTGCTGCATCTGTGCAGTCAGCGTGTTCCACCTTTGGTCCTGTTGGTACTGCCACTAGGTCATGTTGTGTGCAAACTCGTTGAATGAGGTTTGCAATTCTCCTGTCTGAATCTGCAACTCTCCAACACGGTTGTTGAGGGCCACCAGCTCTGTGCTGTGAGGGGGCTGGACTGGTGGTCGGTAGCTGTCGGAGTAGTATCCGTGCCTGTGCCGAGCCCACTCATCTGAATCTGCTTCTGCCCAACCTGCATTGTTAGCCTGAGGTGGGGCATGAATTGCTCCCACCCAATCTCGTCATCCTGCTGCTGTGCAGGTGGGGCCCACTCATGGGAGTGCTCCCCCTAGTAGCTGGCGTCAGCTACATCCTCCTCCTGATAGCTGGGCCCTACCTCATCAATACCAACTCGATGTGTCCTCCTAGCCAGATTCTCCCTGCGGACTTATTCAGGGGTCTTAAGATCAAAGGTTATTACCTGGCAACTATACAAATTAAGTTCCAGGTTAGGTAACCGGTACTTATTTGCATAGTCAAGGAAATAATAATAAATCTTTTTGTTCTCACCTTTTGTCTTCAATGTGTGAATAATCGGACACAGGGCGTGGGATGGTGATGAAGTCAACAGGCTCACCATCCAACACGCTAAGAGCATTGGAAATACAAGTAACATGGGAGGTGCAAGAGATAGCATGATCATATCTAATAGAGCCTAGCCAGTGAACAACGATCTCCTTGACAGGAGAAACCTTGACCTTCTTAATAATGGCATACAACGACTTTAGCTCTATCTTGTCCACCCATCTAATTTTTCCAGCAGGAAGAAGATCATGCAGATCCAACGATGCATAAACCTCAGGGTAGGATGATGAATCTGGGTACGTAATGCTCTGAAAGTACCAACTTCTACCCTACGAGAAAAATCTTCCCAAAACTTGTTGGGCTCAAAACCAGAAATAGCATGATCAATCTCAACTGAACACCTCCAATTAAAGCCTAGATGCCTACTGAGCTCTCTCCATGGAACATGATGCTTTTGATTATAAAGGCAGAAAGAAACTCCATTATCATGCATTTGCAAGGTGCAAAGAAATTGAATGGTTAGGAGGCGAGAACCATCTTCATCAATGGGTTCAATGGTCTCCCAACCAACATGCTTCCAAGCGGTTTCGAATTCATCATCCATACCTATGGCTTGGAGGAGGGCCGAGTCGAAGATTTGTATGTGGAGGATGGGACGGTGCTTGAGGTGGTGGTATTCTTGCATCTCCCGCCCTTCCTACAGCTCGAGGTATGGTGCGTCGGCTTCGTCGATACCCTCCTCTTAGGGTATCTTGGCCTCCTCGTCTCCCGCAGGGTCTTCCTCTACTGGCTCTTCTTACATGAATTCGTCGGGAGTTTCATATTGGGAGCTTTATTCTCCATGGAGACACTTGGAGTGCCTCCTGAAAGCTCACCCGACGATCTTCCCTAGCTTCACCATGGTGGAACAAAAGCTAGCAAATTCTCAGGTGTAGGAAGGTTAGTGGAAAATGTTGTCTTTCCACACCCAAGAATTACTCTAGTGAGAATGGAATGTGTGAAGCTTACCCCGGGTTACCTGCTATTTATAGGTGAGTGCACCAGCTGAAGAGGTGGAGGGCATCGGCCACTCGCCGTTGGGCTTTGGCTCCACGCTGGCAGAGCCAGGACAGGGGCGCGCGACCCAAGCCTGGCGCGCACCCCAGGTCTGGTTAACCTGCAGCTCAGCTTTTGGCAGGTGGCTCCAACGGCCATGTCAAAATTGTGGCCGTTGTGCAGTCAACCGTTCCCGAGATTCTCATCCACGTTTTGAATTTCGAACAAAAATTTGATGGTATTTTGAATTTTAAAAAATTATTTTAAAAATAGTTTTGATAAATGGGAAATTCTGAGCATATCAAAAAGTTAATTTTTATGGTTTTTGTAAACAAAACTTTTTGAAAACATTGTATTGCAGAAAATTATTTTCTTAAATATAACTTACCGGTTTACCTATCGGTCAGGGCTCACCCTTTTAAGTCTGCTGAGCAGGACTTTCTTCCTTTTTATCTCGTGCTTGTGGAGGGCATATCTGTCCCAGAAGAAATGGGGTCGGATGGTGCCGCTTTGACCCGCCATACCTGTTTGTTAGTGAGAGGTGACACGGGTCGCCTTTCTGGTTGATTATTTTTATTTTCAATATTTTTAATATAACCATTAAAAGGCAGGTTTATGACTTTGCTTTTAAAATTTAGGGCAATACTTCTCTTTCCTATGTAGATTGCCGCCTTGGTAGTGTACAAGAAGGGCCTCCCCAGGATGAGTAGAGGTGCAATGCTGTCGCCCGTGTCAAGAATAACAAAGTCAATAGGGACATATTCATCCCTGATTCTTACCAGTATGTCCTCGGCCAGCCCTTCAAGACACCTGGTGGGCTGATCTGCCATCTGTAATCGACAAGTCATGGGGGGACAAGGGTCCACCCAACATCTTGTCGTATGTCACTTTGGACATTACGTTGATACTAGCCCCATTTTGTCAAGAACAGATATACACAACGATGAAGGTTTACCAAGCCTTGTCGAGATCATGTTAACCAATTTGAGCGAGACCTTGGGTTGCCCTGGGATCTTTCTCGAACTATTATCATCGGGTATAGCAGCAGCTATCTGAGCTAACTAGGTTTCTACCATTTTATTAAAGCTCAGTTGGTTCTTGACGGTAGAAGATAAACCTTCTATCTTGGTATTTATGTTTTCTAAAACTTTATCATTATTAAGCAACTTTTTGGGTAAGATTTTCGTTTATCTTTGCCTAGCCTAGAACAAGATCTTTCAAAGAAGGCTGATTCGAGTAGTAATTGGATTGGAAGTTCAAATTACCTTGGAATGCAGGATGTGATTGGTTGTTCCAGCCATTGTTGCCTCCTTGTTGGCGAAACCCGTTGTTGATGTACGCGGCATCTTCACGAGTCTCGAGCCAATCATTGCATGAGTGGCCAACATTGCCACAGACCTCGCATGTCATGTGAGCATCTATGGTGCTGACGGTGCTGGAAGTATCTCCAATGGAACGTTTGTCAATCTTCTAGAGTAGGAGGTCTATTTTTTGTGGCAAGCATGTCCATCTTCTTTAAGGTATGCATGTCTTTTTGTTCTTTAGTGGGGGCTCTTTCTTCACCCCAAGCTTGGTTCTCCACCATCTTATTGATTAGCGACATAGCGCTTTCGACGGTGAGTGATAAGAAGGCACCACCAGCAGCGGCATCAACGTGCCCCTTCGACATGGGTATTAACCCATTGTAGAAGTTCTATAGCACCAGCCAGTTCTCCATGCCGTGGTGGGGGTAAGCCTGAATGTACTGTTGTAGCCTCTCCCACGCTTCCAGTATGGGTTCCATTGGTGTCTGCTGGAAGTTGGCGATTCTTCCCCGCAGGGCATTGGTTTTTCCCATGGGGAAGAATTTAGCGAGGAACGCTGTGGAGCATTTGTTCCATGTGTCGACAGGTTCCTTGTCCTTGTAGAACCACTGTTTTGCCTTCCCCACCAGGGAGAAGGGAAACAGGCGGAGCCTGATGGCGTCAGGTGGGCCATCTTTGATAACGATGGTGTCGCACAGCTCCAGGAAATGATGCAGATGAGCATTGGCATCCTCGTTGGGCAGCCCACAAAATGGGCTCACCAGCACCATAGTGATTAGCCCAGTCCTGAGTTTGAAGTTCTTGTTCCCAATGTTGACAACAGGCCCGATAGGCACGTTGGCAACAGCTGGGGTGGAGAAGTCGCGGAGTGACTTCTGGGCCATCTCGCTTAGCACGGAAGGTATGGCGGGGCTGGTTCTTCTGTCGGTGGAGTGGCAAGAGAAGGAGTGGCATGAGACCGACACTTCCTTAGGAGTGCCTTTGGATTGTTGACAAAGTTTTTTGGAAGAGAGAAACTAGTCATACACCATCCTGTTTTCATCCACGACAGGAGAAAACATAAAAGTTAGCCTGCATAGACAATGGCCATTTCTAATAAATTCATCTATACATTTTCTTTTCTTTCTCATGCTAGAGTTAACTGTACCAATGCCTTCCCCAGCAACGGCACCAGAAATGCTTGTTGGTGTTTCTTAGCACGAACACCAAAAAGACACGTAGGAAAACCATCCCCGGTGGTCACGCTAGAAACGCCTTGTGTAGGCAGGTCTTAACATCATTACAAGAATTGATTCTCTAGCAATGACATAAGGATTGCCATGTGATATATCTCAATCTTTTAGAAATATCCGCAAGTGCACGGATCTATCATTGTAGCATTTCACCGGAAGTATTATCATGGTATCGTTATTTATATTTTCCCAAAGGAAGGTGGGTATAGGTACCTCTAGCATAGAAATGTTATGACTTCATATCATCCAAGTGTGGCCAATTGCTATGCAGGGGTAAGCAATAATCATTGGAAAGATAGTGGACACAAACTTGGTTCTAGCATAAGGATAAATAGGAAATAAAGAATAAACGAATGAAAGAATAAAAGAACAAGCTGCGTGGAGCAGGCACATCTTATACATATGCATTGAACAGCTGAGTCACATGATATACAGGTCAAGAAACAAGTCAGGGTCTAAGGTAAATGGGAGATCCTGGGGACATTTATGAACTCCTACACAACATATGAACGTGGGGGATTACGAAGGACAGACGAGACTAGGTGTCACACCCTGGTTTTGAAGGATTAAAACCAAGGCAAAAGCTCATGTGCGCCTGGATCAAAATACACACATGAATGACAAATTACATGGTCCAATAAGCACCGTGTTCGAATAAAACAATAATATAACGTTTGCATCATACCATTGTTACATAACTGTCATCAGAGTAAAGCGGAATATAAATAACATCGTCCAAAGTGAAAGGCAAATAAATGACGTAGATGTAGTGACTCCACTCGCCACAGGAAGGTTGACGGCAACATCACGACGCTTAACATCCCGAATAGTTCTCAGGGAAGTCACCATCCAAGTCATCACTTGAGCATCCTATATTTAGGAATTAGCAAGGGTGAGTTCCATGTCAAAACTCAGCAAGTACAAATGGAAAGTAATGACATGCAAGGCTAAAACATGGTGTAGCTGAAAGGTAGATTGTGGTAGTATTTTTTAATGTAGCAATTAAGATTTAACTTTACAACCTATTCTCTAATCAACTTGGTTGAAGCACCCAACCCTTTATTAATGTTCAAGTAGTATTTAATGAGATAGCCATCTCAAGGGAAACACAGGATAGCCATCTCAAGGGGAACATAGGATAGCCATCCTGATAAAACCCGAGGTAGCAACCTCAAACAACATCACCACGATTTAACAGCTTAAACCATTTGGCTAAGTCATGTGAGGATCTGGGCCGCTCGTGACTGTGAGGACATATGATATATCGATTTTAACTCTGCGCAGAGGTTGTACATTTTCACTCTAGATGATATAAAGCTTACTCTTTATGCCTGAGGGGATCAGCCTCTTAGCCCATTATCGAGATAGGCTGGCAGAGGTCACAACGAAGTTCTTCATAGGGTCATAGGCAGTGGTAACTCGATCAGCAATGTCCCAAGCACATGAAAGACGTACTCATAGCTGACGCCTCGGTCTACAGATCTACCAGAACTCTCATGCTAGAACTTGTTACACACGTCTCACCATGGCAATGGCACCCGTAGGTAAGCTACCCATCTGCCCATGATGGTCCTGCTAATAGACCAAGCCAGTGCTATAACACCCTCATTTTGAACTTTAAATCATGAATTTGATTTTATTTTTGTATAGATGCTTTACAGTCATAGGCCAATTATAAATGTTTTATGAATTATTTTAAAATATGTAGCATGATAGAAACCATGCATTGTTGCATTCATGCTGCTGCACATTTTTATGGTTGACCTGTTTGAGCTTCTTGTTTAATCTTTGCTTTGCTTTCTAGTTACTAACATGCTCTAACTTGTCCTCTCTAACTCCTATACTAACCTAACCTAGTCTAAGTAGCCTAGGCCAGTCCCTAGTGGGCCTTAGCCACCCCTAGCCCCTAATGGCCAAGTTTGGCCAGCCCTAGCCGGCTATGGCCAGCACTGGCCAGCCACGGCCAAGGTAGCAGTAGCAACCGCAGGCCAGCAGCGGCCACGCTTGGCCACAGCCCGCGAGCGCCGCAGGCCGCCCGCAGCGGCCCCGCCAGCGTAGCCCGGCCGCAGCCCTGCCCGCTAGCCAGGCGGCAAGCCCACCACCCAACTCGCGCCCGCGTGGGCCAAGCCCCGCAGCAGCCCAGCCGTTAGCTAGCAGCAGCACCGTGCCTGCCCGCACCAGGTCACTGACCGGCGGGTCCCGCCAACCGTGGGGCCCAGCTACAGTGTCGTCTCCTTCAGGGAGACGGGAACCGAGCCAGAGTCTGGCCTCGCCTGCGCCGCGTCCGTGCGCGTCCCGCACGCGGACCTAGGTTCACCGCACGCTATAAAGCGCTTCGCGAAATCCTTACGCTGCCTTTGCAACCCTAGCCCGCCGCCATCCGGTTTCGCGAGTTCGCGAAATCCTAACTCACCAAGCTCGCCGCTGCCATCGCCTTCGCCTTCACCATCGTCCGCCGCCAAGGTGAGCACGTGCACGAGCACCGCGTGACCACGAGGGTCACGGTGCTGCCCTCCACGGCCGCCCTTGCCCTACCTGCACGCTGCTATGCGCCACCGTAGGAGCGCCGCCGCCGCCGCCGTCGCGGTGTCCCGCCGCTACGTCCTCGCCCCACCGCGGCCGTGCCGCTCATCGCGCGCGCAAGCACACGTGCCATGCGCGCGTGGCCTCACACTGGCCCTGTCACCCGCCATCGCGAAGTCACCGCCGGCGACCATGGTCGAGGTCACCGGGGTCAACCCATCCGCCGCCGGTCCACCGTGGACCTGTGGACTCAGTGCATGGGGTTGGTCCACGGCCGGTCCACAGGACCCGGCCGCTCCCGTCGTTGGCACTTTTGTAAAAAGGCCCCTGTAGTTTCCTTTATTTATGATATAGTCCTTCACAGTTCAAAAGTATTCAGATTCCAGTCCTATTTTCTACAGATTAGACCCTAGTCTTGTTTAGGCCATAACTTTCACGTTTTAACTCCGTTTTTAGTGATCTTATACTTGTTGGAATTGTCTCGATGAGTAGAATGTTTATATGCTATTGTTTGCTACCGTTATCATGTTTTGGTGTACTGTTCTAATTGAAGTACATTTTCTTGCATGTATTGCTCATGTGTGATGATTGTGGCGTATAGAGAATGAGACGTGGGTGAACGAGGATCAGCAGGACTCGATGGACTACGTGTAGCAGGACATCAACCAAGGCAAGTGCAGGCACCTTTTGACCATATGGTGCCTATTTTCACTTTTAATTAATACATTCCATGTGTCTCAAATTGGCAAAACATAGGAATGACTAGCCACTTTACCCAGATATCACCTATGGGGTTTTTAGTTGATAGGTTATTAGGTTGCTAGTGCTCCACTTACCTTTCACCTTTTAATGAAGATAAAACTTGCTTCTTAACATATTGGAGCCATGGGCTCTTGGCTTCGGCCGTTGGAGATGTTGATGCTGATCCGCATCATTGGTTGGCAGTGAATGACGGGGGAAACGGATGCTAGTGGGACTCGTGTTGATGAGGGCATTCATATCTCCTCCCCCTTGTGGTCCTATTCGTGGAGCAGCAACCTGGGACTTCCGTACATCTCCAAGCTAATGGGCACTGGCTTGGTCTATTAGCCAGACCATCATGGGCAGATGGGTAGCTTACCGATGGGTGCCATTGCCATGGTGAGACGTGTGTTACCAGTTCTAGCATGAGAGTTCTGGTAGAGCCGTAGACCGGGGCGTCGGCTACGAGTACGTCTCTCATGTGCTTCGGACATTGCTGATCGAGTTACTGCTGCCTATGACCCTGTGAAGAACCTCGTTGTGACCTCTGCTAGCCTATCTTGGTAATGAGCTAAGAGGCTGATCCCCTCGGGCATAAAGAGTAATCACAATCTGGAGTGAAAGTGTACACCTCTATGTAGAGTTAAAATCGGTATATCATCCATGCTCACGGTCACGAGCGGCCCAGATCCTCACATGACTTAGCCAAATGGTTTAAGCTGTTAAATCGTGGTGATGTTGTTTGATGTTGCTACCTCAGGTTTTATCAGGATGGCTATCCTATGTTCCCCTTGAGATTGTTATCCCATGTTTAATGACATATGCTTATATCTGTGATGTTAAATGATTTATTAAATACTACTTGAACCTTAATAAAGGGTTGGGTGCTTCAACCAAGTTGATTAGAGAATAGGTTGCAAAGTTAAATCTTAATTGCTACATTAAAAAATGCTACCGCAGTCTACCTTTCAGCTGTACCATGTTTTAGCCTTGCATGTCATTACTTTCCATCTGTACTTGCTGAGTTTTGACATGGAACTCACCCTTTCTAATTCCCAAATAATGGATGCTCAAGTGATGACTCGGATGGTGACTTCCCTGAGAACTATCCGGGATGTTAGGCGTCATGATGCTGTCGTCGACCTTCCTGTGGCGAGATGGAGACACTATGTCTATGTCGTTTAGTTGCCTTTCTCTTTGGATGATGTTATTTATATTCTGCTTTACTCTGATGATAGTTATGTAATAATGGTACGATGTAAGCGTTATATTATAGTTTTATTCGAACACGGTGCTCATTGGACCATGTAATTTGTCGTTCATGTGTGTAATTTGATCCGGGCGCACATGAGCTTTTGCCTTGGTTTTAATCCTTCAAAACTAGGGTGTGACAAAGTGGTATCAGAGCCGTGTTGTCCATAGGATCACGAAGCCTTAGTTAGAAATGGCCGTCTTAGGTTGACCTTTTATAAGTTGTTGCATATCTCATCATTATTAGCATGTTTCATTTATTATCCTATTCATTACCTTGATATGCATTTACTTCAGCTATTATTATTATCATTTATTGAACATTTATTACCTTATCTTAGAATTATTACCTTGCTTTTGCCATTATGATCATTATATGCATGTCTCTATGCTATTTTTGTTTCACTACAAATACCACAGAATGCATGCTATTCTTACCTCAATTTATTTCTAGCTTTTATATCATTATGTCTAGATATCTATGCATGCACTCTTCATATATATCATCCTTTGATCATAGACATGTTTATTTCTTTATCATGATCTATTAACTATTTGTTGCATGTCTTTGATCTTTGCATACTAGTAGATGGTGCGCTAGCTTCTGACCTGTCGCAAGAGCTCCACTGGTTACTGTCGTTCTTGGCGTCCCATAGAGTACCCAATGACCAAACGCGTGCACCACTATGAGTTCTGACCTAGCCAGCACCCTAACGATGGTGTGATCCACGGACGTGGGGGTCAATACGTACAGTGTCAGGCTCTAATCCCACAGCAGCAGGCAGAGGACCAGGATGGGCAGCAGGCGCCCAACCCTAGTGCACCAGGAGGAGGACCTGGTGTAGGAGGTCTAGGTGCAGGAGGCCCTAGAGCACCAGGTGCTGGAGGACCAGGAGGTCCAGGAGGTCTAGGTGGACCAGGAGGGCCAGGAGGACCTGGCAGCCCTGGAGGTCCTGGAGGCCATGCAGTCCAGGGAGTGTACCAGGCACACGACGGTTGGATTGTCACCCTCCTTGTTTGTGACGGTGGTGATGACTTCTTCCATGCTCACCTTATGAGGCTTCTTCACCAGCTCTTCGGCCATGGGATGGTCGGAGTTGAGTACCGCAATGAATTCTAGAGCCACCCTGTCTATGTAGACTTCTGGAGGGTTGGGTGCTATGTTGGGCGCCCCAACCCTACACTTCATGCTCTTTGAGTTACTTCAGTCCACGAGGCGCCAGCAGACAGAGCTACCCAGCTGGTAGGCATCACGGATGCAGCACGATAGGCCCTGTTTGCTTATAGGGATCAGTACTTTCACCTGATCAGTGAGGATGGACGTCGCTACTACCCTCACCGTACCCGTGGTTAGATTTCTACTAGACTTGCTTCTACTGCTGGGGAGGACCGGAGGTTGTGTGCCACAGTTCAGCTCATGGCGTAGCTGAACACTGAGCTAAACTTCACTCTGTTGGAGCTACGTCAGGTGCGTTTATAGTCAGATGAAGACAGGAGGAGGTTGGCACAGCTTGAGGTGCAGATCACTGGAGTGGCACCACCTCCACCATAGTGGCCAGCACTGTCCCCTACACATGACCAGATCCCCTGTGGAGCAGCTGGAGGCCGTATTAGGATTGACTAGGACGTCCCTTTTATGTAATAAATAATGCTACGTTAGCACGTTTAAACTTTTAGCTTATCGAGTCTGTGGTGAGTCTAGTGCGATTGTGCTTATTGGTGTGAGAACTTGTTTATCATTATGAACCATGGATGATTTGTTTCTTTGTAATGATTGAGATAAGATGTGGGGTGATGTCCACACTTATCATATTTATATAAGTTTAATACTATGTTTAGTTAATTCAGGGTTTGGGTCTCTATATATTGCACTCTATCTCTCTTTTTGCTTTATCATATCAGTTATTCTGTCCTAGCCTGTTGTCACTTGTTGATATCAGCTATCAGTTTTGAGATTATATATTGGCTATCTGTCAGTGATTGTGATATTTGAGGTTATGTCAGATGGTTCATTGATAAGAGAAGGCATTATGTTGTCGCAGTTATATTCATAGTTTACATTCAGCACAGTTATATATACTGAGACTATATATCCTTATACCCTGCTATTATTTGCATCAGATGGTTAACACCAGGAGGACCTAGTCAGGCACTGGTGGTGCTAGTGGTTCTGGTGGGAACAACCAGAACAACAACCAGAATCCTCCACCGCCACCACCTCCACCTATCGTGGGGCAAATGATGGCCATGCAGACTCAGTTCATGCAGGGCATGTCCACCATGATGGCCATGATGCAGCAGAACATGGCGATGAATCAAGTCCAGAACCAGCACCCGAATCAAAATGCTCCACCACCACCTCGGGACAGGCGCAGTGAGTTCTTGAAGGGGCGCCCACCTTTATTCTCTCATTCCCCTGACCCTCTTATTGCTATGGATTGGGTGAAGGATGTGGAGAAATAGTTGGAGATCGCTCAGTGCAATGATAGGGAGAAAGTTCTCTACGGATCTGGTCAGCTACCGGGAGCAGCCGCTTCTTGGTGGGATTCATACCATTTTTCTCATGAAGCTCCTAACACCACTTAGTCGTAGTTCGCTGAGGCGTTCAAGGAGTTCCATGTTCCAGCTGGACTGGTGAAGCTGAATAAGGAGTTTGCTGATCTGAAGCAAGGCTCCATGTCTGTTTGTGAGTACCATGACAAGTTCACCATTTTGTCTCGCTATTCACCCAAGGATGTTGAGCAAGACCAGGATAAGCAGGATCATTTCCTAGGATGGCTTAATGATGGACTCGCTTACATGATGGCAAACGTCAAGTATGCCAACTTCCAGGAGATGGTTGATAGGGCCATTGTGCTTGAGAGCATGCGCAACAAGATGGAGGACAAGAAGAAGAGGAAGGCCAACAAGTACCAAGGTCAGGGAAGCAGTAGCCGTCCTCGCTTCTACAATTCCCAGAACTACAGGTAGCATTCTTCTTACCAGTATAGGAAGAATCAGCACAACAAGGTGGTCAGCGCTACAACAACACCAACAATGGCAGTAATCAGGTGCAGCGCCAGAACAACCAAGCCCCACGTCAGAACAATCAGGCTCCTTGCCAGAATGATCCCAACAATGCACCAGTGAAGACCAACAACACTCCCAACAATGCTTTCTTCAAGTGTGGGCAACCAGGACATTATGCTAATGCTTGCCCCCAGAAACAGAAGTCCCAGAGCTTTGGGAAGGTGAACCATGTCAAGGTGGAGACTGCGGAAAAAAAGCTACAGATGTGGTGCTTGGTATGTTTCTTGTTGATTGTCATCCAGCTTCAGTTCTGTTTGATACTGGCACATCACATTCATTCATTGGTAGTCATTTTGTTCGTAAACATAGCATTGCCACACAACTTATGCCTAGTGCTATGAGCCTTAAAACACCTAGGGGAAATATGGCTACAAATTTTTGGTGTCTTAATGTGAAGGTTAATTTAAGTGGGGTAAAATTTTGTGCTAGACCCATAGTGCTTGAGTCAGAAGGTCTTGATCTTATTTTGGGAATGAGTTGGTTAAACAAGTGGAAGGCAAATATTAAATGTTCAGAAAGGACAGTGAGCTTGACTGCACCTAATGGAGATATAGTAGATGTTGTGGTTTCTTTGCCATCCAAGAATCAGGAAACAGTGAATCATCTCAGCGGTGAGCCATTGGAGAACATCAGAATTGTCAATGAGTTTCTAGACGTCTTTCCAGAGGATTTGCCAAGTATGCCACCTGAACAAGAGATTGAGTTTATCATTGATTTGTTACCTGGTACTGCACCCATAGCTAAGAGACCTTATAGAATGGCTGTTAATGAACTAGAAGAACTTAAGTCACAACTTAGAGAATTACAGTCTAAGGGTTACATTTGGCCTAGTTCATCACCATGGGGAGCCCCGGTAATCTTTATAGAAAAGAAAGATGGAACACAGAGGATGTGTGTAGATTATAGATCTTTGAATGAGGTGATTGTTAAGAATAAGTACCCCTTACCTAGAATTGAGGATCTGTTTGACCAGTTGAAGGGAGCTAGTGTCTTTTCTAAGATAGACTTGAGGTCAGGTTATCATCAGTTGAGGATTAGACCTAGTGATATTCCGAAGACTGCTTTCACCACCAGATATGGTGTTTATGAGTATAGTGATGTCTTTTGGGTTGACCAATGCTCCAGCTTACTTTATGTACTTGATGAATAAAGTTTTTATGGAGTATCTTGATAAGTTTGTGGTTGTCATCATTGATGATATTCTAATTTATTCCAAGAATGAGGAAGAACATGAAGAGCATCTCAGATTGGTGTTGTAGAAGTTGAGGGAACATCAGCTTTATGCCAAGTTCAGTAAGTGTGAATTCAGGTTGAAGGAAGTTTCTTTTCTTGGGCATGTTATTTCCAAGGATGGAGTTACAGTTAGTCCTAAGAATGTTGCAGATGTGCTTAAGTGGAGTCCACCTCAGAACGTCAAGGATATCAAGAGCTTTCTGGGAATGGCTGGATACTACAGGAGGTTTATTGATGGGTTCTCTACCATAGCTAAACCTATGACTGCTTTGCTAGAGAAGGATAAACCATTCAAGTGGACTGAACAGTGTCAGGCCAGCTTCAAGGAATTGAAGAAGGTGTCGGGTACCTGGATAAGGGGTACCCTGAACCTCAATCCAGGAGAATTAGTCCCCGAACAATTAAACCAAATCACAAGGGTCCACCAACGCGTGTTGAGCCATGGTGGGTCGGCCCACGAGCAGCAACCAAGTCAAGACCGCCTTCTATTCGACGGGGAGCCTCAAGTGACGGAGGTTCGCCCAGGAGGACGACCCCACGTCGAAGTGATGGAGCGTGTCACGGGTGGACGACCCCCTGTCGAGTGAAGGATCTTCGCGTGAGCAGACAACCCCCCGTCGATTGCCACTCCCCCTTCGGCTCACCTACTTCCTGTACAGGATCCAAGGCATTTAATGCCCCACCAACTCCTGCCTAACCTCATGGCTACAACACGGTTACAGTGATCGGGTACAGCGGTCAGATCCTCCTTTTACCGCCCATACTCGGGAGATCGGTGGTTCGTACTATGCAGCGACGCTATACTGATCACTGTACACTGTCAGGCGCCCCCTTGAAGCACGTTTACCAATATCCGTTGAGGATTAGACCTAGTGATATTCCAAAGACTGCTTTCACCACCAGATATGGTCTTTGTGAGTATATAGTGATGTCTTTTGGGTTGACCAATGCTCCAGCTTACTTTATGTACTTGATGAATAAAGTTTTTATGGAGTATCTTGATAAGTTTATGGTTGTCTTCATTGATGATATTCTGATTTATTCCAAGAATGAGGAAGAACATGAAGAGCATCTTAGACCGGTGTTGTAGAAGTTGAGGGAACATCAGCATTATGGCAAGTTCAGTAAGTGTGAATTCTAGTTGAAGGAAGTTTCTTTTCTTGGGCATGTTATTTCCAAGGATGGAGTTACAGTTAGTCCTAAGAATGTTGCAGATGTGCTTAAGTGGAGTCCAGCTCAGAACGTCAAGAATATCAGGAGCTTTCTGGGAATGGCTGGATACTATAGGAGGTTTATTGATGGGTTTGCCTCGAACTCAGAGAGGTTTTGATTCTATTTTGGTAAAAGACCACTTATAGTGGAGCATAGTTGGCTGAGAAGTATATGGCTCGAATTGTGTGTGCTCATGGGGTTCCTAAGAGGATTATCTCGGACAGAGGTACACAGTTTACTTCTAAATTCTAGGAGAAGGTACATGAAGCTTTGGGAACTGAGTTAAGATTTAGTTTAGCTTATCATCCATAATCAGATGTTGAGACAAAAAGGGTTAATTAGATTCTAGATGATATGTTGAGGGCCTGCACCCTGGAATTTAGTGATAGTTGGGATAACAATTTGCCTTATGCTAAATTCTCTTACAAGAATAGTTATCGGGCTAGTCTCAAGATGTCTCCTTTAGAAGCATTGTATGGACGAAAGTATAGAACACCCTTGTTCTGGAATCAAGCAGGAGAAAGATAAGTTTTTGGTCCTGATGCTTTGAAAATAGCAGAAGAGCAAGTTCAAGTGGTTCGGCGTAATCTAAAAGTAGCTCAGTCTAGATAGAAGAGTTATGCAAATGTTCATCGAAGAGAGCTTGAGTTTGAAGTAGGTGACTATGTCTATCTTAAAGTGTCTTCAATGAGGAATCTCAAGAGGTTCAAGGTCAAGGGGAAGTTAGCTCCTAGATACATTAGTCCTTTCAAGATTTTGGAAAGGAAAGGAGAAGTAGCTTACCAACTTGAGGTTCCAGCTTACCTATCCAATGTGCATAATGTGTTCCATGTCTCCCAATTCAAGAAGTGTTTGAGAGTCGCAAAGGAAGAGTTGCCTATAGAAGAAGTGGATTTGCAGAAAGATTTGACTTATGGGGAGAGTCCATCCAAGGTTTTGGAGACAGCCGAGGGAGTCACAAGAAGTAAGATTGTCAAGTGGTGTAAAGTACAATAGAAGTATCACTTAGAGGATGAGGCTACTTGGGAAGAGGAAGAGGATCTAAGAGCAGAATATCCAGAATTGTTTCTTGAATCTTCTAATCTTGAGGACGAGATTCTTTTAAGGGGGTAGGTCTATAACACCTTTATTTTGAACTTTAAATATTAAATGAATTTGATTTTATTTCTATATAGATGCTTTACAGTCATAGGCCAATTATAAATGTTTTATGAATTATTTTAAAATATGTAGCATGATAGAAACCATGCATTGTTGCATTCATGCTGCTGCACATTTTTATGGTTGACTAGTTTGAGCTTGTTGTTTAATCTTTGCTTTGCTTTCTAGTTACTAACCGCAGGCATGGCAAGGTAGCAGCAGCAACCGCAGGCCAGCAGTGGCCAGGCTTGGCCATAGCCGGCGAGTGCAGCAGGCTGCCAGCAGCTGCCCAGCCAGCGTAGCCCGGACGCAAGCCCACAGCCCCGCTCGCGCCCATGTGGGCCAAGCCCAGCTTTAGCCCAGCTGTTAGCCAACAGCAGCACCGCGCCTGCCCGCGCCCGGTCACTAACTAGCGGGTCCCGCCATCCGTGGGGCCCAGCTATGGTGTCGTCTCCATCAGGGAGATGGGCACCGTGCCCGAGTCCAGCCTCGCTCGCACTGCGTCCGTGCGTGTCCCACACGCGAACCTAGGTTCGTCGCGCGCTATAGCTGCCATTAGGTTTGGCGAGTTTGCAAAACCCTAAGTCACGGAGCTCGCCGCCGCCGTCGCCTTCACCTTCACCACCGTCTGCCGCCAAGGTGAGCACGTGCACGAGCTCCGCGTGACCACGAGGGTCATGGTGCTGCCCTCAGCGGCCGCCCTCGCCCTCTCTGCACGCTGCTATGCACCGCCGTAGGAGTGCCACCGCCGCCATCACGGTGTCCCGCCGCTACGGCCTCGCCCCGCTACGGTCGTGTCACTCATCGCGTGCATAAGCACACGTGCAACGCGCACGTGGCCTTGCACTGGCCATTCATTGGCTGTGAATGACAGGGGAAACGGATGCTAGTGGGACTCGTGTTGATGAGGGCATTCGTATCTCCTCCCCCTTGTGGTCCTGTTCGTGGAGCGGCAACCTAGGATTTCCGTACATCTCCAGGCTAATGGGCACTGGCTTGGTCTATTAGCAGGACCATCATGGGCAGATGGGTAGGTTACCGACGGGTGCCATTGCCATGGTGAGACGTGTGTTACAAGTCCTTGCATGAGAGTTCTGGTAGATCCGTAGACCGGGGCGTCGGCTACGAGTACGTCTCTCATGTGCTTGGGACATTGCTGATCGAGTTACCACCCATGTTTTCAAGACGGCTGGACAAGTCTGGACGCCTGGGGACCGTCCAGGATGATTAGTCGCGATTAATCATGATTAATCGACCCTGGACTACCAAACAGCCTAAACGCCTAGGGACCGTCCAGGACGATTAATCGTGATTAATCGGACGTCTTGAAAACATGGGTTACCACTGCCTATGACCCGTGAAGCACCTCGTTGTGACCTCTGCCAGCCTATCTTGGTAATGAGCTAAGAGGCTGATCCCCTCGGGCATAAAGAGTAATCATAATCTGGAGTGAAAGTGATGTGAACTAGGGTTCCCGATCTTCCGAAAGGTTCTAATAACTCTCGATTTGGTGGAATCGCGACACAATTCGGTCCGCCTTCCGAACAACTCGGCTCTGAACCCTACAATCGCAGCACCACATCTCCTCTGGTTATCAACCGTTGAAGCACAGTCGACCTCGCCAAGAAGGCTGAGTCCTTTGCCTGCTAATCGAAGAACACAAGCAAGAACACGAAAGAATGCAATGATTAATCTCATGAGTTCGGGTCTCACAAACCGACGGCGTGACGAAACTGTTGTGAACAGAATAATCTAAGCAAAACCCAAAACCTAACAAGAGAGGCAGTGGCTGGTTATAGAGGTCTAAGGGTCGTCGCCACCCCTGGACGCGCCCCCTAATGGGCTCAACAACAATACACGGCCCAACGGACCAAAAACGGTGATGCAGCACCGGAACAGATTCTGGACGCTAATTTGTTTCGATGTTTCCTAATGACTCCAAAGGAATTTTGACCTCAAATGAACACCATTGGCTTCCTTATGAAATTATCTTTCCATCCATAGGTGGATCATCAAAAATGGAGTCCGGATGCGTCCTGGGCGTCCGCTTTACTCCACACTAGTCTTGGACTCCGAAACAGGCTCGAAGTTGACTCGGTTTGGGTCTCCACCTTGACTTGGGCGCCCTTGCTGGTCCTCCATGCCTCCAAGCCATCCCTTATGCATCCCTTGGTCCTCTCCATGATTTCTAAGTATAATATAATCATTAGGTAGCAATCCATTCTCAAAATCATAAAAAGACTTACTTAAGAACGAGCTCACCTGTAAATTTAATTGTCATGCGTGAGCTCTTGTGATTGGACCTTGAATGTCCAGCGGAGGATCATCTTGTGCATCTAATGGAGTGATGTCCTCATCATCCTCCCCCTCTTGAATTGGAGTCATCCTCGACTCAAGGTCATCTTCTTCTCCCAAATATGGCTTCAAATCTGAAATGTTGAAAGAAGGACTAACCCCGAACTCGGGTGGCAACTCAAGTTTGTATGCATTATCATTTATTTTCTCAATAATTTTATAAGGACCAGCAGCTCTTGGCATTAATTTTGACTTACGCAGCTTTGGAAACCTGGCTTTTCTCAAATGTAACCATACTAAATCACCTGGTTCAAGTTTAAGTTCTTTTCTGCCTTCACTACCAGCAATTCTATACTTTTCATTCATCTTTTCAATATTTTCTTTAGTGGTTTCATGTAACTTACGAATAAATTCAGCACGTGCACTAGCATCACTATGTGTTCTTTCATGGGTAGGTAAAGGCAAAAGATCAATTGGAGCATGAGGGTTAAAACCATACACTACCTGAAAAGGACTTACCTTGGTGGAAGAATGTGTCACCCGATTGTAAGCAAACTCCACATGAGGCAAACATTCTTCCCACATCTTTAAATTTTCTTCAAAACAGCTCTCAGCATGGTGCCCAAAGTGCGGTTCACTACCTCTATTTGTCCATCTATTTGTGGGTGACAAGTTGTTGAACACAACAATTTTGTGTCCAACTTATTCCATAGAGTTCGCCAGAAGTGACTCAAAAATTTGGCGTCGTGATCTAAAACAATAGTAGACGGCATACCATGCAAACGAACAATATCTTGGAAAAAGAGGTCAGCAATATGAGTTGCATCATCACTTTTATGACATGGTATAAAATGTGCCATCTTAGAAAATCGATCCACAACCACAAAAATACTATCCCTTCCCCTCTTGGTCCTAGGCAATCCTAAAACAAAGTCCATCGAAATATCTGTCCAAGGAATAGAAGGAACAGGAAGAGGCATATACAACCCATGTGGATTCAAACGAGACTTAGCTTTTTGACATGTGGTGCAGCGTGCCACGAACCGCTCAACATCTCTCTTCATCTGTGGCCAAAAGGCCAAAACAGCTACCGTCTTTTTAGCACCAAAATGGCCCATCAATCCTCCTCCATGCGCTTCCTGTAGCAACAAAAGATGAACAGAACCAACTGGAATGCATAGACAGTTAGCTCTAAACACAAATCCATCATTTATCACATACTTGTTCCACGTACGTCCCTCTTTACAATTCCGCAACACATCTTTAAAATCAGGATCAAGCGCATATTGTTCTTTTATTGTTTCAAGCCCAAAAATCTTACAATCAAGTTGGGACAACATAGTATATCGTCTAGACAAAGCATCAGCAATTATATTATCCTTCCCTTTCTTGTGTTTGATAACATAAGGAAAGGATTCAATAAATTCAACCCACTTAGCATGTCGACAATTCAGATTATTTTGAGAACGAAGATACTTAAGTGATTCAAGATCTGAATGTATAACAAATTCCTTAGGCCACAAATAATGACGCCACGTCTCTAAAGAACGTACAAGAGCATACAATTCCTTATCATACGTAGAGTAATTTAAAATAGGACCATGCAATTTTTCGCTAAAGTATGCCACAGGTTTACCATCTTGCATCAAAACACCTCCAATGCCAACTCCACTAACATCACATTCTAACTCAAAAGTCTTACCAAAGTTTGGAAGTTGTAGCAATGGTGCGTGTGTAAGCTTACCTTTTAACATCTCAAATGACTCCTCTTATGCCTTACCCCATTGGAACACCACGCCCTTCTTTGTCAACTCATGTAATGGGGCAGCAAAGGTGCTGAAATCCTTGACAAAGCGGCGGTAGAAACCTGCAAGACCAAGAAAACTCCTCACCTGATTGATGGATTGGGGTACTGGCCAGCTCCTAATGGCTTCAATTTTTGTCTCATCCACCTCAATTCCCTGTGGAGTAACAACATATCCAAGAAAAGAGACTCGATCCGTGCAAAAGATGCACTTCTCAAGGTTACCAAATAAGCGTGCATCGCGTAAAGCATTAAAAATAGTACGCAAGTGATCCATATGTTCATCCAAAGACTTGCTATAAATCAAGATATCATCAAAGTAAAGTACCACAAATCACCCAATAAAAGCCCTTAAAACTTCATTCATCAATCTCATAAAAGTACTAGGTGCATTAGTTAAACCAAAAGGCATTACTAACCACTCATATAATCTGAATTTAGTTTTGAAAGCTGTTTTCCATTCATCTCCAAGTTTCATTCTAATCTGGTGGTAGCCACTATGCAAGTCAATTTTAGTGAAAATTACAGAGCCACATAACTCATCAAGCATGTCATCAAGCCTAGGAATAGGATGACGATATCAAATAGTAATATTATTAATGGCTCTACAATCAACACACATGCGCCAAGAACCATCTTTCTTAGGAACCAAAATCACAGGAACAGCACAAGGACTAAGGCTTTCTCGTACATACCCACGGTCCAAAAGCTCTTGGACTTGTCGCTAAATCTCCTTAGTCTCTTCAGGGTTGGTTCGATAAGCAGCACGGTTTGGCAATGTCGCTCCCAGAATCAAATCAATTTGATGCTCTATTCCTCTCATAGGTGGCAGTCCCGGGGGTATCTCAGCTGGAAAAACGTCCTCATACTCCTGCAAAAGGTTAGTGATAGCAGGAGGTCTCGAAGTAACAACATCATCAAGAGAAAACAAAGCTCATTTGCAAACCAAAGTATAGCAAATATCATCATCAGAAATTTCAGCAAGGTCACATTTTCTTGCAAGCATAACACCACCCTTCAATTTAATTTTCTCGACCATAGAATTAGGTGTCAACTTATCCTTTTTAGGTGGGTAAACAGAATTTGCAACTTGCTGATTTTTAGATTTAACATCATGCAAACTAGCAGCTCGTTCTTTATCAGCTTGTATAATTTCAGCTGAGGTCATTGGCACCAAAGTAATTTTCTTTCCTTTATGAACAAAACTATATGTATTACTTCTACCATGATGAACAACATCATTATCAAATTCCCAAGGGCGACCCAATAAAAGTGAACAAGCTTCCATAGGTACTACATCACAATCAACGGAATCAACATAGGTACCAATGAAAAAAGAAACTCTACAAGTTTTTGTTACCTTAGCCTTACCAGAATCATTCAACCACTGAATATGGTACGGATGGGGATGTGGACGTGTAGACAAGTCAAGCTTCTTGACCAAATCTGAACTCACTAAATTATTGTAGCTACCCCCATCAATGATGACACGTGCTCGCCGGTTGTTGATGACAAAGAAATTTTGGAACAAATTGTGGCGTTGCAGCTTCTCAGGTTGTTGTACTTGTGCGCTAAGCACTCGCTGCACAATGACACTCATGTAGGCTGATGTGTCCTTGCTACCAAAGACCTCACCTTCTTCTTGAACATCTTGTTCTTCATCATCATCTTCCACGTCAGAGGTGCTGATGTACCCATCCTCTGTAGCAATGTATGCCCGCTGACTTGGACAGTCCTTTTGCACATGTCCGTAACCATGGCACCGATGACACTGAATGCTAGGAATGCGTCCCGTTGAGGCAACAGAAGATGCACTCTTCGATGGTTCCTGCACTAAATTTTTACCTGAACCAGAAGGTTGCACAGAAGACGTCCTCTTGTTCGCTGGTAGAGGCGCGCGGAAGGAGGATGCCTTGGGAAACCCCGATGATGCTCCCGTGTGTGGTGTGTATGAGGTGCTAGCCTTGCTCTTGGCTTGCTTATCTCGCCCCTGCAATTCCTTCTCTGCAAGCATAGCAAATTGAAACAACTGGTTGATAGTGTTCAATTCCTTATAATCAAATATGTCCTGAATTTCCTCCCTCAAACCCGCATAAAAACGAACAATAGAATCCTTAGTTCCCTCCACTATGCCACAATGCATCAAACCTTTCTGAAGTTCACCATAATAATCCTGCACAGATTTATGTCCCTGTTCTAAATGCATTAGTCTTTTACGTAGGTCTCTATGATACGATGGTGGCACAAATCTATCACGCATAGCAAACTTAAGATCTTCCCACGTATGAGGTTGGCAATTATCTACAACTAAACCAGTCCACCAAATGATAGCAAAATCTTTAAATTCACTAGTGGCTTGTCTAATGCGATGTTGCTCAGGCACAAGATGGGCACAGAATTTTTGCTCTACTGTCATCTCCCAATCAAGGTATTCCTCGGCATCATAATGTCCCAAAAAAGAAGGTATGGTAAATTTAACCTTAGCATAAGGATCATTGGGAGCATGAGTACGGTTACCTCAGTGGCGGTTGAAATGTTGAGCGCCACCCATACCTGTGGTATTTGTGCGAAGACGATGGCGTAATCTATTTTCTCTTGTTGCTGCTCTATCAACATTACCATTAGCATCATATACCTCATCGCCAGCATTGCTGCCATCATTATTTTCTTCAGGTGGTGGCGGTTCTTCTAAAGCAGTTACCCTATCGGTCAGCGTGGACAATCGTTTATCCAATCTCTCAAGGGTGTTGCCAATCTTGAGATCAATGAGTGCAGCAGTTATAGCCTTGGTAACTGTCTTGTTCAAGTCCTTCTGAGCATTGTTTATAACAGATTGTAGTTGCTCTTGGCTGACACACTCTAAAAACTCTTTGGGTGAATTCTCTCCCTCATCACCTGCCATTGTAGACACAAAACACAAGCAGCAAACGGTGAAAGTTATCCCTAATAATCCTCTACAAAGGTGGAGTGGTGCCTCTCAAATTAGAGCAAAAGGCAACACCTTAACAAGTTTCGACCGGTTCTTACCAGCAAGGCACGGATACCTGAAAGACGTAGCGCTGAGATTACGGGTGTCAAAACTTTTGCTGTCCAGAAGTATATGTGGGGCTTAGGAAGGCTGGCCAAAAAATATGTGAGTGGTACACAATTCAAAGACAGAAAGTAATATTAAATTATAGTCCCAATTACTTATTCTTGTTGCTGGCCTAACATGTTCCAAGTACCAAATGTGTGTGAACAAGGACAATGGAAGCACAAGTATGATGGAGAGACAAGTATGAATGAAGCACAAAGCACAATGTAGCACACACAATCACAGAACAAGCAACTCCTTTTTGTTTTTCCTTTTTTTCCTTTTTTTAAATTTTTCTCTGAACAAGTATGACAAAAGATGCAACCACAAAAATTTTCACCTACAACGGAGGTGGAATGTGGTCTACAGAAAGTCAGCACGTTCTCTGAAAAGCGTGGAAGAACCTTGTCAATTTTTTTTCTTTATTTTGCCAATTTTTTTGGCAATTCTAACTGGACCAAACAGGCTGCAGGCAAGTTTGGGTCGGCTCCAAATGGAGTCAAGAAGCTGCTGTAAAAATTTCAAATTTTTCTGATAAACGAGCCAAAAGTTATGCCTGTTTTATCGAAGGTATCTCAAGTTATGTTTCTCGGAAGGCACAACATGGCGGTGGCAGTTAGGGCGAAGCGTCCCTAAACTCCAACACCGATCACAGCAGTAGGTATTCGGCTGATGATGCAAGGAGGGCTGCGATGCAAGCAACAATGAGTGGCTGGTGACCTATCTAGGGTTTGCGCAGCGGTAAGAATTGACACAAGGCGGCTAGTTGAATGGTGGATTCGACTTGTTGTTTGGGACGGTGGAAGGGGACAGCGTTGAATGGAAATGATGGGGAAAAACACACGAATGGACTCTAACACAACCTAACCAGCAACAAGACCCTGACCAGGACACAAATTCAACACTACGGAACTGACAAGAACTATGCAAAGGCCAAACGTGGTTCTGGGATAAGGGAAAAACCTAGACTAAACTATTTTTGGCTTTTTTTGGATTATAGGACGAAGGCAAAAACAAACTAAACTAGGGTAAGGATGAACCTGACGGTGTACCTGAATCTCTGATTACCACTTGATGTGAACTAGGGTTCCCGATCTTCTGAAAGGTTCTAATAACTCTCAATTTGGTGGAATCACAATTCGATCCGGCTTCCGAACAACTCGGCTCTGAACCCCGCAATCACAGCACCACGTCTCCTCTGGTTATCGACCATCGAAGCACAGTCGACCTTGCCAAGAAGGCTGAGTCCTTTGCTTGCTAATCGAAGAACACAAGCAAGAACACGAAAGAATGCAACCAATTGTAGATGAATGATTAATCTCACGAGTTGGGGTCTCACAAACCGACGGCGCGGCGAAACTGTTGTGAACAGAATAATCTAAGCAAAACCCAAAACCTAACAAGAGAGGTGGTGGCTGGTTATAGAGGTCTAAGGGTCGTTGCCACCCCTGGACACGCCCCCTAATGGGCTCAACAATGATACATGGCCCAACGGACCAAAAACAGTGACGCAGCACCGGAATAGATTCTGGACACTAAATTGTTTCGATGTTTCCCGATGACTCTGAAGGAATTTTGACTTCAAACCAATGCCATTGGCTTCCTTATGAAATTATCTTTCCATCCATAGGTGGATCATCAAAAATGGAGTCCGGATGCGTCCTGGGGGTCCGCTTTACTCCACACTAGTCTTGGACTCTGAAACAGGCTCGAAGTCGACTCGGTTTGGGTCTCCACCTTGACTTGGGCGCCCTTGCTGGTCCTCCACACCTCCAAGCCATCCCTTATGCATCCCTTGGTCCTCTCCATGATTCCTAAGTATAATATAATCATTAGGTAGCAATCTATTCTCAAAATCATAAAAAGACTTCCTTAAGAACGAGCTCACCTGTGCGCGAGCTCTTGTGATTAGACCTTGAATGTCCAGTGGAGGATCATCTTGTGCATCCAATGGAGTGATGTCCTCATCAGAAAGTGTACACCTCTGTGTAGAGTTAAAATTGGTATATCATCCATGCTCACGGTCACGAGCGACCCAGATCCTCACATGACTTAGCCAAATGGTTTAAGCTGTTAAATCATGGTGATGTTGTTTGAGGTTGCTACCTCGGGTTTTATCAGGATGGCTATCCTGTGTTCCCCTTGAGATGGCTATCCCATGTTTAATGACATATGCTTATATCTATGATGTTAAATGATTCATTAAATACTACTTGAACCTTAATAAAGGGTTGGGTGCTTCAACCAAGTTGATTAGAGAATAGGTTGCAAAGTTAAATCTTAATTGCTACATTAAAAAAATGCTACCACAGTCTACCTTTCAGCTGTACCATGTTTTAGCCTTGCATGTCATTACTTTGCGTTTGTACTTGTTGAGTTTTGACATGGAACTCACCCTTGCTAATTCCCAAATAAAGGATGCTCAAGTGATGACTTGGATGGTGACTTCCCTGGGAACTATCCAGGATGTTAGGCGTCGTGATGCTGTCGTCGACCTTCCTATGGTGAGATGAAGTCGCTATTCTACGTTGTTTAGTTGCGTTTCACTTTGGACGATGTTATTTATATTCCGCTTTACTCTAATGACAATTATGCAATAATGGTACGATGTCAATGTTATATTATTGTTTTATTCGAACACGATGCTTATTGGACCATGTAATTTGTCGTTCATGTGTGTAATTTGATCCGGACGCACATGAGCTTTTGCATTGGTTTTAATCCTTCAAATCCAGGGTGTGACAAGTGCCCATTAGCCTGGAGATGTATGGAAGTCCCAGGTTGCCGCTCCATGAATAGAACAACAAGGGGGAAGAGATATGAATGCCCTCGTCAACACGAGTCCCACTAGCATCCGTTTCCCCCGTCATTCACCGCCAACCAACAATGCGGATCAGCATCAACATCTCCAACGGCCCAAGCCAAGAGCCCACGGCTTCAACATGTTAGGAAGCAAGTTTTATCTTCATTAAAAGGTGAAAGGTAAGTGGAGCACTAGCAACCTAATAACCTATCAACTAAAACCCCCATAGGTGATATCTAGGTAAAGTGGCTAGTCATTCCTATGGTTTGCCGATTTGAGACACATGCAATGTATTAATTAAAAGTGAAATAGGCGCAACAAGGTCAAAAGGTGCCTACAATTGCCTTGGTTGATGTCCTACTGCATGTAGTCCTCCAGGTCCTATTGATCCTCATTCACCCACGTCTCGTTCTCTATACACCACAATCATCACACACGAGCAATACATGTAAGAAAACATACTTCAATTAGAACAGTACACCAAAACATGATAACAGTAGCAACCAATAGCATATAAACATTCTACTCATCGAGACGATTCCAACAAGTATAAGATCACTAAAAACGGAGTTAAAACTTGAAAGTTATGGCCTAAACAAGACTAGGGTCTAATCTGCACAAAATAGGACTGGAATCTGAATACTTTTGAACTGCGACGGAGTATATCATAAATAAAGGTAATAACAGGGGCCTTTCTACAAAAGTGCCAACAGCGGCGGCATTGACAGCGCTGACGGCCACATGGCGGTGCGTAAGCAGTCGGGTCCTGTGGACCGACCGTGGACCAACCCCGTGGAGTCCACAGTGGACCGACGGCGGACGGGTTGACCCCGGCAACCTCGTCATGGTCACCGGCAGCGACTTCGCGACGACGGGCTGCAGGGCACGGAGGGCCAGTGTGAGGCCATGCGCGTGTTGCGCATGTGCTTGCGCGCGCAATGAGAGGCACAGCCATGGCGGGGCGAGGCCGTAGCTGCAGGACACCGCGACGGCGGCAGCGGCGCTCCTATGGCGGTGCATAGCAGCACGTAGAGAGGAAGAGGGCGGCCACGGAGGGCAGCACCGTGACACTTGTGGTCACGTGAAGCTCATGCACGTGCTCACCTTGGTGGCGGACGTAGGCGAAGGTGAGTTAGGGTTTCGCGAACTCGCAAAACCAGATGGCGGCGGGCTAGGGTTGCGAAGGCGGCGCAAGGGTTGCGTGAAGCGCTTTATAACGCGCGGCGAACCTAGGTCAGCGTGTGGGACGCGCACGCACGCGGTGCAGGCGAGGTCGGACTCAGGCTCCGTGCCCGTCTCCCAGAAGGAGACGACACTGTAGCTGGGCCCCACAGTTGGCTGGACCCGTCGGTCAGTGACTGGGCGTGGGTAAGCGCGGTGCTACTGCTGGCTAATGGCTGGGCTGCTACTGGGCTTGACCCGTGCGGGCGCGAACGGGGTTGCTGGCTTGCGGCCTGGCTGGCTGGCTGGGCTAGGGCCAGGGTACCTTGGCTGGGCTGTTGCTAACGGCCTGCTGCGCTGGCGGGCTGTGGCCAAGCCTGGCGACTGCTGGCCTGTGGTTGCTGCTGCTACCTTGGCCGTGGCTGGCCGGTGCTGGCCATAGCCGGCTAGGGTTGGCCAAACTTGGCCAGTAGGGGCTAGGAGTGGCTAGGGTCCACTAGGGACTGGCCTAGGCTTGTTAGACTAGGTTAGGTTAGTCTAGGAGTTAGAGAGGACAAATTAGAGCATGTTAGTAACTAGAAAGAAAAGCAAAGATTAAACAACAAGCTCAAATAAGTCAACCATAAAAATGTGCAGCAGCATGAATACAACAATGTATGGTTTCTATCGTGCTACATATTTTAAAGTAATTCATAAAACATTTATATCTGGCCTATGACTGTAAAGCATCTATACAAAAATAAAATCAAATTAATTTAATATATAAATTTCAAAATCGGGGTGTTATAGACCTACCCCCTTAAAATAATCTCGTCCTCAAGATTAGAAGATTCAAGAAACAATTCTGGATATTCTGCTCTTAGATCCTCTTCCTCTTCCCATGTAGCCTCATCCTCTAAGTGATACTTCCATTGTACTTTACACCACTTGATAATCTTACTTTTGTGACTCTCTCGGCTGTCTCCAAAATCTTGGATGGACTCTCATCATAACTCAAATCTTTCTGCAAATCCACTTCTTCTATAGGAAACTCTTGCTTTGCAACTCTCAAACACTTCTTGAATTGGGAGACATGGAACACATTATGCACATTGGATAGGTAAGCTGGCAACTCAAGTTGGTAAGCTACTTCTCCTTTCCTTTCCAAAATCTTGAAAGGACCAATGTATCTAAGAGCTAACTTCCCCTTGACCTTGAACCTCTTAAGATAGACATAGTCACCTACTTCAAACTCAAGCTCTCTTCGATGAACATCTGCATAACTCTTCTATCTAGACTGAGCTACTTTCGAATTACACCGAACCACTTGAACTTGCTCTTTTGCTATTTTCAAAGCATCAGGACCAAAAACTTGTCTTTCTCCTACTTGATTCTAGAACAAGAGTGTTTTACACTTCCGTCCATATAAATTCTTTAAAAGGAGACATCTTGAGACTGTCCTGATAACTATTGTTGTAAAGGAATTTAGCATAAGGCAAATTGTTTTCCCAACTACCACTAGATTCCAGGGCGCAGGCCCTCAACATATCCTCTAGAATCTGATTAACCCTTCTGTCTAACCATCTGATTGTGGATGATAAATTCTTTTGCTAATTCCATATCATGAGTTGGATAGTTCAATTCATGTTTCTTCAACTGTCGAGAGGCATAAGCAATGACTTTACCCTCTTGCATCAACACACAACCCAAACCATGTCTAGAAGCATCACAATAAATAGAGAAGTCCTTTGTCATATCTAGCAGAGCTAACACTGGTGCTATTGTCAACCTCTTTGTCAGTGTCTTGACCCGGGGGCCTGGCACCAACGAGTAACTACGTGCTGCGTGCTCCCTAATCCGAATGGTGATGCAAGAATAATACACGATTTTTATCCTGGTTCGGACAAAGAAGGCCCTACGTCCAGCGAGGGGAGAGAGTTTGTATTATCTTGCACCAAAGTGCTTGTACAGGGGGAATACAAGCGAGCAAATAAGAATGGGGGTGTAGAGCAATTCCTAAGCCTAGGAGCGCTAAGCCTATGCCTTGCAACTGGGGTGCTCGGATTTCTATAAGCGTTGTCCGATGCTTGTTGGAATGTTGTTCTACCGATCCTCCCTGAAACTAGCCTCTGGCGTTCCCTTTTATAGGCCAAGGGGAGGCTCAGGTGTATAGGAACCCTAGAGCTATCGTAGGTGGTGACGTCGAGGGGTCGATACCATTCATGTCATAGCCGCTGTAGAGGCGTGCACCAGGCATGGCTAGCCCGGTAGCGACAAGCTTGGAGTCGATGGCTGTCCTTCATGTGTGTCATGATGACGCCCATAGATGGTCGGTGAAAGACCCGTGCCCATGCGGTAGCGTGCAAATCCCTGCAGACGTCGCGTCGGGAGTCGTTGGAGCGCTGACCGGAGGCGTCGAGGTCCGACTCGAAGGGTGGCCGAGGAGGGTCCAGGCCCGAATGGAGAAGGCCAAGCTCTGAGAAATACAGTACAGATATTGGTAAATATGCTTCGAGGGGGCGCCTGACAGTGTACAGTGATCAGTATAGCGTCGTTGCATAGTACGAACCACCGATCTCCCGAGTATGGGCAGTAAAAGGAGGATCTGACCGCTGTACCCGATCACTGTAACCGTGCTGTAGCCACGAGGTTAGGCAGGAGTTGGTGGGGGCATTAAATGCCTTGGATCCCATACAGGAAGTAGGTGAGCCGAAGGGGGAGTGGCAATCGATGGGGGGTCATCCACCTGCGTGGAGATCCGTCACTCGACAGGGGGTCGTCCGCCCGTGACATTCTCCGTCACTCCGACGGGGGGTCGTCCGCCTGGGCGGACGTCCATCACTAGAGGCTCCCCGTCAAATAGGAGGCGGTCTTGACTTGGATGCTGCTTGTGGGCTAGCCCAGCATGGCTTGACGCGCGCTAGTGGACCCTTGTGATTTGGGTTTAATTGTTCAAGACTAATTCTCCTGGATTGAGGTTCAGGGTACACCTTATCCAAGTACCCGACAGTAGCCCCCGAGTCTCTGCATGAGTGTTGGCACTCACGCAGAGGCTCATGAACTAGAGTCATAGCGTCTGTCATTCCCTAAAGGGTGCGCACGAGCGCACCCTTCGGGGGTAGCCCCCAAGGCCTCGAAGGAGTAGGATACTCCTTCTGAGGGTTTTATGTGTTTTTATCGAGGGGTGCTCGAGTGGCTAAGCCCCTGGGCATGCCTAAGCTTTCTTCATTGAAACCCACTCCATGGTGGTTGGGTGCTGTAGGTTCTCTCTTCGGGGACCAGTATAAATGAACTGGAGTCGTAGCATCGACACTTTCCAACGGGTGCGCGTGAGCGCATCCTTCGGGTGTAGACCCCGAGGCCTCGGAGGAGTAGACAAACTCTTCCGAGGGCTTTTTTGACGTGCAATCGGGGGGAAGTTCAAGTCTTCTAGTCCCCAAGCGCGCTTTCCCCTCTTTTGTCGAGGGGTTCCGCACGTTGTCGAGCCCCCGGATGGTTGGTTCCTCTTTCGCCGAGGCTATCCGATTGCGAGGGAGCCCCCGAGCCTCTTTCGTCGAGGTCGATTAGGAACGAGCCCATCTTTTTCTTTTGACCCTCACACTCCTTTTTGATAGGAGGAGGGGTGAGGAGCACCGTGCTACCCTCGTTTGGGTGAGCTCCGTCATCCTCTGGTTAGCTGTTATCGAGAAATTCAAGTCAGAGCTCGTGCCCTGTTCGATAGGGGTCGACTGGTGGCCACGGAGGCGCTCTCATTGAAGCAAGGGGCTTCGAGAGTTCATTCTCAAGCAAGGGACTCGTGTCGGCTCCCCCCGGTCATCCCTGCCTCGGATACTCAAGGGCGGCTGTCGAACCCTAATCGAGGGCCGAAGGAGGCTCCCTTGAGATTTTTGTGGGGCCGGGGCCTGCGTTCCTTACCATGGAAGGAATCATCTGTGAATAACTCCTCCCATCCGTTGGGCACACCTTTTGAGGTAGGAGTCGCAACAGCGCAGTCGTGGGGGGCTAGGACAATGGCTGGAGACCAAGCATTCGATGCGTGTCCCTGTACCCATAAATCGAGGGAGCGGTTAGGTGCGAGCATTAAATGCTAGTTTTTACCAACCTGCCTATAAGTTCAGGGGGTAGGTTTCCGCCCGTTCCCCATCTTGTCTTCCTGCTTTCGTTGCCGCTACCGCCGGAGAGTAGAGTTTCCCTCTTCGTTAGCACAACAGAGAAAAGAGAGAGAGATTGGGGACCTTCCCTCCCGTCCATCCGGTGAGTAGATCCGCGTTGTCGCCATGGCTCTAGAACTTCTTCCTCTGGAGGATTGGCTCCCGTCGGCCGTGATGGAACTAGAGCTCGAGGAGCTGGTGGATGACCGGCTCCTTCGCCCTGTTGTCTTAGCTGATCGACTAGAGTGGGTGGTGCTGCCGAGGGAGGATCTAGAGCTGAACCCGTCGGAGGGGTACGTGGTGAGCTTTGTCAAGTACCACCGGATGGGGCTCGGGTCACCTCTGAGCCGGTTCATGTAGGCGCTAACCAACAACTACGAGGTCGAGCTCCAGAACTTTTCCCCAACGCCATCTCTAACACGGCGATTTACGCCATCGTCCCCGAGGGATACCTGGGGTTGGAGCCACACTGGGAGTTGTGGCTCCATCTCTTCAGGGTGAGCACTTCACCAAGCCGATGTCACAAGGGGTGTGGTGCATCATCCGCGTCGGCTGCTGTAACCTGTCGTTGAAGCGGGTGGACCTGTTCATCCTGATGGGGATGGTTTCCAACCATGGGCGGTGGCACGCCGGGTGGTTCTACCTTTGGAATGACGGCGGCCTGCTGCCTCCCTACACCGGGCGTGCCATCGCGAAGCGCCCGGAGCACTGGCCGCATGGCATGGTGAAGGATCATCAGGTGAGGCTGAATCCTCTCCTCGACGTGCTGAGGACTTTGCGTGAGCGGGGGCTGAATGCTGGGATCGTCGTCTTAGCGTTCCATAGCCGGAGGGTTCTCCTGCTAATGCGGTGCCTGCTGCGCTTGGACCAGATGGTCCTCGGTGCATCGCTCGAGGGGTGCCAGATGTCAGTTGAGGTGCTGTCCCTCGAGGACATCACGAGGCAGGTGAGGGGAGCGGTCACCGGTGCCTTCACACTAGAGGACGTGAACAGCATCCCGATGCTGCCCGACGATGGTCACATCCATCTGGTGAGTATGTCATAATATCACCCTCAAATTCCTTTCATCCTCGACTCATCCCCATGTTCTCTGTCATGGGCTTGTGTATAGGAGGCCATAAATTTCAGGGTGTCGACGCCCCCGGTCAAGTAGGACGACTTTGATCGGTAGGTGAGACGCTTTACCGCCTAAAAACAGAAGAAGAGTAAAAATCAGGAAAAGAAAGAGCGGAAGAAGAAAACCCTCGAGCGCCTTGCGCGTGAGCAACGCCGGGCAAAGCAAAGGCGTGAGGGGGTTCCCGAAGAGGAATCTCCCTCGGAAGAGGAGGAGGATGAGGAAGATGAGGGCAGTGATGACAAAGGGGTGCAGGCGCGTCTCGACGCCTTGGTGCCCCGTATTGCCTGAGCTGACACCCGCTTTACGCAGGAAGCGGTCGGGGCGGGGTCATCTCCTCAGGCCTCGAGGGCGGCCTCAGTGTTTGTTGAATGTCGAGAAATGAGGACCTCGGAGCAGCTCCAGGAGCAGAGATCGAGCGACCCCTCGATTTAGGGGAGGTCACTGTCTCATCGCTCCGTGGTGGGACGCCGCCGACCCTTTCACCGGGTGGGTCCAGCATGCCGCCCCTCAGACTAGGTCCTCAACACTCACTGGCGGTGGCTCTGAGCGGCTCGGGTTCCAATAGGGGCCCATCGAAGAAGGGGGCTCAAAAGGCCCCAAGTGTTTCGAAGGCGGGCAGGAGGGCGCTCCTCATCCCCGTGGGGTAAGTTTTTGGCATCTTGGGCCCTCCTTCCCTTTTTTGATGTTTTGGGGGTTCTTAGCGTCTCTTGCTCATATGTGCTCCAGGGTCAGGCGCATGCCAGAGACGGCGGCTCCCTCCCCCGCCAAGCGACTCAAGGTCGACGTCGCGGCAAGGGTGGCGGCCTCGACACTAAGTGCTACTTCAATGTCCCGGGCGGCGACATTGGCTGCCTAGGTTGTGAAGGCCTGTGCTGCTATGACTCAAGGTAGGCTGACGGGCACTGCTTACGTTGCATGCTCGAGCACCTCAGGGAACGTGGCAGGGAGGGATGCAGCCCAGAGCTGAGAGCAGACCGACGTGTCCTCTGACACCACTAGGCTCAGGGACACAGCCTGCTGCCAGGAGCCGAGGTCGATAGAGGATGCCCCGATCACCATCGAGGATGAGGGGGTGGATCCCTCTGCCCGTGTTGCGGAGGAGATGGCGGAGATCCCTCAGCAGCCGCAGCTGTGGCCCGTGTGGCCACAAGGGCTGCACGAGCTGGAGGAGCGACAGAAGTAGGAGCGGCTGCAGAAGCAGTAGGAGGATGAGCGGTAGGCATCGGGCTAGCCGTAACAATAGCAGCAGCATCAGCATGAGCAGCAGCAGCGAGAAGGGCAGGAGACGGTGTCTTCGGCCCTGCCGTAGTGGCAGGAGTAGGCGTTGACCGTGGTCTCACTGCCGCTACTACAACAGGAGGAGCCAGTAGCCTTGAGCCTGTCGCAGTAAGCGCAGCCGGAGGACACAGTGGCCTTGAGCCCATCGCGTCAGCAGTGGCAAGAGAAGGAGGTGGAGGCCCTGCTGAACGTGACACAGGAGGATATGCGACCGGAGCTGCTGACCTCGAGCCGGCCGGAGGGGCCGGTGGCCGAGGACGTCCCAATATGGAGGAGGGTCGGGAAGCCCATTACGCGAGCTGTCCTGGTAGATGCGTCGGAGTCTGGGGTGGTTGCGATGGCACAGATGCCTCGCCCATAGGCTGCTGGGGTGTCGGCCACCCGGGGATCCTTATACGGCATCGGCCACCCGGGGATCCTTATACGGCCCCGGCCCGCACGCCTTTGGTTATATCGCCCAGGGAGAGTGTAAGGCCGGAGAAGCCAAGTCATTGGGAGCCGAGAGGGACGTCAAGTCGTCGTTCCCCACCTTAGCTGACCGGGTGGTCCATCATGGTGGCTCGGCCGAGATGGCGGACTGCATCACAACGGCCGTTCGGGGAAGGGTCGAGGGAGACCTTCCCTGCTGGGGTCGGGAGGCACTTCGACTCCAAGACCCAACAAATCCCGACGCACACCTCTTCGACATGGATGACCCGGTGGAGGTCGAGCACTGGGAGAATGTCAAGGAGTTCCGAGCGTGGCTGTAGCACGCCTTGCAGCTGGCCATTGATGTTGCCGTCAGACGTTGCCGTCGAGGACATGCCCCGAGCCCTTGCGGTATGTGACCTGCTCCTTGTTATGTTGGGACTAGGTTGTTTCCCACCTGGTTTCTTAGTCTTTTCTGCTTCTTTGTTTTCAGGACCTTAGATGCGCTCCCAGGCCAAGTCCCAGTTCATCCACATGATGCAAGGTGGATGGGGGCAGCTCCCCGAGCTACGAGACCAGCTCAAGGCTGCCCGGGCCAAGACAGTGAAAGCAAAGGATGACCTGGCCAGGGCCCGGGAGGAGGCAGAGAAAGCCAAGGAGGACACCTCGGCGTCTCGAGGAGATGTGGCCGAGGCCAAGGAGGATGCCACCAAGGTCCGGGGGAGACGCTGAAGGTCCTCGAGGACCTCTCCCTGTCGGTAGAGCACATTCAGGGGCTCGAGAGGGAGGTTAGGGACTCCTCGGAGCGTATCAAGGCGCTCGAGGTAGACATCGCCTAGACCTCCCAAGCTTGCGACGCCCTCAACATCTCGGTTGGGGAGGAACGACGCCGTGCCCAGGCCCTATTCATCGAGGTCGCCGCACTAAAGGAGACCCTCCAGAAGAAGGAGGAGACCATCGCGCTGGCTGGCCAGGTGATCGAGGACTTGAGGGTGGAGAGGACGGAGATGGCCCGCGTCCTGGGGGTGGCCAAGAAGGAGTACACCGAGCTAAAGGATGGGTACACGGCCCTTGATACCCATGCCACTGGTGAGCCTTCCTCTTTAGCTTTTGTATTTTTGCCTTTGCCGTCTTGCTCGTCGTGGCTGACCCGTCTTATATTTCAAATCTCAACGAGGAGTTGATCAAGGCTCGGGACAATGCCAAGACGCTCCAGGATGCCTACTGGGCCGAGGCGAGGTTGACCAACACACTCTGCACCTTGATCATCTTGGTCTGTGACGACTTCGGTGTTGACCCTAAAGCAGAGGTCAAGGATGAAGTGCACGGGACCTCCCTCATCAACCAGTTGTACAAGCTCAGCCTAGTTGCGATGGAGGAAGTCCGAAACACACTCCATGTCGGTGTGAAGCGGGTGATGGCGGTTGTCTGCTCCGGCTTTTCCTACGACATGGGGGTGGTCTCCCACGGCTTTGTCTCTGACCCCACCAAAACTGACGTTGAGAACGAGGAGAGGCACAGGGCCTTGATCGAGGCTGCTGAGGAGCCCGGTGGTCGTGTGGTGAAGCTGTTCAAGCCTGAGGTCCTTCCTCTCGGCGTTGATGAAGAAGAAGCCGACCTGTGAGCCAATCCGGGCAAGAAGGACCATGTAATAGGTTACATTTTGTGAACCATGATGGCATGGCTCTGATGGCCTTAAGACATTATGCACTAATGTGTATATTTGCAAGTTTTAAGTCCCTTTCTTTCTTGCTAGCCTGATTATGTGTTTACTTAGTAAACTCGGTGCACGGTCGTGCCCTTCGAGGGAGAGTGAGTGGAGGAACAGTAGCGTAGAGGCGTAGGTGATCTCATGGCTCGACAACCCTTGACCCTCGGGGCACTCGCGGCGTTTTTGACTAAGCGATAACACACATCGAGGTGCGTAAGTGTTGGTGGTCCTTATGGATTATTTCTAAACCGCCAATTTAGACTAAAAAGGAGAAATACAAACATATTCTAGCACATATGCCTTTACTACTAACAAGTTCCACTTGTACCTCTAGTATTCATGTTTTACAGGTTTAAGGTGCAACAAGTGGAAATATGCAACATAATGGAGAAAGCGTAAAAATGCAAAAGTCAATTCAGCAAATGCGCAAACAAGAAATACAAAGGAGCCCACCTTCGGTACATACCTAGGCCTGATCGTAACCACGAGAGAGGTCCAGGCCCAGGGAGGAACCGACCACCCGAAGGCGGTGGCCAGATGGCCCCACCAGGGGGTGGCCGGTCCTGGGGGCCCTCCCGGCCCCAGCCTTCTCAGGCGGTGCTCAAGGTGGTTCCCTCAAGGCGATTTCACCTCCTTCCATATTTGTGGAGGCCGAACCATCCTAGTTTAGCTATAAAAGAGAGGGATCTCCTTCATTCTAACCACACACATCATTTTGGAGTCATTCACGTCACACCTCTCACTTGTATCTTTAGAGTAGTATTAGTAGTTTGTGAGCAAGGCAAGAGCTATCAAGGAGAGCTTGTCTCCTTGGAGGAAAAGGATCATCTTGGTATGAATACAATTAGGTTTTCCTCCATGAGCAAGTTCTTATCATACTTATATAATCATGCATGTGAACTAGAGTATAGTTATGATCATGTTATGAGCATAATATATGATCTAGTATATAGTTTATGTATTATGTTCTTGACTTGTTCATCATCGTTCTTCATCGTTCATTGATTAGTATGAATAGAGGAAGAACTAGGGATGAGGTGATAGTTCGTCGTGACTTCTTGGTTGCTCTTAACCTAGCCTGTCAATCCAAAGGGTTGGGGTCTGCGGGGGTTAGGAGTTGTTTCCAATTACACGAGCATGGTTCTTGGGTATGCGGAGATCGGCGAATATGTCGGTATCCCACGGGCATAGGGGTACGTGGGCAGGTGGTGATAGCCCTGTCCATCCCTATCATTCCCCCACATTCGGATATTGAGTAGGAGTTCGTAAAATCTCTATCGGCTGGCAGACCAGCTGCGGGGATCTCCCTATCATCCTAGACTTAGTCCTGATGCTAGACTTACTAATTAGATGTTTCACTAACAGTTCTTTGCATAGTTATATGTGACCAATGCCTGCTTTGTTTAGTTATATTCTTTTATTCTTTATTTCTCTCTTATCCTTGAGGTTGACCCCGATGTGTGTCCACTATCTTAAATATCATGTATTATTCCTGTTTACTCTATGCCTACCATTGCACTTAATAAGTATTCATGTTTATACCACGCTTGATGCATATTGCCCTCCTATGGGAAATAATAAATATGACACCCCTGAATACTCATGGGTGGAAATGCTACAATGATAGTTCTGTGCACTTACAGATTTATTCTAATTTCTTACTGAGCTATCGATTGGCTACTTAAGTACCGTTACTTAAGGATTGTAATTCTTGTTGCACCCCACGGCGCCGTGCCACAATTTTGCATATCGTAAGTAATGATGGTTAGGAAGGCCAATCCGGCACTTCTAACTGTTATTACCAGACTGCATTACCTAGGCCAGTGCCATTAAGGGCCAAGGGTTACCTTTCTGAAGTAATGATGGTTAGGAATGTCAACACATGTTTCTAGTATTATTATTAAGGATGGACTTATGAGTCTATCTTTAGTAGTAATGTTAAGAAACGCCAACAAACATCGATTGCATAATAAGCATTGGTAGCCATAGTTTAAGCAGGTTAACTTCGCTTTTTTCTTCCTCTTTTTATTGGAATGAAAATAGGATAGTGCATGAGAGGTTTTGCTCTGCCGGACAACTTCCTCAACAATCCAGAAGCACTCCTAGGGAAGAAAAGGTCTCGGGCCATTTCTTCTTCTGCTACTCCGCCGGCAGACGAATCGGTCATCCCCACACCATCCACTACTACCGCCATGGCCAAGACACTCTGTGACTACTCCACTCCCGCTGTTGCCAATGTGCCCATTGGGCCCGCTGTCAATGTTGGAGATGGAAACTTCAAGATCCGTACGGGCCTTATCTCGATGGTGCGGGCAAGTCAGTTCTATGGCTTGCCAAGTGAGGATGCAAATGCTCACTTGCAACACTTCCTTGAGCTGTGCGACACCATCGTCATCAAAAATGTCACACAGGACAGTATCAGGCTCTGCTTGTTTCCTATCTCCCTCACAGGGAAAGCAAAACAATGGTTTTATCAAAACAAGGAAGCTGTCAACACGTGGGACAAATGTTCCACGGCGTTCCTCACCAAGTTCTTTCCCATGAGCAGGATCAGTGCTCTAAGAGGGAAGATTTCTAACTTCCAGCAATCTTCTCTAGAGTCCATCCATGATGCTTGGGAAAGGCTGCAGGAATACATCTAGGCTTGTCCTCATCATGGAATGGAAGATTGGCTCATGCTCCAAAACTTCTACGAAGGCCTCACGGCCATGTTAAAGGGGCACATAGATGCCACAGCTGGAGGTGCATTCCTCTCCCTCACCATCGCGGATGCAGAGAAGATGGTGGCCAATGAGAGTTGGGGAGAAGGAAGAAAAACACAAAAAGGCACGCATACCATGAAGGAGACGGATTTGCTGGCCACAAAAATAGACTTGCTAATGCAGAAGCTAGACGATCGTGCCACCAACCTTACCATGAGCACCATCCAGGCCATGGACTCACACATGACGTGGGCCATTCGGGGAACAACTGCCCCAAAACCCAAGAAGAAGTTTCGTACGTCAACAACGGGTTTCGCCAACCACAGCAAGATAATAACGGGTGGAACAACCAGCACTGTCCGCAAGGTAATAATTTCAATTCAAACCAACCTTCTTTAAGAGACCTCATTGTAGGACAGGCTAAGATCAATGAGAATCATGCCAAAAAGCTGTCCTTCAATGATAAAATGTTTGAAAGTATAAATGCCAAGCTTGAAACTCTGTCTTCTTCTATTAAAAATCAAGCAAGTTTCAACAAAATGATAAAAACTCAGATGGCCCAAGTAGCTGCTTCTATCCCTGTCAACAATACGAGAAAAATCCTGGGGCAACTCGAGACTTCTCCTGAGTTTGTTCATGCAGCTGCAGAGCAATAAGGAAGAAGAGTCCTGCCAACAGACTATAAACGTTGAGCCCTTACCGAAGGTCATCGGTAGTTATCTAAAAAAATATATATAATAATATATATACCTTTGTAATAATTATCTGAAGGGGCCCACATCATTATTCAAGCTTGGGAGAGGCGCCCCCGCTCAGGTATTGTATCCTATCCTTTTGAAAAAAATAATAAATATATACTTATATATTTTATATATATATATTTCATAAAATTATTTTCTCGCATTAAAAAAAGAGTTTCCCTCTTTCTAGTTTTATAAAAACTCTATTTTTAGTCCAAAATAAATTTTCTCCAAAAATATTATAAAAACCATTTTCTGAAACTTTAGTTTTTGTTCTATCCAAATCTTATTTTTTAAATAATTCTTGAAAATCAAAAAGTTTCAAATAAATTTGTGGAAAATCAAAAGCTGGAGCAAAGTTTGAATGGGAGTCATTCATAACCGGCTACCACATGGGGGTAGCCGTTGGAGGGCGCTGCCAAAATGCGGGACAGAACCGGCCACACCAGGGGACCGGCCGGTCCCAGGGGCGGCCGCCTCCTGCGTGAAGGCCTGACAGCCCGGCCTTTTGCCAACGGCTACTAGCCGTTGCAAGGAGCGCTTCCCCGCCTGCGATCAGCTCTATAAATACCAGGATCCTGGGGTTGAGCTCCTCACCCCTCTCGCACTCACATTTCTTCACTCTCTCCATCACTCTCTTGCTCTAGCAATCTCCAAATATTTTTCACAAAGCTCAAAGTGCAAGAAAATTCTGCAAGAACCTCTTGCATTTCCACCACAAAGCAAGCTCAAGCTCTTGTGCTAAGCTCACTCACCATGAGTGGGATCGGGAATCGGGTTTCCGGCATGTTCCGGTTTGGCCATCGCTCCCGCAGGGGATCAAGCCAAGACACCCCCTCACATGAGGAGAACCCACCGCAAGGAGGAGGGGAGGAGGCACCAAGAGGCCACACCATCGACGAGGCCGATGCCCCCTTCATCGACTTGGAGAACGAGCGGGAGATGCAAGCGTACAACCTCCTCAAGGAACGTGAGTTCCTGCACACACCGGCCTTTGACTCGATCCTTCTCCAGCAGACAGGTATGGATGTTGAATTCAATACAATTTTCAAACATATTGGTTGGAGCCAAGTTGCCCCTGTGCATGAACTTGGATCTCGTCTTTTGACTATCCAAGTCTTGGGCACTTTACAAATTGTCGATTATGGTATTACTTTTCGCTGCTTTGGGAGAGAGCATAGCCTCTTTTGGAAGGATCTTGCTACACACTTAGGCTTTCATGAGCGATGCTCTGTTGACTTGGGTTTTTCTCTCTCGGGTTATCATCGCCAAATTTTTTGGCATTTGATGACTAGACAGAATGTGACTGGGAAATTCCAACCCAATGTCAACAACATCCATCATCCCACTCTGAGGCTTATGCACAAGTGGATTGCTTATTCTTTCTTTTCTAGAGAGGATACGCATCATGATTATGATGTTGAGTTGAAGTTGCTTTATGCCATGCTTAAAAAGATTAAAGTTGCTCCTATTTATGACCTTGTTAAGCATTGGCTTAATCTTTCAAAACTTCCACACCTATCATGTGCACTTCACTCATCACTCGTCTTGCTGCTAGTGTTGATCCTCATGGTGCTAATACCATTTTTATCTTTCTACTCCTCGTATTATGCTCAATGAGTTTTATTTTGGGCAAGCCCACACTCTAAAACGTGATGAATCAGGAAGGAAATTGGTGTTTTATTTTCCAGGATATATAAACGAGATTCCATTACCTAACCCGGATCTCGGTTTATATAATTCTCCATCTCTCACCTTTGACCATGTTGAAAAGGAAGAAGCACGCAGGAGTTCTGTTTACCGCAGGAAATAACAGAGGAGAGGAGTATAGGAGGATCAAGGCAACATGAGCATGCACATTTCTCAGATTCAGAAGGCATGCCACCTCCTGCTCACCCACAGCCGGTCACACTAGAGGTCCTCAACACACACATAGGAGGACTAGAGCTGCAAAACAGACAAATCCAAGGTACGCTTAACGCTCACATTCAGACCGCCACTCAGTGGCACGAGCAATACTAGCAGCATTTCGTGGACCTCGAAGATGCGAACCGTCGACAGCACGAGGCACACATGGCCTACCTTCGCTCCATGGGACAGTTCCCTAGACCTAGGCCTTGAGCTAGCTTGGGGGAGGAGACCCCACAGAGGTAACATGTATCTTTAAATTCTTGCACTTTATTTCTCGCATTTTAATTTCGTAATTTTATTCTTACTATGATTAAAAAAACATTCCACTCCCATGTGTGCTAATATATGTTAGTTTCTCTTCTGTTGAAATGATGAATAGTTGCTCTATCTATAATTCGTTTGTGCCTAAGTTATAACTTAGCATTCCTCAAGATTTAAGTTTGTTGGCCAAAATGTCTCATTCTGAGAACTTGAAATCTTGTGGGTTGCAATTGCGTGATCCTTTTCTATGTTGTTGCGAGATATGAGATGGTACAAATAGACTTTGCTATGACTTTGTTCTAAGAGAAACTTGACATTCGGAGTTTTCTTTTCAAAAAAATTTCAAAAATCAAAAGTTCCTCAATGATTATGAAACACCTACCAAGGCCATATGACATACTCTACTTTTATAAACTCTTAGTCATATGCTGCTTGCAAAACTTTGAGTTGGGTCAAATACCTGTGACCTAGTGAGATTATGGTCATATACCCATGATTGAGATTCACATGCACCCACCAAATAAAGCCGACTCTTACCCTAAGAGTTGCGCACAACATGCACCTTTCCATCCACCAAAAAATACGCCAACTCTTACCCTAAGAGTTGCGCTCCAGTTTCCATCAAATAAAAATGCTGACCCTCACCCTGAGAGCCGCGCATTCCTCATACAAAATTTTCACTCCTCGCATTTGCCATCATGACATCTCTCCATCTAGAAGTCTTCATATGTCAATAAAAAGATATGGGCTATGCTAAAAAAAGCCAACAGGCATGAGAAAATAGACAGGAAAGAAAATCCAAATACCTGTTAAAAAAATGTGTGATGATGATTTTATAGCCCATATCTCTCCAAAAAGTTTGTTTCATCCAATAGAAGAGAGTCATGATGCATGGAGTGCCAAAAATAAGTAGAGATAGGTTTCCACCAAACTCATTTTCCACACACTTGCACATCTCTATCAAGGTGTATGACTTGTATCTCCTTGTGGTCCAGTCTTTGACTTAGCAACACAAGTGATGTAAGTATGCCCACCTTCATACCTGCCCAAAACGCCACTCTCAGCCTTAGTGGTAGGATATAAAGGCAGCACTACAACGCCTTTGGTGAGGTAATCATACACATTGAGCGATTGAGAGAATCATTCGAGGAACTTGTTTTATCTTGCAAAAATTCATAAAACCTCCGGATAGATGGTCTATCAAAGAATGAATGATTAGTGAGTCTGTTATAACCATTCTGTCTTGCAACCACCCAAGAACTTGGAGAAGCAACAAGCCCCATGAGAAATCAAGGTAAGGAGTGGATATAATGCCAACTTATTTAAATTGTGAATGAATGCTTTGTTATAGGCATGGCACTTATGAATTATATCAGCATTGTAGCAACTCCTGATTAACAACCATATTTAGCTATTTGCTCAGGACGAGCAAAGGTTAAGCTTGGGGGTCTTGTTAGCGGTCCTTATGGATCATTTCTAAATTGCCAATTTAGACTAAAAAGAAGAAAGACAAACATATTCAAGCACATATGCCTTTACTACTAACAAGTTCCACTTGTACCTGTAGTATTCATGTTTTACATGTTTAAGGTGCAACAAGTGGAAATACGCAACATAATGGAGAAAGCACAAAAAAGCAAAAGTCAAATTCAGCAAATGCGCAAACAAGAAATACAAAGTAGCCCACCATCGGTACATACCTGGGCCTGATCGTAACCACGGGAGAGGTCCAGGCCTAGGCAGGAACCGACCACCTGAAGGCGGTAGCCAGATGGTCCCACTAGGGGCGGCCAAGGTTAGGAGTTGTTTCCAATTACACGGGCATGGTGCTCGGGTATGCGGAGATCGGCAAATATGTCGGTATCCCTTGGGCAGAGGGGTAGGTGGGCAGGTGGTGATAGCCCTGTCCATCCCTAGCATTCCCCCATGTTCGGATATTGAGTAGGAGTTCATAAAGTCTCTATCGGCTGGCAGACCAGCTACGGGGATCTCCCTATCATCCCAGACTTATTCCTAATGCTAGACTTACTAATTAGATGTTTTACTAACAATTCTTTGCATATTTATATGTGACCAATGCCTGCTCTGTTTATTGATATTATTTTATTCTTTATTTCTCTTTTATCCTTGAGATTGACCCTAATGTGTGTCCACTATCTTGAATATCATGTCTTATTCCTATTTACTCTATGCCTACCACTACACTTAATAAGTAATCATGTTTATACCACGCTTGATGCATATTGCCCTCCTACGGGAAATTATAAATATGACACCCCTGAATACTCATGGGTTGAAATGCTACAATGATAGTTCTGTGCGCTTGCAGATTTATTCTAATTTCTTACTGAGCTATTGATTGGCGTACCTAAGTATTGTTACTTAAGGATTGTAATTCTTGTTGCACCCCATGGTTCTGTGCCACAGTTTTGCATATCATAAGTAATGATGGTTAGGAAGGCCAATCCAGCACTTCTAACTATTATTACCAGACTGCATTACCTAGGCGGGCACCATTAAGGGCCAAGGGTTACCTTTCTGAAGTAATGGTGGTTAGAAATATCAAAACACGTTTCTAGTATTATTATTAAGGATGGACTTAGGAGTCTATCTTTAGTAGTAATGTTAAGAAACGCCAATAGTAAGGAAGATTGGACATTGAATTTCGAAAAAACATACGAGTTTTTTAGGAACTTCGGGGGGTTCCCCCTTGTAGCCCCCGAGGGAGGCTCGACTCTAATGAAGCAGAGTCGAGGCTACCTTATGCATGTGAACAAAAGGTTGAACTTGTAAACAAAAGTACTTCTTATTCATTCATGACTTGAGAAAAAGTACAAGGCTTCGAAGCCCTAGGGTTAAAAGCGATGTAGTTGTTCGATGTTCCATGCGTTGGTGAAGGTTTTGCCTTTCCCATCGGATAGCTTGTAGGTTTTGGACTTCAACACATTTGCAACAATGAAGGGGACCTCCCATGGTGGAGTTAGCTTGTGGCGTCCCTTGTTGTTCTATCGTCGACGGAGGACTAGGTCACCGACTTGGAGGTCCCGCTTGCGTACGTGCTTGTTGTGGTAGCATCAAAGTTTCTACTGGTATCGAGCCGAGTCGAGGAGGGCCATGTCTCGAGCTTCTTCAAGCTGGTCGACGACATTCGTGAGGGCCTCCTCATTCATCTGCTCGTTGTAGGCTTTCAGTCAAGGGGACCCATACTCGAGGTTAGTGGGGAGGACGGCCTTGGATTCATAGACCATAAAGAACAGAGTGAACCTCGTGGCTCGACTTGGTGTCATTCTCAGGTTCCATAGGACCGAGGGCAGCTCGGTGGCCCACTTCTTGCTGTGTTTGTTTAGCCGATTGAAGATCCTAGGCTTGAGACCTTGTAGAATCATGTCGTTGGTGCGCTCGACCTGGACGTTAGTTCTAGGATGAGCGACTGCGGACCTGTTCACATGGATGTGATGGCGCTCATAGAAATCCAAGAACTTCTTGCCGGTGAACTGCGTGTGTTGTCGGTGATAATGACGTTGGGGACCCCGAAGCGGTGGATGATGTCGGTGAAGAATAACACCGCATGCTCGGACTTGATGATGGTGATGGGTCGGGCCTCGATCCACTTGGAGAACTTGTTGACGGCAGTCGAGGAAGGGAGTGCGCTAGTCCAGCTTGGAGGTTGGGGGAGACGGCGACACCTCGATCTCCATGACTTTGACCCCAGTCGAGGGGGTCTCGGTCGAGGGAGGGGGCTATCGATGAGATATCATCGGCGGTCCATCGAGGGGTAGACCTAAGATGGTAGATTGATTGAAAGGGGCGCACGTGATCGGGAACCGGATGGTTACAGAGACACAAGACACAAGATTTATACAGGTTCAGGCCGCCAGCGTGGCGTAAAACCCTACGTCCTGTGCTCTATAAATGGCATTGATTGGGTATGACATCATGGTAATCTAGTAGATTGGATGACCTGGTCTGCTAAAGGACCTCTGCCCCTCCTTATATATGCTGAAGGGACAAAGTTACAAGTAGAATAGCCTATTTGGTACTATTACTAAACCATGCGGTGCATGTCGTGTGCCGCACGTCTTCATCTTGGGCTGGTCTGTCTTTGATGGTGTGCCCCAAGTATAGCCGCGAGGGTATATGGGTGTCATATCTCCACAGCTAGTCCCCGAGCACCATGTATCTTGACGGAGTCACCGTCTTGACCTATGCTGAGAAGTGTAGATGCAGACCACGTAGTGCCGACCAGCGAAGATGTTGACCACGTAGTGCTGACCAGCATGGATGCTGACCACGTAGAACCGACCAGCAAGGATGCTGACCACGTAGTGCTGACCAGTGAGGATGCTGACCACGTAGTGCTGATCAGCGAGGACGCTGACCACGCAGTGCTGACCAGCAAGGACGCTGACCACGTAATGCTAACCAGCGAGGATGCTAACCACGTAGTACTGATCAGCGAGGACGCTGACCACGTAGTGCTGACCAGCAAGGACGCTGACCATGTAATGCTGACCAGCAAGGATGCTGACCACGTAGTGCTGACCAGCGAGGCTTCATCCCGAGCAGTTCGTAAGTCTGCTCCCGATCATCAAGGAAGGTGATCTATCAAAAGATACATGGTGTTCCAAGAACAAGAAAAATTCTTTTCATGTCCTGAGACGTGGGCCCATATTAACATGTGATAAGAAGTATCACTGAGATGCTAACATGAACCATCCATACGGGCAAGGTAGCGAACCAAGAACAGAAGATAGGCCCGAGTCACTGCAAGGTGACGTGGGCCCATGTAGTCCCCAAGCTCGATAGAAGATAGAAGATGTTGTATTGAGCTTTTAAGGAAAAAACTCAACTTAGCACTAACTGGTCCGTAGTCAGTGCCAAGTGACAAGTCGATGCAAAATCCTAGGTATGAACTTATGGCCTTTTGCTTAGGAAACAGAGCACAGGCCCGATCGGGTTGACGGACATCGAGAACCACTGGTCCATAGACACCTTTGGGTGGCAAGTCCAGTGCGCAGTCCCCAGGTAAGTCTTGGACGGAGCACAGGCTGTGTGGTGCGTGGCACTGAGCCGAGCGATGGAGGCGAGGATGTGTGGTGCATGACACCGAGTCGAGACGATGATGATGAGTCCTCGAGCAGCACGAGGTCAGAGACGACACTGTGTGGTGCGTGGCACCAAGCCGAGCGACGGAGGCAAGGCTATGCGGCGCGTGACACCGAGCCGAGGCGACGATGACGAGTCCCCGAGCAGCTCATGGTCGGAGACGAGACTGTGCGGTGCGTGGCACTGAGCCGAGCGATGGAGGCGAGGCTGTGTGTGCATGACACTGAGCCGAGGCGACGATGTGAGTCCCCGAGCAGCGTGATCGGTGACGAGGCTATGCAGTGCGAGGCACCAAGCCATGGCGATGAGCAGTTGGACCAACTGGTTGGATGTTAAGTCCGAGTGCCAGGTGGCATGATCACCTGGATGATGATCTTTGATCCAGTCCCCAAGCGTACGGAGTGTGCTTGACAACCAAACCTTGTCCTTGAAAAATAGACATGAAGAGCGGTAGCACATGATGTACAAATAATTAATCTCTGAAGAGAAAATCAATAGGGTGATATATTTTTAAGTACGCATGTAGAAAAGATATTGACAATTAAGTTTTGCTCCCGTCATCTTAGCGAGCTAACTCCATCAGGTAACTAGGGATGCGCTAGTGAACAACGTAGGACCGCCAGGATCACTAGGTACCTAGTACCGTTAGAGAGCGACTGCTGAAATCTCCTAATTCCATGTAGCATGGAGCTGTAACACATCGTAAGAGTATTCAGGACAGTGCCTTGTCAAGCCATTCTCGTTGGGTAGAAAACAATGTTTAATTGAGACTTATGCAGGACGCATGTATGACAGATTTCTGCAAGATACAAAGCTATAACAGAAAAAGAACGACAAAGAACTTTATTAATTAAATAAACTTAGCTTATCTTTGAAGACGTGTGCTGCAGTTGTATAGATGGAACGGCTCGGACAGCTTGCCGGCGGCCGGACGTGGGTCGCACGACGACTTGATGTTGTCGGCAACTCTTATGGGTACGTGAAGTTGTTGTTGTAGACTCGTAGTCGATCTGGCTAGCTTGCTCGGCTCGCTTCGGACGACTGCAGCTCGACGTAGCTTGCTCTACGGCTTGTCGAACAGCTTGGACGGATGCTGGGACGAGGCTCGTCTCGGTCCGATCAGAGCTCGGTGATCTGGCGTCGTTGCAGGACTTACTGATCAGATCCGTGCTGCAGAACAACGATGAGCACCGTTTGGTCTCCTGGAAAAATAGTAACATGTACGTGCATGTAGATATTCCGATACACGTGCCATATATAATAGAATATTTAAATCTAAAAATTGACTTAGCTTTGTTCGGCTGTTATCCACGCATGTGTTTGCATGCAAGCTGAACGAACATGCTTGGTCTTGCAGATTGGATCGTAAGCCTCCTTGACTTGTTGGTCCTTGACTTGATATGCCTCCATCTCGTGCTTGCTTGACGGCATCAGATTGACGTGTCTTGTAGATGTAGATCGATCTACACACTCGTTTACTTTTTCCTCGATGTGTGACGCCGCCGTGCCGCGTAAACTGATGCCGATGTACGTGACGATGGTGCTGGATGGTGATCGATCCGCGGCCAGATTTGGATCTAGGCGGCCCGAGGAGTCGGTACGGCTCGTATGTCCGTGCCAACGGGGATGAAACGGTGGTGAAGCCGTCCTCGACAGATCGATGTGGATCGATCCGCCAATGAAGCTGCCGACGAGTCGCCGGAGCAGACTTGTCGGCGAGGTGGTCGACGACGTTGGCGCAGAAATGGGCTGCACTGCCTTCACGATTTCCGGTGGTCGTCGCTACGCCGGTGGGCGGTGAACGCACTGACGGTGCAGGTCAGACCCGCCTCGAACTCCATGGAAGTAAGGAAGAAAACCATCTGGTTCACCAGATGATCAGCGGGCACCCCCTACCTGGTGCGCCAACTGTCGATGAGATATCATCGGTGGTCCATCGAGGGGTAGACCTAAGATGATAGATTGATCAGAAGGGGCGCACGTGATTGGGAACCAGATGGTTATAGAGACACAAGACACAAGATTTATACAGGTTCAGGCCACCAGCGTGGCATAAAACCCTACGTCCTATGCTCTGTAAATTGCATTGATTGGGTATGAGATCATGGTGATCTGGTAGATCAGATGACCTGGTCTGCTAAAGGACCTCTGCCCCTCCTTATATATGCCGAAGGGACAGAGTTACAAGTAGAATAGCCTATTTAGTACTATTACTAAACCGTGCGATGCACATCGTGTGCCGCACGTCTTTATCTTGGGCTGGTCCGTCTTTGATGGTGTGGCCCAAGTATAGCCACGAGGGTATATGGGGGTCATATCCCCACAGGGGCCGACTACTTGCGTTGTGATTCCTTCCCTTGTGCCTAGGTCTACGGAGGGCTTGTAAAGGTCCTTCGAGAAAACATCAGGTGGGATAGTACCTCGAGTCGATGCGATCTTCGCCAGCTCGTCTGCAGCCTCGTTGTATTACGGGCGATGTGGTTGAGTTCGAGGCTGTAGAACTTGTCCTCCAACTTGTGGACCTCCTTGCAATAGGCCTCCATCTTCGGATCATGGCAGCTCGAGGCCTTCATGACTTGGTCGATGATGAGTTGCGAGTCACCACGAACGTCAAGGCGTTGAACCCCGAGTTCGATGGCAATGCACAAGCCATTGACGAGGGCTTCATACTCGGCCACATAGCGTATGTGGACTCTGAGGGGCGAGATGAAGAATAGGCCTGCGCCCGCTCCCGTCTTCATCAGCGACCCGTCGAAGAACATCGTCCAGAGCTCCGCTTGGATCTGAGCTGGAGGGAGTTGGGTATCGGTCCATTCGGCGATGAAGTCGGCCAGCACCTGAGATTGATGGCCTTGCGCGGAGCGTAGGAGAGAGTTTCGCCCAAGAGCTCGACCGCCCATATGGCTATCCTCCCCGCAGCCTCCAAATTCTGGACTATCTCTCCGAGGGGGAAAGACGAGACCATAGTCACCGGGTGGCTGAGGAAGTAGTGCCGAAGCTTGCATCGTGTGATCATGATGGCGTAGAGCAGCTTCTGGATTTGCGGGAGCGAACCTTGGTTTTCGAGAGTACCTCGTTGATGAAGTAGACCGGCCGCTAGACGAGCAAGACACGCCCTTCTTCTCCTCTCTTGACAACTATGGCCGCGCTAACTACCTGGGTGGTAGCAGCGACATAGAGCAAGAGTGGCTCGGCTGGACTCGGAGATACAAGAATCAAAGGTGAGGTCAGCACAGCTTTGAGCTTGGCAAGGGCCTCCTCAGCTTCGGGGGTCCATGTGAAGCGCTCTGATTTTTGAAGAGGCGGTATAGAGGTAGTGCTTTCTCTCCGAGTCATGAGATAAAGCGACTGAGGGCTGCAAGGCAACCTGTGACCTTCTGGACACCCTTGAGGTCTTGGATTGGACCCATCCGGGTGACTATAGAGTCCTCCTCGGGGTTTGCCTCTATACCGCGCTGAGAAACTATGTACCCCAAGAGCATGCCTCGGGGGATGCCAAAGACACATTTCTCGGGGTTGAGTTTGATGTTCTTCGCCTGGAGGCATTTGAACGTGATCTCGAGGTCATTGATGAGGTTGTCAGCCTTCTTAGTTTTGACTATGATGTCGTCGACATAGGCCACAACCGTTGGCCCGATGTATTCACCGAAGACATGGAGCATGCATCACTGGTACGTCGCCTTGGCATTTCGAAGGCCGAAGGGCAAAGTTACGTAACAATACATGCCAAAGAGGGTGATAAAGGAAGTCACGAGCTGGTCAGACTCCTTCATCTTGATTTGGTGGTAGCCGGAGTAAGCGCCGAGAAAGGAGAGAATTTCACATCCCGCGATGGAATCAACAATTCGATCGATGCATGGTAAGGGAAAAGAAACTTTCGGACATGCTTTATTTAAGCTGGTTTAGTCTACACACATCCTAAATTTCCCATTCTTTTTTCTTGACTAGTACAAGATTAGCTAACCACTAGGGATGATGAACCTCCTTGATGAATCGGGCCTCCAAAAGCTTGTGTATCTCCTCCCCGATAATCTTGCGCATCTCCTCGTTGAAGTGGCGCAAGCATGGCTTCACCGGTTTGGACTCAACTCGGATCTCCATGGCGTACTCAACAACCTCCCTCGGTATGCCCAGCATGTCCGAGGGACTCCACGCAAACATGTCGGCGTTCGCGCGGAGGAAATCGACGAGCATTGCTTCCTATTTGTCGTTGAGGGTGGCGCTGATCGTCAACGCCTTCCCGTCGGAGCTGCTGGGGTCGAGGAGGATATTCTTGGTGTCTTTTGCTGGCTCGAAGCTGCCAGCGTGGCACTTGGGGTCAGGTACCTCGGTGGTGAGACCATCAAGAGTTGCCGCCAGCATCGCGGACTCCTCGATGGCCTTCCTATTTTCAACGCATTCGATGTCGTAGTCGTACGCCCGCTCGAAGGAGGAGCCGATGGTGATGACTCCTTTGGGCCCCGGCATCTTGAGCTTGAGGTAGGTGTAGTTGGGGACTGCCATGAACTTGGCATAGCTGGACCGGCCGATGATGGCGTGGTACGTGTCGTGGAACCCGACCACCTCGAAGGTGAGCGTCTCCTTCTTGAAGTTGGTGGAAGTGCCAAAGCAGACGGGGAGGTCGATGCGGCCGATGGGAAGAGCCTTCCTCCCCAGTACAACTCCGTGGAAGCCCCGGCGCTAGGTTGGAGCTTTGTCCTTGGGACCCCAGGAGGTCGAGGGTCTCTGCATAAATGACATTGAGGCTATCGCCTTCATCCATGAGTACCTTGGAAAGGCGAGTGTTGACGATGATGGGGTTAACAACGAGCGGGTACAACAAAGTCTGGGGACGTGGTCCGAGTGGTCTTCAGGGTCGAACGTGATGGCCGTATTGGACCAGTCAAGGTAGTGGGGGGTCGCAACCCGCACGGAGAAGACTTCTCAATGCTCCCTCTTGCATTGGCATGGTGAAAGCCAGGCTGGGGGCCCCCCGTAGATCATATAGCAATCGTAGACCTCGGGGAAGCCGTCCTCCTAGTCCCCACCCTTGTCCTTGGGGTCTTCCTTCTTGTCATCTTTCCCAAGGCCCAAGCTCTCAAAGTATTTTCGAAGCATCCGACAGTCTTTGAGGTTGTGATTGGCCGGCCCCTTGTGATAGGGGCACGGCTTTTTCAGCATCTCACCGAAGAGGCCCTTCTCGGGAGGACCTCGGGGCTTCTTGCGCTCGGCGGTGGCCATGAGCTCATCAGGGGCGGCCTTGCCCTTGCCCTGCTGGTTCTTCTTCTTCTTGTTGTTGCTCCTCTTGGCGCCCTGGTTCTAGCTCTCAGGGTTGCCTTGCTTGGCCTTCCCCCTAACCTGATCATCATTGAAGAAGGTGCCGACAGCCTCCTCTCCAGTAGCATAACTAGTGACAATGTCCATTAGCTCGTCGGTGGTCTTGGGGGGTTACCGTACCAGCTCCCGTACCAGCTCCTTGCACGTAGTCCCGACAATGAACACCAGGGTCACATCATCATTATAACACCCTGATTTTGAACTTTAAATAGTAAATGAATTTGAATTATTTTTTGTATAGATGTTTTACATTCATAGGCCAATTATAATGTTTTATGAACTACAATAAAATGTATAGTACATTAGAAACCATGCATTGTAGCATTCATGCTGTTGCATAGTAGTTGGTTGACTTGTTCGAGCTTGTTGTCTAAGCTTTGCTTTGTTTCCTAGTTGCTAACATGCTCTAACTTGTCCCCTCTAACTCCAAGACTAACTAAACCTAGTCTAACTAGCCTAGGCCAATCCCTAGTGGAACCTGGCCACCTCCAGCCCCTACTGGCCAAGCATGGCTAGCCCTAGCCGGCCATGGCCAGCTCTAGCCAGCCATGGCCAAGGCGGCAGCAGTAGCCGGCCAAAGGCCAAGGCTAACCACCAGCGGCCAGGCCAGCTAGCAGGCAGCCCAGCCGACCAGCAGGCCGCCCGCAAGGCAGCCCAAATGATGAGGACATCAACACCAACCATACATCCACGCCGTCCATGCCAACACCAGTACCTATTGCTGGTCCTCTTACTCGTGCTCGTGCTCGTCAACTCAACCATCAAGTAAGTTCATTCTTAAACTCTTGTCCATCATATTTAGACAATGGAGACAAGTGCACTTTTGTGTTGCTCAGGAATGATGGAGAGGATCAACAAGGGAAGGTGCGACTGCATTCAGAATGTGAGGCAACACCAGCTCAAGGGTTGATTGCATATGGGAAGCATGGTACCTTAACAAAGGTGATTGGGGATCAAGTCCATGTGTCCACAACGTCCTCCATCAGGCTACCACAGCAACGAAAGCAAGAGTCCAAACCCAACACGATTTGGGAGTTTGACTCGGATTGCAGAACAACCCCGACTTGTGTGGGTCACCACGGCTTCATACGGACTCCAATTGGGACGTTTTGATACTTGATGGAAAACTTATCAAGTCTACTTTCATATGGATCCAGTCTCGTGTTGATATCTTCTCAGAGTCAGAGGCAATGATGCAAGTAACGCCAAGAGGTTTTTCTGTCCTCGTGTCACCTGATTGTTGCCCGATGGGCCATGTATCAAGTGGGGCCCAATAGGGGCGTGACCTAGGGTTGTGGGACGACTCCTGCCAGGACAAGGTCGCCCTCTACCCTCTCTTATACCTCCATAGCCGCTACAAACAGATTGGGTTTTGTTTATATCAAGTTTAGCCGTCGCTACTTGCTTGTAGGTGCGCGTGCTGATCCAGCCGCCCATCTCCTTGTCTTCGGAACCCCACTCATAATAAGATTCAGTGTGAAACCTTCAATTTGATCTTGCCAATTCAATGCTTGTTTCCTCATTCTTGCTAGTTTTTCGATTGCTTGCAGGACGGGAGCCCTAGTGGCTGGTTATCATGCTCCATAAGATCGTGACGGCCTTTGGAAGTGGTGTATCGGTCGCTAAGGCGCAGTCTTGAAGGCTGTAGTCAGGCCGTGAACGTCATCTCCATCCACCAATCAAGTTATCTCACGCCTCTCATTGAAAAATCGTTCCCAAACCCTAGCGGGTTCACATCAGTTGGTATCAGAGCAAGGTTTACCGGTGAGAGATTTTCAATCGTTGTTTTATTTTTCCTATAGTCCAGAAAAGCCAAAAAAATACTAGATTAGTTTTTCATATTCCTACAAAACCTTTGTGCCATGGCTAGTTCTGGTTAGTTAGGGCTTGTTGAGTTTGCGTTTGCTTCGGTTGTGTCCAGTGCTGGTTTTAGTTTTAGTCTTTTAGAGTTTTGAGTTCTTGTCACGTTTTGTTCACTATCGGTCTTTTACATCTCCGCTGCCATCGCCACTGCAAATATTACTACCATATCCATCCTTGCTATTCTCAGTCAAGTTTCATTCACATATAAAAAAATTTCTGAGTTGCTAGTTGCATTCTTGTCACCCCTGAAAAGAAAGAGAAATACATACTAAGAGTTTTTTCTGAAATCTGATTTGCCAAGATTCAGATTTGTTCTAGTTGTGCAAAGTGAAAAACAAAAAGAAGAAAAAAAATAGCAAAGAAAAAAAGGAGAAAGAAAAGAAGAGTTGAGGAAAAGAAGGGGAGTGATTCCTTGCTGTTTGAGCAAAAGAAGGCGAGTCATTCCTTGCTGTTACGTGTCTTTTTCCTTGTTGTATCGTGACTTCGTTTGTGTCCAGGCTCGCGTCTCTAGCACAGTCTAGCCTATGACCAGCATAGCACCACCGTTGAACATTTATTCAGCTAGCTTTTATAACTAACGTGGTGCTAGTTCGTTCCTTGTTTCAGCCACCTATAGCTCCACATATTCTACAGCTTGATAGGTCTTGTTGCTGCGGCACCAATACACTTCATTCCATTGCTGCGGACTTGTTGGTAGTCGATTCCTCCTGTTGAGCAAGGTAAGAATTGGTAAGAACTTGTCTAATAGGTTGAGAGGGAGCACCTTGCTGTAGCCACGTCCTAATAGATATAGGGCTTTTATTTCTTCACCTGTTTTCTTGTCTCCACTTTGTTTTGTTGAACCATGACAGGATCAGAGGACGGTGATGAGATTCCACAATCTCCTCGTACCAAGGGCATCATTCAACATTTTACAAGGCAAATGCAGCTACATACAGACGGACTTGGTAACGATTTACAAATAACCAATGACAAGATTGGGCAATTGGAGATAGCCCAACTTACCACCTCCAACAAGCTTACAGGGTTGGAGGCATCTGTGGCTCATATGGACAAAAGCCTTGCTGCCCTTTTGCACCGTTTTGATGACTTCCACACAGAAGACAAAGAGCGGCATAATGACGACAAGAAGGATGAAGAGCAAGTTGAAGATAATTATGTTGAAGATTATACTAGTGATACCGAACATGATGATCGGGATGCTTGTGATCGACGTCGTCTACGCTATAATCGTAGAGGTATGGGTGGTCACCGTCGACGTGAGGTACCTAATAATAATGATGCTTTCAGCAAGATTAAATTTAAAATACCTTCTTTTGATGGTAAGTATGATCCTGATGCGTACATTACATGGGAAATTGCCGTTGACCAAAAGTTTGCATGTCACAATTTTCCTAAGGATACTCGTGTTAGAGCTGCTACTAGTGAGTTTACCGATTTTGCTTCAGTTTGGTGGATAGAACATGGTAACAAAAATCCTAATAACGTTCCTCCAACTTGGGAAGCGTTGAAACGAGTCATGAGGGCTAGATTTGTTCCTTCTTACTATGCACGTGATATGTTAATAAGATGCAGCAATTAAGACAAGGTGCTAAAAGTGTAGAAGAATATTATCAGGAATTACAAATGGGAATGCTGCGTTGTAACTTACAGGAGGAAGAGGAATCTGCTATGGCTAGATTTTTGGGCGGGCTAAATCGTGAAATCCAGGACATCCTTGAATATAAAGATTATACTAACATAACCCGTTTGTTTCATCTTGCTTGTAAAGCTGAAAAGGAAGTGCAGGGACGACGTGCTAGCGTAAGGAATAATATTTCTGCAGGGAAAACTAACTCATGGCAGCAACGCATGTCTACAACTCCATCTACATGTACTCCTACGCCATCATCCAGTGACAAGAGTCGAGCTGCCCCCACCAATTCGGTTGCGAAGACAATGCAAAAGCCAGCTGCGAGTACTTCATCCGTGGCATCGACAGGTAGAACAAGCAAGATACAATGTCACCGGTGCAAGGGATATGGGCATGTGATGCGTGACTGTCCAAACAAGCGTGTTATGATTGTCAAAGAAGATGGTGAGTGTTCGTCTGCTAGTGATTATGATGAAGATACACTTGCGTTGCTTGCGACTGGCCATGCAGGTAGTGAGGAACACATAGAAGAACATATTACTACAGGTGACATGGACCACTATGAGAGCTTGATTGTACAGCGAGTGCTTAGTGCACAAATGGAGAAGGCGGAGCAAAATCAGCGACACACTTTATTTCAAACCAAATGTGTCATCAAGGAGCATTCGTGCCGCATGATCATTGATGGAGGTAGCTGCAACAACTTGGCAAGCAGCGATATGGTGCAGAAGCTTGCCCTCACCACCAAACCACACCCGCATCCCTACTACATTCAGTGGCTGAACAACAGTGGTAAGGCAAAGGTAACTAGACTTGTGCGACTTAATTTTTCCGTCGGATCATACAAAGATGTTGTTGAATGTGATGTTGTGCCTATGCAAGCTTGCAATATTCTGTTAGGTAGACCTTGGCAATTTGATAGAGATTCTATGCATCATGGCAGATCAAATCAATATTCTTTTCTATACCATGATCGGAAAATTGTGTTGCATCCTATGTCTCCTGAAACCATTATGCAAAATGATGTTGCAAAGGCTGCAAAAGCGATGAGTGAGAGCAGTAAAAATACCAAATCTGTTGTTTATGACAAAGATGAGGTAAAACTGAAAGGACGTTGTATGTTTGCTACAAAATCTGATATTAATTAGTTCAATGCATCCACCTCTATTGCTTATGCTTTGGTATGCAAGGCTGTTTTGATTTCAATTGAGGATATGCAACGTTCTTTGCCCCCTGCTGTTGCTAACATTTTGCAGGACTATTCTGATGTGTTTCCAAGTGAGATACCAGCGGGGCTGCCACCAATACGCGGGATTGAGCACCAAATTGATCTTATTCCTGGTGCGTCTTTGCCAAACCGTGCACCATACAGAACAAATCCGGAAGAAACAAAGGAAATTCAGCGACAAGTGCAAGAACTACTAGATAAAGGTTATGTGCATGAATCTCTTAGTCCTTGTGCAGTTCCCATAATTTTAGTGCCCAAGAAAGATGGAACATGGCGTATGTGTAGTGATTGTAGGGCTATTAATAATATCACTATTCGATATCGACACCCTATTCCATGATTAGATGATATGCTTGATGAATTAAGTGGTGTTGTTGTGTTTTCAAAAGTTGATTTGCGTAGTGGGTACCACCAGATTCGTATGAAATTGGGAGATGAATGGAAAACTGCTTTCAAAACTAAGTTCGGTTTATATGAGTGGTTAGTCATGCCTTTTGGGTTAACTAATGCCCCTAGTACTTTCATGAGATTAATGAATGAGGTTTTGCGTGCTTTCATTGGGAAATTTGTCGTCATCTACTTTGATGATATATTGATTTATAGCAAATCCATGGATGAACACCTTGAACACTTACGTGCTGTTTTTAATGCTTTAAGTGATGCCCGTTTATTTGGTAACCTTGAGAAGTGCACTTTTTGCACCGATCAAGTATCGTTTCTTGGCTATGTTGTCACTCCACAGGGAATTGAGGTTGATAAATCCAAGGTGGAAGCTATACAAGGATGGCCTGTACCCATGACGGTCACACAACTGCGGAGTTTCCTAGGTCTTGCTGGTTTCTATCGCCGTTTTGTGAAGGACTTCAGCACCATTGCTGCACCATTGAATGAGCTTACGAAGAAGGGAGTGCCTTTTTCTTAGGGCAAAGCACAAGAGCACTCCTTCCACATGCTTAAAGATAAGTTAACACATGCACCTTTGCTCCAACTCTCTGATTTTAATAAGACTTTTGAGCTAGAATGTGATGCCAGTGGAATTGGATTGGGTGGTGTTTTGTTACAAAAGGGTAACCTTGTTGCCTATTTTAGTGAGAAATTGAGCGGGCCTGTTCTGAACTATTCCACTTATGATAAAGAATTGTATGCTCTTGTTCGAACTTTAGAAACATGGCAACATTATTTGTGGCCCAAAGAGTTTGTTATTCACTCTGATCATGAATCTTTGAAACATATTCGTAGTCAAGGAAAACTGAATCGACGACATGCTAAGTGGGTAGAATTTATTGAATCCTTTCCTTATGTTATTAAGCACAAGAAAGGGAAGGAGAATATCATTGCTGATGCTTTGTCAAGGAGATATACTTTGCTGAATCAACTTGATTACAAGATTTTTGGGTTAGACACAATTAAAGACCAATATGCTCATGATGCTGATTTTAAAGATACCTTGTTGCATTGTAAAGGTGGGAGGTCATGGAATAAATTCATCATCAATGATGGGTTTGTGTTTAGAGCTAACAAGCTATGCATTCCAGCTAGCTCCGTTCGCTTGTTGTTGCTGCAGGAAGCGCATGGAGGTGGCTTGATGGGACATTTTGGAGTGAAGAAGACGGAGGACATTCTTGCTGGTCATTTCTTTTGGCCAAAGATGCGACGAGACGTGGAGAGGTTCGTTGCTCGTTGCACAACATGTCAAAAGGCTAAGTCATGATTAAATCCACATGGTTTGTATAAGCGTCTTCCTGTTTCTAGTGCTCCTTGGGAAGATATTTCTGTGGATTTTGTGTTGGATTGCCACGGACTAGGAATGGGCGAGATAGTGTTTTTGTGGTTGTGGATAGATTCTCTAAAATGGCACATTTCATACCATGTCATAAAACTGATGATGCTACACATATTGCTGATTTGTTCTTTCGAGAAGTTGTTCGCTTGCATGGTGTGCCAAATACAATTGTTTCTGATCGTGATGCTAAATTTCTTAGCCATTTCTGGAGAACTTTATGGGCTAAATTGGGGACTAAGCTTTTATTTTCCACCACTTGTCATCCCCAAACCGATGGTCAAACTGAAGTTGTGAATAAAACTTTATCTACTATGTTAAGGGCTGTTTTAAAGAAGAATATTAAGATGTGGGAAGATTGTTTGCCTCATATCGAGTTTGCTTATAATCGTTCGTTGCATTCTATGACAAAGATGTCTCCCTTTGAGATTGTTTATGGCTTTTTGCCACGTGCTCCTATTGATTTAATTCCTTTGCCAAGTTCTGAAAAATTGAATTTTGATGCTAAGCAATGTGCTGACTTGATGCTAAAATTGCATGAAACCACTAAAGAAAACATAGAGCGCATGAATGCTAAGTACAAATTTGCTAGAGATAAAGGTAGAAGGGAGTTGATTCTTGAACTTGGAGATTTGGTTTGGTTGCATTTGGGAAAGGATAGATTTCCTGAATTGAGAAAATCTAAATTGATGCCTAGAGCTGATGGTCCTTTTAAAGTGCTCCAATGAATTAATGAGAATGCATATAAGCTTGATCTTCCTGCATAGTTTGGGATTAGTCCCACATTTAACATTGCAGATTTGAAGCCTTATTTGGGTGAGGAAGATGAGCTTGAGTCGAGGACGACTCAAATTCAAGAAAGGGAGGATGATGAGGACATCAACACCAACCATACATCCACGCCATCCACGCCAACACCAGTACCTATTGCTGGTCCACGTGCTCGTGCTCGTCAACTCAACCATCAAGTAAGTTCATTCTTAAACTCTCGTCCATCATATTTAGACAATGGAGACAAGTGCACTTTTGTGTTGCTCAGGAATGATGGAGAGGATCAACAAGGGAAGGTGCGATTGCATTCAGAATGCGAGGCAACACCAGCTCAAGGGTTGATTGCATATGGGAAGCATGGTACCTTAACAAAGGTGATTGGGGATCAAGTCCATGTGTCCACAACGTCCTCCATCAGGCTACCACGTCACTTCTAGAGCAACGAAAGCAAGAGTCCAAACCCAACATGATTTGGGAGTTGGATTCGGACTGCAGAACAACCCTGAATTGTGTGGGTCACCACGGCTTCATACGGACTCCAATTGGGACGTTTTGATACTTGATGGAAAACTTATCAAGTCTACTTTCATATGATCCAGTCTCATGTTGATATCTTCTCAGAGTCAGAGGCAATGATGCAAATAACGTCGAGAGGTTTTTCTGTCCTCGTGTCACCTGATTGTTGCCTGATGGGCCATGTATCACGTGAGGCCCAATAGGGGCATGTCCTAGGGTTGTGGGACGACTCCTGCCAGGACAAGGTCGCCCTCTACCCTCTCTTATACCTCCATAGCTGCTACAAATAGATTGGGTTTTGTTTACATCAAGTTTAGCCATCACTACTTGCTTGTAGGTGCGCGTGCTGATCCAGCCGCCCATCTCCTTGTCTTCGGAACCCCACTCATAATAAGATTCAGTGTGAAACCTTCAATTTGATCTTGCCAATTTAGTGCTTGTTTCCTCGTTCTTGCTGGTTCTTTGATTGCTTGCAGGACGGGAGCCCTAGTGGCTGGTTGTCGCACTCCACAAAATCATGACGGCCTTTGGAAGTGGTGTATCGGTCGCTAAGGCGCAGTCTTGAAGGCTGTAGTCGGGCCGTGAATGTCATCTCCATCCACCAATCAAGTTATCTCACGCCTCTCATCGAAATATCGTCCCCAAATCCTAGCGGGTTCACATCACCAGCCGCGGCAGGCCACAAGCGGACCAGCTAGTAGCCCAGTGCAGCGGCCCGCCTTGGCCTTGCGCTCGCAGCCGCGTGGTGGGCCAAGCGGCCCAGCCAGCTGACCAGCAGGCCGTGGCCGCGCGCCCGCCTGCTTAGCCACCGACAGGCCAGGCCCGCGTGTTAGACGTCGCCTGCCTCAGTGTAGTAGACCTGAGCCACTGATCAGTGGGGCCCACACTAGTGGGACCCACAGCACAGTGTCATCTCCCTCACGAAGACGAGCGCTGAGCCGGACTCGGGTCTGCGCGGCGTCGCGTGCCGCATGCGACTCAAGGTCCGCTGCACACTATAAAGCGTAGCACGCCGCCTCCCGAGCCACCCTACGCAGCCCTAGCTCACCGCCACTCAGTTTCACGAGCCGTGAAACCCTAGCCGCCGAGCTCGTGCCGCCACCGTCGTATTCACCTCTTCCGCTGTCCATTGCCAAGGTAAGCCCACACCCGAGCTCCAGGTGACCGCGAGGGTTACGGTGCTGCTCTCTGCGGTCGCCCTCTCCCTCTCTGCGCACCGCCGTGCGCTGCCGTCGTGGCGTCCCGCCGATCTAGCCTTGCCCAGCCGCGCACGTGCCGTGCACTGAACGCGCGAGTGCGTGCGCATTGCGCGCGTGCCCTCCGCACGCCCCGCCATGCCCGGCAGCCCCGCCGCCGCGAGGTCGCCATCGGCGACCATGGCTGAGGTCACCGGATGCCGGCCCGTCCTCGTACGGTCCACGGTGGACTAGTGGACGCGGTCCACGACCGTGGTCCACAGCCGGTCCACAGACCTGGCCGCTCCCGCATCGCCGCATGGCCATCAGCATAGTCAACACCACCGCCAGCACTTTTGCAAAAAACCCCTGCAATTTTGCTTAATTAGGATCTAGTCCTTCGTAGTTCAAAAGTATTTAGATTTGAGTCCTGTTTTCTGCAGATTAGACCCTAGTCCTGTATAGGCCATAACTTTCACGTTTTAACTCCATTTTTAGCAAACTTATACTTTTTGGAATCATCTCGATGAGTAGAATAGTTCCATGCTATTATTTGCTACTGTTATCATGTTTTGGTGTATTGCTCTAATTGGAATATGTTTGATTGCATGTGTTGTTCGTGTGCGATGATTGTGGCATATAGAGAACGAGGATCAGCAGGACCCGGAGGATTACGTGCAGCAGGACAGCAACCAAGGCAAGTGCAGGCACCTTTGATCATGTTGCGCCTATTACACTTTTAATTAAAACATTGCATGTGTCTCAAATCGATAAACCATAGGAATGACAGGCTACTCTACCCATATATCACCTATGTGGATTTTAGATGATAGGTTTTTAGGTTGCTAGTGTTCTACCTCACCTTTCACCTGTTTAATGAAGATAAAACTTGCTTCTCAACCTATTGGAGCCGTGAGCTCTTGGCTTCGTCCATTGGAGAAGTTGATGCTATTTCACATCATTGGTTGGTGGTGAATGATGGGGGAAACGGATGCTAGTGGGACTTGTGTTGATGAGGGCATTCGTATCTCCTCCCCCTTGTGGTCCTGTTCGTGGAGCAGCAACCTGGGACTTCCATACATCTCCAGGCTAATGGGCACTGGCTTGGTCTATTACCAGGACAATCATGGGCAGGTTGGATAGCTTACCGACGGGTGGCTATAGCTATGGTCGCTAGGGAGCTTTCAAGTATTTAGTATGGGAGGGGCTAGGGATTCGTGTAGGGAGCGGCCTCACCGTGAAGTCGGTGAAATGCTTGCACTCATTGCTAGCGAGTTGTCACTACCTATGACCCTGTGAAGAACCTCGTTGTGACCTCTGCCAGCCTATCTTGGTAATGGGCTAAGAGGCTGATCACCTCGGGCGTCAAGAGTAATCACAATCTAGAGTGAAAGTGTACCCCTCTGCGTAGAGTTAAAATTGATATATCTTCCGTGCTCACGGTCATGAGCGGCCCAGATCCTCACATGACTTAGCCAAATGGTTTAAGCTGCTAAATCGTGGTGATGTTGGTTGAGGTTGCTACCTCTGGATTTATCGGGATGGCTATCCTGTGTTCCCTGTGAGATGGCTATCTCATGTTTTATGATATATGCTTATATCTATGATGTTAAATGACACATTAATTATTACTTGAACCTTAATAAAGTGTTGGGTGTCTCAACCAAGTGGATTAGAGAATAGGCTATTTTAAGTTAAATTTTAATCACTACACTAAAAATGCTACCGCAGTCTACCTTTCAGCTGTACCTTGATTTTGTCCTTTCATGTCATTATTTTCTGCCTACATTTGCTGAGTTTCGACATGGAACTCACCCTTGCTAATTCCCAAATAAAGGATGCTCAAGTGATGACTCGGATGGTGACTTCCCTGAGAACTATCCGGGATGTTAGGCATCGTGATACTGCCGTCGACCTTCCTGTGGCGAGATGGAGTCACTACATCTACGTCGTTTAGTTGCCTTTTGCTTTGGACGATATGATTTATTTTCTGCTTTACTCTAATCAAATTTATGTAATAATGTTATGATATAAATGTTATATTATTGTCTTATTCAAACACTGTGCTTATTGGACCATGTAATTTGTCGTTCATGTGTGTAGTTTGATCCGGGCGCACATGAGCTTTCGCCTTGGTTTTAATCCTTCAAAACCAGCGTGTGACAAAAGTGGTACCAGAGCCATGTTAACTGTAACAACCCATAAATCCGGTCACCAAAAATATGGGCTTTCAAAAATTTTTCTAAAGATTACCAGTGTAAGGTGGATGTCATGTAGGAAACCCGCATAGATGCTCAAATAGCACCCGACGTTAGCCCGAGCATTGCATTTAATTACCAGAGAATGTTTTGCCTCTTATTTGTTTTTATGTGATGACTAATAAAATCAAATTACCTTTTATCACATGTATATATATATGCCTGCTAACCCCGGGAATGGATCCATCATGGCCTAGAGACCCTAGTGGACCCACCATGGTGTATACATCATGGTCACTAACCTCACTAACCTAGGGTTGTGGCTAAATTAGTTGCTTTGCAAGAAATAGAAATGGAAAAGGTTTTGAAAATAGAAAGAAAAAGGAAAAAAGCCAAAGAAGCCTGATCAGCCCGGCAGCAGGCCCAGCCCGCTCGCGCGCGCCGGCCTGCCTGCCCGCTCGTGGCAGTCCGGCCTGTCCCGCGTGCCGGCCTGCTCATGGCCCAGCAAGGCGGCCCGCCGCTCACTCGCACGTTCACACCGCGGCCCATCAAGGCGGCCCAGCAAGGCCGCAGCTCGCCGCCCGCCCGCGCGCGCTGCCACGCCGTTCGGCCCATCGGGAAAACGCGCGGCCCACCGGCCAGCTCGGCCCATCGGCAAAACGCCCGCAGCGTTGCCCGCGCGCTTCCGCCACCACTCTCGCTGACAAGCGGAGCCCACCTGTCAGCTTCCACCTTTTACCATTTCTGTTCACCGCGCGTCGTGTCCGTCGTTCCAAAAGAAGAAAGGCGCCCTCCGCCGTCCGCTGCTCGCCCGTGACCCGCCACCGCACCTCGGATGCCGTCCATCCTCACCTGCCCACGCCACGCCTTTCCCCGAACCCTAACCCTAACTCGTGGTCACGCCCAGCCGCAGGATTGGCATCTGCCATCCTCGCCATCCGCCATGGCCACCGGCCGCTATAAAAGGGACGAGCGTCCGGCCTCTAGGGTTTCTCGTGCCGCGCAGTCGCCTTGACCGTGCCCGCACATCTCGCGTGCTGCTGCTGAGGAGAAGGGGTAAAGTGAGGAGAGGAGGAGGCGGGGAGGAGCTGCCGCCGGGAGCAGAGCATCGCCGGAGCCGGAGCTGCGCGCGCCTCTGAAGTCCATGCCGCCGGAGGAGGACCCGAAGCCGCTGCTCGACTCCACCAAGTGAACCGCGAGCTCAGCTCCTCCTTCCCCGAGCCGAACCACGAGCTACGCCACTACCATCAGGACAGCTCGATGAGCTCGACTTCCATGGTCGCCGCCAGTGCATCACCCGCGTTCCCACTCTGCTCTCCCTCTTTCTCTCCTTTAACTCGATCGCAAGCTCCGTGTCGTCCTAGAACACCTTTAGGGAAACGTCTTGGGGCCTGGCAATGACCACAGTGGGGCTACGCACCTTTGCGACCCTAGTCGCCATGGCACCCCGGCTACCCGAGCGTCGCCTTGACGCTCGTCGTCGCGCGCGCTCTGCCGAGCCTCCACTCACCACGGTAGGCAGGTCCAGGAGCTCCTAGCTGCTCCAATCGAGGAATGGAGGGGAAGATGGAGGCCAATGCCAGGTTTTGCCAGCGAATTAGACCTGGCCGTCGCCGCCGCCCGCCGCCATGCCTTGCTGCCTGCCACCGGCCTGTGAGCCGCTTTTCCAAATTGAAGCAACCGCTGAGCACGTCCTGGTCCTGCGAAGCCTTTGCTAATAATGTGTCTCACGCGCCGTAGTGCCCTGCTGCTGCGACTTCGCCGTCGACCGCCGCCGGAGTACGTGCACTGGCGAGCCAAGCCCCGTGCGTGCCACTGCGATCCCACCAGCACCTTTGCCATGCCCTTGCGCTGCCCAAGCCGCTCACCCGCCGAGCTCACACCGCCCGCAGCCACCGCTTGCCTGCTCGCCGCTGGCCGACCGGCCATGCCCGTCTCGTGCGAGAGGAAGATGGGGAAACTTTCCCGTGCCCATGTGGACCAGGTCCACCACGTGGACCTAGCCAGCCAACCGCGCAGCGCCACCTAGCCACCCAGTCTCCGATGCACCGTGAACCGAGTCCGTGAGCCAGAGCACCGTGGACTGAGCCCGCTGGACTCCGACCCGCCACGTGGCCAAGCTAATGAGACGACACGTGTCCAGGCCGGGCCGGCCCAACCCGGCCCAGGTCTAGCCCTACCCAGGCCCGTCGAGGCCCGGTCGAGGCCCGGTCGGTGTTGACCGTTGACCGTTGACCTGGCCCCACCTGTCAGTGACCAGACCCGTGGGCCCCACCTGTTAGCCACTAACTGGGTCCCCAGTTAGTGCTGACGTCAGCATGACGTCATCCAGACACCAGACCCCGCATCAGTGCTGACGTTAGCATGACGTCAGCATGACGTCAGCATCGCTACAGCTGCACTGTGCCCGTACGCCACGTGGCCCAATCAGAAGCCGCCACGTGTCAGCCTCTGGTTAATCCGCCCTTTTTCTTTTTCAGAAAATAGAATAAACTTCAGAAATTCATAACTTCTTCATACGATCTCCGAAAAATATGAACCAAGTGTCCAAATTTTCATAAAAATGAGCTCTACGTCATAGGCCTATGAATGAGTGCATTTGGAGTTATTGAATTTTTATTGCTTCTTTGTGTTGACTCTATAGGAGCCGCTAACGTGGCTATTATGTCTCGTTTCAGAGGAGGATCAGCTTGAGGAGGATGACTACGAGTACGAAGAGGAGCTCGGTGACGACTACGCAGGTGCCACACCCCACCGAACCTCGTAGATCCTATTACGCATGGCATAATATCTAGCTTGCTAGTGCTTTAATTATGAATATCACCTGATGATAGGTTGCATGATAGAACTGCTTGATGAGCCTTTACCTTGTCTCAACCTTACTCCTGCACACCTGCTGATAGGCTAGACGCTTGCTTATTTACTTATGATGCTTTACTTCTACTACGCTTATATTTGTGTGATGATGATGCGTGGTGGAGAGTATGGTTATATGGTTAAGGCACGTGGTGCCACTTTACTAGGGGAGAGTGCCGCGTGCGTCTTGGGTGTGTGGTAAGGGTTGAGTCGATCGGATAGGATTCTACGACGAGCCATGTGGGCGAGTCTTGCCGGGGAATGTGTTCTGGGCATTCCCGTGTGAGGTGCTTATGGCGGGCACATTGTAAGGTATAAGGAGATCCCGAGGGTGAGAACCTTCGTGGAGCGAAGCCCCGGGTAGGAGGTGCTGTTGTAGCACGGACTATTGTAGTCTCTAAGGGAAGATAATCCTGTCTGATCTCCCTAGGACCTGATATCTCTTGAGAACCAGAACCTTGAGACTTACGTGCTCACCACTTGCTCTTGTATGGGCGGGAGACGGATGTCTGACTAGTTAGGACGGTGCCACTACTACTAGGTTGTTACCAGATAGTGTCGGGAGGTACGGGCATGGAGACCCATACCCTCCTTAGACAGCATAGTGACCACGGGGGGCCCGGTACTATGTCTCACAGTCTCAGTGTGCCGGTGGTACCTATCCGGGATGTCCCAGTACTGAGTGGTAGGAAGGTATCGCACCGGTTAGAAAGCAGCCAAAATCAGCTTAGGCGGGGCATCGCCGATGATAGTGATCTTGTGGTTACAGGAGTACTCGTTCTGCAGAGTTTATGAATCTATATATATAGTCCGCGTGCCACTGGTATGGCTTTTTCCTAAGACCCACGCTTCTCGAGAGTAGTGAGATGAGTCCTTCTATTTCTCCCCCTGGTGTTACCCTTTCGGCTGTGAGCCGCTAAGACAGGCTCTGAGAGGGAGTTGGACCTGTCGACTGAGTGCGAGAGGGTGAGATGTGTGTGCTGGTGATGGAATGGGGTGGATATGTGGATGAGATGGGTTAAAACTTGATGAGTTATACTATATAATATCGGTCACTACTTGCATAGGAAACCACAGCCATATATTAGGTCGATTTGATTACATCCTTTGCATCCCACCAAATACTACATAGCAAAAGCAAAGCATAGGGTGGGAGATGTGGCCAGTACAAACCGTACTGAAAATTATTTGGCAGGTGAGCCCGACTACGACTATGACGATGAGGAGGTGTAGATGTCTTGTTCCTATGCTCAGGCTTCCTTTTGGAGATGTTTTGTACTTTCGCCTTCCGCATCCATTCCAGAGGTTGCTGCTACTCTGATGATTTCACCAGTGTGGTGGCAAACTATTTATGTAATTCCCCCTAATTGTACTCTTTTATTTGATGTATGGATCCTATATCGACTACTGCGAGATAATGAGATAGTTTGATGCTTCGAACTATTATATTATCTGCCATTCTGTGCATTTTCCCTTCGTGGAAAAGTGAGGATGTTTCAGTTGGTACCAGAGCCATGCTTGACCCTAGGACGAGACCCATAGGATTGGACGATAGAATTAGGGAAATCTTGAAATCTCTCGGTTATACACCGACCACTGCATACGCTTTTATGCATGGCTTACCTCTCTCTGCAACTTTTCTAACTTCTTTCTCGTGTCAACCTGTAGATGGACCCCAACTTGCCGCTTGGTCCGTTATCGCTGATGGATGTCGTTGAGTTCAGACTCGACGGGACGGAGCATGGAGGCTATGCTCATGTGCTTCGCGAGGTTCTCACCGAGCTTGGTGTTCCTATGGAGAACATCGAGTATCTTTATCGCGGCAAGCCCGCCCTTGGAGGAGGCATCGAGGACTACAAGGCAGTCCACATCAACGTGCTTGCAAGCATGAACCTGCCCGAAGTTACCGCCTTCACTGACTTCGCCTTCGACAACGACACCGGCATGTGTGTTCAGACCATTTCGCGCCAGGCACTTCACACTATGCTACGCAACGGAGCTGACTATCTGAAGGAAAGTCGCTTCTGTCTGCTTCCTCATGCCCTCGACGTTCAGCAGGGTACTTGGGAGGAGGTCATCTACATCAACAGAATACCAGAGTTGACCGCAACCCCTGCCACCGCGCCTCTATGATGTACATGCAGTGCCAGGAAATGTACATTGCTGAGTTGGAGCGGAAGGGACGCCATGATCATCGCTACCTGATGGAAGTTGACGAGAGGATCCGTAGTTCAGAAGGTAAGGAGGCAGCATGGAAGCAAAAGATTGCAGACCTAGAGCGTGAGATAGCACGCAAAGAGCACACTCACCAGTATCAGATCACTAGTCTGATGAACGAGATGGATAAGCTTCAAATCCACAATAGTCGTCTCAACAAGAATATCTAGGAGCTTGAGGCCACTATGGCTGAGAAGAACCAAGATATTGCAAAGAGATTCTAGGAAAAGAGCCAAGATGCTGCCTACAGGGACAAACTCTGTGAGCAGTGCAAGGCTCAACATGAGAAGCTGCTGCAAGAGTACACTCTTGCTAGCTTCAACCAGGGACACCTGATCAACAACGTCCACAAGACAGCATACCTCATGGATAAGCTCAAATGCACTATGGAAGCTTGGAAGAGGTTAGATCGCAAGAGAGTTAGAGAGTACGAGGAGTTGCAGGACGAGCTTCCCTTACGTGCCCGTAAGAGGGTCAGGGTTGAGACATTCGAGCTGAGGCAATCTTGCCTCAACTTGAGTGGATGTCCCACCATTGGACTCAGTGGACAGGCAGTGTCCACCCCTCAGCTCGAAGAGGCCCGTTGATACGTCTCTCGCCTTCAGATGACTGACGAGCAAATCCAGGCTTCTGGCATCAGTATACCTCCTGCAGCTTATAGTTTGGACCAGCCTCTAGAGATGGTCTAGCGTAGTGTCAGATCGGGAGATGATGGGCCCTATATGGCCAAGTGACCAGACTCACCATGATGTTGAGTGGTTGTCCACCCCTTTTGCTAGAACTACCTGCGTGTAGTATGTTTCTCGTGAGTCTCCTAGCATAGCTGCTAGAGACATCGCCATGTACCCAATTGATGTAATGAGTGATTCGGTTTTTATCGCGTCTTTTGGATCCTCATGCTTCTTTGTATGAGTGTTGGATAAATCAAAAATGTTTTAAAATTATTTCAAACTATTACCTTGTTGATATCGAAGTTATATTATGCGCATATGCCCTAATCTGAGGTTTATGTTAAGCAAGATGTCCACTCGTCGTGCCAGCCGCCTGAGCAACCGCTTCCCTTCACCTGCGCCCGCCAGGGGCCATGGAGGCGGTCATGGTCGGGGTCATGGCCGCGTTGGTCACATACCCATTGACCTTGAGGAGCCACCCCGCGCTGCCACCCCACGACCTGCACACCCACCGCCACCGCCGGTTGTTGAGCCGGAACCAGCTGCCGGAGGCGCGGTTGGAGGACAGCCACAGCCTGCTGCTGAGCCCAAACCCGAGCTTGCTGCAGGAGGAGATGCAGCTCCACCACCACCTCCCGTGCCACTCTTGGTGGATGTGATGGCCCAGCAGACCAAGCTTCTTCGAGTCTCAGCTGAGAGCGTGCTCCACCTCTAGCACCGGGAGCCTCGCGATGATTTCTACAAGAAGCTGGAGTTCTTTCTCAAGCTAAGGCCCCCGATGTTCGATGGCACCAGCATCGACCCTATCGCTGCTAATGACTGGCTTAAGGAGATTGAGAAGAAGCTGGACTTGACCACTTGCACTGACGAGGAGTGTGTTGGCTTGGCAGCTCACTAGCTTGTGGGTGCTGGGCGATCTTAGTGGGACAGCCTCTGTGAAACCCACCGGGACCCCGCCATCATCTCCTGGGATGAGTTTGTGGACGAGTTCCGCGCATTCTTCATCCGTGAAGGCACGCTGGAGAAGAAGGAGAACGAGTTCTGCAGCATCTCCATGGGAGCCGACAAGGTGCATGAGTACACCACCCGCTTCACTAACCTGCTGCGCTATGCACCTGTCTCAGTGGTGAACTCTGAGAAGGAGAAGATGTACTACTACCGCAAGGGCTTGTCTAGCTGCATCAGGCTCTCCCTCTCAGGCACCAAGAGCCACACCCTGCGTGACTTAATTGACAGGTGCATGGAGATTGAGAAGGACCGCGACGAGGTTTTCGCGGAGAGGGAGGCGCTTGGTAAGAACAAGGAGCGCCGTACTGAGGGCACCTCCCGCACACCTGCCCCACAGAGGTTGCGTGGTGAGACCTCTCAGCCTCCCCGCTCTCGTTTCGCCCAGGGCGTTGCTCACGGTTCAAGCCGGGGCGGTGGTACCCACACCAGCAACTACCCCCGCCCAGCTCAGGACCGCCAAGCATACGCCCGTGCCGCACCTGGAGGTAACACGTGGAGGTCTGCCACGCCAACCCCCATAGGTGGCATGACCTACACTTGCTTCACTTGCGGCCAGCCAGGTCACAAGGCAGCCGAGTGCCCGAACAAGGCTGCACCGGCTACACCAGCGCCCGCCAGGCAGAACCAGGGCACCCCACACAAGCAGGTGCCATCCGGAGCACCCCGAGGCCGCCTCACCCACATCTCAGCAGAGGTTGCCCAGAGTGCCCCCGACGTGGTGTACGGTATGTTTTTAGTGCATGGAGTTAAGGCATCCGTGCTATTTGATTCAGGTGCTACATGTTCATATATATCCTCCAAGTTTGCACGAGAGCACCATATACCTATCACCCCACGAAAAGAAGCCTTATACACCAGTTTACCTTTGGACAACATTTGTTGTACCAAAATATGTAAGGGAGTGAGTATCACCATCGAGGGTCTTACCTTTCTTGCTGATCTTACCTTGCTACCCTTCGAAGGCCTAGACGTCATTCTAGGGATGGATTGGTTAACTCAGAACAAAGGAGTGATATCTTGCTCACCCAGATTTGTGGATATAACCCATCCAAGTGGCCGCCAGATCAGATGTCAACCAAACAAAGGGACAGATATTTCCATGTTGTGTGCCCTGGAAGAAAATTCACTTGAGGAAGTGCCCGTAGTTCATGAGTACCCTGATGTCTTTCCGGAAGAGCTACCAGGAATGCCACCGGACAGAGATGTTGAGTTCGTGATCCACCTAATGCCTGGTATGAGTCTGATTTCCAAGCGACCCTACCGTATGGCAGTTGATGAGCTTAAGGAGCTTAAGAAATAGCTTGAGGAGCTATCCGAGAAAGGGTTCATTAGGCCCAGTGCCTCACCCTAGGGATCTCCTATTCTATTTGTTAAGAAGAAGGATGGAACGCAGAGGATGTGCGTTGATTACTGGAACCTGAATGCCGTAACTATAAAGAATAAGTACCCTCTGCCGAGGATAGATGACCTGCTTGATCAGCTTTGCAATGCCAAGTACTTCTCCAAGATCGACCTCAGATTAGGCTACCATCAGATGAAGATCAGAGAGGAGGACATTCCCAAGACAACATTTGTCACCAGATATGGGCAGTATGAGTACACCATCGTGTCCTTCGGTCTTACGAACGCGTCGGCTTATTTTATGAACATGATGAATAAAGTGTTCATGCAGGAGTTGGATAAGTTCATGGTGGTCTTCATTGATGACATTCTTGTCTACTCTGCCACCGCCAAAGCGCATGAGAAACATCTGAGGATAGTGTTGGAGAAGTTGAGAAAGCATCAGCTCTATGCCAAGTTCAACAAGTGTGAGTTCTGGCTTGAGGAGGTCGCTTTCCTAGGTCATGTGCTCAATGCTGATGGAGTGGCTGTCGATCCATCCAAGATTGAGACAGTGAAGGAATGGGAGCAGCCACAGAATGTGACTGATGTGAGAAGTTTCTTGGGATTGGCTGGTTACTATCGCCGATTCATTGAGGACTTTTCCAAGATAGCTCACCCCATGACCAACCTCCTGAAGAAGACCAAAGAGTTTGAATGGATGCCCCAATGCGAACAAAGTTTCCAGACTCTAAAGGAGAAGCTCACCACAATGCCTGTTCTGGCCTTGCCCGATATCCACCAGGACTTTGTGGTCTATTGCGATGCATCTCGCCACGGGCTTGGTTGTGTTCTAATGCAGAATGGGAAAGTTATTGCCTATGCTTCCCGCCAGCTTAAGGAGCACGAATAGCGTTACCCCGCCCATGATCTCGAGCTTGCAGCTATGATTCATGCCTTGAAGATTTGGAGGCATTACCTAATTGGGAACAAGTGCGAGATCTACACCGATCACAAGAGCTTCAAGTACTTTTTCACCCAGGAAAATCTAAACATGAGACAGCGTCATTGGCTTAAGTTGATTAATGACTATGACGTGGAGATTCTCTATCACCCTGGGAAGGCCAATGTGGTCGCTGACGCTCTTAGTCGCAAAAGCCATTGTCATGCCTTGTTCACCACCACCTTGCCCAAGGAGTTGCAAGTGGGCATTAATGAGTTACAGATGGAGGTGATACCTCATGGCCTGTGGAAGAGAGCTTGAGTTTGAAGTAGGTGACTATATCTATCTTAAAGTGTCTCCAATGAGGAATCTCAAGAGGTTCAAGGTCAAGGGAAAGTTAGCTCCTAGGTACATTGGTCCTTTCAAGATTTTGGAAGGGAAAGGAGAAGTAGCTTATTAACTAGAGTTGCCAGCTCACCTATCCAATGTGCATAACGTGTTCCATGTCTCTCAGTTCAAGAAGAGTTTGAGAGTCGCAAGGGAAGAGTTGCCTGCAGAAGAAGTGGATTTGTAGAAAGATTTGACTTATGATGAGAGTCCATCCAAGATTTTGGAGACAGCCGAGAGAGTCATCAGAAGTAAGGTTGTCAAGTGGTGTAAAGTACAATGGAAGTATCACCTACATAAGTTTTGGTTTACTTGTTTGAGCTTGTTGTCTAATCTTTTCTTTGCTTTCTAGTTACTAACATGCTCTAACTTGTCCCCTCTAATTCCTAGACTAACTAAACATAGTCTAGCTAGCCTAGGCCAGTCCCTAGTGGACCCTGGCCATCCCCAGCCTCTACTGGCCAAGTATAGCCTGCCCTAACCGGCCATGGCCAGCACTGGCCAGCCATGGCCAAGGTAGCAGCAGCAGCACCTGGCCACAGTGGCCAGCACTGGCCACCAGCAGCCACAGGCCAGCCCGGCCAAGTGGAGCAGCCAGCCAGCGCAGCAGGCCACCAGCGGCAGCCTAGCAACCGCGGCTTGCGTAGCTTGCCAGCGCGCGCCTTGGGCCAGCCCAGCTAGCCCAGCAAGCGCCAGCGCCGCTTGCTTGCATTAGCACCGCGTCGTACCCGCGTCAGCCGCCCGCAGCGCCCTCGCTAGCGTCGCTGACAAGTGGGGCCCACCTAAGTGGAGGCCCACGCGCACAGTGTCGTCTCCCCCACGGAGACGGACACCGGGTGAACCCGAGTTCACCTCACACTCACGCGCTATAAAGTGCATCGCACCACCTCCCGACCCACCCTTCGCAACCCTATCCGCCACCCGGTTTCGCCGAACCATGAAACCCTAGCATCACATGGACTGTGTCTTGACTGGTCGGCATCACGAGGTCTGCATTTTTACTGCTTGGTGCAGATTAAGATGGCGACTCCCTTAAGATACATGGTGTTCGGGGACTAGCTGTGGGGGTATAGACCCCGTATGCCCTCGTAGCTAGACTTTGGGCTGCTCGGTCCAGACGGCCCAGACCAAAAGACGAAGGTTGGTCCATCATCATCCTGACCAGTGGGCTGGACGACAAGACAGAGCCCATGGTCTGCTACCTCCTAGGTCGGCAGGCCGCACGGGTGCTGAAGGCTGCTTGGCATGCAAGGAGTCTTTGTTGGTTAGATCTGTTCGTGTACTCCAAGAATACGGCGCAATGTAACCGACCATGGGGAAACCCTAGATATGTAAACTTGTCGCCCTACTATATAAGGCAGACAAGGACCCCCCTAGACGAATATATCTCTTCTTTCATCTGATCTCATCTGATTTGAACCTTTTGTACTCAGGTACTCATCAATAAAGCAGCAGAGACATAGGACGTAGCGTATTACGCTTCCGAGCGGCCTAAACCTAGATAAACCCTGATTGTCTTGGTTGTGTGTCTTGCATCTCACATCTAGATCATAGGTCTTTGCGTGCTCTCTCCGCAATCTACTACCTTGGGGTATCTCATGGTAGATTGCCGAGGAGGTTTCATCGACAGTGGCTTCGGTGACTGTGGATGTATAGACCCCATATACGATCACAGCTAGACTTTGGGCTGCTCGGTCCAGACGGCCCAGACCAGAAGATGAAGGCTGGTCCATCATCATCCAAATTGGTGGGCCGAATGACAAGATAGAGCCCACGGTCTTCTACCACTCAGGTCGGTGTGCCGCACGGGTGCTGAAGGCTGCTTAGCATGTAAGGAGTCTTAGTCGGTTAGATCTGTTCATGTACTCTAAGGATACAGTGCAATGTAACCGACCATAGGGAAACCCTAGATATGTAACCTTGTCCCCCGGCTATATAAGGAAGACAAGGACCCCCCTAGAACGCACCTTCTTTCATCTAATCTGACGAGTCTAATCTGATCTCATCTGATCGGAACCCTTGTACTTCGGTACTCATCAATACAGCAGCAGAGACACCGGACATAGGGTACTACGCTTTCGAGCGGCCTAAACCTGGATAAACCCAGATTGTCTTGGTTGTGTGTCTTGCGTCACACATCTAGATCGTAGGTCTTAGCACGCTCTCACCACAATCTACTACCTTGGGGTATCACGTGGTAGACTGCCGAGGAGGTTTCAACGACAGTGGCGTGCCAGGTAGGGGCTGCGCGATCTGATCAGCAGGCGATCCTGATGGTTTTGTTCCCAGCTTCCATGAACTTTGAGGTGGGTATTTCCCTCACCATTGGTTCACTCATGTGGACCACCGGCGTGGCGACGTCCCTCACATTTGCGGGAGTAGCGCAGTCAGTCCCAGCTCCGGCTGTGACGCAGTCGGCGCAAACCACGTCTCCAACAACCCAGATCTCGGGGCCGCCCTCGAGGTCGTTCAAGCCGCCCACGATGAGGGCGGCATTGATGGCCATGCTCGCGGCGAACTGGCGGCTTTCTCGCTACCAGAGGATGCACATCAACAACTCCGATCTGATCGGCATGTTCGATCGGCATGGGGCTGGTCTGGTTGAGCTCCTCGAGTACGTGGAGTCCGCTCCTGCGCCACTCCATGAAGAGTACTTGGACTTCATCCCAGATCCGCCCATGGTTCGCGAGCCGCCACCTACCCACCAGGAGGGCACCAGCATCACCCGCTAACTGCAGAGGAGGACCACCGGCTACTCGTCGAGGCGGGCCTCCTACTGTGGTGGAGCGCCGACAGACAGCCCACACCCAACCAGGGGCACCGTTAGCAGCGCCCTACGCACAATCAGGCTGTCACCCGCGTCGACCAGATCTGACTCTGGCCGCCGCCCGGGCTCCACCTCTAATTAGGCTAGACGAGTTCATCAATGTGCATCGGCACCAGCACACGCTTAGGCACACTACTCGCCAGGCCCGAGCAGAGCAAAGGCAATAGTGCTGGGTGCAGCAGATGCAACCTGCACTAGGGCCAGCAGATCCAATCGCCCCCGGCCCAAATAATATACCGATCTTCACGCACGAGTTGAGCAACGCAGCCGCGTCCTACACGAGAAACCTGCAGAACGCTCCTCGATGATGTGATGACCACCTCCTGGACCTAGATCCCAATTTGGTTCTGGTCCTAGAAGATCCAAGGCCCACAGTAGGCATGGTGGCTTTGTAGCAAATTCCTTCTGGGTCGGACGCTACAATCCCTAAGTATGACGCCGCATCTGATCTGCTCTATAGGCTTGACGGGACGCTCTCCATCTCCTTCGACCTTACCGAGTACGTCCTCTCCAACGAAGAGAGTCCTGAGGTCCTGAGTTAGGAGAACACCGAGGAGGAGAGCTGGACCATGCTGGACCACCGGACCCATTCTGCCGATAGGGCACCAGGCACCCCTAGGATCCCACCTGGCTTCAACAGTTCAGTATTTGCGGTCAGCATGGACGAGCCTCCTGTTCCAAATGAAACAGAGCAGGAGAGGCAAGCAAGGGAAGGCCACAACACCGATTGAGAATGCTGATGCCTCCTAGAGGAACAAGAAGTGAACGACGCCAACAACAGAGGCAACGGTGCAGGCCCTCAGCCGCACCACCTCCAACTCAACCTCAATGGTGAATTCAACATGGTGGGGGATCAAATTGTCCATGAGACCCCACGGCCAACATTGTTGTGGCAACGGATCAGCTCAACAACCTTCCCCCGAACACACCCAAGGTCGAAGTGATCCGTGAGTTTTTGATCGCTGCCGAAGCACAGGTGGTTCAGCTCCGCTCTGCCGGTTCGCTGACCACGTCGCATCAGTTGTGGTGATCCCAGTGCAGTTGTCATCGCCAACAATGACCCTAATCAAGGACGACCTCTGCCCGAATAGCCCTGGCTGGCCAATGCCAATGACGCCCCACGAGAGGTGCCGCGCGACGATCAGCGCCAACACGACAATCACTAGCGTGCCAACCAGCAACAGGCCAACCACCACGCCGAGCACAACCAAGAAGTCGAGTAGCCCCAAAATTGCGATTTTCGTGGCCACCTCGACAAACATTACCATGCTCGGTGACATATGAGCGGACCAGCCCCGTTCTCGAAAGAACTCAAGGCCGTCCTTTGGCCAAAGAATTTTTGGATCGGGGACGTCAAGATGTATGATGGGTTGGACGATCCTGAGCACTAGATCATGCTGTATGAATTGGCAGTCCTAGCAGCAGGAGGTGACCAATTCGTCATGGTAAACTACCTCCCAGTAGTTCTAAGCAATGTCACTACCTCCTAGTTGCTCCACCAGCATGCCGGTAGCATCCACAGTTGGCCTCAGCTTAGGAAGATGTTCATCAATAACTTCAAGCCCACCTGCATGTAGCCAAACACCAAGTACATTATGGCACAAGTGCGGCATTGTCCAAGAGAATCGCTACGACAGTACATCTAGTGTTTCTCTGACGCGTGGAATCATGTGATCGGTGTCACCCAAGCAGAAGAGATCGACCTTTTCGTTGCTAGCCTGGTCCAACCACGTGGTCTAGACCTCAAGAAGGAGTTGCTCCTCGAGTGACCAACAACCATGGAAGAGCTCCTCTACATCGCCCATAGATTCGCTCATCTCAACGACGTGAAGGGTTATGAGGGTGCTACAGTAGCCAGAAATAAAACTTTTTGACCTCATAAACCAGGATCTACTGCTAGTTACAGGTTACGAGATTACCACTAGACGTGCAGGTGCAGTGGAAGATGACTCGATGTAGTCGTACTCGTCGCAGCAGGCAATGAAGTTACATGGTCGTCCATCACCTCAATCCCCTCGCGCGGTTCGTCCCAGTGCTCCAAATGCAGCACCTCCGAGGACTCCCACACATGCAGGGAAGAAGCGATGCGCCTCTAGACTGCTAGGTCCACGAGGAGCAGAAGGTGCAAGCATGGGGAGGGCGACGGCGGCTGCCAAAGGCATGTATATCCCTGATCGCACCCCCAATGAGCTCACGAGTTGGAGGCCCATTAATAACCCTAATCCTTATCTAATTCGGGTCCAACCCGAATTAGGATTCCAGCCCCTTTAGCGTGCGACCCTATGGGTTCACGCACACATTGACATGGGCCGAGTACTCCTACTCACCCAATAGTTGACAGCGGCCTCTAGCTAGGCGTGACAACTCCTATGTGCACACAAAGATCATATCAGATGAACCACTATGACCACATACAAGTTATTCTCTTTGCCACTCAATATCTGATTCAACTCGTGGATTAACACTTAACCCAAGCACGGCCATGCATTTGTTGATCCAATCACTTGAGTGATCTAGTGATATCTCTCTTGTGTAGAGAGGGGCAAATTTCATCTTGATTGTCTATGTCTCATAGCATGCTTTTCGACCACCCGAAGACCACCTTTATAACTACCCAGTTACGGAGCAGCGTTTGATAGTCCCTAAGTAGGCCGTTTCACATCTTGAGTACATACCACAATCTTAGGTCTAAGGACATAACGTACATGACATGAATAGAGACTTTCTCATGTCAGGTCAGTCCAGCCTACATGTCTCACATGTGCCCACATTATTAGTTTGACATCTCCATGTCCATGACTTGTGAAACATAGCCATCAACTAATACATATGCTGGTCTAATATTCAAGTGTGTTCTTACAAGAACACCAACCAGGGACAACTTTAGAATAACCATTCAAGTAATTGAGTTCCACAAATAATTCACATAATCACCAATCAATACAAGTTGTCTATAATGGATATTCAATGAATACTTTATTAATCATGGCTACAATTGGAATATCATCATCTACATGATTAGCTCTAGGGCGTATTCCCAACAGTCTCCCACTTGCACTAGAGTTAATCTCTTAGATGTATAATCCCCATAGACCTCATGTGCGCCTCATGCTTAGGCTATGGAAGAGCCTTTGTCAAAGGATCTGCTACATTTAAATCCGTATGTATTTTGCACAATTTGATCTCTTCTCGTTTCACAAACTCTCGAATGAGATGAAACTTTCGGAGTACATGTTTGTTCTTCTAGTGATCCCTAGGCTGCTTAGCCTGTGCAATCACCCCATTGTTATCATAATGTAAATTCAATGGGTCCGACGCATTCGGAAACACACCAAGCTCAATGAGGAACCTCCTCAACCAAAAACCTTCCTTTGCAGCACCAGAAGCTGCAATGTACTCGGCTTCTGCTATAGAATCAGACACAGTCTCCTGCTTGGAACTTTTCCAGCTAACTGCACCACCATTTATTGTGAACACAAAACCTGATTGAGATAGTGAGTCATCCCCGTCGGTTTGGAAGCTAGCATCGGTGTAACCGTTTACAACGAGCTCCTCCTCACCTCCATAGATTAGGAACACATCCTTAGTCCTTCGTAAGTACTTTAGGATGTTCTTAACAAGCGTCCAGTGAGGTTCACCCGGATTAGCTTGGTACCTGCTTGCAACACTTAGAGCATATGAGATATCTGGGTGAGTACATATCATGGCATACATGATGGAACCAACGGCCGAAGCATATGGAACCTTACTCATGCGGTTGTGCTCTTCATCTAATGAAGGACACTGCTTGTCACTAAAGCGCATACCATGTGACATAGGCAAGAACCCTTTCTTGGACTGTTCCATGTTGTACCGTTTCAACACCTTGTCAATGTACGTGTCTTGGCTTAATCCTATTAGCCTTCTCAACCTATCTCTATAGATCTTAATTCCCAAGATGTATGCTGCTTCCACAACTCTTAAGATGATTGTTAAACTCGTGACTTAGATATTCGCCTCCATGATTAGATCACAAGGCCTTGATCTTCTTGCCACATTGATTCTCTACTTCATTCTGAAATTCTTTAAACTTTTTAGATGTTTTAGACTTATGCTTCATTAGGTAGACATATCCATATCTACTAAAGTCATCAGTAAAAGTTATGAAGTATTGAAATCCGCCTCTAGCTTTCATGCTCATTGGTCCACATACATCAGTATGTACAAGTTCCAACAAGTCAGACGCCCTCTCAGGAACTCCTTTGAATGGCGCCTTGGTCATCTTGCCTAGCATGCAAGCCTCACATGTCTTGTATGATTCAAAATCAAATAAAGTTAGAAGACCATCATCATGGAGCCTCTTCATGCGATTCTCACTTATATGACCCAAGCGACAATGCCACATATAGGTAGGACTTAACTCATTAAGCCAAGGCCTTTTAGCACTAACATTACAGACAGGTGCATCATCAAGATTTAAAATAAATAACCCATTCACAATGGATGCAAAAGCCACAAACACATCATTCTTTGAGATCACACAAGCATTGTCTTTACTCGCAAATGAATAACCATCCTTCATCAAACATGAAGGTGACACAATGTTTTGACTTAAACTAGGAACAAAATAATAATTATTCAATTCCAAAATAAATCCTGACGGCAAGGAAAGTTGCATTGTCCCGACGTTCAATGAAGCAACTCTTGCAATATTGCCCACGCGGAAATCAACTTCTCCTTTCTCCATGCTTCTACTTCTTATCATTCCCTGCATTGTATTGCAAATATGAGCAACCGATCTAGTATCAAATACCCAAGAATTGATATAAGAGTTAGTGAGAAAAATGTCTGTAACATGAAAAACAAGTGTATGAGCGGGAGTACCTTTACTACCGCTATCCTTCTTCAAGGACACCAAGTACACCTTGTAGTTCCTCTTCCAGTGACCTTTCCCCTTACAATGAAAGCATTCATCATTCTTTGCAGGTGGTTCATCCTTGGAAGACAATTGGTTTGGCTTAGAGATCTCATCTTTAGCCTTGCCCTTCTTCTTCCAATTGCCCTTTCTTCTCTAAAAGTTAGGCCTGTTTTGAACTGCCAACACTTGGCCACCTCCTGCTTTCTTGATGTCAGCCTCTACTATTTTTAGCATGCCACATAGTTCATTCAAGCCCTTCTCCACCCCATGCATATGGTAGTTTGAGATGAAGTTTCAATAACTGGACGGAAGAGACGAAAGAATGAAATTAGTTGCCAACTCTTGGCCAAATGAAAAGCCTAGCTTCTCCAACCTCTGAGTGTAACCAACCATCTTAATTACATGTGGACCAACAGCTGCGCCCTCTGCTAGCTTTGTTTCTGCAAGCACCTTAGAGACATTGAACCTTTCAGTCCGCGCTTGAGTTTGGAACATATCTTCAAGCGCCACGATCATATCGTTCATTGAATGATTGTTGTCAAACTACATCTGCAGATCAGGTTTCATACAAGCAAGCATGAGGCAACTCACTTCGAGATTCGCATCACATGCTTTCTTATAAGCATTTTTCTTAGTAGCAGGAGCACTCTCTCAGCCCTGAGAACAATCTCAGGTTGCGGATCCAATCCGCGTAATTTGTTCCATTCAACTTATCTTTCTCAAGATTTATACGCAAAGAAAATGGTTGATTGCGAGCGGCCATCTACAACAAAAGTAACACAAAATAGTAAGACAATGTATCCATGAAAGAGTAAATTATATCAGAATAAAATCTACTCCCACTAAAATCAATATCCCTCAATTGATACTTGGTGATTCAAGAACCACAACTAACAACTCAACTAGTGAGCTTTAGCATCACCGCTAGAAGACATGGTAGATCGGTAAGCAACACTTTGCTAATCATATCACATATGACTCTCGTTGTTGGGCAGCATATCTATGCTACGCTCAACCTACCCATGCTCCATGGTCCCTAACCGTTAGGATGACCTTGTTTAAGTAACCAAACCTTCTTGCAGTAAGTATCCGATACGAACCTGCCTAGTCGAGGAAAACCAGTGGCACCCTAATTTCATAGACCCACCACTGATTGTACAAGACTTATGACAGTGCAAGGTTTGGGGAAGCATTCAACTTAAACATTGCTGAGAGATTGTTCTACTTCACTACCGCACTCATGTAGACAAAAACATAATAGCATGTGAAATTAGAACATAGTAAGAACGGCATAACACAGACATGACTTGGTATAGCCCATTATTCCTTTGGGGATCTCCATCTCCTTCAATCTGTGCATCATGGTGATATCCATCTCCATGATTTGAGTATGCCATCCTTCAGTGATGATTCCGCCGAGACTAACTACTACTAGCGCAAGTAAAATGAAATTACATAATCACAGATAGATCATCACAGATTGGCACACAGGCCATTACATTAATTTTGACAATATGTATGTGGCTCCTACCCATATTGTCCTCATGACATGCAAGCCATGAATTAAATACATACATGCATCACATACACATAAGGGCTATACCAGTCATCAATATCTGCAAAACAGATTTGTCCGAATCCGACATCTAATCTGGCAACGCAGAAAACTCTAATTTCCAAGCCTTATTTCATAATTCTAATTTTGCCAAATGTGGTGAAGCAGCAAAGAACCAGATGTAAAATTTGGTTCTCTATGATTTTCATTTAGAGTTCATCTCAATCTGAGTTATGGTTCAAAAGTTACGGTTGTTTTACTAAACAACACTTTTCTCGGTAAACCGGCGCCCGGTAGTAAATTCCATCTACCACCGCCGCGCATCATATGCGCTTGGCACTTGACCGAGGGTTCAATTCGATCAATCTTATTGATCTCTAACTCGCCATGACTGGATTTACATGAATCACTTAACTCGGATGGCAGAATTCTGACCGGTACGAGTAGATGGTTTCAAGACCAACAAGGCAAGATGACGAAATAAGGTTAGGGACTCATCTACAACCACACATATCACCATATGCACAAAACCGAACCTATAACAAGGCAATAATGGCTCTGATACCACTGAAGGGTTATGAGGGTGCTACAGAAGCTAGAAAACATAACTTTTTGACCTCATAAACAGGATCTACTGCTAGTTACAGGTTATGGGATTACCACTAGACGCGCAGGTGCAGCGGAAGATGACTCAATGTAGTCGTACGTGTCACAGCAGGCAGTGCAATTGCATGGTCATCCATCACCTCAATCCCCTTGCATGGTTCATCCCAGTGCTCCAGATGCAGTACCTTCGAGGAATCCCACATGTGTAGGGAAGAAGCGATGCGCCTCCAGACTGCTAGGTCTGCGAGGAGCAGAAGACGGAGCATTGGGAGGGCGACGGCGGCTGCCAAAGGCGTGTATATCCCTCACCGCACCCCTACCCCTTGCTTATATAGGCATCCCCAATGAGCTCATGAGTTGGAGGCCGTTTAGTAACCCTAAGCCTTATCTAATTTGGGTCCAACCTGAATTAGGCTTTCAGCCCCTTAAGCATGCGACCCTATGGGTTCACGCACACATTGACATGGGCCGAGTACTCCTACTCACCCAATAGTTGACAGCAGCCTCTAGCAAGGCATGACAACTCCTATGTGCATGCAAAGATCATATCAGACGAACCACTATGACCATATACAAGTTATTCCCTTTGCCACTCGATATATGATTCAACTCGTGGGTTAACACTTAACCTAAGCATGGCCATACATTTGTTGATCCAATCACTTGAGTGATCCAGTGATATCTCTCTCGTGTGGAGAGGGGCAAATTCCATCTTGATTGTCTATGTCTCATAGCATGCTTTTCGACCATCGGAAGACCACCTTTATAACTACCCAGTTACGAAGGAGCGTTTGATTGTCCCTAAGTAGGCTGTTTCACATCTTGAGTACATACCACAATCTTAGGTCTAAGGACATAACGTACATGACATGAATAGAGACTTTCTCATGTCGGGTCAGTCCAGCCTACATGTCTCACATGTGCCCACATTATTATTTTGACATATCCATGTCCATGACTTGTGAAATATAGCCATCAACTAATACATATGCTGGTCTAATATTCAAGTGTGTTCTCACAAGAATGCTGACCAGGGACAACTTTAGAATAACCATTCAAGTAATTGAGTTCCACAAACAATTCACATAATCGTCAATCAATACAAGTTATCTGTAATGGATATTCAATGAACACTTTATTAATCATGGATACAAATAGAATATCATCATCTACATGATTAGCTCTAGGGCATATTCCCAACACGACGGGTTGAACGAGGGGTACTCCATTCCCCCAATAGCAACTACCGTCGCAATGACAACCATGACCGCGACAGCAACCAAGACCGTCGGCCAAGTCAGCGGGACGATCGCTGCAACCGTCGTAGCAGTTGCGATCCCGACCACCGTGATGACTATCATTCTTTCAAGTATCATGGCTGGGAGGCTTACAATGGTGGTCGGCGTAACCGCAATGACTCCTCTGTCAACATGGTAAAGGGCCAGAAGAGGGTGAACGACGAAGAGCTCGACAAGGTCCTTAGTCAGGATTGCCCTCATCATCCTAGCAAGGGCCATATGCTGGGCGAGTGCAGGGTCCTAAAAGAGGCGCTAGAGAAGACGACCAACAAGAAGCCGTGCCCAGATCCATAAGCCAAGGCCAAGAACCCTATCCAACAAGAGGATGCCAACGATGAAGAAGCTCAAGATGCGAACCCACGGCATGCCTACAGGGATCCCTTAAAGAAAGTGACTACTGTCATTTTTGGTGGCAAGGTCAGACTAGAGAACGCCCGTGACAAGAAGTGCTGACGTGAGCCATCGTGGCTATCCAGGAGACTGACGACTTCGTTGTGGATGTCAAGGTGCCCACCTGATCCGAGCAGCCCATATCATTCAACCGCAACGATATGTGGGCCAAAATCCCCGACACTGGTCAGTTCCCACTGGTCGTTGACCCGGTGATAAACGGCATTTGGTTCGAGAAGTGCTCGTTAACGGTGGCAGCACCTTGAACATTCTATTCTATCTGGCCTTCAAGGAGCTAGGGCTGAAGCAGGAAAACCTCAAGCCATACGAGTCTCCATTTTGGGGCATCATGCCGGGCAAACCCTCATACCCCCTCGGGCAGATCACATTGCCCGTCCAGTTCGGGACAACGTAGCACTTCCGCATTGACCATATCACTTTCATCATGGCCGACTTCTAGGATCACCAAGTTCATGGCGGTCCCTCGTTATGGGTACCTCGTGTTGAAGCTCCCAACTGAGCAGGGCGTCCTATCCTTGCACAGTAACATCTTCACGGCGCGTGTGTGCAAGTCTCATGCCTATGCAGCCATGGAGTTCGAAGAGTTGAAGCACGTCATGGAGCACACCAGCCTGGGTGTCAAGGAGGTGCCCCCTGTGGAGCTCGATGTTCCAGTTGGGTCGGCACGGTGACCTTCCAACAAGGTCAAGCAGCACAAGTTGATCCAGCTCGACCCAAACGATCCCTCAAAGACCACTAAGAACGGGGCTACCCTTTCCACCAAATAGGAAGACGCGCTCACCTAATTCCTTCGAGAGCACATCAGCGTGTTTGCGTGGAAACCCGCTGACTTGCTAGGTGTCCTGAAGTAAAAGGCCGAGCACTACCTTGACGTCTCAAAGATCGCTAAACCTATCAAGCAGAAGATGCGAAGGTTTGCTCGTGACCGCAAGGAAGTCAATAGGGTAGAAGTAGCCAAGCTTCTAGCAGCTAGCTTTTATCAAAGAGGTGTACCACCTGGAGTGGTTAGCCAATCCAGTTTTTGTACTCAAAAAGAATAATGAATGAAGAATGTGCGTTGATTACACGAATCTCAACAAACACTGCCATAAACAAGATTTTAATCTTCCTTGAATCGACGAGGTCGTAGACTCTACTGCAGGATGTGAGCTGCTCTCTTTCCTAGATTACTACTCAGGCTATCATCAAATAGCCCTTAAAAGGAGGACGAGGAGAAGACTGCCTTCATCACCCCTTCAGTGCTTTCTGCTACACGACCATGTCGTTTGGCCTCAAGAACGCCAGAGCTACTTACCAGTGGGCCATCTAGGCCTGCCTTGAGCACGAAATCACCGATGACTTTGTCAAGGCGTATGTAGATGATGTGGTGGTAAAGACCAGGAGTCTCATACACTGGTTGCCGACCTCCAATGAACCTTCACGGTCCTCAATAATTTTCAGTGGAAACTGAATCCCAACAAGTGCATCTTTGGCGTCCCTTCCGGGATCCTGCTCGGCAACATTGTCAGCCAAGACGGCAAACGCCCAAATCCCAAGAAGGTTCAAATTGTGCTGGACCTACAACCAGCATGAAGCATCGAAGATATCCAGAAACTTACTGGCTGGATGGTGGCCCTGAGCCGCTACATCTCCCACATGGGTGAGAAAGGACTTCCCTTCTTCAAACTGCTCAAAGCTAAAGAGAAATTTGAGTGGATGAAGGAGGCTGACAAGGCCTTCAAACAGCTCAAGGAGTACCTTGCGACTCCCCCAGTACTCATGGTCCTGCGAGAGGGCGAGGAACTTCTCCTCTATATCACTGCCACAACTAACATGGTCAGTACCGTGATGGTGGTCGAGCGCGAGGAACCTGGGCACATCTATTGGGTGCAGCGCCCAATCTACTACACTAGCGAGGTTCTTAATGAAACCAAGCAATGATACAACCACATGTAGAAACTACTATACATGCTCCTGATCACCAAACGGAACCTCCTCCATTACTTCCAAGCCTACAAGGTCACGGTGGTCATAGAAGCTGCACTTGGCAACATTCTTCGCAATAGAGACGCTAGTGGCCATATTGTCAAATACGTGTTAGAGCTCTCCGAGTTCATGCTGAACTTTCACAGTCGCAATACTATGAAGTCTCAGGCCCTGGTTGATATCATTGTGGAGTGGTCGGACCTCAACCTACTCCTGGCTGATACGTCGGCCAACCACTGGAAGATGTACTTCGATGGTTCCTTGAACATCGATGGCACTAGAGCAGGGGTCTATTTCATCTCTCCTTCCAAGGACATGCTCTGCTACGTCTTGCGCATACACTTCAAGGCATCCAATAACGTGGCGGAGTACGAAGCGGCCCTACATGGCCTCCGCATGGGAATCGAGCTGGGCATTTAATGGCTCCTGGTGTACGGAGATTCTGCTCTGGTCATCCGCCAGGCCAACAAAGACTGGGACATAGTCAATGAAAAGATGGATGCCTATGTTACGGAGATTCGCAAGCTGGAGAATAAGTTCTATGGACTAGAGTTCACCCACGTACCTCGTGCCGAGAATACAGGTGCTGATGAGCTATATAAGCTTGAATCATCTCGAGCTGAGGTACCACCTGGTGTTTTTTTAAAGATTTGATTAAGCCTTCGATCCTCGATCAGGCTTACGAAGCACCTGCACCTAGTACCACTATCGACCAGCTCGTAACGACGCTCAGTGGCAAGGCAAAAGAGGTGGAAGATAGCTACCCCGGCCAGCAGGGATCTGACGACAGTAGTGAGTAGCCATCGGTTAGTGAGTCAATCGAGTAGGCAGCGCCTCCTAGCCCGACTGGAGAGAGCCCTTTGTTAGATACCTGAATGATCACCTTGTTCCGGAGGATAAGATCGAAGCTCAACAGCTGATCCGCAGAGCCCGTGCCTACCTCATGGCTAACGGCAAGCTGATGCGCAAGGCTCCAAGGTCCGTGATTTAATAGAAATGCATCACCCAGGCAGAGGGTTTGAAACTTCTAAAGATATTCACATGGGCACTTGTGGTAACCATGCGGCATCCCGGACGCTGGTCGGTAAAGCCTACTGAGCAGGGTTCCACAGGCGGACAGCCCTCTCTGACGTAGAAGATTACGTGCACCAGTGCAAAAATTGCCAGATGTTTGCCAAGCAGATTCATGTCCCTAGACATGAACTTTAGACCATCTCGGTCGCTTGGCCATGCACATGCTGGGGACTCGACATGATCGGCCCCTTCATGAAGGCTCCTGGCGGACACATGTGTGTCTTCATACTCATCGACAAATTTTCCAAATGGATTGAGTATAAAGCCATCAAGAAAGCCTCGTACGAGAAAGAGGTACAGTTCCTTGATGATGTTATCCACCAGTTTGGCATACCTAATACCATCATCACTGATTTAGGCTCTCAGTTCACCAGCGACGAGTTTTTCGACTTTTGTGATGATAATGGCATCAAAGTCAAATATGTGTCCATTGCTCATCCTCAAGAAAATGGACAGGTGGAGCGAGCTAATAGTATGATCATTGACGCCCTGTGCAAACGAGTATACCGTGACGACAAGGATCTTAAACCTAGTCGGTGGCCCAAGGAATTACCTACCATGATCTAGGGACTGTGTACCCAGCCTAGTTGCAACACTAGAGTTTCCCCATACTTCATGGTGTTTGGATCCGAGGTTGTCCTACCAGCTGAAGTCGCACTCCTTTCACAGCGTGTCCAACATTACAATGAAGAAGCCTCCAACGAAGCTAGGGAAATTGACATCATCGCCAAAGAAGAGATAGCACTCGAATCATGTGCTCGGGCAGCTAAGTACCTAGCTTCAGTGTGTTGTTACTATAACCGCAACATCAAAGGCAGGCTGTTCGTGGTTGGCGACACGGTGTTACGACGAATCCAAAACACAGATGGTCTGCACAAGCTGTCATCCAGATGGGAAGGACTGTTTAGGATCAAGGCTGTCACATGCCCGACGTCCTATCGGTTGGAGATGATGAAGGGTGTCAAGGAGTCCAATTCATGGCACATCGACCACCTCATACGCTTCTATCCATAGAATAAGATATGTACCTAGATTTTTGTTATTGAGATATTTGATAAAGTTTCCTTTATTATTCTCTTTTCCTATCTCAATTCTATATTTGTGCACACATCTGTCATACATGTGCCCTGCATAAGTCTCAATTAAACTTTGTTTTCTGCCCAATGAGAATGGCTTGACAAGGCACTGTCCCAAAAACTCTTACAATGTGTTACAGCTCCATGCTACATGGCACAAGGAGATTTCAGCAGTCACTCTCTAACGGTGCTAGGCACCTAGTGATCCTGGTGGTCCTACGCTCTTCACTAGTGCATCCGTAGTCACCTGACAGAGTACCTGATAGAGTTAGCTTGCTTCGAGGGTGGGGGAAAAACTTAATTGCTGACATTTTTTGAAAAGCGAACTACGCATAAATATGCATCTAAAAAAGAAAAATGGCAAAATGTTTATCACCCGCTTAAAGATGCCTAATTTGTCTGCATCAAAAGGATAAAAAGTTTACGAGGACCACCTGCTCGGCACAGCTTACAAACAATGTTTTTCATACCAATACATTGTTTATGGCCTACTAACCACCATCACCCTATGCAGGATCTTCAACCAGAGTCATGTCGTCAACAAGGGCGGCAGCAGCAGGCATCGACATAGTTCAAAGGTCCTCGGCGGCGGTCTCTAAAAGCTCTGGCGCGATCCCAAGTGCAACTGCTGCCGGCTCCACCTCCTACCGAGAGCGGACCACGGCAAGGGAAGTTGCAACTGCATAGCGTCCAACTCCTGCGATGAACCCCTAGAGTGCCGACCACAGTCTATTGCACTGGTCGGCGACGACAACTACTTCGCCTACAGGGTCAGCAGGGTGCTCTTCTCCTCGGAAGATGGCCCTTAGCACGGGCTTGTGTGGTTAGTCATGGCACGCATCTTTCCTTGGAAGACAGAGATGGAGTCCTCTAGCACTGGAACTGGGCCAAATAGCGCTCCCGCAGGTCTACGACTACAAAGCAATGGTGGTTAGCATATCCTGGTCTGTCCAGTATGCGGCAAACTACACATAACAATTCTATATTGTTCTACTTACCAGTCAGCTCGGCGATCTATACCTGGTCCGCCTTGACCTGCTCCTTGGCAGTTTCCTTTTGGTCCAGCAGGCCGGCTAGCTCTCGAGCCATGGCTTCATTCTGGCCATTTTGTTCTACAAGAAGCACCCATAAATATACAGCAAGGATCAGCGTGGAATGGGTAAGAGAGGTCTACTTACTCTCGTTGTCCTGTTTCAGGGCCTCCACCTTGCGGCGCAAAGCGGCAATTTCCTCATCTCGCTGGACCTCACGCTCCTGGTAGACCCAGGTCTATGCCTCTAGCTCAGCTTTGGCTACCTGGAGGGTTTTGCATTCCTCCCAGGTTGCCGCAAATCGGATGATGGTCTTGCCACACTGAGCATTGGTCTCTTGCAATGACTGTATACACCACAGATTGATTAGTGAGTTGTGGCCAAACGCCAAGCTCAAAACATGCAAGCAAATCTTCGTCAGGTTGTACCTTGACCCTGTCTAGCAGCACCTCCACCGCATCCTGGACACTCGCATCGATGTCATCATCCAAAATCTCCTCATAAGACACGAAGCCGTCCTTCTTCAGCTTGTGTGACGTGTAGATGCGTTGCGTGGGCAGGACTGTGCATGGCACTTCGGCACCCTGGGCACCTCCTCGACCTCCTCAGGTGGCGTTGGCATGCTTGGCCCCGCCTGGCCAGGCGTGCGCCTTGGCAGATGACCCGTTGCGGTGGTGACTGGCCTGAACGACACCACCCGCCTCTCCGGCTATGGAGTCGATGTTGGGGTCGGCCTGGCAGGCATCGTGGTGCTGCTGGCCGCCTCCCCTTGCCCCAAGGACTGTGCCGTGGAGCCGGTCATCACCTGCTTGGCAGTTGGTAGTGGTCTGGCTGGGTGGTGGAGTCAGTGTTGTCACCGATGGAGCACGGATGTAAGTCATATTACAGTCATATTTTGTTCACAGCAAACACAATTTAAAGAAAATGCAAGATATGCGAGCTTAGTGACACTTACTCGGCTGGCCACCGGAACCGTCCTCTAAACTGTGGGGCTATTCCCCGCTTGGAGCGCCTGGGGCCCCGCCTGTCACCCCACTACCACGCCCGGGGACTTGGTCCGATGCCTCGTCCGTCCAGCTCATTTTGATGGGGCGCACCGGAGAAGTTGGCACCCCTGCCTCCTCTCGGTGCCCCGAAGATGAAGCTTTTCTGGCTGGAGGCGTGGCCGCCCTGTGTGGTGCAGGCGGCGGCGATGGTGGTGGTGGTGCTAATGCCCTGGCCTGCTCCAGCCAAGTGGTTGAAGTTGTATTTCCCCGCTCAGGTGGAGGAGTTGGTGGCGGCGTAGACTGCGCAGATCGCCTGGGTGTCGTCGTGGGCGGGGCCCTCGATGTCCTCCCCGTCTGAGGCGTCTGGGCCTGATGTTTCTTCTGGCACTGGTCCAGCGTCAGCAGATCATCGTCCGATGACTCCGGGGTGGCCGGAGCATCCCTTTTCTTGCTCCCCCTGCTCTGCCGTCCAGGTTCAACTTGCCCTCGGACAACAGAGCAGAGGGCCCTTTCGCCTTGGTGGCCTCTAACATGGGCCGCTTACTCGCTGGTTGGCGCTTCACCTAAGCAGCGGGGACTTCATCGTCATCTGGGCTAGAGACATCAACCGTCACCTGCCCTGCTTTGTCCCTGCTCCGGTAGTGGTGGAACTAATCAGCTCAAAGTGTGGAACTGGTCGGCTTACCTCTGGTGGTGGTTGAGAAAGGTCATACGGTAGTGCATGCACTTTTAGGTAGCTGGTGGTCAGGTAGAACTTCTCAAAAATGAGGACATACACCGGTTCACTGCTTCCAGCATTGTCCTCTCTCGGGTCTCCCGTGAAGGGTCAGCCCCGCCAGCATGCTCATATAAGTGGTTCACCCGGTCCTTTCACGGCTGGATCCAGCGTGTCAACCACGTTCTCGTCACCAGTGCTTCATTGACAATCTTGTTGTCAATCAAGGTCAGCAGCTTGTCCACCTGATGCTTCTCATCCGAGGTTGGTAGGTTCGACCACCTAGGATTGAACTCTGGCACCTAGGAAACATTGCAAGGCACCCTTCTCCCTTCCACGTCCTAACTCATATAGAACCAGCGAGTGTTCCATCCCTTGGTGGCTGATTGGTGCCCGCTTCCTAGCCAGTGTATTTTCATTCCATCCCGAAGATGCACATAGCACCCACTAGTAATTTGGGACCCTCTGGATTCAGCCCCCTTCTTCCTCAACAGATAGAAGTGGTGAAACAGGTTGAAATGGGGTTCGATGCCCAGGAACATCTCACAGTAGGCATTGAAGATAGAAATGGAGAAAATGGAGTTGGGATTCAAATTGCAGATAGAAATCATCTAGTAGATATAGAGGTCATGGAGGAATCCATTCATAGGAACCCCTAATCCCCGAGTCACCATGTCCGCAAAAACTACAAATTCCCATCTTGGGGATGGGGGGAGTCCTCACCTCGAGCTTCATGCCATGCCTCCATTTCGCATGGCGGCAGCAAGCCCTCATCAGTGAGCGCTTGTAGCGACTCCCGTGTGGAGGTCGATTGCTGCCATTGTGGCCCCAGTGCGTCAGGTTCGGTCGCCTTCCCCACCTTCTTGGCTCCCTTCTTTGCCATCTCCACCGAGGATGGAGGCTTGCGGGGCGAGTGGAAAGCGGCGGTGGTGCTGAAGCATTAGATCTGCTCGATCGCCTCACGGCGGCGGGTGGATTCATGGCGGTGGACCTGGAGCAGCGGCATTTGCTCGGGAGTAGGCAAATAGAATGCTCGAGAAGATGGAGTGGGAGTGGAAATGAATGTGATGCGAAACCGATTCCCCTGGTGGCGCCCGTTATTTATACTAATCGGATGACATCACTTTGACTTCTAGGGTTGGACCCCGCTTGACTCGTGTGGACGCGGCTTGGTGGGCCGTCTTGGCCCCGAGTGCGCGCGTGGGCCGGGATATTTTATTTCGCCCCATGTGCACGATTGTGTATCCAATCCCGGTTGTTACGCATGTGTCTGGTAATCTAGGGATCTAATCTCAGATTTGCTTCAAATTATATACTTCTTTCCAAATTTGTTCTAGATTTTTTTTTAAATTTGGGGACTGGTTTTGGCAGTTTTTCACCCAATGGTGCTTGCGAACCATGGGATCTCGGCGTCCTTGGCCCGGTCGAGCCCGTGACCTGCTCCGAGCACACTTGAGGACTAGGTGGTAGTTTTTCACCCGGTGGTGGTTGCGAAACACAGGCTCTCGGCAGCCTATGACCTATTCCGATCACATCTGGGGACTGCGAGACAGGTGAAACACGTCTAGTCCTTTGATACTGGCCTCAGTTAAATTTGTGTTGTTTTTGACTTTTTTCCTAAAAAGCTCAATACAACATATCCTATCTTCTATCGAGCTTGGGGACTATGTGGGCCCATGTCACTTCGCGGTGACTTGGACCCATTTTCTGTTCTTGGTTCTAGAAAGGGTATTTAGCATTGACTACACTTAGCTGGTGTCTCTCTTTTGACTTTTCTTGAAAAAGCTCAATACAACATATTCCATCTTCTATCGAGCTTGGGGACTATGTGGGCCCACATCACCTCACGCTGACTTGGGCCTATCCTCTATTCTTGGTTCGGTACCCTTACCTCTACGGATTGTTCATGTTAGCATTCCGGTGATACTTCGTGTCACGTGTTAACATGGGCCCATGTCTCAGGATGTGGAAATATTTTTTCTTTTTCTTGGAACACCATGCATCTTTGGACAGATCACCTTCCCTGATGAGAGTTGTGGTCAGGAGCAGACTTACGAACTGCTCGGGAGAAGCCTGGACGGTGCTGCCTTGTCAGCATCAGTGCTGGTTGGTATCGTGTGATCAGCATTAGTGCTGGTTGGCATTATGTGGTCTACATCTTCGCGGCTCGGCATCATGTGGACTACATCTTCGCTGCTCGGCATCATGTGGATTACATCTTCACTGCTCGGCATCACATGGACTACATCTTCACTACTCGACACCATGTGGTCTACATCTTCACTACTTGGTACAGGTCAAGATGGCGACTCTCTCAAGATACATGGTGCTCGAGGACTAGCTTTGGGGGTGTAGACCACATATACCCTCACAGCTCGACTTTGGGCTGCTCGGTCCAGACGGCCCAGACCAGAAGATGAAGGCTGGTCCATCATCATCCTGATTGGTGGGCCGGACAAGATAGAGCCTGTGGTCTGCTACCGCCCAAGTCGGTGGGCCACACGGGTGTTGAAGGCTGCTTGGCATGCAAGGAGTCTTAGTCGATTAGATCTGTTCGTGTACTCCAAGGATACGGCGCAATGTAACCGACCATAGGGAAACCCTAGATATGTAACCTTGTCCCCCGGCTATATAAGGTGGACAAGGACCCCCTAGAACGCATCTTCTTTCATCTGATCTGACTAGGTCTAGTCTGATCTCATCTGATCGGAACCCTTGTACTCTGGTACTCATCAATACAACAACAGAGATGCAGGATGTAGGGTATTATGCTTTCGAGCGGCCTGAACCTGGATAAACCCTGGTTGTCCTGGTTATTTGTCTTGCGTCTCACATCTAGATCGTAGGTCTTAGCGCGCCCTCACTGCGATCCACTACCTTGGGGTATCCCGTGGTAGACTGCCGAGGAGGTTTCATCGACAGTGACCACCGTAATTGAGTAAGCCTAAAACTAATGAAAAAGCTTCCTCTCGGTGATCAAGAGCACGTAGAAAAGCTTCTGGATGTGATTGTAACATTGCTTGGTCTCGTTAAGGACCTCGCTAATGTAGCAGATTGGACATTGTACACCATAGATGTGCTCGGGTTCCTCGCGCTCGACCACCATCATGGTACTGACCACATTGGTTGCGGCGGCTATGTAGAGGAGAAGCTCGTCGCCTTCCCATGGAGCCGTGAGTACTGGGGGATTCGCGAGGTACTCCTTGAGCAGCTTGAAATCCTAGTCGACTTCGTCCATCCACTCAAACTTCTCTTTTGCTTTGAGAAGTTTAAAAAGGGAAGCCCTTTTTCACCCAGCCAAGAGATGTAACGGCTCAGGGCCGCCATGCACCCGGTGAGCTTCTGTATATCTTTAACGCATCATGGCCATTGAAGATCCAAAACGATTTTGACCTTCTTAGGATTGGGGCGTATGCCATCCTAAATGACCACATGGCCAAGTAGGATCCCGTAGGGCACGCCAAAGACACACTTGTTGGGGTTCAGCTTCCACTGGAATTCATCTAGGGTCGTGAAGGATCGGTGGAGATTTTTGACCAGAGCATCGGACTGCCTAGTTTTCACCACCATGTCATCTATGTACGCCTCAACTAGGTCATCCGCAATCTCATCATTGAGACAAGCCTGAATGGCTCACGGGTAGGTAGCCCCAATGTTCTTGAGGCCAAACGACATGGTCATGTAGCATAAAGCGCCGAAGGGTGTGATGAAGGCAGTCTTCTCCTGGTCTTCTTCTTTGAGGGTTATTTGGTGATAGCCCGAGTAGCAATCTAGGAAAGAAAGCAACTCTATAACAACCTGATTTTGAACTTAAAATATTAAATGAATTTGATTTTATTTCCGTATAGATGCTTTACATTTATAGGCCAATTATAGATGTTTTATGAATTACTTTAGAATATGTAGCATGTTAGAAACCATGCATTGTTGCATTCATGCTACTGCATAGTTTTGGTTGACTTGTTTGAGCTTGTTGTTTAACCTTTGCTTTGTTTTCTAGTTCCAAACATGCTCTAACTTATCCCCTCTAACTCCTATACTAACCAAACCTAGTCTAACTAGCCTAGGCCAGTCCCTAGTGGACCCTGGCCACCTCCAGCCCCTACTGGCCAAGTATGGCCCGCCCCCTGGTCACCAACGACCAAGGCCAGCCAGTGCAGCCCAGCTCGCCTAGTTAGGCCAGCCCGCCAGCAGCAGCCCAGCAGCCGCGGCCCATTTAGCTTGCCCGCGCGCGTGCCTTGGGACGGCCCATCTAGCCCAGCAAGCGATAGCGCCGCTCGCCTGCGTCAGCATCACATCGCACCCGCATCAGACGCTGGCATCAGCCGCCAGCAGCGCCTTCGCCCAGCGTCGCTGATCGGTGGGGCCCACTCGAGCGAGGCCCACGCTACAGTGTCGTCTCTCCCACGGAGACGAGCACTGAGCCGTACTCGGGTTCGCGCCGCGTCTCGCGCCATGTGCGTGCCCTGAGATTCCCTGGGAGCCTATAAAGCCCTCATGCAGCCCCTAACGACACCCCTTCGCAACCCAAGCCCGCCGCCATCCGCTTTCATCGAATCACGAAACCCTAGCCGCCAACTCGCCGAGCTCGCGCCACCGCCTTCGTCTTCAACTTTGCAGCCTTCCATCGCTAAGGTGAGCTCGCGCCTGAGCTTCACGTGACCATGAGGTCATGGTGCTGCCCTTCGTGGCCGCACTCACCCTCTCACGCTCATACTGTTGTCCTGGTTTTGCATGCACTGTAGCGCCGCAGCCGCGAGGTCACCACCGCCGAGGTCGCCGGGGTCAACCCGACCAACGTCGGTCCACCGTGGACCCATGGACTTGGTCCACGAGGATGGTCCACGGCCGGTCCACAAGATCCGACCAATCACGTGCCGCCACGTAGCTGTCAGTGCCATCAACGCCGCCGCCGCTGGCACTTTTGTAAAAAGGCCCCTGCCATTTTACTTATTTATGATCTAGTCCTTTGCAGTTCAAAAGTATTTAGATTTCAGTCCTATTTTTTGCACATTAGACCCTAGTCTTGTATAGGCCATAACTTTCACATTTTAACTCCGTTTTTAGTGAACTTATACTTTTTGGAATTGTCTCGATGAGTAGAATAGTTCTATGCTATTGTTTGCTGTTGTTATCATGTTTTGGTGTGCTGTTCCAATTAAAGTACTTGTACTTGCATGTATTGCTCATGTGTGATGATTGTGGCGTATAGAGAACAAGACGTGGGTGAACGAGGATCAGCAGGACCCAGTGGACTACGTGTAGCAGGACATCAACCAAGGCAAGTGCAGGCACCTTTTGACCATGTTGCGCCTATTTCACTTTTAATGAATACTTGCATGTGTCTCAATTCGGCAAACCATAGGAATGACTAGCTACTTTATCCATATATCACCTATGGGGTTTTAGTTGATAGGCTATTAGGTTGCTAGTGCTCTACCTTACCTTTCACCTTTTAATGAAGATAAAACTTGCTTCTTAAAATGTTGGAGCCATGGGCTCTTGGCTTCGGCCTTTGGAGATGTTGATGCTAATCCGCATCATTGGTTGGCAGTGAATGACGGGGCAAACGGATGCTAGTGGGACTCGTGTTTACGTGGGCATTCGTACTCCACCCCCTTGTGGTCCTATTCATGAAGCGACAACTAGGGACTTCCATACATCTCCAGGCTAATGGGCACTGGCTTGGTCTACAAGCAGGACAATCATGGGCAGGTTGGACAACTTACGGACGGGTGACTATAGCTATGGTTGCTGGGGTGTTTTCAAGTATTTAGTATGGAAGGGGCTAGGGATCCGTGTAGGGGGCAGCCTCATGGTGAAGTCTCCCATACGCTTGCACTCATTGCTAGCGAGTTGTCACTGCCTATGACCTGTGAAGAACCTCGTTGTGACCTCTGCCAGCATATCTCGGTAATGGGTTAAGAGGCTGATCTCCTCGGGCATAGAGAGTAATCACAATCTAGAGTGAAAGTGTACACCTCTACACAGAGTTAAAATCAGTATATCATCCGTGCTCACAGTCACAAGCGGCCTAGATCCTCATATGACTTAGCCAAATGGTTTAAACTATTAAATCATGGTGGTGTTCTTTGAGGTTGCTACCTCAGGTTTTATCAGGATGGCTATCCTGTGTTCCCTTTGAGATGACTATCTCATGTTTAATGATATATGCTTATATCTATGATGTTAAATGATTCATTAATTACTACTTGAACTTTAATAAAGGGTTGGGTGTTTCAACCAAGTTGATTAGAGAATAGATTGCAAATGTTAAATATTAATTGCTATATTAAAAATGCTACCGCAGTCTACCTTTCAGTTGTACCTTGCTTTAGCCTTGCATATCATTACTTTCCACCTGTACTTGCTGAGTTTCAACATGGAACTCACCCTTGCTAATTCCCAAATAAAGGATGCTCAAGTGATGACTCGGATGGTGACTTCCCTGAGAACTATCCGGGATACTAGGCATCGTGATGCTGCCGTCGACCTTCCTGTGGCGAGATGGAATCGCTACGTCTATGTCGTTTAGTTTCCTTTTGCTTTGGACGATGTTATTTATTTTTTTGCTTTTACTCTGATGACTGTTATGTAATAATAGTACGATGTACATGTTATATTATTGTTTTATTCGAACACTATGCTTATTGCACCACGTAATTTGTCGTTCATGTGTGTAATTTGATCCGGGCACACATGAGCTTTTGCCTTAGTTTTAATCCTTCAAAACCTGGTTGTGACAAAGTAGTATCAAAGCTGTGTTGACCATAGGATCATGAAGCCTTAGTTAGAAATGACCCTCTTAGGTCGACCTTTTATAAGTTATTGCATATCTCATTATTATTAGCATGTTTCATTTATTATCCTATTCATTACCTTGATATGCATTTACTTCAGCTATTATTATTATCAATTATTGATCATTTATTACCTTATCTTAGGATTATTACCTTGCTTTTGTCATATGATCATTATATGCATGTGTCTATGCTATTTTTGTTTCACTACAAATACCACAGAATGCATGTTATTCTTAATTCAATTTATTTCTAGCTTTTATATCATTATCTCTAGATATCTATGCATGCACTCTTCATATATATCATCCTTTGATCATAGACATGTTTTTTCTTTATCATGATCTATTAACTATTTGTTGCATGTCTTTGATCTTTGCATACTAGTAGATGGTGCGCCAGCTTCTGACCTGTCGCAAGAGCTCCACTGGTTACCGTCGTTCTTGGCGTCCCATAGAGTACCCGATGACCGGACACGTGCACCACTACGAGTTCCGACCTAGCCAGCACCTTGACGATGGTGTGATCCTCGGACGTGGGGGTCAGTACGTATAGTGCTAGGCTCTAATCCCACAGCAGCAGGCAGACGACCAGGATGGGCAGTAGGCGCCCAACCCTGGTACACCAGGAGGAGGACCTGGTGTAGGAGGTCCAGGTGCAGGAGGCCCTGGAGAACTAGGTGCTGGAGGACCAAGAGGTCCAGGAGGTCCAGGTGGACCAGGAGGGCCAAGAGGACCTGGCGGCCCTAGAGGTCCTGGAGGCCATGGAGTCCAGGGAGTGTACCCGGCACATGACCGTTGGATCATCACCCTCACTGTTCATGACGGTGGCAATGACTTCTTCCACGCTCACCTTATGAGGCTTCTTCACCAGCTCTTCGGCCATGGGATGGTCGGAGTTGAGTACTGCAGTGAGTTCTATAGCCACCCTATCTACGTAGACTTCTGGAGGGTTGGGTGCTATGTTGGGCGCCCCAACCCTACACTTCGTGCTCTTCAAGTTGCTTCAGTCCACGAGACGCTAGCAGATAGAGCTACCTAGCTGGCAGGCATCACAGATGCTGCACGACAGGCAATGTTTGCTTATAGGGATCAGTACTTTCACCTGATCAATGAGGATGCACGTCGCTACTACCCTCGCCATACCCGCGGTCAGATTTCAGCTAGAGTTGCTTCTACTGCTGGGGAGGACCTGAGGTTGCGTGCCACCGTTCAGCTCATGGCACAGCTAAACACAGAGCTGAACTTCACTCTCTTGGAGCTTCGCCAGGTGCACCTACAGTCAGAGGAGGACTGGAGGAGGATTTCTCAGCTGGAGACACAGATCACTGGAGTGAAGCCACCACCACCACCACAGTGGCTAGCACAGTCACCAGCACGTTACCACATCCCCTATGGAGCAGCTGGAGGCTGTACTAGGATTGACTAGGATGTCCCTTTTATGTAATAAATAATGCTATGTTAGCACGTTTAAACGTTTAGATTATTGAGTCTGTGGTGAGTCTAGTGCGAGTGTGCTTAGAGTGTTCTTTGCTTTATTGGTGTGAGAACTTGTTTATCATTATGAACCATGGATGATTTGCTTCTTTGTAATGATTGAGATAAGATGTGGGGTGATGTCCATACTTATCATATTAATATAAGTTTAAGACTATGTTTAGCTAATTCGGGGTTTGGGTCTCTATATATTGTGCTCTATCTCTCTTTTCGCTTTATCATATCAGTTATTCTGTCATACCTGCTGTCACTTGTTCATATCAGCTATCAGTTTTGAGATTATATATATTGGCTATCTGTCAGCAATTGTGATATTTGAGGTTATGTCAGATGGTTCATTGATAAGAGAAGGCATTATGTGGTTATAGTTATATTCGTAGTTTACATTCAGCACAATTATATATACTGAGACTACATATCCTTATACCCTGCTGATATTTGCATCAGATGGTTAACACCAGGAGGACCCAGTGAGGCACTGGTGGCACTAGTGGTTCTAGTGGGAACAACCAGAATCCTCCACCACCACCTCCTCCACCTACCGTGGAGCAGATGATGGCCATGCAGACTCAGCTCATGCAGGGCATGTCCACCATGATGGCCATGATGCAGCAGAACATGGTGATGAATCAAGTCCAGAACCAGCGCCCAAATCTGAATGCTCCACCACCACCACCCAAGGACAGGCGCAGTGAGTTCTTCAAGGGGCGCCCACCTTTCTTCTTTCATTCCCTTGACCCTCTTACTGCTATGGATTAGGTGAAGGATCTGGAGAAATAGTTGGAGATCGCTCAGTGCAATGATAGGGAGAAAGTTATCTACGGATCTAGTTAGCTACAGGGAGCAGCCACTTCTTGGTGGGATTCATACTGTTTTGCTCATGCAGCTCCTGACACCATCACGTGGGCGCAGTTCACTGAGGCGTTCAAAGAGTTCCATGTTCCAGCTAGACTGGTCAAGCTGAAGAAGAAGGAGTTTGCTGATCTGAAGCAAGGTTCCATGTCTGTTTGTGAGTACCGTGATAAGTTCACTATTTTGTCTCGCTATTCACCCAAGGATGTTGAGCAAGACCAGGATAAGCAGGATCATTTCCTGGGAGGGCTTAATGATGGACTCACTTACATGATGGCAAACATCAAGTATGCCAACTTCTAGGAGATGGTTGATATGGCCATTTTGCTTGAGAGCATGCGCAACAAGATGGAGGACGAGAAGAAGAAGAGGAAGGCCAACAAGTACCAAGATCAGGGAAGCAGTAGCCGTCCTCACTTCGACAACTCCCAGAACTACAGGAAATGTTCTTCTTACCAATAAGGGAAGAATCAGGCACAACAAGGTGGTCAGCGCTACAACAACACCAACAATGGCAGTAATCAGGTGTAGCGCTAGAACAACCAAGCCCCTCGTCAGAGCAATCAGGCTCCTCACTAGAATACCCCCAACAATGCACCTACAAAGCCCAACAACACTCCCAGCAATGCTTGCTTCAAGTGTGGCAAGGTGGGACACTATGCCAATGGTTGCCCCCAAAATCAGAAGCCACAGAATTCTGGGAAGGTGAACCACGTTAAGGTGGAGACTGCTGAGGAAGCTACAGATGTGGTGCTTGGTACGTTCCTTGTTGATTCTCATCTAGCTTTAGTTCTATTTGATACTTGCACATCACACTCTTTCATTGGTAGTCATTTTGTTCGTAAGCGAGGCATACCAACCCAACTTATGCCTAGCTCAATGAAAGTAAGAACACTGGGAGGAACCATGAACTCTAATGTCTAGTGTCTAGTTATAAAGATTAATTTAAGGGGGTATAATTTCCTGCTAGACCCATAGTGCTTGAGTCTGAAGGTCTTGATCTTATTTTGGGAATGAGTTGGTTAAAGAAGTGGAAGGCAAATATTAAATGTTCAAAAAGGACAGTGAGCTTGACTGCACCTAGTGGAGATGTAGTAGATGTTGTGGTTTCTCTGCCATCCAAGAATCAAGTGACAGCGAATCATCTCAGCGGTGAGTCATTAGAGAACATCAGAATTGTCAATGATTTTCCAGATGTCTTTCTAGAGGATTTGCCAGGTATGCCACCTGAAATAGAGATTGAGTTTAGCATTGATTTGTTACCTAGTACTGCACCCATAGCTAAGAGACCTTATAAAATGGCTGTTAATGAACTAAAAGAACTTAAGTCACAACTTAGAGAATTACAGTATAAGGTTTACATTCAGCCTAGTTCATCACCATGGGGAGCCCTAGTAATCTTTGTAGAAAAGAAAGATGGAACACAGAGGATGTGTGTAGATTACAGATCTTTGAATGAGGTGACTGTTAAGAATAAGTACCCCTTACCTAGAATTGAGGACCTATTTGACCAGTTGAAGGTAGCTAGTGTCTTTTCTAAGATAGACTTGAGGTCAGGTTATCATCAGTTGAGGATTAGATCTAGTGATATTCCAAAAACTGCTTTCACCGCCAGATATGGTCTTTATGAGTATACAATGATGTTTTTTGGGTTGACCGATGCTCCAGCTTACTTTATGTACTTGATGAATAAATTTTTTGTGGAGTATCTTGATAAGTTTGTGGTTGTCTTCATTGATGATATTCTGATTTATTCCAAGAATGAGGAAGAACATGAAGAGCATCTCAGATTGGTATTGCAGAAGTTGAGGGAACATCAGCTTTATGCCAAGTTCAGTAAGTGTGAATTCTAGTTGAAGGAAGTTTCTTTTCTTGGGCATGTTATTTCCAAGGATGGAGTTACAGTTAGTCCTAAGAATGTTGCCGATGTGCTTAAGTGGAGTCCACCTCAGAACATCAAGGATATCAGGAGCTTTCTAGGAATGGCTGGATATTACAGGAGGTTTATTGATGGGTTCTCTACCATAGCTAAACCTATGACTGTTTTGCTAGAGAAGGATAAACCATTTAAGTGGACTAAACAGTGTCAGGCCAGCTTTGAGGAATTGAAGAAGAGGTTGACAATAGCACCAGTGTTAGCTCTGCCAGATATGACAAAGGACTTCTCTATTTATTCTGATGCTTTTAGACATGGTTTGGGTTGTGTGTTGATGCAAGAGGGTAAGGTCATTGCTTATGTGTAACACCCTAAAATTTGCACGGTTTTAAAATAGCCAAATTGATTTAATTATGCAATTTGTGAGCATTTAATGTAGGGGAAATAATAATTTTTATGAAAATAAAATCAATTATAGACAAGAAGCATGCTTGTGCATTCATGCTGCTGCATAATTTTTTATTATGATGTTTGGATTTTGTTGAGTTTGAATTGGATTTCAAAATCCTTTTGAAAATCTATTTGGAAAATGGTTTAAACAAAAAGAAAAGTAATTCTTTTCCCTCCCTATTCCTTTCTCGGTTTTTGGGCCGGACGGCCCAGCCGGCCTGCCCCCTCCTTCCCTTCCCTTTGGCTCACTGGCCGCTTTCTCGCCACCGCGGCCCGTTCGCTCCCCTTCTTGGGCCGGCCCAGCAGCGGCGGTCGGCAGCCGCGCGCGCCCGCGCCGGCCTCTTCCTCTCCTCCTCCGGCTGACAAGCGGGTTCCGTATTTTGTGTCGCTGACAGGTGGGGCCACCCCCGTCATCTCCTACCTCGAGTCCGGGCAGGACTCTGCCGCACCAGAGTACACCTCGAGCCCGAGTCCCTTCGCTTCGCGTGCTCCCCAAGCCGACCCACCCGTAAATAGCGAGCGCCGCACGCCGCCTTGACCTCCGCCCCGCACCCTCGCGCTAGGGCTGCCATGCCCGAGCTCCAGTCACCGCCGCAAACCTAGCCATCGCCGCCGAGCTCGAATTCGCTGTCTTGCCGCTTCAAAGAGCCTGCGAGCAAGTCGTCGAGGTCAATTTCGAGGTCACGAAGGCGCCGAGATCGTTTTTCTCCCTTCTTCCTCACTGTTTTGCTCACGCTGCTTCGCTGACCTCGTAGGGAGTTCGCCACCGCCGCCGCACGTCACCAGCCCATCTCCGTCCGCCAGAACCTCCATCTTCGCCACAGGTGAGGTTGCGTCAAGCTCCGCTATCGTTTGGTACTAGTCCTGAGTTGAATCGTGGTCTCCAGCGCGGGGTTCAAACTCGCCAGCGAGTTTCTGTCACCGCCAGCCATGGCCGACCGCCGCGCCGATCGTCTTCCCCGGCGGGCTCTCCCCCTCTCATCCCTATCTCCTAATCTAGACCATTCAATCTCGATCCAACGTCCTAGATCGCTCTGTACCCCTTCGTGTGCATTTTTGTAGAAAACCCCTCGGGTTTCTGCCTATTTATTAAGAGCCCTTTGCGGGTTCCGCAGAATATGTTTTCTTCGTTGGAAAGCGTATTTTCCTTTAACAGATTCAAAAATATGTTTTCTTTTATTTACAGTTTTGCCACTAATTTCAAAAGCTAATAACTTCTCCGTTTTAACTCTGATTTGGTCCGTTCAAATTGCGTTAGATTTGTAATTTCATGATTTACATGTTAGTACCATTGTTAGATTTATTTTCAACCTTTGAAAATCAAGATTTATTTTCAACTTTTGAAAATCAAGATTTATTTTAATCTATTATTTTACAATAGGAAAACTTGTAAAATTCATAACTTTCTCGTTATAGCTCTGATTTTGGTGATCTTTATGTCTGTGTGATCTTAGCAACATGTAGAATAGTTTTATAAACTTTTCAAATACTGTTTTAATGATGTGGTGTACTGTTCTAATTAAATCTATTTGTTTGCTCGTGTATGACTGCTCGATGTTTGTGTTTGCTGATTGAGGATCGAGTTTAGAGAGTGAGCCATTTGTTGGAGAACAAGAATACTTCTACAACCAGGATCAGCAGGTTCATCAGGAGAGCTTTGATCAAGGCAAGTATAGTTGGGACCATCCTTGTTACCTATTCACTATACACACTAAAATCATACGCATGTGTCTCTTTACTACCCTGTTAAGGTTTCCTAGCTTTGATCACTTGTTTACCTTGATAACTGGGGATATTGAATATGTGTAGTTTTTGCTAGTGCCTTATAATCATGATCTTGTGACTTGATTAATGACTATGCAACTAATGAAAAGATGGTTTTCAATAAGATCCAAACTGTAAGTGATCATCCAGGACTTAACGTACAGCTATGGGGGCTATATGCCTCTGGCTCTAGTTGTTCATAGGACCTTTTCTAGCAAGTTAGAGGATCTGCAAGTTGGGTATAGGGCTGCCTCTTCATTATGTGTTATAACTAGGATGTGCCATGCTAGGAGAGGGGTTTTCTATATTCGATGACCCTACGGCCCTAGCGTGTTAGATGAACCTATGAGTGGCTTTATATGGTTTACGGTGTTTTGGGCCTTGCAAACCCATGCATTTGGAAATCATGACCCATAGTGAAAGTGTACACCTCTGTGCAGAGTTAAACCGATATATCGTCTATGCCCACAGTTAGGGCGGCCAAGGGATTCTCATGCAATGGGTCGTCAACTCAAATTATGTTACATGTTAATGATATTTTTATCATATTCTTAGTCATGTCCACCTGATCATGTGGTTATGGGAATTACTACTACCTTGATGCCAATTGCTAAAATGTGACATAACACTAAAAGCTATTTGCAGTTAAACCATGTCAACCTTATTTGAGCTTCATGAACCCCTTCTATGCTTGCTAAGTACGTTTGTACTTACACTTGCTTTATTTCATTACTTGGAAAATCCCGGATGGGTAACAGATCAAGATTGGAGTGAGAGCTATCGACACGACTCTTGTGTCAACCAGTTGACTCGTCCTTGTGGTGGGCTGTCATCTGGAGTTATCTTAGTTATGTCTTATTTTTGCTAAAGACAATGTCTTGCTATTTGTGCACTATGTAATAAACTCTGATTTAGTACTATTTATAATTTGTTAACTTATGTGTGTGACATCCTGGGGCAGGCTTTTATATATCTTATTTTAGTCCTTTAAAATGAGATATGACATTATGTCTCTCGACAGTTGAAGAAACATGAATTGAACTATCCAAGTCATGATCTGGAATTTGCAGCTGTAGTGCATTCATTGAAGATCTGGAGACATTATGTTCTTGGTCACAAGTGTAACATTTATATAGATCACAAGAGCTTGAAATATATATTCACTCAGAAGGACTTGAACTTGAGGCAGAGAAGATGGTTGGAATTAATCAATGATTTTGATCTAGAGATTCTCTACCATCCTGGTAAAGCCAATGTTGTAGCTAATGCTTTAAGTCGAAAGAGTCAGCTAAACATGTTAGAAGTGATAGAGTTACCTCAAGAGTTACTAGCTAAATTTGAGTATCTCAATTTGGGGTTTGTTGCTAACACTCAGGAGCCTATATGGATGTGGAACCAACACTTGAACAGGAGATTAGGAAGGGTCAGAAAACTGATGAGAAACTTCAAGAGATTGTCAAGTTGGTTAATGAAGATAGAGCCCTGGGATTTAGTGTTGACGAAGAAGGGACACTTTGGTATAAGCACATACTAGTTGTGCCTGATGTTTTGAAGGTCAAGGATACTATTCTTAAGGAGTGTCATGAGTCAGCTTATTCTATTCACCATGGAGGTACGAAGATGTACCAGGATCTAAAGGAGCACTATTGGTGGAAAGGTATGAAGAGAGGCATCAGGGAGTATGTTGCCTTGTGTGATACTTGTCATAGAGTAAAGGCAGACCATCAAAGGCCAGCAAGATTGTTGCAGCCATTGAAGATACCTAAATAGGAGTGGGATGAAATGTATGTATTTTATTATGGGTTTGCCTCGAACTCAGAGAGGTTTTGATTCTATTTGGGTAATAGTGGATCATTTGACCAAGGTTGCTCATTTCATACCTGTCAAGACCACTTACAGTGGAGCACAGTTGGCTGAGAAGTATATGGCTCGAATTGTGTGTGCTCATGGGGTTCCTAAGAGGATTATCTCGGACAGAGGTACATAGTTTACTTCTAAATTCTAAGAGAAGGTACATGAAGCTTTGGGAACTGAGTTAAGGTTTAGTTTAGCTTATCATCCACAATCAGATGGTCAGACAGAAAGGGTTAATCAGTGTCGGTGTCATGACCCTGGGGGCCTAACACCGACGAGTAACTACATGCTGCGTGCTCCCTAATCTGGATGGTGATGCAAGAAGAACACACGATTTATCCTGGTTCGGGCGATAGAAGGCCCTACGTCCAGTGGGGGGATGTCTTATAATATATTGCACCCAAGTGCTTGTACAGGAGAGATACAAGCGAGAGCGTGCTAGAAGACGTGGTGGTGTTAAGTGAGTTCAAATGAGTCCCACCCTCTCAGCTAGCCCTGCGCTCCCTTTTATAGTCCAAGGAGGGGCATGGGTGTACAGAAAACCCTAATGGTGCTGTGAGAGCAAACATAGGCAATGAAATTGAGGACCAACCATTTCGTGCACACTGTACTGCTGTGTGCTGAAGCGTGGTCGAGCCTTATAGCAGCGTACGTGATGATGAGATTCGCCCTTCTGAGATGTCATGGTGAAGTCGATGATAGACTGGTCCTGATGATGACGCTGTCATGCCTTAGCAGCGAGGTGAAAGACGTGACCTCATGTTAAGGGCGTACGACTTGTAGGAGATGGCGTACGGGAGCGGTTGGATCGCTGACCAAGGCCACTGAGAGCTCGAGTCGTGGCCATGCAGATAAGAATGTGCCCCAAGATTCCCAGTATGAATGTTGACATTTGCGTCTCAAGGGGGCGCCTGATGGGGAACAGTGTTTAGTACGGAGGAATAGTGGTCTATACGAGACGACGCTTCCTCAGGGATGGGCGGTAAAAGGTGGACTAAACCACTGTGCTTGCCCATCATTACAGTTGCTGTAGCCACGGGGGCTGGCAGGAGTAGGTGAGATATAATAACTGCTCTAGGTGTCGTACAGGGAGCAGGTGGTCGAGGGGTGCAGTACTCGATGGGGGTCGTCCGCCCGCATGGATCCCGTCGCTCGAGCGGGGGGTCGTTCGCTCGGGTGAACTCCCATACTCGAGGGGCTCCATCGAGCGAGCGTTGGTCTTGGTTGTCGAGACCTGTTCATAGGCCGGCCTGGTACGACTTGGTTCCTGGGCCTCATACTTACGTATTTGTGTCTGGGCTTGCCAGGAATTGTAACTGAAGATCATGGTGATAGATTATGTCGATGATATCGGGATTGACTCACTTGATCGAGGGTTTAGGGTACCCTGTTGTTCAGGTACCTGACAGTAACCCCTGAGCCTCTGCGTGAGTGCTGGCACTCATGCAGAGGTTCAGGAGCTATAGTCACCTGGTGCTTTCTGAAGGGTGCGCGCGAGCGCACCCTTCGGGTGTAGCCCCCGAGGCCTCGGAGGGGTGGGTAGAACTCCTCCAGGGACTTTATTCGGCTTTTGTCGAGGGGCACTCGTTCAATCAGGCATAGTAGGTGCTTCTGAAAAGTCAGATTCTCATGAACTGGAGTCATAGTGCCTGATCGAGGGGTATTTCGATACTTCGAGCCCCTGAGTGTATTCGACCCTCTTTTGCCGAGAGATGCCAAGCATAGTCGAGCCCCCAAGCCTCGCACGGCCAGGGCTTTGCTAGCTTTTGGTGAGATACACCACGAGCCCTTTTGACTGGATGCGGGGAGAGGAGCGTCGTACTACCCTTGATGGGCGAGTTCCGACGTCCTCTCGTGAGCTGTTACTAGGAAATCCAAGTGAGAACTCGTGCCCCATTCGATAGGGGTCGACTAGCGTACGTAGAAGCGCTATCATTAGAGCCAAACAAACTGACGTGTGGATACCATCCCCATTCGTTAGGGGTCGGTGGTTCAAAGCCTCCCCTCGAGGGGATCCCACAAGCGTCTCTTTGTTTTGGCCTTGGATATGTCCGAGGGGTTCTCAAAATTTCGTTCTCGAGCCCTCGGGTGGTTGGTTTCTCTTTTGTTGAGGCCACCCAGCTATGAGCGAAACCCCGAGCCTCTTTCATTGAGGTCGATCAGGAACAAGTCCATCTTTTTCTTTCGACCCTCGTGCTTCTTTTCGATGGGAGGAGGGGTGAGGAACATCGCGCTACCCTCATTTGGGCGAGCTTCGACATCCTCTGGTGAGCTGTTATTGGGAAATTCAAGTGAGAGCTCGTGCCCCATTCGATAGGGGTCGACATGTGGCCACGGAGGCGCCCTCATTGAAGCTAACAAATGGACACATGGATTCCGAACCCATTCGATAGGGTTCGGCGGCTCGATGCCTCCCTCCGAGGGGATTCTGTAGTTGTTCTTTTGTTTTGCCTTGAATATGTCCGGGGGGTTTCAAGAGTTCGTTCTTGAACAAGGGACTCGTGTTGGCTCCCCCCGGTCATCCCTGACTCGGATACTCAAGGGCAGCTGTCGAACCCTAATCGAGGGCCAGCCTTCGCTCCCTTGAAATTTTTGTGAGGCCGGGGCCTGCGTTCCTTACCGTGGAAGGAATCATCCGTGAATAACTCCTCTTATCCGCTAGGCACGCCTTTTGAGGTAGGTGTCATAACGGCGTAGTCGTGGGGGGCGGGGACAATGGCTAGATGCCGAGTATTTGACGCGTGTCCCTGTATCAAAAAATGAGGGAGAGGTTAGGTTCGGACATTAAACGCGGGGATTTACCTGCCCTTTTCACCTGTTCTGCACATTGCCCTTCGACCTGCCTATAAATCCAGGAGGTGGGGTTTCGTCCATCCCTCGTCTTGCCTTCCTGCTTTCACCGCTGCTGCCGCCGGAGAGAAGAGTAGCCCTGTTCATTAGCGCAAGAGAGAAGAGGGGAGAGATTGGGAATCTTCCTTCCTGTCCACACGCTGAGCTAGCCCATGCTGTCGCTATGGCGCTAGAAATTTTCCCTCTAGAGGATTGGCTCCCATCGGCCATGACAAAGTGGGAGCTCGAGGAGTTGGTGGATGATGGGCTTCTTCGTCCCATCATCTCGGCTGATTAGCCAGAGTGGATGGTGCCGTCGAAGGAGGACCTCGGTTTGCAACGACTTCGATGGTGATGCCGAGGCGGAGGTCAAGGATGACGTGCGGGGGACCTCCCTCACCAACCGGTTGTACGAGCTCAGTTGGGTTGCGAGGGAGCAAGTCCAGAATGCGCTCCATGTCAGTGTGAAGCGGGCGATGGCGGTCTTCTGCTCCGGCTTCACTTACGACATGGGGGTGGTCTCCCACGGCTTCATCTGCGACCCCAGCAAGACTGACGCCGAGAACGAGGAGAGGCACAAGGCCTTGGTCGAGGCTATTGAGGAGCCCGGTGGTCGGCTAGCGAAGCTTTTCGAGCCCGAGGTCCTTTCTCTCAGTGTTGATGAAGAAGAAGAAGCCGGCCTATGAGCCAATCTGGGCAAGAAGGCCCATGTAATAGGTTAGATTTTGACTTGTGTCGATGTGGCCACGAGGGCCTTAAAACATGATGTTTGTATGCATTTCAAATGCTTTTGAGTTCGATCTGTCAATCCTTTTCTGCTCGAGTTGAGTTTTTACGTAGTCATCTTGGTGCACAGTTGCGTCCTTCGGTGTGGGGTGTGAGTGGAGGTACTATAGCCCGGCGGCATAGGCGATCTCGTAGCTCGATGGCCCCTCAGCCTCAGGGTGCCCTTGTGTCCTTGTCGACTATGTAAGAACTCACATTGAAGCATATAGGAACGTTAGACATTGATTTTTTGACATTGTGTGCTTTTACTAACTCAGAGTTCGAGTCCGTCATTCCTTTTCTGCTCGAGTTGAGCTTTTACATAGTCATCTTGGCGCACGGTTGCGTCCTTCAGTGTGGGGTGTGAATGGAGGTACCGTAGCCTGAAGGCGTAGGTGATCTCATGGCTCGACGGCCCCTTGGCCTCAGGGTGGCCTCGTGGCCTGGTCGACTATGTAAGAACTCGCATCGAAGCATATAGGAACTTTAGACATTGATTTTTTGACATCGTGTGCTTTTACTAAGTCTTCTTAGCGTGTGGTTACGCCCCTTGGTGTGAGGGAGTGAGTGTAGGTACTGTAGCATGGACGCGTGGGTGATCTCGTAACTCGACAACCCCTTGGCCTTAGGGTGCTCTCGCGGCCTCGTCGACCATGTAAAAGAGTAGACGTCGAGTTTTGAAAAATGTGTGAGTTTTTAGGAACTTCGGGGGTTCCCCCCTGTAGCCCCTGAGGGGGCTCCACTCTGTTGAAGCAGAGTCGAGGCTACCTTATGCATGTGAACAAAAAGTTGAACTTGTAAACAAAAGTACTTCTTATTCATTCATGACATGGGAAAAAATACGAGGCCTCGAAGCCCTAGGGGTAAAAGCGATGTAGCTGTTAGATGTTCCTTGCATTGTTGAAGGTTTCGCCTTTCCCGTTGGCTAGCTTGTTGGTTCTAGGCTTCAACACTTCTGCAACGATGAAAGGGCCCTCCCATGGTGGAGTTAGCTTATGACGTCCCTTGTTGCTCTGCCGTCGACGGAGGACTAAGTCACCGACTTGGAGGTCCTGCTTGCATGCGTGCTTGTCGTGGTAGCGTCGAAGCTTCTGCTGGTACCGCGCCAAGTTGAGGAGGGCCATGTCTCGAGCCTCCTTGAGCTTGTCAACAGTGTTCATGAGGGCCTTCTCATTTGCCTGCTCGTTGTAGGCCTTGAGTCCAGGGGACCAGTACTTGAGGTCTGTGGGGAGGACAGCCTCGGACCCATAGACCATGAAGAACGGGGTGAACCCCATGGCCCAGCTTGGTGTCATCCTTAGGCTCCATAGGACCAAGGGTAGCTCAACGGCTCACTTCTTCCCATTCTTGTTAAGGCGATTGAAGATCCTCGGCTTGAGGCCCTGCAAAATCATGCCATTGGCACGCTTGAACTGACCATTAGCTTGAGGGTGGGCAACCACGGACCAGTTCACACGGATGTGATGGTGGTCGCAAAAATCCAAGAACTTCTTGCCGGTGAACTGTGTGCCATTGTCAATGATAATGACGTCGGGGACCCCGAAGCTATGGATGATGTCTGTAAAGAACGAAACAGCCTGCTCGGACCGAATGTTGCTAATTGATGGTGACCAGTAGATGCGTGAATCCTTCGATAGTCTTCTTCAGGGGTTCGACGAGGTCGAGCCCCCACATGGCAAATGGCCATGTGATAGGGATCATCTGTAGAGCATGAGTAGGGAGGTGCGTTTGCTTAGCAAAGAATTGGCACCCCTCACACGAGTGGACAAGGTCGATGGCGTCAGAGAAGGTCGATGGCATCGGAGACGGCGGTTGGCCAGTAGAAGCTGTGCCAGAATGCGTTTTCGACAAGGGTTCTTGGCATAGCGTGGTGACCACAAGCCCCCGAGTGTAGGTCCTTGAGCACCTTCCTACCCTCCAGATGGTGATGCAGCACTGGAGAATGCCTGTGGGACTTCGTTAATAGAGTTCTTTGTCATCGCCGAAGAGGACGTACGTTTTGACCTGTCGAGCGATCCTTCGAGCTTCGGTTCGGTCTTCTGGGAGCTCACCTCGAATAAGATAATCAAGGAAGGGCGTGCGCCAGTCAGGCCCGGGACTCGTCAGTGGGGGTACCCCCTCAATATCCATGACCTCAGCCCCGGTCAAAGGGGCCTCGATCAAGAAGAGAGGTTCGACGGTTTGCGAAGTGGACTCAGCCCCCGTGCCCCAGTCGACGTAGGGTTTGGATAGATCCCTCAAGAAGACGTCGGGTGGGACGGTGCCTCGAGTTGACGCAATTCTTGCTAGCTCATCGGCAGCTTTGTTGTATCTTTGCGCAATGTGGTTGAGCTCTCGGGGTCGACCGCTTGCGTCTTCCCCTTGTCTTGGGCGTCAATAAAGAAGACACCCATCGCCTCCTCGCCGGCTGCATAGTTGGCGATGATTTCCATTAGCTCGTTGGCGGTCTTGGGGGGTTTGCGTGACCCAGCTCCCGAACCAACTCCTTGCAAGTCATGCCCAAGAAGAAGGATGACGTCATGGTCAGAGATGTGGGGGAGCTCGGTGCGCTGCTTGGAGAAGCGGAGGTCCCAGGAGTTATAGAAGGTGCACGTAGGTTCCCTTGAAGTTCCCCTCGAACACCCTGATGACGTCGGGCCAGTTGGGGATCTGACAGGGGGAGTTCCTAGAGCCATCTACAAGCGGTGTTTGACAAGAACAAAGGGAGCTGACGGATGATGGCATGGTCGTCGTGTGCTCCTCCAAGCTGGCATGCCAACCAAAAGTCGGCTAGCCATAGCTCGGGCTTGGTATCACTATTGTACTTGGTGAGGCTCGTAGGAGGTCAGAACGGAGTCGGCAGCGGTGTCCTCCGGATCGTCCTGCCGAAGACTCAAGGCCTCGGCGGCTCAGGGGACCGGTGCCGATCCTCGTCACTATCGTAGCGCCCGCCCCGGTGCGCGCTGTAGCCTCGTGGTGCGCATCTCAAGGGTATCGAGGCTCACGATTCTCAATGATGCGATTTTGAACGAGGGTTGCCTTCTTCAATGGAGGGACATCCGCTTGGTGGACTGTAGCCTTAGGCCTCGGCATCACCGCTCTTGCATCGGCGGTTCTTGTTGATGTCGTGGCACGCGTCTCGAGGATCTTGAGGCTCGCGATTATCCATGATGCGATTTCGGATGGTGGTTGCCTTCTTTGGTCGAGGGGCATCTCGTTGATGTCATGGCGCATGTCTCGAGGGTCTGGAGGCTCGCGATTGTCGATGATGCGATTCTGGACAGGGGTGCGCTCGTGAACAAGGATCGCCCTCTTGGGCTGAGGGACATCCACTTAATGGACTGAGCCCTCCCTCTCATGTCGGGAGGGTTCAGGGGGTTGATCCAAGGCCGCCCCTCGACGTCTCGAGGCCGAGCTTTTAGCCTACTATGCGGCAGCTACCTCGAGGAGGCCCTAAACCTCCTGCTGGATGCGTCAGGCTTCGGGATTCAAGGGGTCCGGCATGTTGCGGAGAAGCATGGTCTCTGCAATGATGTTCTGACTGGCGCAGTTGAAGAAGGGGCACTCGACCTCCCCTTCCCTAATGATCTGCCAGTGAACTTCTCGGGCCCTGGCTCGAGCCCTTCCACTGGGAGGGTTCGCTCGAGCTGGCATAGACGCTCCCAGTCCTCATCGAGCTTGGCTCGCATCTCCTGGACTTGCACGAGCTGGGCGTTGTGGGCATCCTGAGGCAACCGCGCGTCGTTTGGCGCAGCTAGTGGCTGCACCTTTGACCCCCTGCAACGAGGGTGCCTCCTGCTGCGGTTGCAGCCGCGGTTGTGGCCGTGGGGTTGATGGTGTCGGCGCTCGAAGCGACGGCTCCATCGATGTGGAAACACTCACGTGTGGGGTCGTAGAGGTCAGAGTCGGAGTCAGGGTCGCCAGAGTAGAAGATAGGGAACTGCCCCCGCCGCTCCTCCTCCAGTTGGCGTCGCATCGTGCTGAGGGTGTAGTTCCTTGGGCCAGGAGCCTCTGAAGACTCTGGGTGCTCGAAGGTCGATGCAGAAGTCAGCACATGCATGGCGGTGCGAAGGAGGTGCCCCGGGAGGTCCTCGTACTCGCTCATGTCGATGCTCACCATGGAGGAGTACGTCTTTGCGGTGTTGTTGAGACCGAACAGAAATGGGTGTCGGGATTTGAACAGCCCGTGCGAAAGTAGGTCAGGAGGCATTGAGGCCATGCCCGCTAGAGAGCCATCCCTAACCCCCTCAACGGGCACATGACGGAGCTGAAGTCTGAGTCATCGCTGTGCTCTACGGACCCATCCTCCTTAGCCAAACTCAGGTCAGACAGGTTCCCAACCAAGGACCCTGATCGCTGGTCGACCACGAGGTGGCCATGGCGGGCACCGTCTCGCCCGTGTGATGATGATGGTTGCGCCGGTCACGCCTCCTCCAGGTCGTGGGGTCGTGGCGATGAGATCGGCGAGGGGCCCGTTGCGGGGACCCGGGACTACCTCCGCTCAGATCTTCGATCAAGAGCAGGACCATGTCTTGGCCCTGGCCTAGTGACATGAACTCCAAGCTCTCGAACCAGATCACCGTAGCGAACGAAAGCGATGGTACGGAGTCTGCCATCCGGAAATGGCAGGAAACGCTGGTGACATGTAGATCCCCTACCTGGCGCACCAACTTTCGGTGTCATGACCCCGGAGGCCTAACACCAATGAGTAACTATGTGCTACATGCTCCCTAATCCGGATGGTGATGCAAGAAGAACACATGATTTATCCTGGTTCGGGCGAGAGAAGGCCCTACGTCTAGCGGGGGGATATCTTGTATTATCTTGCACCAAAGTGCTTGTACAGGGGAGATACAAGCGAGAGCATGCGAGAAGAGGTGGTGGTGCTAAGTGAGTTCGAATTTGTCCCACCCTCTCAGCTAGCCCTGCACCCCCTTTTATTTTCCAAGGAGGGGCATGGTTGTACAGAAAACCCTAATGGTGCTGTGAGGGCAATCATAGGTGATGACGTCAAGGACCAACCATGTCGTGCACACTGTATGGGTGTGTGCTGAAGCGAGGTTGAGCCCTGTAGCAGCGTATATGATGATGAGATTCGCCCTTCTGAGATGACATGGCGAAGTCGGTGATTGACTAGTCCTGATGATGATGCTAGCATGCCTCAGCAGCGAGGTGAAAGACGTGACCTCTTGTTAAGGGTGTACCACTTGCAGGAGATGGCGTACGGGAGCGGTTGGATCACTGACCGGGGCCACTGAGAGCTTGAGTCGAGGGTTACCCAGGGGGCGTCGAGGCCGTGCGGATAAGAATGTGCCCCAGGATTCCTGATACGGATGTTGACATTTGCATCTCGAGGGGGCGCCTGACGAGGACTAGTGTTTAGTACAGAGGAATAGTGGTCTATACAAAACGACACTTCCTTAGGGATGGGCGATAAAAGATGGACTAGACCTCTGCACTTGCCCATCATTATAGTCGCTGTAGCCATTGGGGATGGCAGGAGTAGGTGAGATATAATAACTACTCTGGGCGCTGTACAGGGAGCAGGTGGTCGAGGGGTGTAGTACTCGATGGGGGGTCGTTCGCCCGCGCAGATCCCGTCACTCGAGTGGGGGATCATCCGCCCGCGCAGATCCCATCAAGCGAGCGTTGGTCTGGGCTGTCGAGACCCGTTCATGGGCCAGCCTGGTACGACTTGGTTCCTAGGCCTCATACTTACGTATTTGTGTCTAGGCTTGCCAGGAATTATAACTGAAGATCATGGTGATAGATTTCGTCGATGATATCAGGATTGACTCACTTGATCAAGGGTTTAGGGTACACTGTTGTTTAGGTACCCGACAATCAGATTCTGGAGGATATGTTGAGGGCCTGCGCCCTAAAATCTAATGATAGTTGGGCCAACAATTTGCCTTATGCTGAATTCTCTTACAACAATAGTTATCAGGCCAGTCTCAAGATGTCTCCTTTTGAAACATTGTATGGACGGAAGTGTAGAACACCCTTGTTCGGGAATCAAGCAGAAGAAGAGCAAGTTCAAGTGGTTTGGTGTAATCTAAAAGCAGCTCAGTCTAGATAGAAGAGTTATGCAGATGTTCATCAAAGAGAGCTTGAGTTTGAAGTAGGTGACTATGTCTATCTTAAAGTGTCTCCAATGAGGAATCTCAAGAGGTTCAAGGTCAAAGGGAAGTTAGCTCCTAGATAAATTGGTCCTTTCAAAATTTTGGAAAGGAAAGGAGAAGTAGCTTACCAACTTGAGTTGCCAGCTTACCTATCCAATGTGCATAATGTGTTCCATGTCTCCCAATTCAAGAAGTGTTTGAGAGTCGCAAAGGAAGAGTTGCCTATAGAAGAAGTTGATTTTTAGAAAGATTTGACTTATGATGAGAGTCCATCCAAGATTTTGGAGACAGCCGAGAGAGTCACAAGAAGTAAGATTATCAAGTGGTGTAATGTACAATGGAACTGTCACTCAGAGGATGAGTCAACTTGGGAAAAGGAAGAGGATCTAAGAGCGGAATATCCAAAATTATTTCCTGAATCTTCTAATCTCGAGGACGAGATTCTTTTAAGGGGGTAGGTTTATAACAACTTGATTTTTGAACTTAAAATATTAAGTGAATTTGATTTTATTTAATTATAGATGTTTTAAAATTACTTGATTTTTATAACAACTTGATTTTAGAACTTTACATTTATAGGCCAATTATAGTGTTTTATGAATTACTTTAAAATATGTCGCACGTTTGAAACCATGCATTGTTGCATTCATGCTGCTGTATTGTTTTGGTTGACTTGTTTGAGCTTGTTGTTTAACCTTTGCTTTGTTTTCTAGTTCCTAACATGCTCTAACTTGTCCCCTCTAACTCCTATACTAACCAAACCTAGTCTAACTAGCCTAGGCCAGTCCCTAGTGGACCCTGGCCACCTCCAGCCCCTACTAGCCAAGTATGGCCAGCCCAAGCCGGCCATGGCCAGCACTGGCCAGCCATGGCCAAGGCAGCAGCAGAAGCAGTAGCCCACCAGCACAGCCCAGCTAGCTTAGTCGGGCCAGCCAGCCAGTAGCAGCCCAGTAGCCGCGGCCCGTTTAGCTTGCCCGCACGTGCCTTGGGCCGGCCCAGCTAGCCCAACAAGCGCCAGCAAGTGCCAGCGCCGCTCGCCTACGTCAGCACCACATTGCGCCTGCCAGCTGCTGGCGTCAGCCGCCAGCAGCGCGTTCGGCCAGCATCGCTGACCGGTGGGGCCCACCAGAGCGGGGCCCAAGCTACAATGTCGTCTCACCCACGAAGATGAGCACCGAGCCAGACTCGGGTCCGCGCTGCGTCTCATGCCGTGTGCACGCCCCAAGATTCCCTAGGCACCTATAAAGCCCTCACACAGCCCCAGCAATGCCCTTTCACAACCCTAGCTCACTGCCATCCAGTTTCGCCGAATCGCGAAACCCTAGCCGCCAACTCGCCGAGCTCGTGCTGCCGCCATTGTCTTCACCTTTGCAGCCGTCCATCGCTGAGGTGAGCTCATGCCCGAGATTCGCGTGACCACGAGGGTCATGGTGCTGCCCTCCACGGTAGCACTCGCCCTCTCTGCGCGTCGTGGTGTGCCACCAAAGGAACGCCGCCGCCACTGTTCGCCGCCGCGTGTCGCCCCGCCGTTCTGCCCTCGCGCTATCATGGCCGTGCTGCGCATCGCACGCACTAGCGCCCACGCGTCACGCTCGTGCTCTCGTCCTGGCCTCGCATGCGCTGTAACGCCATTGCCACGAGGTCGCCGCCGGCGACCATGGCCGAGGTCGCTGGGGTCAACCCCGACCGCCGCCGGTCCACTGTGTACCCGTGGACTTGGTGATGGGATATGAGGGTGCTACGCTAGCCAGAAAACAAAACTTTTTTGCCCCATAAACCAGGATCTACTGCTAGTTACAGGTCACGGGATTACCACTAGATGTGCGGATGCAGCGGAAGACGACTCGATGTAGTCGTACGCGTCGCAGCAAGCAGTGCAGTTGCGTGGTCGTCCGTCACGTCAATCCCCTCACGCGGTTCATCCCAGTGCTCCAGATGCAGCACCTCCGAGGTATCCCACACGTACAGGGAAGAAGCAATGCGCCTCCGGACTGCTAGGTCCACGAGGAACAGAAGGGGCGAGTATGGGGAGGGCGACGGCGGCTGTCAAAGGCGTGTAACCCTCACTGCGCGCCCTACCCCTTGCTTATATAGGCGTCCCCAATGAGCTCACGAGTTGGAGGCCCATTAGTAACCCTAAGCCTTATCTAATTCGGGTCCAACCCGAATTAGGCTTCCAGCCCCTTAAGCGTGCGACCCTATGGGTTCACGCACACATTGATATGGGCCGAGTACTCCTACTCGCCCAATAGTTGACAGTGGCCTCTAACAAGGTGTGACAACTCCTACGTGCACGCAAAGATCATATCAAACGAACCACTATGACCATATACAAGTTATTCCCTTTGCCACTCGATATATGGTTCAACTCGTGGGTTAACACTTAACCTAAGCACGGCCATGCATTTGTTGATCCAATCACTTGAGTGATCTAGTGATATCTCTCTTGAGTAGAGAGGGGCAAATTCCATCTTGATTGTCTATGTCTCATGGCATGCTTCCCGACCACCCGAAGACCAACTTTATAACTACCCAGTTACGGAGTAGCGTTTGACAGTCCCTAAGTAGGCCGTTTCACATCTTGAGTTCATACCACAATCTCAGGTCTAAGGACATAACGTATATGACGTGAATAGAGACTTTCTCATGTCGGGTGAGTCTAGCCAACATGTCTCACATGTGCCCACATTATTAGTTTGACATCTCCATGTCCATGACTTGTGAAACATAGCCATCAACTAATACATGTGCTGGTTTAATATTCAAGTGTGTTCTCACAAGAACGCCGACCAGGGACAACTTTAGAATAACCATTCAAGTAATTGAGTTCCATAAACAATTCACATAATTGCCAATCAATACAAATTGTCTATAATGGATATTCAATGAACACTTTATTAATCATGGATACAATCGGAATATCATCATCTCATGATTAGCTCTAGGGCATATTCCCAACACTTGGTCCATGGGGATGGTCCACGGCCGGTCCACGAGATCCGGCCAACTACGTGTCGCCACGCAGCGGTCAGTGCCGTCAACGCCGTCGCCGCAGGCACTTCTACAAAAAGGTCCCTACCATTTTACTTATTTATGATCTAGTCCTTCGTAGTTCAAAAGTATTTAGATTTCACTCCTATTTTCTGCAGATTAGATGCTAGTCTTGTATAGGACATAACTTTCATGTTTTAACTCCATTTTTAGTGAACTTATATATTTTGGAATCATCTCGATGAGTAGAACAGTTATATGCTATTGTTTGTTGCTCTTATCATGTTTTGGTGTACTATTCTAATCGAAGTACTTGTACTTGCATGTATTGCTTATGTGTGATGATTGTGGCATATAGAGAATGAGACGTGGGTGAACGAGGATCAGCAAGACTCAGAGGACTACGTGCAGCAGGACATTAACCAAGGAAATTGAAGGCACCTTTTGACCATGTTGCGCCTATTTCAATTTTAATTAATACATTACATGTATCTCAATTCGGCAAACCATAGGAATGACTAGCTACTTTATCCATATATCATTTATGGGGTTTTAGTTAATAGGTTATTAGGTTTCTAGTGCTCTACCTTACCTTTCACCTTTGAATGAAGATAAAACTTGCTTCTTAACATGTTAGAGCTGTGGGCTCTTAGCTTTGGCCTTTGGAGATGTTTATGCTAATCCGCATCATTGGTTGGCAGTGACTGACGAAGGAAACGGATGCTAGTGGGACTCATGTTGACGAGGGCATCCGTATCTCCTCCCCCCTTCTGGTCCAGTTTGTGGAGTGGCAACCTGGGACTTTTGTACATCTCTAGGCTAATGGGCACTGGCTTTGTCTACTAGTAGGACAATCATGAGCAGGTTGGACAACTTACCGACGGGTGGCTATAGCTATGGCTGCTGGGGTGTTTTCAAGTATTTCGTATGGGAGGCGCTAGGGATCCATGTAGGGGGCGGCCTCACGGTGAAGTTGTTGGGAATATGGCCTAGAGCTAATCATGTAGATGATGATATTTCAATTGTATCCATGATTAATAAAGTGTTCATTGAATATCCATTAAAGACAACTTGTATTGATTAGCAATGATGTGAATTGTTTTATGGCACTCTTTACTTGCATAGTTATTCTAAAGTTGTTCGTAGTTGGCGTTCTTGTGAGAACACACTTGAATATTAGAACAGCACATGTATTAGTTGATGGCTATGTTTTACAAGTCATGGACATGGAGATATCAAACTAATAATGTGGGCACATGTGAGACATGTAGGTTGGACTGACCTGACATGAGAAAGTCTCTATTCACGTCATGTATGTTATGTCCTTAGACCTAAGATTGTGGTATGTACTCAAGATGTGAAACGGCCTACTTAGGAACTATCAAACGCTGCTCCGTAACTGGGTAGTTATAAAGGTGGTCTTTGGGTGGTCGGGAAGCATGCTATGAGACGTAGATAATCAAGATGGAATTTGCCCCTCTCTACACGAGAGAGATATCACTGGATCACTCAAGTGATTGGATCAACAAATGCATGGCCGTGCTTGGGTTAAGTGTTAACCCACGAGTTGAACCATATATCGAGTGGCAAAGGGAATAACTTGTATGTGGTCATAGTGGTTCATCTGATATGATCTTTGTGTGCAGATAGGAGTTGTCACGCCTTGCTAGAGGCCGCTGTCAACTATTGGGCGAGTAGGAGTACTCAGCCCCTGTCAATGTGTGTGTGAACCCATAGGGTCACACGCTTAAGGGGCTGGAAGCCTAATTCGGGTTGGACCCGAATTAGACAAGGCTTAGGGTGACTAATGGGCCTCCAACTCGTGAGCTCATTGGGGATGCCTATATAAGCAAGGGGTAGGGGCGCGGTCAGGAGAATATACATGCCTTTGACAACCGCCATCGCCCTCGTGCGGTCAGGAGAATATACATGCCTTTGACAGCCGCCATCGCCCTCCCCACGCTAGCGCCTTCTGCTCCTCACGGACCTAGCAGTTTGGAGGTGCATCGTTTCTTCCCTGCATGTGTGGGATTCCTCGGAGGTGCTACATCTGGAGCACTGGGATGAACCGTGCGAGGAGATTGATGTGATGAATGACCACGCAACTACACTGCCTACTGCGACGCGTACGACTACATCAAGTCGTCTTCCGCTGCACCTGTGCGTCTAGTGGTAATCCCGTAACCTGTAACTAGCAGTAGATCCTAGTTTATGAGGTTGAAAAGTTTTGTTTTCTGGCTACTGTAGCACCCTCATAACCCTACAGTGGTATCGGAGCCATTACTGCCTCGTTATAGGTTCGATTTTGTGCATAAGGTGATATGTGTGGTTGTAGATGAGTCTCTAACCTTGGTTCGTCATCTTGCCGTGTTGGTCTTGAAATGATCTACTTGTACTGGTCAGAATTCCGCCATCCAAGTTAAGTGATTCATGTAATCCAGTCATGGTGAGTTAGAGATCAATTAGATTTATCGAATTGAACCCTAGGTCAAGTGCCAAGAGCATATGATGCACGGCGGTGGTAGATGGAATTTACTACCGGGCGCGGGTTTGCCGAGAAAAGTGCTATTCGCTAAAACAGCCGTAACTTTTGAACCATAACTCAAATTAAGACGAACTCTAAATGACAATCATAGAGAACGAAATTTTACATCTGGTTCTCTGCTGCTTTGCTGCATTCAGTGAAATTAGAATTGCAAAATAAGGCTTGGAAAATAGAGTTTTCTGCATTGCAAGATTGGACGTCAGATTCGGACAACTCTGTTTTGCAGATATTGATGACTGGTATAGCCCTTATGTGTATGTGATGCATGTATGTATTTAATTCATGGCTTACATGTCATGAGGACAATATGGGCCAGAGCCACATACATATTGTAAAAATTAATGTAATGGCCTGTGTGCCAATCTGTGATGATCTATCCGTGACTATGTAATTTCATTTTACATGCGCTAGTAGTAGCTAGGCTTGGCGGAATCATCACTGAAGGATGGTGTACTCGAATCATGGAGATGGAGATCACCGTGATGCACAGATTGAAGGAGATGGAGATCCCCAATGGAATAATGGGCTATACCAAGTCATGTTTGTGTTATGCCGTTCTTACTATGTTCTACTTTCACATGCTATTATGTTTTTGTCTACATGAGTGCGGTAGTGAAGTAGAACGATCCCTCAGCAATGTTTAAGTTGAATGCTTCCCCAAACCTTGCACTATCATAAGTCTTGTATAATCGGTGGTGGGTCTATGAAATTAGGGTGCCACTGGTTTTCCTCGACTAGGCAGGTTCGTATCGGTTACTTACTGCAAGAAGGTTTGGTTACTTAAACAAGGTCATCCTAATGGTTAGGGACCTTGGAGCATGGGTAGGTTGAGCGTAGCATAGATATGCTGCCCAACAACGAGAGTCATATATGATATGATTAGCAAGGTGTTGCTTACCGATCTACCATGCTTCTAGTGGTGATGCTAAAGCTCACTAGTTGACTTGTTAGTTGTGGGTCTTGAATCACTAAGTATCAATTGAGCGATATTGATTTTAGTGGGAGTAGATTTTATTTTGATAAAATTTACTCTTTTATGGATACATTGTCTTAGTATTTTGTGCTACTTTTGTTGTAGATGGCCGCTCGTAATCAACCATTTTCTTTGCGTACAATTCTTGAGAAAGATAAGTTGAATGGAACAAATTACGCGGATTGGATCCGCAACCTGAGAATTGTTCTCAGGGCTGAGAAAAAGGAAGATATTCTAGACACCCCATTACCAGATGAGCTTAAGGAGAGTGCTCCTGCTGCTGAGAAAAACGCTTACAAGAAAGCATGTGATGCGGATCTCGAAGTGAGTTGCCTCATGCTTGCTTGTATGGAACCTGATCTGCAGATGCAGTTCGACAATAATCATTCAGTGAACGATATGATCATGGCTATTGAAGATATGTTCCAAACTCAAGCACAGACTGAAAGGTTCAATGTCTCTAAGGCGATTGCAGAAACAAAGCTAGCAGAGGGCGCAGCTGTTGGTCCACATGTAATCAAGATGGTTGGTTACACTCAGAGGTTGGAGAAGCTAGGCTTCCCAATTGGCCAAGAGTTGGCAATTAATTTCATTCTTTTGTCTCTTCTGCCCAGTTATGGAAACTTCATCTCGAATTACCATATGCATGGGGCGGAGAAGGGCTTGAATGAACTATGTGGCATGCTGAAAACAGCAAAGGCTGACATCAAGAAAGCAGTAGGTGGCCAAGTGTTGGCAGTTCAAAACAAGCCTAACTTTAAGAGAAGGAAGGGAAATTGGAAGAAGAAGGGCAAGGCTAAAGATGAGATCTCTAAGCCAAACCAATCATCTTCCAAGGATGAACCACCTGCAAAGAATGATGAATGCTTTCATTGTAAGGGAAATGGTCACTGGAAGAGGAACTGCAAGGTGTACTTGGCGTCCTTAAAGAAGGATGGCGGTAGTAAAGGTACTCCCACTCATACACTTGTTGTTCATGTTACAGATATTTTCCTCGCTGACTCTTATATCAATTCTTGATTATTTGATACCGGATCGGTTGCTCATATTTGCAATACGATGCAGGGAATGATAAGAAGTAGAAGCGTGGAGAAAGGAGAAGTTGATTTCTGCGTGGGAAATAATGCAAGAGTTGCTGCATTGAATGTCGAGACGATGCAACTTCCCTTGCCGTCAGGATTTATTTTGGAATTGAATAATTGTTATTTTGTTCCTAGTTTAAGTCAAAACATTGTGTCACCTTCATGTTTGATGAAGGATGGTTATTCATTTGCGAGTAAAGACAATGGCTGTGTGATCTCAAAGAATGATGTGTTTGTGGCTTTTGCATCCACTGTGAATGGGTTATTTATTTTAAATCTTGATGATGCACCTGTCTGTAATGTTAGTGCTAAACGGCCTTGGCTTAATGAGTTAAGTCCTATCTATATGCGGCATTGTCCCTTTGGTCATATAAGTGAGAATCGCATGAAGAGGCTCCATGATGATGGTCTTCTAACTTCATTTGATTTTGAATCATACGAGACATGTGAGGCTTGCATGCTAGGCAAGATGACCAAGGCGCCATTCAAAGGAGTTCCTAAGAGGGCGTCTGACTTGTTGGAACTTGTACATACTGATGTATGTGGACCAATAAGCACGATAGCTAGAGGCGGATTTCAATACTTAATAATTTTTACTGATGACTTTAGTATATATGGATATGTCTACCTAATGAAGCATAAGTCTGAAACATTTGAAAAGTTCAAAGAATTTCAGAATGAAGTAGAGAATCAACATGGCAAGAAGATCAAGGCCCTGCGATCTGATCGTGGAGGCGAATATCTAAGTCATGAGTTTAGCAATCATCTTAAAAGTTGGGGAATTGTTCAATAGCTTACGCCACCCGGAATGCCTCAGAGAAATGGCGTGTCTGAGCGACGTAATCGGACCTTATTGGACATCGATGAGCCAGTCGGACCTACCTTTATTGTTTTGGGGATACGCTCTAGAAACAGCAACTTTCACATTGAATAGGGTACCATCTAAGTCCGTAGTTAAGACACCGTATGAGATGTGGACTGGTAAGAGTCCCAGTTTGTCTTTTCTGAAAATTTGGGGTTGTGAAGTTTATGTCAAACGACTTATATCAGATAAACTAAAACCCAAATCGGACAAGTGCTTTTTCGTGGGATATTCGAAGGAAACTTTAGGGTATTATGTCTATAACAGGTCACAGGGCAAAGTGTTTGTTACTCGAAATGGTGTTTTCTTAGAGAAAGAGTTTCTCAAAAGAGAAAATAATGGACAAAAGGTGTATCTTGAAGAAGTTCAAGATGACCCAGTAGGGACTGACTCTACGAGTGATGCTAATGTAGCAAAGCAAGTTAAGACACCCGTGGCAGTGGAGACACTACCACAACCACGAAGATCAGCAAGACTTCGCGCATTGCATGGGGATTTGTTATTGTTAGATGATGATGAACCTGCGGATTATGCGGAAGCTATGATGGATCTAGATTCTGAGAAATGGCAAAGTGCCATGAGATCCAAGATAGATTCCATGGGAGACAATCAAGTTTGGAACTTGGTTGACCCGCCTGATGGGGTTAGACCCATAGAGAGCAAATGGATCTTTAAGAAGAAGAAGGATATGAACGGAAATGTTCATGTGTATAAAGCTCAACTTGTCACAAAAGGTTTTCGGCAAGTTCAAGGAATTGAATACGACGAGACATTCTCACCGGTAGCGATGCTTAAATCTATTCGGATCATTCTTGCAATTGCTGCATAATTCGATTATGAGATATGGTAGATGGATGTTAAAACAGCCTTTCTAAATGGGTATTTAGAAGAGGACATGTATATGATATAGCCTGAAGGTTTTGTTGATCCTAATATTGCTGGAAAGATATGCAATCTTAAGAAATCTATTTATGGGTTAAAGCAAGCATATTGGAGTTGGAATATTCGTTTTGATGAGGTAGTCAAAGGGTTTGGCTTCCGTCAGAATGAAAAAGAACCTTGTGCTTACCAGAAGGTAAGTGGGAGCGCTATTGTGTTTCTGATCTTGTATGTGGATGACATACTATTGATTGCGAATGATATTCCTATGTTGCAATCTATAAAGACTTCACTGAATAATAGTTTTTCTATGAAGGATTTAGGTGAAGCAGCATACATCTTGAGAATTAAGATCTATAGAGATAGGTCGAGAAGGCTACTAGGATTAAGCTAAGACACGTACATTGACAAGGTGTTGAAACGGTACAACATGGAACAGTCCAAGAAAGGGTTCTTGCCTATGTCACATGGTATGCGCTTTAGTGACAAGCAGTGTCCTTCATCAGATGAAGAGCGCAACCGCATGAGTAAGGTTCCATATGCTTCGGTCGTTGGTTCCATCATGTATGCCATGATATGTACTCGCCCAGATGTCTCATTGCTCTAAGTGTTGCAAGCAGGTACCAAGCTAATCCGGGTGAACCTCACCGGACGCTTGTTAAGAACATCCTAATGTAATTACGAAGGACTAAGGATGTGTTCCTAATCTATGGAGGTAAGGAGGAGCTCGTTGTAAATGGTTACACCAATGCTAGCTTCCAAACCGACGGGGATGATTCACTATCTCAATCAGGTTTTGTGTTCATAATAAATGGTAGTGCAGTTAGCTGGAAAAGTTTCAAGCAAGAGACGGTGTCTGATTCTACAGCAGAAGCCGAGTACATTGCAGCTTCTGGTGCTACAAAGGAAGGTGTTTGGTTGAGGAGGTTTCTCATTGAGCTTGGTGTGTTTTTGAATGCGTCGGGCCCATTGAATTTACATTGTGATAATAATGGGGCAATTGCACAGGCTAAGCAGCCTAGGATCACTAGAAGAACAAACATGTACTCTGGAAGTTTTATCTCATTCAAGAGTTTGTAAAACCAGAAGAGATCAAATTGTGCAAAATACATTGGATTTGAATGTAGCAGATCCTTTGACAAAGGCTCTTCCACAGCCTAAACATGAGGCACACATGAGGTCTATGGGGATTAGACATCTAAGAGATTAACTCTAGTGCAAGTGGGAGACTGTTGGGAATATGCCCTAGAGCTAATCATGTAGATGATGATATTCCGATTGTATCCATGATTAATAAAGTGTTCATTGAATATCCATTAAATACAACTTGTATTGATTAGCAATTATGTGAATTGTTTTGTGGAACTCTTTACTTGCATGGTTATTCTAAAGTTGTCCCTGGTCGGCGTTCTTGTGAGAACACACTTGAATATTAGACCAGCACATGTATTAGTTGATGGCTATGTTTCACAAGTCAAGGACATGGAGATATCAAACTAATAATGTGAGCACATGTGAGACACGTAGGCTGGACTAACCCAACATGAGAAAGTCTCTATTCACGTCATGTACGTTATGTCCTTAGACCTAAAATTGTGGTATGTACTCAAGATGTGAAACGACCTACTTAGGGACTATCAAACGCTGCTCCATAACTGGGTAGTTATAAAGGTGGTCTTCGGATGGTCGGGAAGCATGCTATGAGACATAGACAATCAAGATGTAATTTGCCCCTCTCTACACGAGAGAGATATCACTAGATCACTCAAGTGATTGGATCAACAAATGCATGGCTGTGCTTGGGTTAAGTGTTAACCCACGAGTTGAACCATATATCGAGTGGCAAAGGGAATAACTTGTATGTGGTCGTAGTGGTTCATCAACTATTGGGCGAGTAGTACTACTCAGCCCTTGTCAATGTGTGCGTGAACCCATAGGGTTGCACGCTTAAGGGGCTGGAAGCCTAATTTGGGTTGGACCCGAATTAGACAAGGCTTTGGGTTACTAATGGGCCTCCAACTCGTGAGCTCATTAGGGACACCTATATAAGCAAGGGGTAGAGGCGTGGTCAGGAGAATATATATGCCTTTGACAGGCATCGTCGCCCTCCCCACGCTCGCGCCTTCTGCTCCTCGCGGATCTAGCAGTCCGGAGGCGCATCGCTTCTTCCCTGCACGTGTGGGATTCCTCGGAGGTGCTGCATCTGGAGCACTAGGATGAACCGCGCGAGGAGATTGATGTGAGGGACGACCACGCAACTGCACTGCCTGCTACGACACGAACGATTACATTGAGTCATCTTTCACTGCACCTGCGCGTCTAGTGGTAATCCCGTAACCTATAATAGCAGTAGATCCTAGTTTATGAGGTCAAAAAGTTTTGTTTTCTGGCTACTGTAGCAACCTGATAACCCTACAGAAGTCGCCCATACGCTGGCAATCATAGCTAGTGAGTTGTTACTGCCTATGACCCTGTGAAGAACCTTGTTGTGACCTCTGCCAGCCTATCTCGGTAATGGGCTAAGAGGCTGATCCCCTCGGGCATAGAGAGTAATCACAATCTGGAGTGAAAGTGTACACCTCTGCGCAGAGTTCAAATCGGTATATTGTCCGTGCTCACGGTCATGAGCGGCGCAGATCCTCACATGACTTAGCCAAATGGTTTAAGCTATTAAATTGTGGTGATGTTGTTTGAGGTTGCTACCTCAGGTTTTATCGGGATGGCTATCCTGTGTTCCCTTTGAGATGGCTATCTCATGTTTAATGATATATGCTTATATCTATGATATTAAATGATTCATTAATTACTACTTGAACCTTAATAAAGGGTTGGGTGTTTCAACCAAGTTGATTAGAGAATAGGTTGCAAATGTTAAATCTTAATTGCTATATTAAAAATGCTACCGCAGTCTACCTTTCAGCTGTACCTTGTTTTAGCCTTGCATGTCATTACTTTCCGCCTGAACTTACTGAGTTTTGACATGGAACTCACCCTTGCTAATTCCCAAATAAAGGATGCTCAAGTGATGACTCGGATGGTGACTTCCCTGAGAACTATCCTGGATACTAGGCATTGTGATGCTCCCGTCAACCTTCCTGTGGCGAGATGGAGTTGCTATGTCTATGTCATTTAGTTTCCTTTCGCTTTGGATGATGTTATTTATTTTCCACTTTACTCTGATGACAGTTATGTAATAACGGTACGATGTACATGTTATATTATTGTTTTATTCAAACATTGTGCTTATTGGACCATGTAATTTGTCATTCATGTGTGTAATTTGATCTGGGTGCACATGAGCTTTTGCCTTGGTTTTAATCCTTCAAAACCAGGGTGTGACAAACTCGCAACCTGTAGTAGAGTCTATGACCTCGTCAATTTGAGGGAGATTGAAAGCCTGTTTAGGACAGTGTTTGTTGAGATCGGTGTAATCAACGCATAATCTCCATTCGTTATTCTTTATGCGTACAAGAACTGGGTTGCTAACCGCTCCAGGTGATACACCTCTTTGATAAAGCCAGCTGCTAGAAGCTTGGCTACTTCTACCCTAATGACTTCCTTGAGGTCACGAGTGAGCCGTCGCAGCTTCTGCTTGATCGGCTTTGCAGTTTTTGAGATGTAAAGGTAGTGCTTCTCCTTGTTCCTCAGAACACTTGGCACATCTTTAGGTTTTCATGTGAACATGTTGACATGTTCCTGGGGGAGCCAGACGAGCGCGTCTTCCTATTTGGGTAGAAGGTCAGCCCTGATCTTCATTGTCTTCAAGGGATCACTGGGATGAGTTCGACCACCTTGTGCTGCTTGCTCTTATTAGGAGAGCGTCGTGCATCGATGATCGAGATCTCGAGGTCTGCAGGAGGCATTCCCTTAACCTCCAAGCTGGTGTGCTCAAGAATGAACTTCTGCTCCTCGACCTCTGCAGCTGCATAGGCATTGGTCTCGCACTCCGTGCCATGAAGACATTGCCGTGTAGGGACAGGATGCCCTGCTCGGTAGGGAGCTTAAGCACGAGGTACCCATAGTGAGGAACTGCCATGAACTTGGCAATCCCTGGTCGGCCGAGGATGGCCTACTAGATTCCCTTGAAATCGGCCACAATAAAGTTGATGTGGTGGATGTGGAAGTACTGCTTCATCCCAAACTGGACGGGCAAAGTGATCTGCCCAAGAGGGTATGAGAGTTTGCCCAGCGTGATGCCCCAAAATGTAGAATTGTAGGGCTTGAGGGCTTCAGCCCTAGCTCCTTGAAGGCTGGGTAGAACAGGATATTCAAGGCAATGCCACCGTCGACGAGCACCTTCTCAAACTGGACGCCGTCGATCACCGGGTCAAGGACCAGCGGGAATGGACCAGCATCGGGGAGTTTGGCCCTCATGTCATTCTAACTAAACGAGATAGGCTCCTCAGATCAAGCTGGCACCTGACATCTGTGACTGGGCCATCAGACTTCTAGATAGATGCAATGGCCCACGTCAGCAGCTTCTTGTCCTATGCATTCTCGAGCCCAACCTTGCCACTGAAGAAGATGGTAGCGATGCTCTTCACAGGGTCCCTATAGGTGTGCCGTGGATTGGGGTCTTGGGGTTCCTCCTCATCGGAGTTGTCCTCCCGAACCACATCCTTTCCTTTGCCTTTAGGAGCTGGGCATGGCCTCTTGTTGGTGGTGATCATGAGCGCATCCGCCAAAACTCCGCACTCGCCCAACGTATGGCCCTTGCCAGGGTGGCGAGGGCAGTCCTAGCTAAGGACCTTGTTAAGCTCCTCGTCATTCTCATGCTTCTGGCCTTTCACCGTGTTGACAGAATTGCCGTTGCAGTTGCAGTTGCACCGGTTGCCGTCATTGCCCTACCTATCATGGCGCTTGAAGGGACGGTCATCCTGGCACTGGTTGGCCCCGCGATCATCGTGTCGGTCACTATGGTGGTTGGGGCAGCGATTTAGCCAGTCGTCCCGATCACTGTCATGGTCGCGATCATCGTTGTGAAGGTAGTTGCGATGGGAAGGGCCGACGTTGGCGTTGTGCATCCCGTCATCGAGGTTTGTGAACTTCTGCATGATCTTAAAGAGGTGCTCCATTGTCTTGGGCTGCTTGAGAAGCAGCTTCTTGCAAAGATCAGTGGTCCGTGGTTGACGGAGGCCGGGATGAAGAGGTCTACGCCCTCCACCTCGGTGACGTCGGTCACTGTATTCCACATGTCAGAGAAATTCCTAATGTAATGACGCACCGACTCGCTTGGGTAGTCTTAGACCTATGCCAGTGCGTACTTAGAGCATGGCTGGTCACAGGTCAGCTTGAAGTTGTCGATGAACATCTGTTGAAGTTGTGCCCAGCTATGGATTGTGCCATTGTGCTGGCCTATAGTTTTCCAGCTGGGCTGAGCAGGATGGGCCAACACTGGCATGACCCTAATAAGCACAGCCCAGGAACAGCACGGCCCGATTCACATCGTGCTCGTGCCTGGCATGGCCTGGTCATAGTGTCTTGCCTGGGCCGCTATGTTGGCTCATGGACTGGCCCAGGCACGGCATGTTTATTGGGCTGACCCAGTTAAAGCCTGATATTTTCAGCCGTTCGATCAAGTCCTGATGATTTACAGCCATCGGATGCAAAGTATAGGGTATATATTCACCACTCCCTCACTCAAACCCTAACTTCCTCACCCTCTCAACCTCTCATTTTCTATCCTAAGATGCAGCAGCACAGCATGGCGGGTGACAGGGATGAGTCCATGGTGGCGCGATGGCTACCTCAGTGCGCGTCTGCGCGGTAGCCGGTGATGGACGACTACGGCAGCGGTGGCACGCATTTGCGTGATGGCTGGCGAGAATCCAACCACGACGGCTCATGCACGCGAGGTGGCTGGTTACGACGATGCATGCACGTGAGGCCGGCTAGCGGCGGCCGGTGGCGTTGATTCGTTCGGCCTTCGACGGATGCGGGAGCTGAGCTTGTGGAAGCACGTCGGGCCACCATGCTCATCGGCACGGCATGACATGGCTATCCGGCCATAGGGCCGTGCCTTGGCTAAGACATCAGCATGGCAGCACTATCAGGCACGGCACGACGGGCTGCCATGCCGCATAGTGCCGTGCCTCGCTGTGTCGTGCCTCGCCGTGCCCGTGCCAGTGCCGTGTCGGGCGGCCTGTTTAGAAAGGTATACGCTGGTGGAGCAGCCACGAGGTAACATTAGGGCGTAGCACTATGGGAAAGTAGTTAGCCATGACATGTTCATCTCCACTGGTGGCCTAGATGGCTAGCTCGTACATCATGATCCACTGCTCGGGGTCATCCTTGCCATCGTACATCTTGATGTCCCCGAGCTGGAAGTTCTTCGGCCAGATGACTACTTTGAGTCACGGCAAAAATGGCAGTGGTCCGCCCATGTGGCGGCGAGCGTAGTACCTTTCATTGAGGTGGTTGTGGAGGTCAGAATCTCGATGCTGCTTAACTTCCTCCTCGCGCTCAGCACAGTAGTTACCATGCTACTGATTGTCGCATTGACGATTGCCACTCTAGCACTTGTCACACTGGCGGTCGTCTGGCGGATCATCATGCGAGTCACCTTGTAGGTTGTCATCTGCATCATCCTGCCGAGCACCCCTACGTGGGGTATCTTGCCCTCCATTATTGGAGGAGTTGTTGGCACCACTTTCCAAAGGTTGGCGACGACGATTGCGGTTTCAGCAAGAGTGAGTCCGCCGAGATCGAGAAGACATGGCCAGGGAACCAGCCGATCGTAGCCGATTCACCTGGTCTTCAGCGGTGATCAAGTAGTATATGGCCGCGTTGAGCTCGGGCGTGTTAGGAGGAAGGGTCTCAAAGTGACGCCTGGCTATGGCAATGTTAGCCGTGGGGGTCTCATGGACGGGTCAGGGATGTCGAACTCATCTTGGAGATCCCGATGCAGGCGGAGAGGTCGAGGTGGCACCTGCTGCTCCTAGATCCAGTGCTGGGCACTGTTCTAGTTGTGATCATCCCTATCCCATCTAGCCTGGCTGGTTTCATTTGGGATTAGAGGCTCATCGTCACTGACCATGAACATTATGCCCCCAAACCTGGGAGGGAACATGGGGAAATCCAAGGTCAGATCTATTGAAGTGGTCTAAGCCTAGTGAACTAGTGTGGTTAGGATCGCATCCTCGATGCGCTTCTCTATTCGGACCACGGGACTCTCATCGGAGAAGAGGTACTTGGTGTAGTCGGAGAAGTTGGAGGGCGATCTATCGAGTTGCGCTAGCAGGTCGAAGACGATGATGACCTCCAGGACACTACCCGGTGACCTCGGGTTGACCTCCTTCAGGGTCACCATGTTGACCACAGGCCTGGGATCTTTAGGGACCAAGATCCTAGTTGGATCAAGATCCAAAAGGGGGTCGTTACGTTGCACGGGGGCAATCTGCAGCTTCCTCATGTAGGAGGTGGCTACGCTGTCCAAACCGTGCGAGAAGACAGCTCCACTGCGTGGGGCAAGAGCGCTTGGGCCTGCAGGCGCCGAACCAACAGGCTGTGGTGGTTGTGCATGACACTACTGCCTCTGCTGTGCTCGGGGGGCAGCCCGATTCTGAACCGAATGCGCCAGCCGATCGGCACGGTTTGCAAGACCACGCCGACGCTGGTGCACGTCGATGAACTCGTCCAGCCTGACTAAGGTTGGAGCATGCGCGGTAGCCAGACATGGATCTGGTCGCTGCTAGCGGCGGCCCTGATTGACAGGCCCCTGCCGCTACCGGTGGTTGGGAGGTGCGTCGGCTCGGCAAGCGGGAGGCGGTGCTCAGCATGCAGCCAAATAAGCGGGAGGCGGGTAGCTGGCTTGGCTCGTACGGCCTTGCCGATGTGGTTGGTTATAGTTGGGGCTGCCCTGCTGGCGAGTAGGGAGCGATGCTCGTGCCGCGGGCAGATTTGGATCTGCACGGCCTGAGTGGTCGGCGCAGTTCGTACGCCCATGCGAACGTGGACGGACAAGTGTGAAATCCAGATCCTGGTGGAGTGGTAGACTAGTGGACTCAACATAGTCTAGAATCTTGACCAGGCATACGCCCTACCAATTGATCAGGTTGATCAGATCAGAGTTGTCGATGTGCCTCCTCTGGTAATCGGGAAGCTGTCAGTTCGCCACTGGCGTAGCCGCCACCTCCACGATTGAGCTGGTCGATTTGGTGATTGGTGTAGTTAGCGCTGGGGCTGGCTGCGCTGCTCCCGCAATCGTGACGGACGCCGCCGCACCAAAGGTCCAGGTGAACACCCTGATGGTGAAGGTGAGGTCCACCCTAAAGTCCATGGAAGCAGGGAAGGAAACCATCTGGCTCACCTTGAGATCAGATCGTGCATCCCCTACCTCGCACGCCACTGTCGATGAAACCTCCTCGGCAGTCTACCACGGGGTTCCCTGAGGTAGTAGATTAGTGGTGAGGGTGCTCAAAGACCTACAAACTAGATGTGTGATGCAAGACAAACAACTAGGACAACCAGGGTTTATCCAGGTTCAGGCCGCTCGGAAGCGTAGTACCCTACGTCCTGTGTCTCTGTTATTGTATTGATGAGTACCGGAGTACAAGGGTAGAATGAGATGCATTCTAGAGGGGTCCTTGCCTGCCTTATATAGTCAAGGGGGCAAGGTTACAGATCTTGGGTTACAGATCTAGGGTTTTTGATGGTCTTACATTGCTCCGTATCTTGGAGAATATGAACAGATCCTAACCAACTAGGTTTCCTTGCATGCCAAGCAGCCTTCAGGATCCGCGCACCCCATTGACCAAGGCCGTGATAGACCATGAGCTTCGTCTTGTGGTCTGGGCCATCAGGTCCGTGCAGCCCAAGACCCTACCTTTAGGGTATAGGGGTTTATACCCCCACAGTATCCCACTGCCCAAAGCAAGATAGGCAACAATAACATTAGGCATGAAACTAATCCTAATTACACATGTTTACATGTCTTGATAATAGCTCATTGTGTCATCCCACAAATAGTAAATTCATGCGAAAAGAGTAAAAATAGGGATGAACAAAATCTACAAGGTTAACCTAGCTGGGTTGAAACAAGCATACCTCTCCGTCCCACCGAACTGGTGCGGCCCGACGATCTCCTTAGTCCATTAGGCAAGGTCGGACGTTCTCTTGAGTTCAACTAGCTCGGCGTCGTACTTTCTTATGTGCACGCTAAAATGTGAACAGAGGAAAAGGTGCAGATCAGAAAGTGAATGAAAAAATACGCATTTAATTTCAAAAATAAAAGAAAACTCCTCATTTCCTGGTAACTGAGCTAGCACGTCCGCCCCATTCCCCCCCAGTAATCTAAACCATCTTGTCATTGCGTGTCCCCACACCAGTCACATAGGGTATTTCAAGAACTCCTACCGTAGCCCCACCCCAAACACCTCGGCCGTCTCCCCTGCCTCCTGCTAAATCAACGTACACTTTGCCTCTTCGCCTCAACGCCCAAAGCGCGATAACGACGCCGACAATCATGGCAGCATGGTGGCACCACACGTCGTTGACAGCTCTCCTAGATGAGCTGCTCATTGTGATCACTGGGCACCTCGATGTGACCTTAGAGCGGCCCATGGATGACCTTAGAGCGGCCCACAGGCGACCTGCTCATACATGCGCCGCATCTGCGGCGAATGCGATGTCGGTCTGTGCGTGTCACTAGATCAGGTCAGACATGGGATCAGGTCATGGAAGTACAGCGTCAACTACTATGCCCTCCTTGCTAGCTTGAAGGCACTCAGCAACTCGAAGGCTTGCTTCCTCACAGGGATACGAATCACGTTTGTGACAAACCATAGCCCCCGGTCATGCCAAGACGATCTCATCCGCGCCACTGATAACGGGCACAATGTATCGGCCTATGTGTCCGCCCTATTGCTCTATAGGCACAATGGTGGTGGTCATGATGACGCCACTGGGAGGCGGTACGTAAGGCGCGTTGAGGGCGAGGAAGAATCACTGGCGGCAGCGGCGGGTCACGACGGACTGACGAGTACGTGGCTACGCAACGACTGGTGTGTGCTATGCCGCAGGGCGGCCGCTGTAGTGCCCTCCTGTAACACCCCTGGTGTTATATTAACTAAAACATGCCATCTCATCATATGCATTGCAAAGCATTCATGATTAGGTCAACCTTAATGTACATCACCTAAAACAAATTTATATTTCATAGGTTGTTTGTGTTTCTGAATTAATGTGTCACATGAAATCATAATAATTTATTTTCGAATGTCACCCCAAATACTTGATTATGCCCTGTGTACCTTGAGGTGTAAACTGTGTTTACACTAGTGTCAGGCATGGTGTATAAAGTCAAGTCTAATATTTAAAATGAAACTCCAAGTTTGGATTTAGATTTGGTTTCCAAATTTGAATTCAAATGGGGAATCTATTAAAAAGATTATCAAAGGTCAACTTGGTCAACCAAGGGTACAATTGGGTCATTGACCTAAAAATGCTTTTGGATCATGTTTGTGATCATTAATTAACAACCAATTAATTTAGAAACCAAATCGAGTTTAAATTCAGTTTCAGAAACCCTAATTTCAAAACCCTGTTATATTCTCCTTTTCTACAATTCAAAATATATAAATAATTTTAGCATACTCTGAAAATATAGTTTGTAGATCTTGACAAGAGCTACAATTTTGGTATTCAAAGTTTTTCAAGTTTCCAGAAAGAATTTTAAATAAATTTGAAAATATAGTTTTTGAGCATTTGTCCCCTTTTGATTTTAAAACCATAATTCAAAATTTATGTATAATTTGGGAAGACTTTGTGTATGAAAAATGTTTGTTTTGAAAAGTTAAGCATTTCATAGATTTGAAGGGTTTCAAGCTTTATTGAAAAATCAAAAGTAATTTCAAATATTTGTTTCTAGGGTTTTGTCCCCTTTTGAATTTGAATTCATATTTCAAAAACTAAGTAGAATTTCAAAATGTTTGTTAAATGAAAAATGTAGCTATTGAAAAATCATGCAAATGATATTCTAGGATATTTTCAAGTTCTTACGTAAAATCTGGAGTAATTTGCAAATTTTAAAATGACCTCAGCTGCTACAGTACACGGTGACGACATCGTCGTCCTCTTCACCTCACTGTTCACCGGCGTCACGGTGTCCATGGCCGCCATACCGGCCGGCCTCCACCGCCAACTTGCCCCCGATGCTCGAAGCTTCGCCGTGGACGTGTCGGCCACCCCTGCCTCGCCTCCGCGCTATAAATGGAGCAAGCCGGTCGTTGTTTTCTTCTTTTTCTCCTCTGCTCGCCGTCCGACGACCTCCCTCTGCAGCCGAAATTCACCATCGCTGCTCTACCGCTGCCCACTTTCTCTTGCCAGCAGCTCCGGCTTGCTCTTGCACTTCGATTGAGCCTGCTCGCGCCAGCTCTCGCCGTAGGAGTAGCCCGCACACCGACGTCTTCCTCGCGATCGGCAACCGCGCCGCCGCGAGCCAATTCGCCACCGACCGCCGCCACCGTTGGTTATTTTCTTTCATCTTCTTCATCATCATGATCACCTTGATCTGCTCTTTCTCATGCGCTCCAGAGTTTGCTCTGCGATGCATAGGACTCACCGGAACGTCGTCCTCGTCGTCGGAGCACCGCCGCCGCCATCCGTACCGCCGCTGAGCTTCCACCTCTGGCCACTCCGAGCCTTCATCTTTAAGCGCCCTAGACCCACAGTGAGCTTCTGAACCTGTCCATGCCCTCCGTTTGGCCCAAGTCACGCTGTGGTCACCGGTCATCGAGCTCGCCAGAGCTTTGCTCTGCTGCCGTCGCCACGCGCGTGGCACTGACGTTAGAAGCCCAGAACGGCTTCATCTTTTGGCCTATAGCGTTCGCGTTGATGCTCCGCATATGCTTATGCACTCACCATCATCGGAGATAGCTCCAGTCGCCGTTGCTGCCGCAACCGCGCTCCGTCGTGCCGCCATGGCCGCCGGCGAGGTACCTCCAAGGTTCCTACTGCCACATTAGCTAGTCTAGCTTATTCCCCGTGTCGAGCTGAGCCTGCAGGGCCAAACCCTGTGGCCGGAGACCTCACCGTCGGCGAGGTATCGCTGGTCAAAATCCGGCCGCCACCGGTCAGCGCGGGAACATTGTTCCCCTTTTCTTTTTCTATTTTCATAAAATGATTTAAATGCTATTTTCTTCTATAATTCATAATAATTCATGTATCACTCAAAAAATTCTAAAACTTTTTGTATATGCTCTTTATGATATTCTCTATCTAGAAAAAATATAATATCCCAATTTTGGATACTTTTTGCATATGTTAAAATTAGCTCTTTTAATTGAAAAATGCATCTTCTATGATTTCTAATAAACCTTTTCAAAACCTTTTCAAAATAAAATTTTGAGATTAATTAGACAACTTTAATTTTATGCCTTAATTTACGCTTTTTAAATAATTAATTAACCTTTTTAATCATGTCATTAGGGTTTAATCAACGTTATTTTATGTGCTTAATGAACTTCGTTAAGGACATAGTTAACCCTAATGAACTTAGTAAGTAAACCTTGCTAGCTTGCAACTTTATCATGAAGGAAAGTTGTGTTCAAGCTCTTAATCTGGTTATGCATTCATCAAGCATCATGTTTATTATTCCATCATGTTGAAACATATTAGGTTCTCGCATAGCTTCCGTTAACGGAGAGTTTATCGTTATCGAACCAGATCCCAAGGAAGAGCAGAATCAGGAGTTGGGTGTTGATCCAGAGCCAGAGACCGTCTACCTCGATCACCAAGGCAAGCCCTAGATGCATTTAAACCCTATCCTTGATTTTATAAAGTTTTTATCACTTCAGTTATAAAATGCTGCATTAGGGAATAAGAGTTGAGTGAAAACCTACCAGATGCATTACCTGTCTTACTTCCATATTACCTTGTTACCTGTTTATTTGGAAAATGCATAGTGACGCTTGGCCCTGCTTAATTAGCTAGGTTTTCAAAAAGTAAAAGAATGAAAAAGATGAGATTGGCTTCACCTGATGGAATCATGATGAAAGTTAATAAATTGAGTTCAAATGGCTAACTTGCATTGGGAAAGGAGTCCCTATGTAGTGTTTTCGTCTGTTGATGCCCTAGGTCCCGTTCGTTGGTGATTGCATGTATCGAGACTAAAAAATCCACATACAATGGTGTGGTATACTATGGGTTTGAGTTTCACGTATATCGATACACTGTGGGTCAGAGGTCTCATGTGTATCGTGTGGTTGATATACTCTTAGGTTGGAGCCCGTGTATATCATGTGATCTGCTATGCTTAGGAGTTAAAGTCTCCTGTATATCGGTGATCTAGTTCCCAACTGGGTACCATCGATTCAAATCGCCAATGCTTCTCGGAGAAGAAGACTTGATCTCTATTCATCATCATAGTAACAACTTGAATAGTGGTTAAGGTTTAAGTATGAAGTTGGTTGGTGATCTTGAGTTAGAGCAAGACAACTTTATTTTCTGTTATAATTAATGATTAGCTAAAACTTGATCTACAAGAGCTTTTCGGCAAAAGTCTTTGCTTCTTGCAAGCCTTACTTTGTCCCTCTGGTCCGCATTTCTGAGTCTTCACCCCTCTTTTTCGTCGGGTCAGTCTTGTTGAGTACTTTTGTACTCAAGGTTTGTAGAATCCTTGTTGCAGGTGAGCACCATGGGCAGGTTTGCTTTGCATCCTGCTGCATGACAGTTGTTACGAAGAGTGACGACGAGTAGGATGGTTGGCTCTGGGGCAGGACATATCATCTGGGTTCTGTAAATAAGTTATCTATCGCTACTCCACTACTATGATGGTTTGTAATAACTAAACTTAGGGTTTGTAAGATTTGAACTAAATGGTTTGTAAACCTATGTTATTGTAATCCTTTCGCTCTTTTACTCTGTTGTATATTATTTTGTACAAACTGTTGTAATACTGCAATGTCTCATTGTAATGATTAATCCTGCTCGAAGAATCGTGGATGTTTCGGGGATTCACCCGATAGACCTTTTAAGTCTTATGGAACACATGCATGTCTATCAGAGGTCTTTTTAGACAATGATAGGTGCGTGTGGGCCATATTATTTAGGAGGTTTTGCCATAGCTAGTATCAGAGCTGGATCGTTATTAAGTTGTTGTAGTATTCTTTTGCAAAAAATTCAAAAGTTTTTGAGTCAAATAAGTCTAACCTGACTATTTTGTGTCCAAATTGCTTATTTCTTATCTATGATTCTTTCTATCAATCCTTATTCTTATTTAAAAGTGTGGTGGTGGAATAGCATAATATATTGCCCTATGTTATAAAAGTTATCTTTATGTATGTGTTACTTTCAAAATCTTTTATGTTTAGATCGTAAGTTCGCTTCATGCATCATGATTAATTAATTTGTTTAATTAACCTCCCCTTTGAAGTGGTTTGGGTAAGTAGTATCAAACCTATTCATGCTAACCTTCAGATTCCTCCCTATCTATCCTTATCCTTTATGATCTTTCTTCCTTTAGGATGGCCAAGACTAAGCAGACTCCTCGCAAGAGTACTGGACCTAAAGGAGTGCCTCGCCATCAATTAGCTCCAAGATATGAAATTGGTGAAAGCAGTAGTAACCCCAATCCAGATCTGCAAGCAGAAATAGCAAGACTTAGAGTAGAACTAGAGAGGGCGGAAGCTGATAGGATTAGTGAGGCTACTGAGATTGGTTAGCTAAGGCATTTCTTGAAGTACACAAAGCACCAGAGGGATCATGCTTGGGCACGAAAGGATGCAGCTAAGGAACGTGTCCAAGAACTTGCAGACTACGTGGAAGAGCTAGAGGAGTATGCTGAGGAAGCAGATGATGAATGTCAAAGATTGAATAACCTACTGGATCCTGAGTATCAGCAACAGGCAGCTCAGAATGACCTCGGCCTTGTCATGGGTTCAGATGAGGAAGAAGAAGATCCTAAAGAATTAGTACCCGCAGATGATGATGTCATTAATGAGGATGATTATGAGGAAGAAGAAGGAAATCTTATGGATGCAGCAAATGAGAATGAAGAGCCTGAAGGTGGGAATGTGGAGGATCTTATGAAAGAAGAAGATCCTAAGGAGGAAGAGGATCCCGAAGAGGAAGAAGAGGAGGATGTGATCCCAGTGGATGACAATGAGGAGGATGAGTGATAAGTTTAGGTAGTGAGTTGTATAATATATCCTTTTCCTTGCTTTCTGAACCGCAGTAGGTGTGGGAAGTCTTGCCGGAGTGCAGACTGTTGTAACAAAAATAATGTATCATAAGTGTGTTGTACGCTTGTAATATCTGCTTATCTAGTTCAATAAAGCTATTGTGAATAAAGTATGTTTTTTATATAAATAGATGCCTGCTCATACTCACTCCTAAGGTGATGCTGGGACATTCCGTGATGGAGGTGATGCACTCAACCCTCCCCCAGTTCCCCCAACCTTGGCTGACGCCATTGCGGCCTTAGTCAATGCCACCACTATGATGGCCCAGAATCAAAACCAGAACACACATCAAGGGAATCATGGTCAAAATAATAGAGACGAGACCACGTATGTGGACTTCACAGATACACGTCCTCCAGTGTTCTCTAGGGCAGATGAACCAATGGAAGCAGATGATTGGCTCCGTACTATGGAGGAAAAGTTTAGACTAATTGAGTGCATAGAATATCAGAAACCCATGTTTGCAGCACAGCAGTGAGAGGTACTGCAGGAGCCTGGTGGGCTAATTTTATTGCTGCTCAGCCAGAAGGTCATCATATCACATGGGCAAAATTTTGTGAAGGCTTCCGTGCTCACTTTATTCCTGAGGGCATCATGGTAATTAAACTTGAAGAGTTTCTTTCCCTGAGACAAGGTGATATGTCGGTTATGCAGTATTTTGGCAAATTCAAGCACTTGTCCCAGTATGCCAATGATCATGTTAGCACAGATCACAAAAAGGAGTGTTTCCTTAGGGTTTGAACAGTAAGATTCAAAAGATGATGACTAGGACTCCGAATGCTACTTTCCATGAGATGATAACTATTGCTATCTCTTATGAATAAAAGAACCATCAGCACATGGAAACAAAGAAAAAGAAAAATGTGACCTCTGGACTTTCTGGTGCTAACCAAAAATGTCAGAAAATTATCTACCGTCCACCACAATACCAAGCCCTGCAGCAGAGATTTGTCCACCCTGCTATTGCTCTTTCTTATCCACGACAGCCGAATGCCCCTGGTATTCGTAACCCTACTCCCCAGCCACAAAGTCTTCCATGCTTCATTGTGGTAAGCCTAGTCATTTTGCAAGGGAATGCCCGCATCCGAGGCAGTACAACTCTTATGCTCCCAGGGCTTATGCACCACAGCAGCAACAACAGAATCAGAACAAGCCAGGGAAGAATAATGTGTAGAAGGGTAAAAATGAGAAGAAGTCGGGTAGAGTGTTCTACACTCAAGTTGGGGAAATTCCAGAAGGAGAGCCTGTCATGATGGGTACGTTCCCTGTTGCTAATCATCCTGTAATTTTGCTTTTCGATTCTAATGCATCCCATACATTCATCAATGGTACATTTAAGACACATGAAATACCAACAATGGGAACCAAAGCAGAATTCTTTATACAATCGCCTGGGGGTGTATGTGTACTAAAGAGATGGTACATGATGTGCCTATAAGTTTGGGTGGGTATATTTTTCCTACTGATAAGATAATATTCAAGAATCAAGATATAGATGTGATCCTAGGTATGAATTGGATGAAATGGCATGGTGCTGTGATAGACATCCTGAATAGAACTATGAGAGTGAACATACCTAATTGCAAATCTCAACTTCTTATTCAACTTCCAACTCTTAAGAGGACTATTAAAAAAGTATGTGCAACCTCTATGAAAGAGATCAAGGATATACCAATAGTTTGTGAGTTTCCAGATGTGTTTCCCGATGATCTACCGGGTCTACCTCCTGATAGAAAGGTGGAGTTTAGAATTGATTTGAAACCTGGTACAACTCCAATATCCAAAAGAGCACGCCGAATGGAACCACCAGAACTAGCAGAACTCAAGACTCAGTTGCAAGAGTTACGTGATGAAGAATTTATCCGACCTAGCTCGTCACCTTGGGGATATCCTACAATCTTCGTGAAAAAGAAAGATAAGAGTTTGAGCTTATGTGTTGATTATCGTCCCTTGAATGAAGTGACTATCAAGAACAAGTATCCTCTACCCCGCCTTGATTCGCTTTTTGATCAATTGGCAGAGGCAAAGGTGTTTTCCAAGATTGATCTTTGATCCGGGTACCATCAAATCAAGATTTGCTCAGAATATATTCCAAAGACTTCCTTTACTACTTGGTATGGTCTGTATGAGTATCTGGTCATGTCTTTTGGACTTACCAATGCACCAGCCTATTTTATGTACCTGATGAATTCAGTGTTCATGCCTGAGTTTGATAAGTTTGTGGTTGTCTTCATCGATGATATTTTGATATATTCTAAGAATGAAGAAGAACATGTTGAGTACCTCAGAATTGTTTTACAATGTCTGAGAGAACATCAATTATATGCTAAGTTTAGTAAGTGTGAGTTTTGGCTAAAAGAAGTGAAATTTCTTGGACATGTTTTATCAAATAAGGGTGTGGCTGTTGACCCTAGCAAAGTACAGGATACACTTAATTGGGAACCACCTAAGACAGTGCATCAAGTTCGTAGTTTCTTGGGAATGGCGGGATACTACCGTCATTTCATACTAGATTTTTCAAAGATATCTAAGCCCATTACTGAGTTGTTGAAAAATGATGTTAAGTTTGTTTGGTCACCAGAATGTGAAGAGGCCATTCAGTTATTGAAGAAATTAATGACTACTGCTCCAATCTTAGCACAACCGAATATTGAGAAGCCATTTGATGTTTATTGTGATGCTTCTGGCATTGGTATTGGATGTGTATTGATGCAAGAAGGGAGAGTTATTGCTTATGCTTCTCGACAGTTGAAGAAACATGAAGAGCATTATCCAACTCATGATTTAGAATTAGCAGCCGTTGTCCATGCATTAAAGATATGGCGACATTACCTGTGGGGTAATAAATGTCATATCTATACTAATTTGAAATATATTTTTACTCAAGATGCGTTGAATATGAGGCAAAGAAGATGGTTAGAATTAATCAATGATTAGGATTTAGAATTGCATTACCATCCTGGTAAAGCAAATGTGGTTGCCGATGCACTTAGCTGAAAGATTCATTGCCATTACTTGACAGTGAAGTATTTGGATATTTCTCTATGTCATGAGATAGAAAAGTTGGGTATAGAAATGGTGCAACAAGGTAGTTTCTCTAACATTGCTGTTGAGTCAACACTCAAAGATCAAATTATTGCTGCTCAAAGAAGTAATAAGGAAATTAAGCATATCAAAAAGAAAGTTAGAAAAGAAAAGGTCTCTTGTTTCACAATTGATGATGTAGATGTCTTTTGGTATAAGAACCATCTAGTCATACCAAAAGTTCCTGAGTTACATCAAAAGATCCTCGATGAAGCACACCTCTCAAAATTTTCTATTCATCCAGAAAGTAACAAGATGTACCATGATTTGAAACAAAGGTTTTGGTGGACCAAGATGAAGATAGAAACTGCTAAATATGTGGCTCAATGTGATACTTGTCAGAAGGTCAAAGCTGTACATTTGAAGTCAGTAGGAGAACTTCAGCCATTGCCTATTCCAGCATGGAAGTGGGAGGATATCAGTCTGGATTTTATAGTGGGTTTACCCAGAACATCAAGAGGTTTTGACTCCATCTGGGTCATAGTGGACTGACTCACAAAATCTGCACATTTCATTCAAATTCAAGAAATAAATCCAGCAATACGTTATGCCAAATTGTATTTTGAGCGTATCGTAAGTCTCCATGGTATAACGAAAACTATTGTGTCTGACAAAGGCACACAGTTTGTGAATAATTTTTGGAAACAATTGCATTAGTCACTAGGTAGTGAGATTTTACATAGTACTGCATATCATCCATAGACTGGAGGTCAGACTGAAAGAGTGAACCAAATACTTGAAGATATGTTGAGAGCATGTGTTCTTGATTTTCCAGAGAAATGGGATGAGTGTTTGCCTTTAGCAGAGTTTTCTTATAACAACAGTTACCAAGAAAGTATTAAGATGGCACCATTTGAAGCATTGTATGGTCATAGATGTAGAACTCCATTGAACTGGTCCGAACCCAGAGAAAGAAGATTCTTTGGAGTTGATCTTGTAAAAGAAACAGAAGATAAGGTTAAGCAGATACAACAAAACTTAAAGGTGGCACAGTCTCATCAGAAGAGTTATGCGGACAAAAGGCGTCGACCATTGTGGTTTAATAAGGGAGATTATGTATATCTAAAAGGTGTCACCTATGAAAGGAGTTACTCAGTTTGGAGTCAAAGGCAAGTTAGCACCTCACTACATTGGACCATTTTAGATCACAGAAAAATGTGGACAATTGGCATATCGTCTACAATTACCTAAACAATTATCAGCTGTGCACAATGTGTTCCATGTGTCCCAATTCAAGAAGTGTCTTCGAGTACCAGATAAGGTTGTTAATGTCGAAGGAATTGAACTAGAACCCGATTTGACTTACTCTGAGTATCCAATTCGAGTTTTGGATCAGAAAGATCGTGTTACTAGAAGTAGAACAATCAAGTGGTATAAGATCTAGTGGGATCAACATTCACAAGAAGAAGCTACTTGGGAGTCGGAAGATTACCTATTGGAGAATTTTCCAGAGTTCTATGCTTCTATCTAAGTTATAATTCCCTCTATGAGTTGTAACTAGTCTAAATTAAGTTGTAAAACCTTTTCCTTATGTACTTAATAGAAGTGTGTTTTTTTGACACATTTCCTTTTCCATTACTCTATCCACAGCTTTAAATCTCATGACGAGATTTCTTTAAGGGGGAAGGGCTGTAACACCCCTGGTGTTATATTAACTAAAACATGCCATGTCATCATATGCATTACAAAGCATTCATGATTAGGTCATCCTTAATGTACATCACCTGAAACAAATTTATATTTCATAGGTTGTTTGTGTTTCTGAATTAATGTGTCACATGAAATCATAATAATTTATTTTGGAATGTCACCCCAAATACTTGATTTATGCCCTGTGTACCTTGAGGTGTAAACTGTGTTTACACTAGTGTCAGGCATGGTGTATAAATTCAAGTCTAATATTTAAAATCAAACTCCAAGTTTGGATTTAGATTTGGTTTCCAAATTTGGATTCAAATAGAGAGTCTATTAAAAAGATTTTCAAATGTCAACTTGGTCAACCAAGGGTACTATTGGGTCACTGACCTAAAAATGCTTTTGGATGATGTTTGTGGTCATTAATTAAAAACCAATTAATTTAGAAACCAAATCGAGTTTAAATTCGGTTTCAGAAACCCTAATTTCAAAACCCTATTTTATTCCCCTTTTCTACAATTCAAAATATATAAATAATTTTAGTATACTCTCAAAATATAGTTTGTAGATCTTGACAAGAGCTACAATTTTGGTATTCAAAGTTTTTCAAGTTTCCAAAAATAATTTCAAATAAATTTGAAAATACAGTTTTCGAGCATTTGTCCCCTTTTGATTTTAAAACCATAATTCAAAATTTATGTATAATTTGGGAAGACTTTGTATATGAAAAATGTTTGATTTGAAACGTTAAGCATTTCATAGATTTGAAGGGTTTTAAGCTTCACTAAAAAATCAAAATTAATTTCAAATATTTGTTTCTAGGGTTTTGTCCCCTTTTGAATTTGAATTCATATTTCAAAAACTAAGTAGAATTTCAAAATGTTTGTTAAATGAAAAATGTAGCTCTTGAAAATCATACAAATGATATTTTGGGATATTTTCAAGTTCTTATGTAAAATCTGGAGTAATTTGCAAATTGTAAAATGACCTCAGCTGCTACAGTACTCGGTGACGTCATCGTCGTCCTCTTCACCTCACTGGTCACCGGCGTCGCAGTATCCATGGCCACCATACCGGCTGGCCTCCATCGCCAGGTCACCCCCCACGCTCGAAGCTTCACCGTGGACGTGTCAGCCGCCCCTGCCTCGCCTCCGCACTATAAATGGAGCAGGTTGGTCGTAGTTTTCTTCTTTTTCTCCTCTGCTCGCCGTCTAACGATCTCCCTCCGCCGCTGAAATTTGCCATCACCGCTCCACTGCTACCCGCTTGCTCTCGCCAGTAGCTCCGCCTTGCTCTTGCACTTTGACTGAGCCTGCTCGCGCCAGCTCTTGCTGTTGGAGTAGCCCGCACGCCGTCGTCTTCCTCGCGATCGACAACCACGCCGCCGCGAGCTAATTCACCGACGACCGCTGCCACTGTTGTTTATTTTCTTTCATCTTCTTCATCATCATGATCACCGTGATCTGCTCTTGCTCATGCACTCAAGGGTTTTCTCTATGATGCGTAAGACTCACCGGAACATCGTCCTCACTGCCGGAGCACCGCCGCCGCCATCACTGCCGCCGCTGAGCTTCCACCTCGGGCCACTCTGAGCCTTCATCTTCAAGCGCACTAGACCCGCGGTGAGCTCCTAAACCTGTTCATGCCCTCCGTTTGGCCCGAGTCGTGCTGTGGTCACTGATCACCGAGCTCGCCGGAGCTCTGCTCTACTGCCGTCGCTGCGCGTTTTGCCGCTAACGTTAGAAGCCCGGAACGCTTCATCTTTTGGCCTATAGCATTCGTGTTGATGCCCCGCGTATGCTTGTGCGCTCACCGCCGTCGGAGATAGCTCCAGTCGCCGTTGCCACCGCGACCGCGCTCCGTCGTGCCGCCATGGCCGCCGGCGAGGTACCTCCGAGGTTCCTACCGCAACATTAGCTAGTCTAGCTTATTTGCCGTGTCGAGCTGAGCCTGTAGGGCCAAACCCTGCGGCCGGAGACCTCACCGTTGGCGAGGTCTCACCGGTCAAAATCCGGCCGCCGTCGGTCAACGCGGGAACACTGTTCCCCTTTTCTTTTTCTATTTTCAGAAAATGAATTAATGCTATTTTTTCCATAATTCATAATAATTCATGTATAGCTTCAAAAATTCTGAAAATTTTTTGTATGCTCTTTATGATATTCTCTATCTAGGAAAAATATAATATGCCAATTTTGAGTACTTTTTGCATATGTTAATATTATCTCTTTTAATTGAAAAATGCATATTCTATGATTTTTAATAAATAAAATAATTGGCTTTTATTTCTGAAATATGTTCTGCCATCTAATTAGACCAAAACCTTTTCAAAATAAAATTTTAAGCTTAATTAGACAACTTTAATTTTATGCCTTAATTTATGCTTTTTAAATAATTAATTAACCTTTTTAATCATGTCATTAGGGCTTAATCAATGTTATTTTATGTGCTTAATGAACTTCATCAAAGATGTAGTTAACCCTAATGAACTTAGTAAGTAAACCTTGCTAGCTTGCAACTTTATCGTGAAGGAAAGTTGTGTTCAAGCTCTTAATGTGGTTATGCATCCATCAAGCATCATGTTTATTATTCCATCATGTTGAAACATATTAGGTTCTCATATAGCTTCCGTTAACAGAGAATTTAACATTATCGAACCAGATCTCGAGGAAGAGCAAAATCAGGAGTAGGGTGTTGATCCAGAGCCAGAGACCGTCTACCCCAATCACCAAGGCAAGCCCCAGATGCATTTAAACCCTATCCTTGATTTTATAAAGTTTTTATCACTTCAGTTATGAAATGCTGCATTAGGGAATAAGAGTTGAGTGAAAACCTACCAAATGCATTACCTGTCTTACTTCCATATTACCTTGTTACCTGTTCATTTAGAAAATGCGTAGTAACGCTAGGCCCTGCTTAATTAGTTAGATTTTCAAAAAGTAAAAGAATGAAAAAGATGAGATTGGCTTCACCTGATGGAATCATGATGAAAGTTAATAATTGAGTCCGGACGGCTAACTTGCATTGGGAAAGGAGTCCCTATGTAGTGTTTCCGTCTGTTGATGCCCTAGGTCCCGTTCGTTGGTGAATTGTGTGTATCGAGACTAGAAAATCCACATAAAATGGTGTGGTATACTGTGGGTTTGAGTCCCACGTATATCGATACACTGTGGGTCAAAGGTCCCATGTGTATCGTGTGGTTGCTATACTCTTGGGTTGGAGCCCATGTATATCATGTGATCTGCTATGCTTACGAGTTAAAGTTTGCTGTATATCGGTGATCTAGGTCCCAGCTGGGTACAATCAATTCGAATTGCCATTGCTTCTCAGAGAAGAAGACTCGATCTTTGTTCATCATCGTAGTAACAACTTGAATAATGGTTAAGGTTTAAGTATGAAGTTGGTTGGTGATCTTGAGTTAGAACAAGACAACTTTATTTTCTGTTATAATTAATGATGAGCTAAAACTTGATCTACAAGAGCTTTTTGGCAAAAGTCTTTGCTTCTTGCAAGCCTTACTTTGTCCCTCTGGTCTGCATTTCTGAGTCTTCACCCCTGTTTTTCATCCGGTCAGTCTTGTTGAGTACTTTTGTACTCAGGGTTTGTTGAACCATTATTGCAGGTGAGCCCCATGGGCAGGTTTGCTTTGCATCCTGCTGGAAGACAGTCATTGCAGAGAGTGACGACGAGTAGGATGGTTGGCTTTGGGGCAGAGCGTATCATCTGGGTTCTGTAAATAAGTTATCTATCGCTACTCCACTACTATGATGGTTTGTAATAACTAAACTTAGGGTTTGTAAGATTTGAACTAAATGGTTTGTAAACCTATGTTATTGTAATCCTTTCGCTCTTTTACTCTGTTGTATATTATTTTGTATAAACTATTGTAATACTGCAATGTCTCTTTGTAATGATTGATCCTGCTTGGAGAATCGTGGATGTTTTGGGGATTCACCCGACAGACCTTTTAAGTCTTATGGAACACATGCATGGCTATCTGAGGTCTGTTTAGACAATGATAGGTGCGTGTGGGCCATATTATTTAGGAGGTTCTACCACAACTCCAAATAGGGTCATGGGTCACCAAGTTGTCGCTGTCGCCATCGGGACAGGTTCGCGACGATCTTCCTTGCGCAGGCAGTGGCTGCGACCGGGCAGATGGATGGGAAGGGAGGGTTGTTTATTGCAGCGAGAATTGTAGGCTTAGGCGTGAAATTGAATTGTTCCAGTTGGAAATTGGAATCAGATGTTGGAATTAGTTATCCTTCGATTTTGTGTTGTTATTCCTATTTGTTTGCTTTCTGGATTGAACTTCAAAGCTATGTGGGATGTGTTTAACTTGTGATATGTCCGGCTTGGTCACATTTATAATTCTCGGACTTTCCTTCGCGACTAGTATAGTTTAAATAGCATGTGGCTCCTCCGTTAGGCATTAGATCTACGTGAGAATTGGATGAGTTACGTTACGAATTTAATCATGTTACATATTAGAAATACAACCACAAAGAAACTTGCAATAAAAACCAACCAACCAAGGCTAGAAACCAGCTAGCACATCATTTAGCAATGGAACCAGGCAGCATATGCTAATCATAACTACATTTGTTAACATAACCTAACACTTTGAGAGCCCAGGAGAGGCAATGGCTTTTGCACAATACAAATGGAGGGAGGGAAACAATGGGTGCAAAGCAAGGAGTTGTATAAGGACGAACGTATGGTCTGGCAAGTAAATAATTTGAATGGTCGGACCTTTGTTGGCGGTCCTTAACTCACATTTTATACCGCCAATAAGAATATAAAGGGCACACCAAACTTAGTGAATAATTCTTATTGCTAACAATTTTCACAAGTTTTGGTGTTTCACTTGTTTTGCAGGGCTTATATAGAAATATACCTAAAGAGGGCTGAAAGTATAGAAATATAAAAGAAATAACTAATCCTACTTTGGCCCATACCAAAACAAGATAAAGAAGGCCTAACCATTCATCATATTCGGGCCAAGGGCCAAACTAGGGATGCTCCACCATGCAACCCAGGCCCAGACTCAGAAGGCCCAGTCGCCAGAGCCTAGAAGAGAGGAGGTTGAACTAAAACCCATGTTAAATCAACCTAGCTCGGCGAATGCACCACATGGGCCAACTCAGGACGCTGGGAGGAGCACGTCCACCAAATCTGGGCCAATTTGGTTCCAGACCAGGGTCACGCACCAGAGTTGGGTCACGCGCCCGAGTCCTGTGGCCAAACAAGCCCATCTTCGGCTAGGAGGTCCAAATCGACGTGCCAAAGGCGGTTCTGGCGTGCACTCATACATGGAAGGTGCGAAACCGCCCTATGGAGTTTGGTTTGCTCCTTTCCATGTGGGATGGCACATTTCCAAGGACCCCCTCCTCTTTACCTATAAAACGATGGCCATTCCCCCTCTCATTTGATCAACACTCAAGGGAGAAAAGAGCCACACAAGTTTAGAGCTAGAGGAACATTCCATAAGGTTATGCCCTAGCAGCTATCTAGAGCTAGAGAGTGAGATGTGAGGGTGAGCGGGGAGTCACTGGGCTTGTCGGCGCCTCCCCAACCTTGTACCTCTGCAGATATTCTACTTGGCTCCTTCACAGGATCTTGGCTAAGTATTTTTATTTCCTACATGCTCATAAAGGTCTTTTATTTAGCGTAGCTAGACCTTCTCTTATTTACGGGTTGGTCATCTGTTCGCGTGGCGGACGCTCTAGTAGAGGGCTCCTGATAAAGATGGATGTCCTTGGCTAACGTTAGAGTAGTAGTCGCTAGCGTAGATGATGAGGACATCAACACCAACCATACATCCACGCCGTCCACGCCAACACCAGTACCTATTGCTGGTCCTCTTACTCGTGCTCGTGCTCATCAACTCAACCATCAAGTAAGTTCATTCTTAAACTTTTGTCCATCATATTTAGACAATGGAGACAAGTGCACTTTTGTGTTGCTCAGGAATGATGGAGAGGATCAACAAGGGAAGGTGCGACTGCATTCAGCATGCGAGGCAACACCAGCTCAAGGGTTGATTGCATATGGGAAGCATGGTACCTTAACAAAGGTGATTGGGGATCAAGTCCATGTGTCCACAACGTCCTCCATCAGGCTACCACGTCACTTCTAGAGCAAGGAAAGCAAGAGTCCAAACCCAACATGATTTGGGAGTTGGATTCGGACTGCAGAACAACCCCGACTTGTGTGGGTCACCACGGCTTCATACGGACTCCAATTGGGATGTTTTGATACTTGATGGAAAGCTTATCAAGTCTACTTTCATATGGATCCAGTCTCATGTTGATATCTTCTTAGAGTCAGAGGCAATGATGCAAATAACGTCGAGAGGTTTGTCTGTCCTCGTGTCACCTGATTGTTGCTCGATGGGCCATGTATCAAGTGGGGCCCAATAGGGGCGTGTCCTAGGGTTGTGGGACGACTCCTGCCAAGACAAGGTCACCCTCTACCCTCTCTTATACCTCCATAGCTGCTACAAACAGATTGGGTTTTGTTTACATCAAGTTTAGCCGTCGCTACTTGCTTGTAGGTGCGTATGCTGATCCAGCCGCCCATCTCCTTGTCTTCGGAACCCCACTAATAATAAGATTCAGTTTGAAACCTTCAATTTGATCTTGCCAATTCATTTCTTGTTTCCTTGTTCTTGCTAGTTCTTCGATTGCTTGCAGGACGGGAGCCCTAGTGGCTAGTTGTCGTGCTCCACAAGATCGTGATGGCCTTTGGAAGTGGTGTATCGGTCGCTAAGGCGCAGTCTTGAAGGCTATACTCGGGCCATGAACATCATCTCCATCCACCAATCAAGTTATCTCACGCCTCTCATCAAAATATCGTCCCCAAACACTACCGGGTTCACATCAGTTGGTAATCAGAGCAAGGTTTACCGGTGAGAGATTTTCAATCGTTGTGCCGTGGCTAGTACTGGTTAGTTAGGGCTTGTTGAGTTTGCGTTTGCTTCGGTTGTGTCCAGTGCTGGTTTTAGTTCTAGTCTTTTAGAGTTTCGAGTTCTTGTCATGTTTTGGTCACTATCGGTCTTTTACAACTCCGCTGCCATCGCCACTGCAAATATTACTACCATATCCATCCTCGCTATTCTCAATCAAGTTTCGTTCACATATAAAAAAATTTCTGAGTTCCTAGTTGCATTCTTGTCACCCTGAAAAGAAAGAGAAATACATACTAAGAGTTTTTTCTAAAATCTGATTTGCCAAGATTCAGATTTGTTCTAGTTGTGCAAAGTGAAAAAAAAGAAGAAAAAAAAGCAAAGAAAAAAAGGGAGAAAGAAAAGAAGAGTTGAGGAAAAGAAGGGGAGTGATTCCTTGCTGTTTGAGCAAAAGAAGGTGAGTCATTCCTTGCTGTTACGTGTCTCTTTCCTTGTTGTATCGTGACTTCGTTTGTGTCCAGGCTAGCGTCTCTAGCACAGTATAGCCTAGGACCAACATAGCACCACCGTTGAACGTTTATTCAGCTAGCTTTTATAACTAACGTGGTGCTAGTTCATTTCTTGTTTCAGCCACCTATAGCTCCACATATTCTACAGCTTGACAGGTCTTGTTGCTGCGACACCGATACACTTCATTCCATTGCTGCGGACTTGTTGGTAGTCGATTCCTCCTATTGAGCAAGGTAAGAATTGGTAAGAACTTGTCTAACAGGTTGAGAGGGAGCGCCTTGCTGTAGCCACGTCCTAATAGATATAGGGCTTTTATTTCTTCACCTGTTTTCTTGTCTCCACTTTGTTTTGTTGAACCATGACAGGATCAGAGGACGGTGATGAGATTCCACGATCTCCTCGTACCAAGGGCATCATTCAACATTTTACAAGGCAAGTGCAGCTACATACAGACGGACTTGATAATGATTTACAAGTAACCAATGACAAGATTGGGCAATTGGAGACAGCCCAACTTACCACCTCCAACAAGCTTACAGGGTTGGAGGCATCTGTGGCTCATATGGACAAAAGCCTTGCTGCCCTTTTGCACTGTTTTGATGACTTCCACACAAAAGACAAAGAGCGGCATAATGACGACAAGAAGGATGAAGAGCAAGTTGAAGATAATTATGATGAAGATTATACTAGTAATACCGAACATGATGATCGGGATGCTTGTGATCGACGTCGTCTACGCTATAATCGTAGAGGTATGGGTGGTCACCGTCGACGTGAGGTACCTAATAATAATGATGCTTTTAGCAAGATTAAATTTAAAATACCTTCTTTTGATGGTAAGTACGATCCTGATGCGTACATTACTTGGGAAATTGCCGTTGACCAAAAGTTTGCATGTCACAATTTTCCTGAGGATACTCGTGTTAGAGCTGCTACTAGTGAGTTTACCGATTTTGCTTCAGTTTGGTGGATAGAACATGGTAACAAAAATCCTAATAATGTTCCTCGAACTTGGGAAGCGTTGAAACGAGTCATGAGGGCTAGATTTGTTCCTTCTTACTATGCACGTGATATGTTAAATAAGATACAATGATTAAGACAAGGTGCTAAAAGTGTAGAAGAATATTATCAGGAATTACAAATGGGAATGCTGCGTTGTAACTTACTGGAGGAAGAGGAATCTGCTATGGCTAGATTTTTGGGTGGGCTAAATCATGAAATCCAGGACATCCTTGAATATAAAGATTATACTAACATAACCCGTTTGTTTCATCTTGCTTGCAAAGCTGAAAGGGAAGTGCAGGGACGACGTGCTAGTGCAAGGAATAATATTTCTGCAGGGAAAACTAACTCATGGCAGCAACGCACGTCTACAACTCCGTCTACATGTACTCCTACGCCACCATCTAGTGACAAGAGTCAAGCTACCCCCACCAATTCGGTTGCGAAGACAATGCAAAAGCCGGCTGCGAGTACTTCATCCGTGGCATCGACAGGTAGAACAAGCAAGATACAATGTCACCGGTGCAAGGGATATGGGCATGTGATGCGTGACTGTCCAAACAAGCGTGTTATGATTGTCAAAGAAGATGGTGAGTGTTCGTCTGGTAGTGATTATGATGAAGATACACTTGCGTTGCTTGCGGCTGACCATG
>CM041635.1:21531462-21541772 GCA_023333625.1 Bothriochloa decipiens
CACAAATATTTTTGGCTCCCATAGATTTATGACGACACAAAAAAATCATCATATTATGGTACATTATATGACAAAAACAGGACTCGTCATAAAGAATTTCGTCATAAAAGGTAGGATTTCTTGTAGTGAACATCGATCCTTTGAGGATTTGCACTTCCTTGAATTAATGTTTGTGGAGTGCAATGAAAAGTTTGGAAAGTCAACATGAGTCGACCGAAAGATCATGATCCTTAGGACTTTGGTGACATACCAGGAAGGAGTTTATAGATTGATAAAGTTCAACCATAAAAGAGAGAATGGTCACATGAAAAACAAAGGTCGTTCTTCATGTGCCTACCCTCCAAGAATTATATGACATAGGCCTAAGGATTAACACGAAATAGATCCAAAAGACAAGGATCGATGATTCGAAATGATGTAGTAAGATGACCGAAGGAAAGGTCCATGATGAGATAACACTTCGAATTAGCTTACATAATGGATCATGATTAACAATCACGTTACTAGCGCTTACGGAGCACAACCAAGTGTCTGCACCCACTGGAGCTTCTCGTTTAAACGTGGCACCGTCAGTTATTAATCAAGACATCATTAACAAGTTTACTACTAATTGATAGCTCCCATGACACAGGTATGAATCTTGCATGATTAAGCATCACATGCAAGATGAAAAAAACAATGATCACGAGGTTTGGGGAAAATTATGGTTGAGGTTGATTTGTCTTCACGTTAAGAAGTGCGTAGACAAACCTCGATGATCCATGAATAGTGATGACCACAAAGGTCGATGGCAAAAAGAATAGAGGTTGTGGACAAGGCCTTGCAACCATGAATGAGAATGACTAACTATTTGGGTCATGCATCATTGGATGCAAGAGCTAGGAGCAAAAGATGATACAGATGATAAGGACGGATCTTATGGTGCTCACAATTCCTTTATTCACCTCTATGAGATGGAGGATGAGAGGATTAGGAATTAGAACAGATTCCCATAGTGGGATAAAGATTGATCTTCAATCCTTTGCACTTTATCAACTCAAAATCCATAAGTTGAAGGGTAAGGGTCGAAGGTCGAGGATAAGGTTAAGAATGTTCAAGAAAGATAAGGCTAAATCCTTTAACTCTTCACGCCTTGAAACTTGAGGTGCGATAGATTGGTGATAGTAGCGAATGCTACCCCACTTTAACAAAAGCGCTACTTACATCCAAAATATGTACATGAGCATCATCTTAATCCAAATCATCTCCTACAGATTCCCTTCGTTGATTTACCATTCTGATTAACACACCATTTGATTCTGAATCCAAATAAGGCCAATGAGAAAACGAGGCAAAGATGTTTGAATAAGTGATTGAGGTGGTTGATGAAACATCTTTATCATGTAAAACAAATTGATAAGCACATCATCCATCTTTACAGCTTAAAAGTAACAAGGTCTGATAAAACAGTTATCCCTTTTACATAGGAGTTACAACTGAATTGGAAAAAGGACACTACAGAATGAAACATATAGCTGACTTCATATGTTGTCTCGTGAGCTTTTGACTTCAGCATAGACTAACTCAAATCTAACCATGCTTCTATTCCTGATTCTGGTACACCTTTCAAGATGAGAGGATTTGAGTCTGGTAATCATGAACATTGTCCTTAGTTCCTCCTATTAGCATCCAACTCTCAAAAAAATACCATATACCAAAAACATGTATGCTAATACAAAGAACATAGCTGACTCCTCATGTGACCTTGAGTGCTTCAGATTTCTTCTGGCCGCCTGAAATCCATCTAGGCTTCCACTCTAGATTCTACAACTGCTTCAGTGTTAAGGTGACTCTGCTTTTACATGTGATCTTCATCATTTACAGATAGCATCTTCATTGATCTAATTGTTCCATTGTATCTTCCCTTTGCTTAGGATAGTGCTGAGTACCTTCATACACCAATCCTTTCTCCTGATGGGGTTCTTAGAGACACCGTATGCTGGGATTGGTTAATCACTCCATGACATGCTGAAAACCATTCCATACCGAGGATGATGTCAATCTCCAGTGAATCCAAAACTCTAAGGTCTACCTCAAAGCTTGCACCCTTTAAGTTGAGATACAGTTTTGGGCACATGTGGGTTGCTCTTATCTCCCTTCTTGGAGTATTAACTAGCATGGGCTTCCACATTAGTAACGTAGACATCTTATGATCAGCAACATACTTGCTTGAGAGGAAAGAACGTGTAGAGCCTCTGTCAAACAATACAGTGGTAGGATTCATGTTTACCAAAATTGATCCAAAGACAACCTTTTTAGCTTTGTGAGCATCTCTCAATTCCACATTATCCAATCTTGTGACTTTGCTTCTCTTTGTTGCTTCCATACATCAATGGGTATTTCTCTGGACATTGTCTCACAACATGTCCCTCTTCATGACAATGGTAATAGTCCTTGCTATTTGTTTTCTCAATGATGTCCTCCTGATGCTGTCTTTCTTGAATAGATAAGCTCTGAGTAGTTAAGATGCTACTGATTGGTTGATTGTGAAGGTTCTTCTTCATTAGAGCTTGTCCACTGGATTGCTTCTCAATTTGCTTCCTCTTTCGAGGTTGAAACTCTGTATACGTAATGGTCCATCCATCTATGATTACCTCTGGAATAAAAGATGAGACTGGAGAGGCATCCAACTCCCTAACGTGTGGATGTATCTGCTAAGGGATCGAGTCTGAGCTAAGCTGCGATGTCAAACTTGAGTCGGTCTTGTTTTTCATCAACGGCTCTGGTGAGACTACTTTCCTTTTCTTGGTCCATTGGTTTTGATGAACTTGAGATGCTTCAATCTTTCCTTCACTAGTTTGCTTCTGACGACAGGGTAATTCGTAGTGTCTACAACACTGACACTACTCTGGAATTCCAGGTGCTTCATTAATGTTGTCTCCCTTGTATTGCAAATTCTTCCCGACTTCCTCTTGACTTTTCATTGATCCTTCCTCAGTTCTGCTTGGGGACTTTCCTGACTTGAGCTCAGAATCCTTCTATGATTCCATTCCACCTGATGTATGTTCTGACATGGTAGTTGACTTTAGCTTGTTGGTCGAAGAGGAGGGTAGCATGGTTGGATCTTCTTGACACTTGACGAGAGCTCCTTCAAAGTCACCTTGGAGAAGTAAAGCTTGCACTGATAAAAGATTCTGGAGCTTAGTCATCTGAAAAGTTGTCATCTCAAGGATTTGAGTTTTCCAAGCAATCATCTGTTCATTGCTCATTGGAGTTGCTGAAGTTGTTGGCTGACTCTGTTCATTGATATCATCTCTTCCACTTACATTTCCACTTGAATTCACCATCTGAATTTTAGGCAACGATAGAATGAGCAAGAGCATATGAATGAAGGCATGATATCATGGTAGACAAAATTTAATAAGGATCAGGATCGGTAGCAAGGGATAGACATGATAAGAGAGGACTCTACCCCACTTAACAAGGATAATGCTACACTTCTCAATACTTCATCTTCAGTGTCTACTTTGGAACAAGGGGACAGAGATGACACACAAGCATCACAACAAGCAAAACCAACCAATATTGCACCATCAATTCTACGCGTGCTTCTTCATCAATGGTGGTCATTCTAAAGGGCATATTGTAGATGATAAAGGGCCATCGTAAATTTTGAATAAGACAAGATCGGAAAATTAATAGCTCAAAGGAAGCTATTCAAGGAGAGGATACAGGACAAGGATGAAGAAAGTAGTCAGAATCAAGTACCAAGGGCTGGTAAAATAGTTTTGTAGCAAAATAAGATTTACAAATTGACCAGTACTATCATGGCATACGTCCTACAGTTAACATTGCTCTGATACCATCTTATAACACCTTGGTTCCCAAAGGAAGACCAGAGGCCATCATATGTGCGTCTAGGAAGTCTACACATATAAAAAAATAGAAATATCAGATAACAATGTATTATATAGCGGAAACATACTTATATCAACACTTACAAACATCAGAGTATTGCAGAATGATGGCTACAACTTCTCTTCAGAGCTCTATTCTTCTCAGGGATAGTTGACTAGGGGCTCCGTGCGCCAAACACTTCTAATGCTCAACAATCTTATGCTTCTTTCGGATAGCACCTTACTACAAACTATAGCAAGGGTGAGTCCATGTCAAACTCAGCAAGTACAAGCAAAAAGTAATGGCAAGCATGGCTTATACAAAGGTAAGGCTGAATGGTAAAATTGTGGTAGCATTTTAGTTATACAACATATAACATTTTTGGATTAACAACCTAATTACTATCATCTTGGTGGACAAGACCCAACCCTTAATTAAAGTTCAAGTAGCAATTAAGATTCAATTAGTATCCAAGATATAGGTATATATCCAATAAAAACATTTACCTTGAGATTGCCATCTCAAGCAACACAGGATTGCCATCCTGTTCAGAAATAGAGGTAGCAACCTCCTCAACCAACATCACCATGATTTAACAATTTATTCCATTAGGATAAGTCATGTGAGGATCTGTGCTGCTCGTGACTGTGAGCACGGATGATATACCGATTTTAACTCTGCGTAGAGGAGTATACTTTCACTCCAGGTTGTGATTACTCTTTATGCCCGTTACCGAAGCACATGGGAGACGTACTCGTAGAAGCCGCCCCGACTATGAATCAACCTGAACTCCCATGCTACAACTTGTGACACCCTTCTCACCATGGCAATAGCACCCATTGGTAAGCCACCCATTTGCCTATGATGGTCCTGCTAATAGACCAAGGCAGTGCTCATGAGCCTAGAGATGTACGGAAGTCCCACGTTGCCGCTCCATGAATAGGACCTCAAGGGGGAGGAGATACAGATACCCTCGTCAACACGAGTCCCATTAGCTTCCATTTTCGCCGTCATTCACCGCCAACCAATGATGCGGACAGCATCAACTTCTCCAACGGCCGAAGCCAAGAGCCCATGGCTCCAACATCTTTATTAAGAAGCAAGTTTTATCTTCATTAAGCAGGTGAAAGGTGAGGTAGAGCAGTAGCAACCTAATAACCTATCAACTAAAACCCCCATAGGTGATATTTGGGTAAAGTGTCTACTCATCCATATGGTTTGCTGATTTAGGACACGTGCAATGTATTTAATTAAACATGAATAGGCGTAAAATGATCAAAGGTGCCTGCACTTGCCTTAAATCCAAAGTCTAGCTGCTCGGTAGACTTTACTTGTTCTATCTTCTGGTCTCCAACTCCAGCTGCACTTGTCGATCCTCAGCTTCCGATCGTCAGCACTCATGAACTGTTCTTTGTCTATTCGTAGCAAACAAGCAACACAAACAGACAAATCTAAGAACATACATCATACAAAAGAAACACTAAAGAAAGAGCGGACTGCACGGTAGAGCTCGATACTATGATTCGTTAGAGCATAAGAACAACCTAGAAAGGATCTATCGTCAGGAGGGCACAACTGTCGAGGTTGATATAAGCTAAACATATTTGAAAAGTTATAGATAGACCATTAATCAACTAACAAATAAATTGCATTTTCAAAATCCTAGAACATAGTAAACGTCACTGCAATCGCGTAGCTTACATCGTTACAAACCTAACATGATAAGAACAGGCTGAAATGGAGTTAAGATAGGCAAGTTATAGCTAAAACAAGGTCAGCGGTAAAACCGTAAGTAAACAAAGCTATAAATCGTATTTTAAAATACTTTAAAACTGAAATAAAACTCAGTTTGGACCTAAAACATAAATACCGATGACTTTAGGGTTCTAACTACAAAAGTTGAGGCTTCATTTGAATTGCGGTGGGCTAATCCATAAATACAGTGAAAGACAAGAGATTTTTTGCAAAAGTGGTAGGGCTGACCGTGTGGCCATGTTGACCTATCATCGCTTGTGTGGCGCTGATGTGGCGCACACGTGGTGCCAGCGTGGCCGCCACATCAGCAGACGAGGGCTGGGTTGACCTAGAGTTGACCGGTACGCCCGATCTAATCTGGGCCATCCAGATCAGATCAGGTGGCCAGGGCTAGCTGGTGGGACATAGGTCACCGAAGACGACGGGTAGGCTGGCGGTGGCTCGTCGAAGCTTGCCAGAGTTAGCCGGAATGGTGCTCTGGGGCTCGGCTGGCGAAGCGGAGGGCATGGGAAAGCAGGGCATGGCCTTGCAAACTCAACCGTGGGCAACACAGCAGTGGGAGATGGCCGTAGGCGGGGTCTAGGTGACAGCAGCACCATTGACACCGGTTTCGAGCTTGACGTGAGGCGGCTGCGGGGTGCAATGACGCGGGCCGGGGCATGGGCATGCTGTATGTGTAGACGTGCATAGGGTGCATGAGACAGATGCGACGGAGGATGGCTTTGCGATGTAGTACATCGCGGTGGTGGATGGCGGCGGCGGTGCTACCTCGAAGAGGACGCACGGGTGCTAGAGACGAAGAGGGAGAGCAAGAGAGGCATCGGCGTGATCCTCACCTTCCTGCGACGCTCGTGGTGGCATTCTCGCCATCGAGGATGCGACGACGACGGAGATCCACGGCGCGAGGGTGAGCTCGGAGGTAGCGGCTATGGGAGCACACGCCTAGGGTTATGACTGGGGTGGCAGCTGCTGCCCTAGGGTTCTGAAAGGGGAGCGTGGTGCACAGGGCTGAGGCCTTTATAGGCAGCGGGCATCCTCGTGGGGCGCGTAGGGCCGGATCGACGACGGTGGCAGCGCCTGTGCGATGCGGAGCTAGGGGACGGTGCGGGGGCACTGACGTGTGGGGCAGACGTGTAGGGCCAATCTGTCGGTGACGCAGGGTGGGGATGCGGGCCTCAGCACTGTGCTTTCAACCAAGTTGATTAGAGAATAGGTTGCAAATGTTAAATCTTAGTTGTTACATTAAAATGCTACCGCAGTCTACCTTTCAGCCTTACCTTGTTTAAGCCAGACATGTCATTATAAATTCAGCCTATATTTGTTGAGTTCGACATGGACTCACCCTTGCTATAGTTTTTTGTAAGGTGCTGCTCAAAAGAAGGACAAAGATTGTTGTGGAGTTTTCTGGAAGTCGATTAGCAGTGTTTGGCGTACAGAGCCCCCAGTCAACAGTCCCTGAGAAGAATGAAGACTGAAGAGAAGTCTTAGCCAACGTATATGTTTTCACTATAATATACATTGTTTCTGATATTTATCTGTTTTTCTGTTGTATGTGTGGACTTCCTCGGCACACATATGACGACCTCTGGTCTTCTTTGGAAACTAGGTGTGACATTGCCACTTCAAACAGGAAGCTCCACTAGATAGTCTACAGAGATGCTCCTCCTCCGCGTCGTAGTAGGGCTGGAGGTACTTTTTTGACAGATGAGCAGATTCGGCCGCTCTTCAAGGAGCCCTTCACCGATGGCTCCTTGCGTACACTGGATAGACTATGTCCAGAGGTTTACGTTCTTCACATGGTGCTGAGGAAGACAGTGTTGCCTCATGACGGCAACAGGGAGTCATTGACCAGCTTGTAGCAGTGGCTCCTACTATCAATATGGACAGGCTAGCAGTTCAACTTCATACACTTTTCCTAACTGAGATCGAGGATGTGATAGCTGATGCTATCAGTACTAGATGGCAGCAGGTGTACCCTCACATCATCAGCTATATGCTGCACAAACTTTAGTTTGAAAACAAGGATGAGTTCTTTGAGTCACCCTGCGAGGTTTTGACCTACATGCCAGCAAGCCCGGACGATCGTCGTCGAGGACAGTGTGCCCATAGGGCTGCACTGGAGCTGTTAGCCATAAGGGATGGAGATAGCCATGAAATGGATGTTGCAGCCCTAGAGCAGGCAGAGAAGCAGTCTGGCCTTGGAGGAACCTTCAATGAACCAATGTCAGACCACGAGGCGGTTAGGTGGTCCTCTGGTGGAGTGGCCAACAAAGAGATGGACGATGAGCCACCTAATATTAAGATTTTTGTGAACCAAGCGCCAACTTCGGCACTTGTTCAGCACCCGTCGGAGCTTGGTCAGATACTTGCTAGGCTTGTTGCCGGCCAGGAACAAACTCACAATCGTCTGGATCGAAACAATAGGCAATGGCAAACAACTATGGAGAATATGGTCCTGCTGAGTGAGCAGATGAAGCAGCAATCAGATAGTCTTGGTGTGTCCATGAAGAAAATAGACAGAAGGTTCAGCCGACAAGGTAAAAAACTCAACAGAACTAACAAAGCAGTGAAAAAGATGTACAGTGTGTTCACCGATTACTTTAGTGAAATAATCAGTGCCACAGGGGTTAAGCTCGCTATGTCTGAGCCACTGCAATTGCCAGGTGGTAGTCAGATCAGGCCCATTGCTGGTTATCTGACTGGTCCTGATAATCCAACAGTCTGCACACAGTCACCCATAGCAGCGCTATAAAAGCAGAGTTCAGATTCAGGGCCTAATCAGACAGTTGATCCACCTTCAACCCCTCCGATCGAGGTGCAAGCCGCCACTGAGACACATATACAGAGCCTCTCGGGGCTTCTCTACCGCTAGAGATCAGTGGGACTACTAATGCTTGTATCAGTACAGTCGAACCTAGTCAAAGTTCACCTACAGCTAATGAGGCGCTTGATTGTAATACAACATGATGAGGACATCAACACTGATCATACATCCAAGTCAGCCACGCCAATACTTGCTGGTCCTATTACTCGTGCGCGTGCTCACAAACTTAATCATCAAGTGAGTTCCTTCTTGAGTTCTTGTCCATTTTGTTTAGATCTTGGAGACACGTGCACTTTTGTTTTAATTAGGAATCAAGGAGAAGACCAAGAGGGAAAGGACTTGCGTAGGCTGGATTCGGGCTGCAGCACACCTCCAATTCGTTACGGTCGCCACGGTTACATACGGAGTCGGTTTGGGATGAATCAGGACTCGTTGGAAAGCTTGTCAAGTCTATTTTCATATGGATCTAGTCTCCTACTCATATCTGTCGAGAGACGGCGTCAATAGGCCAACAACTACCGAGAGGTCTTTCTGTCAAGGGTGCTGCGCCACCTTAAATTAGCCCAATGGGCTTGTATCGTTTGGAGTCCAATCGGGACGTGTCCTAGGTTTGGAGAACGACCCAAACTCTCTTGTGGTCGTCCTCCCCATGTTTTATTCCCCATAGCCGCCACCAGGAACCCTCGGGTTTTGTTTAGGTCAAGTTTAGCCGTCGCTACTTGCTTGAAGGCGCGCGTGCTGATCCAGCCGCCCGTCTCCTTGTTTTTAGAACCCCACTCATAATAAGATTCAGTTTGAAACTTTCAATTACATCTTGCAATTTCAGTGCTTGTTTCCTCGTTCTTGCTAGTTCTTCGGTTGCTTGCAGGACGGGAGCCCTAGTGGCTGGTTGTCGCATCTTCACAAGATCATGACGGCCTTTGGAAGTGGTGTATCGGTCGCTAAGGCGCGGTATTGGAAGTGTAGTCGGGCCGTGAATGTCATCTCCATCCACCAATCGAGTTATCTCACGCCTCTCATCGAAAGGTCGACTACAAACCCTAGCAGGATTATATCAATTGGTAATCAGAGCAAGGTTTATCAGTGAGAGACTTCCAATCCTTCGCTGTTGTTTTTGTCCTATAGTCCAGAAAAGCCAAAAAATATAGTAGATTCATTTCCTGCAATCCAAGAACCTTTGAGCCGTGGCTAGCACTATTTGGTTAGGGCTTGTTGAGTGTTCGGTTGCATCGGATTGGTCGAGTTGCTGGTTCTAGTTTTATTCCCTTAGAGTTTTGGGTTCTTGTCACTGTTTTATCACAGCACGCACTGCCATATCCGAATCTGAGTTGAAGTTCTAATCCTATAAGGAATTGGTTATCCCTCTCTATTGTCTGAGTCTGAGTAGAATTAGAAGTTCAGTCGGACGAGGAGTCAGTTAACATTGTGCTACAAATATCATACAAGTCACGCAGCAAAGTATTTTATATCAATACGCGTGGCTTACTCTAGAGAGAGAGAGTGTGTGGTGAATTGCTCTTTCACAGTCTTCTTGCTCATATAATCAGTCTTGAGTGTCCCCTGAAAAAAAGAGAGATTTAAAAAAAAGAAGGAAAAAAACAGAGAAAGAATCAAGGAAAAGGGGCTGGCCTTTTTGTTTTTTTTAGTTCAGCGGATGTGTTGTGCTTTCCTTTGTGTCCAGGCTCGCGTCTCTAGCACATTCTAGGCTAGGACCAGCACCATACCACCGGTTGAACGATCATTTAACTTGTTTTTTTAACTAACGTGGTGCTAGTTCGTTCCTTGTGTCAGCCCACCTATAGCTCCACTATTCTACAGCTTGACAGGTCTTGTGCTGCGGCACCGATACACTTCA
>CM041635.1:21549772-21619338 GCA_023333625.1 Bothriochloa decipiens
AGGCCTCTTTCTTATAAAATAATGTTAATTAAACAAATGTGAATGCTTGAGTATGACCACAAGGAAATGCCATTTCGCACTAAAGGTAGGAGCCGAAATTGACAAGGACACTTATCTTTTTTCCTTGGCGGTGGCGAGTGGTGCAGACCAAACTTTTCTTTCATTTCGGTGCATGTGCAAACGAATGCAGCCTTGTTATTATTTTGGAAAGCCTAGAAGGTGAGTGATCGTGTCTTCGCTATGTCCAGATGCCTTTTCTGTACTGATTAACTTGCCGATATACTCAGCATACTGAAGGTGGCATTTCCCGAACGAACCTGATTTTATCTGTCACGAAGAAATTCTCCCGACGACTGTGTCTAATTTTATCTACGATGAAGAAATTCTCCCCACAACTGTGTCAAATTGAAGTGAAATGAATGTTAAAGTATTCATTTTTCCGGATTTAGCAAAGCGAGTCAGTCACTTATCTTGCTGGTGCCGACTACAATCAGCTGATGCTGAAAGGACCTGGCTGATGCCGAATAGGGTTGGCCGAAGCCGAATAGATTTGGCTGCCGATCGGGCTCAACTGACACCGGCCAGAGCATTCGGTGGCTGTGCCGGTTGCACTGCCGATGCCGAAGCGGCATTCAGGTCGCCTACTGGCGGCCTGCCGAGCTGTGCACCCTCTCCACCGAAACCATTGGTTTTTTTTGTTTATCTTCGTCCTCTTTGGTCGCATCGCAGGCTTGATCAGCGACCACGGACGGCTTCGGTAATGCTTCTAACAGATGTTCCCTTGTGACTTTGTCCTTTTTACTTTGACAGTAGCGCTTTGTAGCTTGGGTTTCTTATTTTGTTTCATTCTCTTGTCTTAGTTTCGACGAATTTGCATTATCTAAATTAGCTTCGGCTGGCTTCGGTTGAAAAATTTTAAGCCCTTTAGCTATTTCTGTCGAACCAAAGCTTAGGCAAATTCAGAAAACGCCGTCCCCCTAACTTTTTTAGTTGAAGGGCTTCGGTTGAAAAAATTTTAATCCCTTCGGCTATTTTTGTCGAACCGAAGCTTAGGCAAATCCAGAAAACGCCGTCCCCCCTAACTTTTTTAGTTGAAGGGCTTCGGCTGAAAATTTTTTAAGCCCCTCGGCTATTTCTGGCAAATCGAATGCTTAGGCGTGTTTGATTAAAAGGTCGAGTATGCCCTATTACATTTACTTTACAATTTCGGTTTTATCACGATGTCGTGCCATGCGGCTTCTACACGGCAAGCGATTCGATATGCGCGCGTTGTATGCTCATCTTGCACGATGAACTTCTCCGTGCTATGGGCTTGATGCCGAGGCTACACTGTGTTCCTCCTGTGACCCATGAGGAATTCATCCAGCGCTGTGACTTGGTTGCTTCACATGAAGAAGGTAAAGTGGTAGCCGAATGAGAGTCAAGTGCTTCGCTGGCCGATCCTGTGAAGCTAGGCATTCTTCTGGCAGTAGCAGGTATTGAGCGGTACCCTGGAAGCGTACCGAAGTTCGACACTACTACTAGAAACCCTTTTGAGGGGCAGCTAAAAGACTCTTCTGGATGAAGGAACAAAGGTGATCCTTTCCCCCGGCTCTACTAGCCTAGTAATCCTGAATCCTCTCATGCCTAACATGGTCCAGACCGAATCTCCTTTTTTCTTGACTGAAAGTTGTGCCACACTATGACTAGACTGCCTTGCTTGAGAATGCAACGGTTTGCTTTTATAATGTGTTTTGAAGGTGGGGTTGGACGTCGGTGGCTCAGACTAAATGCATCTGGTTTAATTGACCTGTCCTTTTCGTACCGATGGTGGGTCACATCTTTTGATATTTTGACCCTGTACTATCTCTTAAAAATTTACTGCAAGTGCGATTCCTGTACCGAGCACAATTGTTGCAGTGCTGAATTTTTGTCAACCGCTAGTATTTTTGCACAATAAAAATTTATCAGCTAAAATCAACCGGAGCCATTATTGGCTTTATAAGAACCATTTTCGATAGCCCTGGGAACTATTTTCGGTAGCCTTTTTTTGTGCATTTTTGCATAGTGATTCAGCTTTTTTGCTGAATTCATTCGGTGGCCACTTTCAGTTGGCGATTTGTGGCGACCACTTTTGGTGTCTGTCTTCGTGCGTTTTTTTGCACGATGCTTCAGCTTTTTTGCTGAAGTATTTTGTTGGCCATTTTCGGCTAATGCTTTGTGGCGACCATTTCCGGTGTCCACTTGGTTGCTCGCAACCAGATTTTGTGCAACCGAATGTTAGAGCAGACAACTTGCGTCTTGCTCTTTTTCGGTGTTGCCTGTCTTCGTATACAAAATTTTTAGGGAACCGAATATTACTTAATAATAGGATGGTTGTTTTATTAGAAAAGAACCTCACGCCTTAGAAAGGGCTTCGCTTGTGAGGAAGAAGAGTGCAAATCCCCGAGTACATTTGATTGTTCCGCCGAACATAAAGAGGAATATAAATTTACAGCCCATTTCGGGTAAATGCTAGTTATGGGTAAAAACACCGAAGGTTGTCTGAGTTCCATGTGCGCGCGTATTTGACACCTTCTTCGTTGATGAGGATGTAAGCACCTGCCTTGATCATTCTGGCCACGATGGACGGGCCATACCATTGCGGCTGCTTCGGGCGAACGGTCTTTACGGGTAAAAATGCCAAAGATTGCCAGCGTTGCACGTGTGAGTAGACTCGGACTGCAACTTTTCCTGTGTCCCCTGAGCTCCACGTGGATATGATGCCAGTAAGAAGAAAACCGCATCTGGAGCGTGCATCTTGTTTTAGCCCAGTTTGGGATATAAGTGATGGCTGTAAAAAGGTTGTTGAACTGTAAGAGAGCAAAATAGTCAGTATAATGGACAGGTAGAGCAAATTGAATCTAGATGGCTATTCATTCGTACATGAAGACGACAATTGAATATACGGAATAGAAATTAGGTAGAGTATATAGTTGTTTATACCAGACAGCGTTCTCGCATGCATGTAAACCGAATGAATATACATATTCGGAAGCCACGGGGCCAATCGGCAGCACGCCGTGTCCTGACCATGACGGACCATGGCGCCATGGCCGAAAGGCTTTCGGCGTTTGTCTAAAGCCTACACGCCGTGCACTCTTTCGGTCAAGCATTTACCGAAAAGCTTAGACTTAAGGACTTATACGAGAGAATATTATAGGTGGACACCGTCGTTGATTTTGGCATTTGTAACTAAGTGCTGGATGCTACTAGTACTCATGTATGCATATATGGTCATCTCGTTATGGCGAGGTGCGCTACATGAGTTACTTTAGTACATCTTGACAACAGCTCGGGTGAACAAGCACACCATTTTGGCATAGCGATAGGCTAAGTATCAGGAATCGAACGTAATTCGGTAGAAGGAAAACATCGCCGGCTAAAGTAAGCCGAGCTTCACTTCGGCTGGGCAGTGACAGGTTCGTGCCAATAGGGCGGCTGACGCAAAGGCCGAATAAGAATATACTTATTTGTATGTATATAAGCGTATATATCTATATATATATGCACCGAATGAGCATGGGTGAAGTATAAGGCTGCTTTGCACAGTACTCGTTTTTCGTGCGTATACACAAGTTGAAGTATGATATTCGGCTTCGTTTTTGGGGTTGCCTGCGGTTGGTCGAGATGATGCATCGCTGGCCGCAGTACTAGCTCAAGACTTAGAGACCTGGGCGGGCACAAGAATGCTCAGCTTCTCACCACCGTGAATTAACTGAGGTTGGTCGGATGCGTGGACCAAACCGAGGCGCCTCGCGCAATCCCGAATGAATGCATTCGGTATTATGGTTGCGCACTCGGTATTAGGATCAGTCCTTCGGCAGGTCCAAGTAGCGTGGGGCCCGAGTAGTGTTTCTGATGCTGCTACCAAAGATGCAAAATGACATTCGGGTGGATGCCGGATGAAGTAGAGGTGTTTTGCTAGCTGTAACCGTGAGTTTTTCCGAAATGTGATAGGATTCGATTTCTTTCTTGGGTTGCCAACACTTAGCTGAATGTTGTTGCTGTGCTAGCCGAAGTGCTGCACTGATGCCGAAGTACTGCACTGATGCCGAAGCAGTATTCGAACATGGCAGGTATCCCTTCGCTGGGTACCAGGGCCGAACAAGATGAGTAGAATAGATAGCATGCATAGAAATATGTTACCGAATAACTAAATACTAGTTCGAAACCGATAAAACACACGAGAGGAGAGACAAGGAGTGGCCTCATGGCGGATTCACCATTTCGCCACAGCAAAAATATGAAGCTCACCGGAACCCCTTTTATGGCCACACGCTATAGCGAGAAATGCAGGTACATTTCATTTTAGTGGAATGATAGCATCAGGTACTTCAAACCGTGCGACCAAAACTTTGTCAGTTACGCCATGAAACACTAGCACGGGTTATTTTTAGAAACGTGGAGCAGTGGATGGCTGCATGGGAATTACGAATACATTGGAGAAACATCATAGATTGTCGAATAGCTTAATATAGAAGGTAACAAAGTTACCGAAGAAGCTAACACACGGTGCAGCGGGGATGCTAAAGAAAGGTTACATGCATGCATGTTTGGTGCCGAAGGCGAGGCTGAGGTTTGGTGCTGAACCGCTTGCAGCGAAAGGGTGATGCCTTGGCCGAAAGCGTATCCTTGAAGGCTGAGAGGTATTCTGGGAGGAGCAAGTGGCATTGCGCTTCTGCCTCAGCTGGCTGAGACCTCGGCAGAGCAAAGCTCTCCTGGTGCATGGGACAGACCATGCAGCCATTAGTTATTGCTAGTAGCTTTTACAAATCGTGCTTGAGTCCGGCGATGGCTTATTTACAACCATAGAGGCGAATCACATTTTGGCCAGGCGGATATATATTCGTATATGCAGGAGGCGATCCCTTGGACGACTGTCTATCGACCATGCCGTTACATCTTCATATATGCAGGAGGCCGAATATATATTCGTATATCTATTGGCTGTGCTGAAAGATCTTTCGGTTGTTCTACCGACAGTTCGGTTTCTCCGAGCAATGCAAGCTACTTCATGGTGCAGAGATAACCCTTTGGATGTGCCCATTCGGCGTGCGAGCTTTTGGCTGGATGCCAAAAGCGTCCGCTCGGTTTCGTAGCCTTCCTTTCGGCATGTATGAGCAGGAATGGGGTAGCGACTCCTCAAAATGTACATGCATGCACATGCTAGCTTGCCTACTGTGCTGCTAGCAGTTTGACTAGGTCATCCGAAATAAGAGGCTCCAGATTTACTGGGGTGAGGTTGTGCTTCGGTCTTTGCCTGCTGTGAAATGCCCGAAATGAACCTTGTGGCCTTCCTAATAAATTATGATATGGTTTCGGTTTGTATGCATGAAAGGTCTGACATGTGATCGGAAGAATAGATGCATTATTTCGCATGTTATAGCTTAAAAGTCTAAAAACTATGATTGGAAAACTTTACTTATGCTTATACGCTTAAGCCTATACGCTCCACTGTTTAAGGAAGAAATTTCTTCGGCATGTTAGAGCAAATTACTGACCTTTGTTAAACCTGCGAAGTTAGATAAAGATTGAACAAAAAAGAACAAAGCTGCTTATGAGATGTAAAATATGAAAACTGGTAAAAAATTTAGAAGTTACTCTTGTAAAGGAGTGATAACTGCCTTTTCTTGCTGACCTCTCGAAATAGCGTGGCGCCTTCCTTTCGAGACCCTGGGCTCACAGAAAAACTGTTGCATGCGGGAATGGATAATAAACATAAACAATCAAGCTGAAGTAGGCAATTTGCTTTTATCTCCTTCCAAAAGGCAGTGACAGCCGAATGTAATAATTTGGTCTATCGGTTGGACCAAGGAATATACTATTATTTTATGCAGAGGCACGTTAGCAGTGAACGAATTTTTAAGTCACTTGTGGGAATTATGAGTGAGAAAGCAGGTAATAGTATGTGTAATAAACTAGTATGTGTAATGCAGAAAACGCTTAGCGATCCCTGAACACGGAGGAGAACGGACGTTGCACTTCGGGTAATTTTGCATGCCGAAATGCTAATACTAACCAAATGTGTCGCACCTCAACCGAATCGCTCATTCGGCCGCGACGTCTCCCTTTCGACGACTTAAATGGGCCGCATAAATACCGAAGCTTTTTAGCCATAAGGCGTTCCTTCTTGGTGAACCCTCTGAAGTAGAATACTTAATACACAATTTTGGCTTTGTCCGATGCTGATTGATCTGCGAATATTCTGGACTGAATTGAGCGAAAAACTATTAGAAACATAAAGTTACTTTTAATAGCAAAATGAAAGGATTTTTAGCAAAAATGGCGAAAAGTGCCACGAATGAGATGGCCGAAATGCCCACGGACAGCACCGTACACCCGAAAGGCTCTTGGCTGGAAAAGCGACATGTTGCTTGGGGGAAGTGCTACTTCGGCAGAACTGGTGCACGCTGCTTCGGCTGGCCGAAATGCTGCTTCGGCAACACTGGTGGATTTTCGGCTGCTAGCCTTTCGCATAAAAGAGTGGTTCAAGGCCTGGAGACAACGGCCAGGCAGGTGTCTTTTCATCGGAAGACTCCTGGCTCAGGAGTAGAAATGCTGCTTCGTCACAACCACGGACGGCGTGTGCTGAAGTCACCGGAATGGCTTCACCTTTTTGGTTGTTTGCCGCTTGGTTTGCCGAAGGTGGCTTGGTGTTGCCGAACCTGCTGAAGGCCGATAAGAAAAAGCCCCATTCGGCATTCGTGGCGTGAAGATCTTCCGTTCCACAGTACACCCAGAAGACTCTTGGCCGAAGAGATGAAGTGCTGCTTCGGCACAACTGCTGTTTTGCTTTGTCGTGAAGAAGTTCGATCCGACCACGGACGACGCTACTGTTGATTCTGGCCCGGAGGCTGGACCCTCGGAGCCCGAATCTAACTACCAAATGTAGATAATGAAGACACGAATATATCAAGAGGAATGCTCTTTTATTAATTTGGCCCTGGCTAAAACGCATAGGACCGACCCCCTTACATGATCCAAGAGGAGCGTTATTTATAGCCACCCTCAGGCTTTTACACGACGATTTTACCCTCAAGAAACATGTTCTCCGTGCGCCTTTTTGGCCGACCGAGGGTAGACACGTCCATCCGACCGGTTTCCTGTGTACGGCCAACGGCTTGGCGAATCTGCACATTTACCTGCAGATTATATCTAGGTCAAGTGGCCAACAAGGAATCTTCGGCTGTTACACTGAATCAACCGAAGCTGCGCATATGAATCCCAAAGCTGACGCATATGAATCCCGAAGCTGCGCACAGGAATCCCGAAGCTGTGCATATGAATCCCGAAGTTGCGCATATGAATCCCGAAGCTGGCGCATATCAATTAACCGAAGCTGCGCTTAGGCAATCGAATGCGGACATTCAGTTTCCTCCCCTATTCGGCTCTAGTGACCTGTGGAGAACGGGGTGGCAACTATTCCCCGTGCCCCCAACAAATCTTGTCTTATTTTGGACATCGAATCAATCTAGAGAATCGATCTTTAATTTCTATATCGACCTTTGAAAAAATCCATGAATCTTTGTATCATGTCTTATCAAAGTTTCCGAATCAACTTGGACTATTTGTGTAGTCTCTATCCCTAGCCTCTTCGAATCTCGGGACGAGATTCATGTTAAGTGGGGTAGCTTGGTCACACCCCAAAATTTCTATTTTGGGATGTGAACCGAAATCACTAAATAAAATAAAGGATATATTAATTTTCTAAAATTGGTCAAGATTTAATTTATTTATTATCACTATATAATGACAAAAAGTATGGCTTTATAAAACTTTTATGAAGTTAATAAAGTTGTGTTGGTGTGGTGTGCCATGCTTTGTCGTGCTTGTGTGTCAAAATGAATTTCTAAAATTCGAGCAAGTCACGACTAGGTTCTTTTCAAGTTTGAAAAGTAAAGCCTTCGAAACCACTTTTCAAAATATGTTCAAAGTTTGGATTTGAAAAGAACTTATAAAATGGTTTTATCTTGCCAAAAGGCCTCTCATGTTTAGCTTTCAAAATGGTTTTGGAAAATGGTTTAGAAATTCCCTTTGTATTCAAAGACAGAAAGTTCTTCTTTTTCCTCTATCTTTCTAGCCATTGTTTTAGTTATCCGCCATCCTCCAGCTCGCTCTAGCGACCCTAGGCCAGCTCCTACCTAGTTTTAGCCAGCCATGGCCTCACCTAGCCTCCCGTGGCCACCTCTAGCCTCATCTGGCCAGTTCTGGCCAGCCACAGCTACCTTTGGCTCGCCTAGGCGGGCCATGGCCAACTCTGGCCGGCCACAGCAAGCAGCAGCTTGGCCAGCAGTGGCCAAACTAGGCCACCAGCGGCCTTGTTGCCAGCGCAGCAGCCTAGCTAGGCCACCAGCAGCGCAGCTAGCCCAGCAGGTCGAGCCCAGCGTGCAAACAGGCCCACGGCCCAGCTCTCCGACATGCACAGCCAACGCCCGCGTGGGCCGGCCCAACAGCACAACGCAGTGCCGTGGCTCGCGTCCCCGCCCTGCGTCACCGACAGATGGGCCCCACATGTCGGCGCCCCCGCGTCGTCCCCTAGCTCCGCATTGCGCAGGAGCCACTGCCGCCGTCGATCCGGTCCTACGCGCCCCACGAGGATGCCCGCCGCCTATAATGCCTCGGCCTTGTGCACCGTGCTCCCCTTCAGAACACTAAGGCAGCAGCCGCCATGCCAGCTCTTACCCTAGGCGTGCGCCGCCACAGCCGCCACCTCCGAGCTCGCCCCCGCGTCGTCGATCTCCGTCGTCGTCGCGTCCTCGCCGACAAGAACGCCACCACGAGCTTTGCGGGAAGGTGAGGATCACGCCGATGCCCCTCTTGCTCTCCCTCTCCGTCTCTAGCGCCCGCGCATCCTCTCCGAGGTAGCGCCGCCACCGTCGTTCCCCGCCGCGACGTCCTGCGTCGCTTAGCCATCCTCTGGCCCGCGTCCTCGCGCCCCGCAGCCGCCTCTCGCTGAACTCGTCGCCGGCGTCAATGGTGCCGCTGTCGCCTAGACCCCGCCTACGGCCATCTCCCACCGTCGTGTTGCCCGTGGTTGTGTTCACAAGGCCATGCCCTGCTTTCCCGTGCCCTCTGCTTTGCCAGCCGAGCCCCATAGCGCCATTCCAGCCAACTCCGGCAAGCTTCGACGAGCCGCCGCTGGCCTACCCGTCCTCTCCGGCGACTGAAGTCTCGCTGGCCAACCCTGGCCGCCTGATCCGATCCGGATGGCCCAGATTAGATCGGGCGTACCGGTCAACTCTAGGTCAACCCGGCCCCCGTCTGCCGACGTGGCAGCCACGCTGGCGCCACGTGTGTGCCACATCAGCGCCATGCAAGCGATGACAAGGTCAACTTGGCCAAGCCACGGTCAGCCCTGCCACTTTTGCAGAAAAGCTCTTGTCTTTCACTGTATTTACGGATCAGCCCACCGTAGTTCAAATCAAGCCTCGAATTTTGCAGTTAGAACCCTAAAGTTGTCGGTATTTATGTTTCAGGTCCAAACTGAGTTTTATTTCAGTTTTAAAGTATTTTTAAAATATGATTTATAACTCTTTTTATTTACAGTTTTAACCCTGACCTTGTTTTAGCCATAACTTGCCCGTCTTAACTCTGTTTCAGCCCATTCTTATCGCGTTAGGATTGTAACAATGTAAGCTACGTGATCGCAATGACGTTTACTATGTTATAGGCTTTTGAAAATGCAATTTATTTGCTAGTTGATTAATGGTCTATCTATGCCTTTTCAAATACGTTTAGCTTAGATCAACCTCAATAGTTGTGCCCTCTTGACGATAGATCCTTTCTAGGTTGTTCTTGCGCTCTCACAAATCATAGTATCAAGCTCTACCGTGTAGTCTGCTCTTTCTTTAGTGTTTCTTTTGTATGATGTCTGTTCTTAGATTTGTCTATTTGTGTTGCTTGTTTGCTACGAATAGATGAAGAACAGTCGTGAGTGCTGACGATCGGAAGCTGAGGATCGACAAGTGCAGCTGGAGTTGGAGACCAGAAGATAGAACAAGTAAAGTTTGCCGAGAAGTTGGCTTCGGCTTTAAGGCAAGTGCAAGCACCTTTGATCATGTTGCGCCTATTCATGTTTAATTAAATACATTGCATGTGACCTAAATCAGCAAACCATAGGGATGAGTAGACACTTTACCCAAATATCACCTATGGGGGTTTTAGTTGATAGGTTATTAGGTTGCTACTGCTCTACCTCACCTTTCACCTGCTTAATGAAGATAAAACTTGCTTCTTAATAAAGATGTTGGAGCCATGGGCTCGTGGCTTCGACCGTTGGAGAAGTTGATGCCGTCCGCTTCGTTGGTTGGCGATGAATTACAGGGGAAATGGATGCTAGTGGGACTCGTGTTGACGAGGGTATCCGTATCTCCTCCCCCTTGAGGTCCTGTTCGTGGAGCGGCAACGTAGGACTTTTGTACATCTCCAGGCTAATGGGCACTGGCTTGGTCTATTAGCAGGACCATCATAGGTAGATGGGTGGCTTACCGACAGATGCTATTGCCATGGCGAGAAGGGTGTCACAAGTTGTAGCATGGGAGCTCAGGTTGATCCGTAGTCCGGGCAGCTTCTGTGAGTACGTCTCCCATGTGCTTGGGTCATTTCTGATCGAGTCACCACTGCCTATGACCCTGTGAAAAGCCTCATTGTGACCTCTGCCGGCCTATCTCGGTAACGGGCTAAGAGGTTGGCCGCCTCGGGCATAAAGAGTAATCACAACCTAGAGTAAAAGTGTACACCTCTTCACAGAGTTCAAATCGGTATATCGTCCATGCTCACGGTCATGAGCGGCCCAGATCCTCATATGACTTAGCCCAATGGAATAAATTGTTAAATCATGGTGATGTTGTTTGAGGAGGTGGCTAACTCTATTTCTAAACGGGATGGCAATCCTGTGTTGCTTGAGATGGCAATTTCAAAGTTAATGTTTTTATTGGATATATACCTATATCTTGGATACTAATTGAATCTTAATTACTACTTGAACTTTAATTAAGGGTTGGGTCCTGTCCACCAAGATGATAGTAATTAGGCTGTTAATCTAAAAATGTTATATGTTGTATAATTAAAATGCTACCATAGTTTTACCATTCAGCCTTACCTTTGTATAAGCCATGCATGTCATTACTTTCTGCCCGTACTTGCTAAGTTCGACATGGACTCACCCTTGATATAGTTTGTAGTAAGGTGCTGCCCGGAAGAAGGATAAGATTGTTGAGCATTAGAAGTGTTTTGCGTACGGAGCCCCCAGTCAACTATCCCACAGAAGAATGGAGCTCTGAAGAGAAGTTGTAGCCATCATTCTACAATACTCTGATGTTTGTAAGTGTTGATATAAGTATGTTTCCGCTATATAATATATTGTTATCTGATATTTCCATTTTTGTTATATGTGTGGACTTCCTGGACGCACATATGACGACCTTTGGTCTTCCTTTGGGAACCAAGGTGTTATAGGCAACCCTAATGATTTCTTGCAGGCGGTGATGAGATATTCGTTCTGGGCTATTACCCAGCATGAAATAGATGAATCTATGCTCCAAATGAATCCACACTGTTGCATAGAACTGATGCACCCACCTTGGCACAATTCAATCAACCTCGTTGAAAAGGTGAACGAAGCCCGGGAAACACTCAAGGAGTGTCCGGATGGGTATGTCAGCTGCTCTCTCAAGATCATCTCACCCAAGTACCCTCTGGTCTGCTAGTGCAGTCCCTCTAGCATGGTAGCCCCTAAAGAAACTCTCCTGAGCAAGTCCAGAACTCACTTTTTGTGCTAACTTCCCTGATTGCTGGAAACCAGAACTCAATTTCGCAGAACCTGATGCTCCGTATCTTCTTTGAGCTGTAATCCTGAAAGTTGTAGAACTAAACCTTGTACTTGTTATTAGTGTTACTACTGCTCGCACCAGCGTTGCTAGAATTCAAGCCTATTGTCTTGGTCCTGGTACCACAAATTCTACCACCACTGGAACTCAAACCTCCACGAGTGCGAGGACGTAGAGCAACATCAGCTGCTGATTTCATCCAAGAATGTGCAAGGGTACTGGTCTGGTTTTGGGAGTGGTACAAGGCCATGTCCTCTAATTGTTCCTTAGTGAGCTCCTCCTCCCGGAGTTCCATCCTAGCACTCTCCTCACGCAGCTGCTCTTTGCGAGACACTCGATTCTGTCTACGAGAATGCTTGGTTTCCAAGGCAAGAATAGCTTTGGTTGCTTCCTCCTCTACATGTAGGAGGCTATCAGTATTCCTCTACCACCTCATTGGCCATGGTGATGCTTCTTCCTTTGATTCTCAGAGACGGTGAGCCTTCCTGTGGCTGCTTTCGCGCTGAGGTTTTCTGTGCTTCTCGGAGACTATTTGTTGTCCGCTAGCTCCTTCTGAGTTCAGGTGGAGGACTCATCCTCGTTCTCGTTTGGGTAACCACTCGTGTCATCTGCAACACTCGACAAAAAAAGTTAGAAAGGTGTTCATCAAACACCATACATGCATGAAGAATCAGAGGAGACTGCAGTGCAGATGACCTCAACGTGCAAAGTCAATAAGGCGATCTTGATCTGTCGATCCGGCTTGGTCGCAAGAAGTACAATTCAGCACTTTGAGATCCCGACGCGGGAGCTCCAGGCGGCCCCAAATTGGGGGTGGAGAGCAGTTTTTTTGTGCCTGGGAAGGGGGAAGAGTAGTGGCGGTGCTGGGTTGGGTGGCGGCGCTGCGGAGGGGGCGGATAGGGATAGAGGAGGCCGATCAGCAATGGACGTGATAGACAAGAGAGGAAAAACTAGTGAGAAAGTAAAAGCGGAATGTCATTTGCAGAAGGAGAATGGTATGCTAGGCCCACCTTCATGCAAGAGGACACTAATCGCTGTCAATGAAAAGCTGCCCAAATAAACCCTCTGGGCTCACCGATAGGTGGAGGACGGGGAACCCCATTGGTTGCACCCACCAAGGTTACGAGGCATTTACTATAGATGTACAATGTGGTCACAGTTCTATTCAATATTTAGGCTCCGATCAGAAGACGGGGGCGATTTGAATGTGCAAAAATTTGATTTGAGCTCAGACCACGCCCAGGCCCACGAAACACACGTAAAAATTCTGTTCTGCCCTCCGTGCCGAAAATTGGTTTACCACGCCATCGATTTCATCCAAGGGCATTTGTGGTATTGTGACGGCTCCCCTGCATAAATGCATAAGAAGTCGCCATCTTCCCATCTCAATCTCCATTCTCCCGCTCTCCCGTTCAAATTATTAGCCTACCCAGATTCGAAGCCTAGGTGCATCGACACAGCTGCTAGGCTCCCTCTCCACTCACCAGCTGCCCCCTCTTCTAGCCTTATCCGGATTTGATCCCCTTCTTTGAGCGCCGCAAGCGGCTGTAGGGGCCAGATCCAGACCGCCTACGACCAGGATCTGGTACCCCTTCGTCGAGGCCGGCCGCACCAGTTCCGCGACCAGGATGACAGGAGGGCGGTGCTGACAACGCAGCGTAGTCAGGAAACGCAGAAGGTACTCATATTCCTTTTATTATTATGCGTGCTGCATTCTAGTGGTTGTACCTTGGATCTATAGATGGTGATGGGGTTTTATGTTTCTTAGTGATTGTATCTCACATGCATGTAGTTCAAGTAATGGCTTCCGTATAAGCTGTAGCTAGGCACCTAATTTGCATCCTGCTCTGTTTTGTTGACATTTGGTAAAAGGTTAACTCCTCAAATTCCTTTGTAAACTCCTTAAATTCCTTTGTAATCTAGATGTTAAACTCCAGAATATCTCCCTGAAGCAGGGGAGCGTGTTCTGGAAGATCCAGCACCTCTTGGAATCGCGGTGCTTATTCAGTCTTATCTTGTTGTGAGTGTACTGGGATTGCTGTAGTATACACCCCAAAATTTGCATTTTGGGTTGTTATTCAAAAACACTAAATATAATGAAGGATTTGAAATATTTGGATAAAATTTGCCAACATTAGTTCAAATCCTAGTGTATCATTATTAAAGAAAAATGTGCTTTTCAATATTTTAGAATTAATTGATGGGCTTTTATTAATGTGATGCTTTCTTATTGCTTATGCTTTGTGCTTTTAGTGTGCTAAGTTATTGAAAACGTGTTTAGACGTCGATCGATCCTTTTAGGGAATTTTCGGGACTCTTCCAGAATACTTTTCCATTTATCCTAGAGCTTTTCCAATTTTTTGGATGCTCTAAAATATCTTTTTCGTGAGCTCCAAACGTTTTATTTGGATTCATCATCTCGCATTCTATCTTTATGTATTTTTATATATTTTTTGGAGTTATAGAAATATTTTTCAGGGCTTTAAAATTATTTCAGCATTTTCTGGAATTATTTTTGAACTAAAAATGATTTTCTAATAAAATCCTGAAATTAATAAAATATCTAATTTTCTCCTAGCTCCAAACCCTAGGCATATATATATGCCGGTGTAGCCCTCGACACAATGATTCCAGATCAGAAAACCCCTTCACGAGCCGCCACTCGTAGCTTCCGGAATCGATCGCCGAAGTTCATCTCGGATAGGGTTTCGACGAACTCTCCGGCGAGCGTTTCCGGCCATCTCGACCATCACCGGCGAGAATCGCCACCACCAGAAGGTTCGTATCGATCTCCTGTACTCCGGCATGCCTCTCGTTTTGCGAACCGCTTCCGGATGGTGCCGTCCCTAACCCATCTTTTTGTTTTGCGGCGACCTGCTCCATGGACAGGCCTTCTCCGTTCGTTTTCCTGTCACCGCGACCTAGCGCCGTCCCTGCCTCATCCCGGCTCCCCCCTCGCGCAGCCACTGTGGGCTCGCGGCCCCGCGCCGTCTGCCCCGTGCCCTTGGCACGCCGCTGCAGAGCAGCAGCAGGTGGCCGCCGCCGCCCTGCCCGTACAGGTGTGTGCGCTCATGTTCGCCCGCGGGGGCCCATGCGCTGTGCGGACGCGTGCCGCCGCCGTCTCAGCCAAGTCTCGGCCGAGGCCTGGCCCTCCCTTCCCCGCGTGAGCAGCAGCCCCATGGCTGCTATGGCCATGGTCACGTTCGTGAGAAGCAGCAAGTCTGGAGGTAGAAGATAAGGTATTTACGGTTTTGCCACCCAGCACTTATTTACAGATTTGCTATCGATTGTATTATCTCCGTCGTTTCACCGTTTTAACTCCGATTCGAGCCATTCTTGTTGCGTTAGTTTCCTATCGTTGTGGTCTACATAGTAGTAGTAACTTTTATCATGTAGCTCACTTGTGAATTTATTTAATGATTTAAATGCTAATTTGATAATAATATCTGTTTAATAGTTTTCTAATTAAAAGCAACCTAGGGTTAAAATTCCGTTCTTGTTGCTTTTCAACCATATCAATGTATGTTGCTTGTTACCAACAATGTTTCATCATATCATGTTTTGACTAGTGTTCTCATAGGGTTATAAATTAAGATATTAATTTTGTTAATAACTGCTTAATGCCCATATGTTTAATACCAACATGTCTTTTCATGTATGACCTACTTAGATTAATCTTTAATCATATGATGTTTCTTTAGTGCTCTCACATGTCCTAAGCTTTATAATTTATGAATGTTTAAATGGCTTATATAATATATTTTCTTATAATAAAATATAACTAAGGTTTAACTCTGCTTTATAATTTAATTTAATTCAACTGTTTTAACTTTGTGTTTCTATTAAACGTCCAACACTTTGCTTTATTAAATAAAATTAATCAAACTTATAGTTTGTCTCTCTGCTATGTTGCTTTTACCTTAATAGTTGTGTTCTCTTTAACGATAGCTCTGTCATTCATCCTTCTTGCGCTCTTACGATCGTAGTACCGAGTTTTACCATTTAAACTGTTGTGTCTTTAGCTTCGCCTCTGTTTGGTGTATTGTTCTTAATCTTTTTCTATTTTGTTTTTCTGTTTGTGTTGCTTGGTTACCGCGACTAGATGAAGAGCAGTTCGATAGCGCTGAAGACAAGGAGTTGAGGATCGACAAGAGCAGCCAAAGCTGGAGACCAGAAGATGGAACGACTAAAGATCATTGAGCAGCTAATCTTTGGATTTAAGGCAAGTGCAGGCACCTTTGATCATATTACACCTATTCATGTTAATTAAATACATTGCATGTGTTCTAAATTGGCAAACCATAGGAATGACTAGTCACTTTACCCAGATATCACCTATGGGGGTTTTAGTTGATAGGTTATTAGGTTGCTAGTGCTCCACTCACCTTTCACCTGTTTAATGAAGATAAAACCTGCTTCTTAACAAGTTGGAGCCGTGGGCTCTTAGCTTCGGTCGTGGAGATGTTGATGCTATTCCGCATCGTTGGTTGGCCGTCAATGACAGGGAAATGGATGCTAGTGGGACTCGTGTTGATGAGGGTGTCAGTATCTCCTCCCCCTTGTGGTCCTGTTCGTGGAGCAACAACCTGGGACTTTCGTACATCTCCAGGCTAATGGGCACTAGATTGGTCTATTAGCAGGACCATCATAGGCGAATGGGTGTCTTACCGACGGGTGCCATTGCCATGGTGAGAAGGTTGTTACAAGTTCTAGCATGGGAGTTCAGGTTGATCCGTAGTTTGGGGCGATGGCTACGAGTACGTCTCTCATGTGCTTGGGACATAATTGATCGAGTTACTGCTTCCTATGACCCTGTGAAGAGCCTCGTTGTGACTATCTTGGTAATGGGCTAAGAGACTTGCAACCTCGGGCGAGCAATCACAACCTGGAGTGAAAGTGTACACCACTGCACAAAGTTTAAAATCGATATATTGTCCGTGCTCATAGTCACGAGCGGCCCAGATCCTCACATGACTTAGCCAAATGGAATAAGCTGTTAAATCATGGTGATGTTGTTTGAGGAGGTGGCTACCTCTGTTTTTGAATGGGATGGTAATCTTGTGTTGCTTGAGATGGCAATCTCAAGGTTAATGATATTAATGATATATGCTTATATCTATGTTATTAAATGACTCATTAATTACTACTTGAACCTTAATAAAGGGTTGGGTGTTTCAACCAAGTTGATTAGAGAATAGGTTGTAAATGTTAAATCTTAATTGTTACATTGAAATGCTACTGCAGTCTTTACCTTTCGGCCTTACCTTATTTAAGCCATGCATGTCATTATACATTCCGCCTGTACTTGCTGAGTTCACCATGGACTCACCCTTGCTATAGTTTTTAGTAAGGTGCTGCTAAAAAGTAAGACAAAGATTGCCTTAGAGTTTTCTGGAAGTCGGTTAGCAGTGTTTGGCGTATGGAGCCCCCAGTCAACTATCCCTGAGAAGAATGAAGACTAAAGAGAAGGCTTAGCCAATGTTCCGCATTACTCTGATTGTGTAAGTGTTAAATATATATGTTTTCACTATATAATATACATTATTTCTAATATTTATCTATTATCTGTTGTATGTGTGGACTTCCTGGGCACACATATGATGACACTCAGTATTCTTTGGAAACCAGGGTGTGACATGTAGGTAGCGGTGCAATTCATTTCTTTGTTGTCTTCATACCAATGCAATTTGTACATTCACGCTGCTTAAGTTTGTTTCTTTAGTTTTAGCCTCTGGGGTGAGCAAGAGCCCCCAAGCAGACCCTGCCAGTGGGGCAAAAGGTGGCACCAATATGGGTCCCGCTGCACTCCTCTCCAAACGAGTTAATTAAACTAGCCCATCAGACAGCAGCATCTTGGAGTTGTAACTTTTTGCAAAAGTCCTCACACACAAGGCGAACAGAGCCCAATGAGGGACTGGCAACGTCAAGGTGACCTTGGCCATGCCGAAGAGGTGGCTCCCCCTCCACACCCACAGAAAGACCCAACTTGCAAAGGATGGTTTTAACTTAGCCATGTCTGTCGATCAATTCGCACTATTTGATATCTACGATAGTACTTTTTTTCTAACAATCTGAATGTATAAAAACTGGTAGTATCATAGTTGCAGAGAAATGTGGGGAAGCCTAGGCGACCAACTAGATGACTATTTCTTAAGAAAATGACCCAAGCAATGGGAGCAAGGTTCCCCATCTCAGTTGTAATGGGGAACAAAGGGCCACATGATCCATTTGAAGCTGCCCAGTTTGCTTCAGAGGCAGCTATTGCTGTGACATCTGAAGTACCAATTTTTCCACACTGGAAATATTACCAACAACGTTCGAGCCTAGCACACTTTAGTCACTTTGTGGCCAAGCTATATATAAGTCTATATATAATCTGTTGACATTCAAGTCTACAATGTGTAACTAAGTAATGGATTTATTTTGCATTCCCACATCTGTAGTTAAGGCTAGCCATTAACCTCAATGATGAGGTGACAAGAGAAGCATGCATGAGTGTATACTAGTCTTGTATACGACAGGCATGATACTGGTTGAAAGCAAAACTAATTCAACGGCCTTCCTCGTGATCAGATGAGAAAGACATCTGTCCCTTGCATGAGTGATGCACAGTGGTGGTGCTCATCAAAATGTGGTCAAAGAACAAGGTGTGTGTGCGTGCTTTTGCGCGTGTGTGATTCTCTATGTGTGAGCGTGTGTTTGCACGTGTGTGTGGTTAGTCATTGGTGCATTTCCTACTATTTTTGTGCTCTACTTGGGCTGTAGTCTAACACAATTGTGGTTATAGGCTGTCTCTGAGCAGAACAAGCAAAACTATGCAAAAGCCAAGGGGCACCATCAGACAGGATCTCGCTCTCATGTTGCCCGCGACTAGGCATATGTAAGTGATGGCTGTGATACTCTGTTTTATTTAGATACGCAATGCCTTAGCATTAACCGAAAGACATCTGCAATTTTAACAGATAGAGAAGAAAAAAGGACCAAGCAGAACATGATCATGACGTACTCATAGGAGAACATGAGCAACCTCATGAAGATGTTGATGCAATAAGAGAATTAGCTATAAGTACCTTCACTTGCTTTCCTTGAAATCTGCTAAAGTCATTGCCATAAAGAAGGAAAAGCACCAGGAGGCCAAAGCCGCACCATCATTTTGAAGTTATAATATTGCAACTATCAATATCCTATCTATGCATTGTGCCTATGTAATCTCTGTTCTCAGTAGGCTGAGTAAAGACCTATGCAGTAGTTATGATACTGTCTATAGGTTCTGCAATTTTAAAGCCTTGCACAATCTATAACCTAATGTTTGCTCCTTGGTTTTCGTAGGAGCCAATGCCAAGTGTAGTTGCTTCTGACGTCTCCTCTCGGGCAAGCTCCTCTAGAACAAGAAGAACACGGAGATCTGTAACGATGCTCGAGGAACAACTTGCAGCTTAAAAGCAATTTTTAGCTACCCTCACTGAAGAGTTGGGTGAACTCAGGAGGTCGACTGAACATGCTATTATGGAGTTGAAGGTAACCTCACTATGCCTTAGTTCCACAAATACCACATATTCTGAGAGAAGAGAGAAGGCATACCTTACACTTGCCTTGGAGAGGATCCAGAAATACCACAAATGAGAGACCTGAAAGGGTCATACAAGAAATCTCTAAGTTTTATTTAAAAAATCTTGCAAAAACTCTAGAATAATAGTTGATCAAAGAGCAAGAAACATGGTGCTTAACTTGATCATTCTATCTTTCAACTGCTCAAGACCCAAGTGATGACTATAAGCCCCATGGTGAAAGGTAATATGGGTAAGTTTTGAGTCAGAATAGTTCACTTTAATCTGGAAGAGAGTTCTTGTTTGAAAGCATGTGTACTTATGAGGCGTGAAAGCATTGCAGCAACTCCAGATCCATCACTGAGTCTATATTTGCTCAGGGACGAGCAAACGGTAAGCTTGGGGGAGTTTGTAAATGGTAGATAAGTATCAATTTTAACTGTCAACATAACATGAGAAAGGATTAAAACATGAATATCATCTAGTTATAGGGGTTACACTAACATAATTCCACGAGTTTTGGTGAATGTCTATTTCTGCAGGGGGTTATCAGAAAAGAACCAAAAGAGGTCCACATGTTGGATTTGCATAGAGAGAATACCACGTCTAGCAATCAAAGAATACTCTAGAAGACTCAAGGAGGCGACCCTATGAAGGAGGGCCCACCTGGCAGCAGCAGCTGGGCACCTGCCCATAGGTAGGGGTGGCCGCCCAGGCCTCTCCACGAATGGGGAGCAACCTCGCAAATCCTGCCTCCACTGACCTTGAGGATCAATATGAAGTGTCCATTTTGGTCGGTTTGATCCAAGGGCTGTGGTGCATCCTAGGGGGCTATATATTTAGGGCCCCTGGCCCTTGGAGAAACGCTAATTCATTCAAGAATTCATTTAGAGAATTAATCCTCATCTCCAGAGAAGCCCTAGAGCCACCATCTCAATTAAAGCTCCATAGTTTAGTAGCATATCTACATTAGAATAGATCTAGAGGGAGTCAAGCCTAGCTTGGAGTCCGGATCTGTCAGCATTCTTGATAATTTCTTCTACTTTATTATAATATTTTGTTCTTGCTACTATGAATAGTACTTTATTCTATTCTACTATATCAGAAATGACTTTGCTCTTTTTTCTTATGTTCTCAATTATTTTGTTCTTAGTTTAGTTTGATTATATGCTTAGCATAGTTGGATTAGAATTATGTTTATGCATAGAATCGTATAGCGCTTGCTCATTAGATCAATGGATGAGTGTTAAATATTGTGTAGGTGTGGTGCCTAGACCATATTTATCTGCGATTGCACCCTATATTCTGGATCACGAGGTAGATCGTGGGAGTGACAGTCCTGTTGAGTCCTTTGTAGCCCTCCTCCCGAGTATAGGACTAGTAGAACACCACTATTATAGGGAAGTGATTGCTGTGTTCTTGATCTTCCCTAGTAATATCACTATGCATAGATGTAACATTTTTCCGCCATGATTGCTAGGTGTAATTGCACTAATCATTGTATGCTTTGATATTATAGTTAGAATAACTTAGGATTTATTCTTGTAGATCATCCTAGTCCATGCTAGTGTTATAAACTTAGACTACTCTATTGAAATCATTATCATTATTTTATGTGGCTATGTGCTCTCATTTATCCTTTGTCACTTACCATTCATATATATATATTATTTTATGGGACACTTACCCTGTATGAGAAGATAGATAAAGACATGGTTAAGCTCTCCATTATTACATGCAGTGCTCATTGCTCATTATCCATTAGCTTTCCCTTCCCAATAGTAAAAATATAAATAACGATACCTGGATTACCCCGGTTAAAATGCTACATCGGTATTATCTGTGTTCTTGCGGATTCCTTATTCATTTCTAGAAAGCATATGCATTTAATACCAGCACCTCTGGCACCATGCTGGGGATGACGACCTAACTTAAGTGGTGTTAGAGGTGTCAACATTGATCAGTTGAACTACCTTGCTAGTTAAAATTGTATTGTTGATGCCAGTTGATCCCACGTCAGGAGCCGTTTCCACTCCTCGCACCAGGTCAGGGCTTCCTCCTCTGTGGGTTGCCCATTGTACAGCCAGCCATTGAGAACATCGTACCATATGTGAGTCGCCCCAAGCACGAACATATTACCCATCGTGTTACAATTATATACCACATCAAAATTACTTCCATACACAATCAAATTGGTATGCGAATTCACAAAAAAAGTGCAGTAAGAGACATTCCCAGTCGGGCTTTGCTACGGCTCACCCAAGTAATTGTGAGTCCTCCATTTAATAAATATTGAATACATATTACCTCCTAGAATTGATATTATAAGGTCCGGTGCTAGGTTGCTATAACATGCCAGACAGTGGCTATTACTCTTTTAGTGAATTCACTGGCAAGATTTGATTGCGCCATAATCATGCTTTCTATAAAATTTGCGATCATTCTTTAAAATAACTACCATGCCCCATTTAAGTAAAAAAGGTTGTGTGACAGTACAAAACATGTCAATACAATATATGATAGTTCCTGTAATACCAGCGCCTTTAGGGTTCAAACTAACACACGGAATCTATAATACATATATCCAGTTCCTTCTACCTAAGAATTAATAGTTAAAAGCTTTCAATCTTATCTATCTAGGTCCTTGTTCCTAAGATCTAACTAAAGCCTTGGTAGGTCGATACCACATTGGCATCTGTCTTGTAATTTTTGATGTTTCATAGCTGAGATGTCCCTTGATGTTATAGTCGTACTTATCTCCCTTCTCCATGTTGAAGAAGGTCGCGTCAGCATCGAGCATGTCCGCCAAATACAAATAGTTGCTACAAATATGTTTTTTTGTGTATCTGTAATGATCAACGTCCAGGTACAAAGGATGATTGGCTCTGATGAACAACAAGCAACCAAAGTCAAGGTCCTTCACGACTCACCATCCCTGGGTCCTTATGTCTCGCTCGTAGAGGATGTAGCGACGTCCAATGAAATTGAACTGCGGTTCAACAACTCTATTCCAACATTGTTCCTCAAGTTCGGGATGTTTATCACCATACATACAAACTAGTTGAATATCCCCGTGGATGGAATTAGCTAGGTAAAATGCACATTTATCAACTACACGGTCGATTTGAATGTCTGGTCTCCCTAAAGGTTCCGGGTCAGAATCTGTGCTGTCTTTCAAATCCCAGGACCAGAGATACCGTGATCACCTTCCCATTGTGTACACAGACGTCATCGTACCTAACAACACCTTGTAGAACCCTCAATTGAGTCCACTCCACAAGAGGCTCCACTGCGGCAGCAATCATCTGCAACAAGAACCACGACGAGAATAGAGCGACGACCATCCAGCCGTCCGAGTGCTCTGGCGTCCGACACAATGCTACCTTCCACAATAGGACATCTAGCCTCCAACAATTGGAAGTTGCTGGAGAATATTGGCATGCGGTTGACCAAAGCAAACACCCAGATATCGAGAATGGACAGCCACCACGTTGACTCCTGGAATTATTCCGAACAACGGCAATGGAATGCGACGGCCAGCTACGAGATTGAGAATTTGAGATCTGTGACACCCATGGTGTTATATTAACTAAAACATGCCATGTCATCATATGCATTGCAAAGTATTCATGATTAGGTCAACCTTAATGTGCATCAACTAAAACAAATTTATATTTCATAGGTTGTTTGCGTTTCTGATATGATGTGTCACATGAAATCATAAAAGTCTACTTTCGAATGTCACCCCAAATACTTGATTTATGCCCTGTGTACCTTGAGGTGTAAATGGTGTTTACACTAGTGTCAGGCATGGTGTATAAAGTCAAGTCTAACATTTAAAATCAAACTCTAAGTTTGGATTTAGATTTGGTTTTCAAATTTGAGTTCAAACTGGGAGTCTATTAAAATAATTTTCAAAAGTCAACTTTGTCAACCAAGGGTACTATTGGGTCATTGACCTAAAAATGCCTTGGGATGATATTTGTGATCACTAATTAACAACAAATTAATTTAGAAACTAAATCGAGTTTGAATTCGGTTTCAAAAAACCCAAATCTCAAAACCCTGTTTTATTCCCCTTCTCTACAATTCAAAATCTATAAAGAATTTTGGTATACTCTCAAAATATAGTTTGTAGATCTTGACAAGATCTATATTTTAGTATTCAAAGTTTTTCAAATTTCTAAAAAGAATTTCAAATAAATTTGAAAATACAGTTTTCTAGCATTTGTCCCCTTTTGATTTTAAAACCATAATTCAAAATTTATGCATAATTTGGGAAACTTTGTATATGAAAAATGTTTGATTTGAAAATTTGAGCAATTCATATATTTGGAAATTTTTAAGTTTTATTGAAAAATCAAAAGTAATTTCAAATATTTATTTCTAGAGTTCTGGCCCCTTTTGAATTTGAATTCATATTTCAAAAACTAAGCAGAATTTCAAAATGTTTGTTAAATGAAAAATGTAGCTCTTGAAAAATCATGCAAATGATATTTTGGGATATTTTCATGTTCTTATGTAAAAACTGGAGTAATTTGCAAATTGCTAAATGACCTCAACTACTACAGTACTCGATGACGTCACCGTCCTTCTCCCCCTCTGTTCATGGCGTCGCCGTGGCCACCGCGCCATACCGGCCGTCCTTCGCCGCCAGCTCACCCCTGACGCTCGAAACTTCACCGTTGTCGTGTCACTCGTCCGTGCGTCGTCGCTGGCCTATAAATAGCAAGCCGGCCGCCGCTTTTCTTCTTCTTTTTCCTCCCGTCCACCATTGTCGTCATCCTCCCTCCGCCGTCATCGCTCCACCACTGCCCGCTTGCTCTTGCCCTTAGCTTCGCCTCACTCTTCCGCTTCGATTGAGCCTGCTCGCGCTAGCTCTCACCACCGGAGTCCCCAGTGCGCCGTCATCTTCCTAGCGCCACTGCGAGCCATTTCACCGACGACCGCCGCCACCGCTGGCTATTTTCTTTCATCTTCTTCATCATCGTGATCACCTTGATCTGCTCTTGCTCATGCGCTCTTTGGTTTGCTCTGCGATGCATAGGACTCACCGGAACATCGTCCTCGCCGCCGGAGCACGCCGCCGTCATCCCTGCCGCCGCTAAGCTTCCACCTCCGGCCACTCCGAGCCTTCATTTTCAATCGCACCAGATCCGCGGTGAGCTCCTGCACCTGTCCATACCCTCGGCTTCACCTCTACCGCACCGTAGCCGCCGGCGTACGCGCTCGTCGTCGGTGCTCCGCCTTGCCAGCCGCCGCGCGCGTAGCCGCCGAGGATAGGAACTAGCTTTGGCCCGAATGAGTTGCACATTAGATTCACGTTGTCGCGTAGAAGCTTTCCGTGCGCTCGCCGTCACCGTAGAGGCCTCCGGTGGTGGTTGCCACCGTTGCCGCGCGCCGCCGTGCCGCCATGGCCGCTAGCGAGGTAACTCTGGTGCCTATGCCACTGCATTATGCCCATAGATCGACTCGCCGTGTCGAGTTGAGTCCGTAGAGCCAAGCCCCCCGGCCGGAGACCTCACCATCGGCGAGGTCTCGCCGGGTCAACGCGGGAACACTGTTCCCCTTTTCTTTTTCTATTTTTAGAAAATAATTTAAATGCTATTTTCTTCCATAATTCATAATAAATCATATACTATTCCAACAAATCTAAAAATTTTTGTGTAGGTTCTTCGTCTACCTAGGGAAAATATGAAATGCCAATTTTGAGTACGTTTTGCGTATGTTAAAATTATCTCTTTTAATTGAAAAATATATTTTTTATGATTTTTAATAAATAAAATAATTGGCTTTTATTTTTGAAATTTGTTTTTCCATCGAATTAGACCAAGACCTTTTCAAAATAAAATTTTGAGCTTAATTAGACAACTTTAGTTTTATGTCTTAATTTATGCTTTTTAAATAATTAATTAGCCTTTTAATCATGCTTAATCATTATAGGATTTGTTTGACTTTGGGATTGATTGATGACCTTAGGTCATTAACCATAATGACCTTTGGCACTTTAATTAATTTTTGTGCTTATCTTAATCATGTCATTAAGGCTTAATCAACGTTATTTCATGTGCTTAATGAACTTCATTAAAGACATAGTTGACCCTAATGAACTTAGTAAGTAAACTTTGCTAGCTTGCAACTTTATCGTGAAGGAAAGTTGTGTTCAAGCTCTTAATCTGGTTATGCATCCATCAAGCATCATGTTTATTATTCCATCATGTTGAAACATATCAGGTTCTCGCATAGCTTCCATTAACGGAGAGTTTAACGTTGTCGAACCAGATCCCAAGGAAGAGCAGAATCAGGAGTAGGGTGTTTATCCAGAGCCAGAAACCATCTACCCCGATCACCACGGCAAGCCCCAGATGCATTTAAACCCTATCCATGATTTTATAAAGTTTTTATCACTTCAGTTATGAAATGCTGCATTAGGGAATAAGAGTTGAGGGAAAACCTACCAGATGCATTACCTGTCTCACTTCCATATTACCTTGTTACCTGTTTATTTGGAAAATGCATAGTAATGCTTATCCCTGCTTTATTAGATAGGTTTTTTCAAAAAGTAAAGAATGAAAAAGATGAGATTGGCTTTTCATGTTGAAATCATGATGATAGTTAATAAATCGAGTCTGGACGGATAACTTGCATTGGGAAAGGAGTCCCTTTGTAGTGTTTTCGTCTGTTGATGCCCTAGGTCCCATTCGTTGGTGATTTGCGTGTATCGAGACTAGAAAATCCACATACAATGGTGTGGTATACTGTGGGTTTGAGTCCCACGTATATCGATACACTGTGGGTCGAAGGTCCCATGTGTATCGTGTGGTTGATATACTCTTGGTTTGGAGCCTGTGTATATCATGTGATCTGCTATGCTGAGGAGTTAAAGTCTCTTGTATATCGGTGATCTAGGTCCTAGCTGGGTACAATCGATTCGAATCGTCGTTGCTTCTTGGAGAAGAAGACTCGATCTCTGTTCATCATCGTAGTAACAACTTGAATAATGGTTAAGGCTTAAGTATGAAGTTGGTTGGTGATCTTGAGTTAGAGCAAGACAACTTTATTTTTTATTATAACTAATGATGAGCTAAAACTTGATCTACACGAGCTTTTTTGTAAAAGTCTTTGCTTCTTGCAAGCCTTAACCAGTCCCTCTGGCCTGCATTTCTGAGTCTTCACCCTCTTTCTCGTCGGGTCAGTCTTGTTGAGTACTTTTGTACTCAGGGTTTGTTGAACCCTTGTTGTAGGTGAGCCCCATGGGCAGGTTTGCTTTGCATCCTGCTGCATGACATTTGTTGCGGAGAGTGACGATGAGTAGGATGGTTGGCTCTGGGGCAGAGCGTATCATCTGGGTACTGTAAATAAGTTATCTATCGCTACTCCACTACTATTATGGTTTGTATTAACTAAACTTATCGTTTGTAAGATTTGAACTAAGTGGTTTGAAAACCTATGTTATTGTAATTCTTTCGCTCTTTTACTCTGATGTATATTATTATGTACAAACTGTTGTAATACTGCAATGTCTCTTTGTAATGATTGATCCTACTCAGAGAATCATGGATGTTTTGGGGATTCACCCGACAGACCTTTTAAGTCTTATGAAACACATGCACGGCTATCAGAGGTCTGTTTAGACAATGATAGGTGCATATAAGCCATATTATTTAGGAGGTTCTGCCACAAGATCGCACCTTAAGTCTGTGGTGACCAACCAGTTGTCCTTGCCACCGGTCCAAGCCCTATTCTTCAACCCATCACAAACACCGTAGTAAGGTTTGTTGATTCCGATATCATGGAGGCTGAAACATCCAGGCTCGTCTTTGTTGTCTTTGCCGACGTGTTCAGGGTGCAAGCCCGACGTGAGCAACGCCGGAGTCCCCAACGAAAGGAGAGTTCGGTTATCCTATTTGGCACCTTTCGCCCGGTCCTTGCAAACCGCACGGAAGCGAATGACGCTAATGGCATTAGCATGATCCAAGACAACACCACACATCTCCGCCCGCAGGTCTCGCCACAGAACGGTGTCATCCGCTCTCAGTTGTTTGTCGTCGGCGCCGTCCTGCAATGACTCCTGGAATCTGGCGTCATGAACCGCATCATCGCCTACGGGATTCTCATGCTTGGCATCGGTGACTAGGCCAAAGATAGGAGAATCATTGGTGCACCATAGTTCCTTAAACGCTTCCTGGACAGCTCTTCAGAAGCACTCATGGTGGAAGATGGTAGACAGTGCTTGTGGCTTAGTTTTGCTCTATGCTTTCAAAGAAAACTATGGAGAGCGAGACTTAACTAGGATCTGCCACATTGCCTCCTAATAATGCAGTGTGACAGTTTTGATGGCCTCATGTGATCTATTGATAGGCTCATACAAACTTAACCGCAGGCGGCGGCTGTGGCGTGGCAGACGGATGGCCAGATGGGAAGGGTGGGTTGTGTACTGTAGCGAGAACTGTGGGCTTACCGCCAAATTAAATTTTTCTAATTGGAAATTGTAATCAAACATTGGCTAGAAGGTCTGGGGCTCTTTTTTGAATGCGTATGCAAAAGGTCCGGTGATCAACTGTTGCAACGCGAGGGGTAGGTGTAATGCTACGGTACATAGATTACCTAACCGTAGCAATACCCCTGTTCGAGGCCGCATAGAAGGTAATAGTTAAAAACAATCTAAGTGATTGATTTATTTAATCTGATGAATTAATAATTAAATAAACAAATACCAAATGGAAATGAAGAAAAATCTGAGAAAATCCCATAAGCAACGGGAAGGGGACCATTGCGACCGTGATTTTACACACGAGAAGATCATAGTGAAGGCCTTTCCTTTTGTGTCGCCTATGCGTGGTGTTCCACCTTCTTGATGGAATATAAAGCAGCCAATCTTGAAACCGAGCACCTCATAAAATTGAAGCGCACCCAATGATTGAAGATCTTGTATTAACACAAGATCTGTAAGAAGATCTGCAATCATCTAGGTCAAGCTCCTATTCCGCAGCAACACCTCGTAAAGTATGGAGAAGGAGCACATTGCATGACAATGGATTGAAGCCAACAGGTGCATAATAAATAGGCCTACCTTTGAAGATGGGAGAAGCGGAACTGTGTAGTAGGTAGTTGGGAATATACTAGCCAGAACATTAATACTAACCTTTTCTATTTACTATATTTTTTATGTGGTCGGCCAAACCTTTTGCATACGTACGAGTAGTCACCTCTAGCTACTCCTAGATGAGTCGCCCACCGACTGTTGTGATTGCTCAGATTGTAGTGAAAAGACCTATCACAACTCTGTCATGACTGGTCAAATGCTTCATCACTTTGGAGTCTAGCTCACCCTGCATGTCAATTCTGATCGGTCGTTTCAATAGTAAAAAATTGCGATTATTTGTGAGATGGAGGGAGTAGTCACAAGTGCCTTTGATCATAGCAGAAAGTCTACTGGCCACACATCTGACCCCATCGGAGGCTCATGCCATCTCATGGCCTCTCGCCATCACATCGGCATGGCTTGTAGAGTTGGTGTGGCTCTGTTTTTTCATAGGGCTCCTCTGAGAGCCATTGATGCCTTCTCCAGGAAATACGGTTGCGACTCCCGAGGGAGCGCAACAACATCCGAGGGAGCGCGACGGTTGCGGAAAACTAATACTACTACAACGGCTTAGTGTATTTTGGAAGCCAACCAAGCAGGCTGATAGAGCCTGCTCTCGCTCCCATTGTTTCCTTCCACCTTGCATTGAGCTCAAGCCCTCTCGCCTCACAAAGTCCCTGCCTCCTTCTCCCAATCAGTTGCCATGAAAGCCACCCCTGGGATGAGGTATAGGTCCTCCTCGAATAAGGGCGGGCTGGCCCAGGTCCTCGCTTCCTCCACTGCACCGGCGGAACCCCCAGCGTCTGAAACAAGGCCGCTGGCACACGCTGGCTCAGTGTCAGTGCCGGCAGTGCAGGTGTCCAGTCATGGGACATCGGCTTTCGCATCGCGCCCATGGCCTAGATTGCTCTGCCCGTGGATGTCGACGATGGCATGGGCAGCACCGGCACGTGTGTTGCCCATCTCACCACCAGCCCCGATACGGCCCTACTAGCCGTCTCCAGATCCGCTCGCCGTCGTGGGATCCAGTCCTGGCGGGAGGGGGTCTCATGGACCGTCTCGGCCCAGCTCGCCATTCATCGAACCGGAGGCTGGCTTTGAGAGCGACGATGACGGCTATCCGGATATCAAAGAGATGGACTCGGAAGACGATCGCCTCCATGGGTACGTGACTCCTATGTCCAAGGGCCAGTATCTGTTTATGCGCCGTACCTAGTGGGGTGGCCTGGTATGCCATGTCTGCCTCAACCGTAAGCCCCGTGGTTGGAACCAGACCATGGCCTAGCAACATGTCTTGGCTATGGCTGCCAAATGGAGGTACGATGGCTCATACATCGTCAACAAGAATGTTGATCGTCATCGCTTCCTTGTGATGAACGAGGCCTGGATGCTGCGCCTGGTTGGCTATGGCATAGAGGTGGATTTTACGCATAGCAGGCTTTAGATTTTGTGCCTGCCTAGTTGTTGCATGACTTGCTTGGAGCCGTGGGATGACACAGCTCATTGGTAGTATCAGGTCATGTTAACATAAGTAGTTACAACTAGTATGCTGTTGTTCGCATGACTTGCATTGAGCAGTGTGATGGCGCTGCTCGCTACTACTATGAAGTCATGTTACCTAATGATCTGTAGTTAAGAACTAGTAAGTCTAGGTAGTTGTTGGATGATTTTGAGCAGTGGGATGGCACTACTTTTCTCACATCTTATTATGGTAGATGAATGCATGGTTATGTAAGTCTGATCTAGTGTTGTTGCTGAACTCCAGACAAATATGAAATGTGATTTGCTGTAATGTTATCTTTGCATCTAGTAGCATTGCTCTTCTGTTGTTATCAATGTATTTGAAGTCATGCATTGTCCTTGTTAAGGCCAATGTCGTGCTCCCCATTCCTCTTTGCCTGATACTTTCTTCCCTTCATTATCTCGATGCACAAGAGATAGTCTGAGCATTGCAATTCTGACCTGGCCACCCACATTCCATGTAGTGTGCACATTTCTGCAAACATTTTGATGTAATGTTTACCACATGAGATAGTCCGAGCATGGCAATTATGACAATGTCGGACAAATATACCTCTTGATAACCACGCATGGTTTCTTGGAGAGGTGCAAGCAGGGTGATGAAGCAATGAGCAATGCGCCAATAATGTGATTCGAATCGAATTGTGAGAACAATGCGAGAATGTAAAGTCTGACAAGAGTTAATAGTGTTGAACCACTTTTTTGATTGATCCTTTTTCATGTACATACAAAATGATAAATCAATGTCATGGAGGTTATGTAAGTCATAAAACCATCTATTGACGGTGGATATGCCATGAAAATCCACACAAAACACCATCAACATGCCTTGGTTCCAAGGAAGAATAGCATAACATGAGCATATTTTATCAATAACTGGTTCCACTTGTACTCTTAGCTTGTGATTTCAGGAAACAACAAAAACCAGCTTTGTGGGACCCATTAAGGGGGTCGGTCGACCCCCAATGATCTCACCATGAGCTAAGCTTTGAGCATGATCCATGTCAAGGTCTCTGGAATCCATTTCAGCCATCAGATCGACTTGTGTTTTCATCCAAGGGACAAAGATTGTTTCACATGGATTCATGGGCCTGCAAGAAAGCAAGCAACGTGACAAATATTCAAAAGAACACCAAGACATTTCACACGAAAGGTGGGGATGTAACAGAACCACCCAATTAAAAGGTACTAAGTAAACCGTCGAGGCAATTTATTTAGCACATTGTGCTCATATTAACCCGTAGTCCGTGAAATCTCGAAAGATTTTAAACTTTGCCAACGGCACACCCATATCGCACAGTTTAGCAATAACCATTCACCTGTTCTTACTTTTCACACATAGCATAATTACATCACTGGTTCTTACATAAGTTCCTTTTTGAATTAGAGTTGCAAATAAATAGCGAAAGTAAATAAGCCAGTAAAGCAACTACAAATGATACAGGTTTATCGGTGAAACCTTCTTTCTACCTATCGCCAGTAAACAAGCCAGTAAAGCAACTAACCATCTTACAATCACTAGCAAACAAGCCAGTAAAGCCAAAGAACTACACTAAGTATAACCATCTCGACACATTCATCATGCCTTAATCACCAGCTACTACAACCCTATTCAAGAACACTGAAACATGGTCACATTTACACTTTCATAAAATAACCATAGGCTTACCCCAGCCTACTAGAGCCTAGATAGGCACTAATCATCCAATAGATTAGACACCTCATAAAAGCATAGGAAAGCATCATCTAGGGCATGACCTCACAAAACAAGGTTTAAATAATGCATTCATATAACTAGAGCATAACTACATCATCTATCTAAACTATCTAGAAAAATCTACAAAAATTAAAGAAGATAAAGCATTCTAACTCTAGGCTACCATCCAATTTTCACCTCATTTGGACAAGTCTACTGCCCTACACAAAAATCACAAGGCAGCACAATTAAATGAACCTACAAATAGTTTGTACTATGAAGTATGTCAAACCTCAGGTTTCATCACATCAAGGGCTACCACATGGCATATAAGTAGCCTACAAAAATTATCAACCCTAAACTAGGTATATATAATTCATTTATGAATTATTCCATGAATAGCCTCTTAATCCCACTTGAACTTCAACTTCACATTTTTATAGAGAAAGCACGCATATAATATTTTTCATAGATGGAGCATCACTAAAGAAGATAACAAAATTGAAATCACATTTTTATGACCTTCCTGGAATTAGTTATGCATTTCCTAAGATTATCAACATTTTAATAATTAATGAAAGCTACATACAAAAGTATCTCAAACAGGGCATTTTATATTTTTACCAGGTAGTACACATCTCAAGCAAGCTAACAAAATGGTTTCACTCAATTTGGACCATTCTTCTAAGAGATATGAATTTTACAAGCTATAAATCAATTTCTGTAAATTCAATTTATTAAAAACCCAAAAACATATAAGACAAGAACTTCGCATCATGGACCCTAGAATTTCTAGAAATTAACGAAGCCTAGATATTGAAAACCTATCTCTCTGGCCGCTTTCCAAATCGACCCTCGCCTTTTATTGAATTCAAGCGCGAGGTCCTTAGACGGATGGAGAAACAGAGGACGCACGGGGACGGCTAGTGAAGGCTCGCCAGTGGAGAAGGAGTGGCGGCGGAGCTTCTGGGGGCTGACATACACCCGTTGGTGCCCCCAGCGTGGGCGAAGGCGGCTCGAGGCGGTCCGGCCATGGGAGCTCATGGCTCCGTGGCGGATGAACCCGTCGGGGTGGCGGGTCAGGGCACCGCCGGCCGGTCCGGCTAGGGTTCCACGTTTTGTGGACCTAGGAGAATCCAGTGCTTGAGAACGAAGGAGAAGAAGAAGGCCAGACCGAGCTGTCATCGGCGAGCTGAGGAGCGCGGCCATGGCGGAAAGAAGATGGCCCGATTGGGCCCTCAGCTTTGGCGATAGTGGCGGTGAGTGGGCTCAGGAGGTGGCACGAGTGGTGGCGAGGCTACGCACATGAGCAAGGAAGAAAATGGCATGGTGTTGGCAGAGCTCCGTGGTGTGCAGCAATGGTGGCTCCACGGCTGTGGCTGCGGTGGCTTGCAAGAGAAAGGAGCAAGAGGGCAGAGGAGTGGGAGGTAGTGAGTGAACGAGGGGGAGGAGATGGGCAGTGGGCGCTGTCCCATTTGAGGATAAGGCTACGCGGGCCGGGTACAGGGTGATGTTGGTGGGGTCGCAGCGGCGTGCGTGCTCAAGTGTGTGGCGGCGTGCTCTGGCGTGCATCGTGTAGCGCTTGGCTGAGCTCGGCATAGCGAGGGGTAGTGGGGTAGGGCAGGCAGGGCGCTGCGAGGTAGGGCAGCAGCGGCGTTGGTGTTGCTGCAGCCTGGTGTGGTGAAACAGAGGAGAAAGGGGAAAGTGAGAGGAGATGATGACATGTGGGTCAGGGTGGGTCCCACCCCTTAATATGAACTGAGAACATTGACTCGCTGAAGATTGCAAACGAAGCCAAATTTCAAAAAACTTTGAATACAAAAGTTGCTCCATTTGACGAATAGAACATTTCATGCATAAGAAGTTTTTTCTGATTCGGCCTATTTTTGAAAGTGTGAATTTGGGTCAAATTTGAATTATAAAAATATTAATTTCTAATATTCTACCCGCTGTTTTAGACCTTTTTGAAAGCCTAAAATGCATTTTCATGATTTCATGAAAATAGAGAGTTTGTTCTAAATATTTTTCTCTACAAACCATATTAAGGGTCCAACTTGAGATAAGCACTGTAGCTACCCTTTCTAGTTTAGGTTGAGCAATCACAATCAGGGTAATTAAATCCTAATTTTGTAATACTTGATTTTAAAACCACACGACCAAGCAAACATTGACCCTAACACCCTTCTAAACATGTTTAGATCCTAACCATAATAATTCGCACACATTCATCACAACTATGCCCTCAGGCCGAACAATTCAAACGAATTGCAAACAGGAATCAAAGTAAAACATGTAAACGATGTGATTTGATGCAAATAATATGATTATGCTCATGATATGCAGTGCAAAGATGTAGTTAAGAGTAGGGGTGTTACAGCCTACCCCCTTAAAGAAATCTCGTCCCGAGATTTGAAGCAAGAAATCTTAGTCAATATCTGGAAAAGAGGAGAAACATAATTTTTTTCACGGATTTGGAATTACATCGAGGATTACATAACTTTGATTACCAAGACATTCAAGATTTGGAGAGAACCAGGCTATGAGCAATGCATAATAACCATTGATTTAATCCAGGTACTAACTAAGGTGGGGACAGTGGAGGAACAACAAGAAAATGATGATCCAGAACATAAAGAATGTCCACAAGATCTAGAAAACAGCAAGTGTGAACTCGATCATAATGAACCCAACCATCAAAATCAATCCAAAGCAGATTAGAACTTCTTCCATGAAATACATATCTTTCCTTTTCTTTGAGATGGAGATACTAGCTCCATGAGCAATCACCAGATCTTGCAACTTTGCTCCTGATTGCTCTCTCTTTCTAACTAGATTACTTCTCAGGTTTCTCTTCTCTGAGCTCTGCTTCAGATTTTTGGGATGAGAGAAGAAGAGATGCGCAAAACGGAATCCATAGTGGAGCGACAAAGGTGGTGATGCAGTATATCAAAAGTGAAGGCAGGTGGAAGAGGATCGACGATGAGTCACCGAGCAGGCAAAAGATAGGCTATGGCACACTTCTGGTGCTCGAGCTCGGGTGGGGAGAAGAAAAAGAGAGCGGATAGATTCGCTCAGCGAGGAGGCACGCAAGCACTCGGGCCCAAAGCCGAGAAGAAGAGGGGGGCCAATACGGGGATGAGGATGAGGCGCAAGGGCTGACAGGGCTGCAAAAAAAGGAGGAGGGCACACTGTGCAGGTGCTGCAAGTGTGGCACCGTGATCACGTGGGAGCAGTGCATAGGTGGGTGCCCCAGGGATGCAGCGGTCCTCATCTGGGTTGACTTTGGTGCAACCTTTAGGCTTCAGTAGGATTTTAAAATGATGAGTAAACAAGGTGATTGGCTTTCAACCCTGTTTTGTCGAGCGATACATAACATACTTAATCGTCTTTATAATTATGTTTCCTCCTTAGATGTCCATCCAAAGATATTTTCCAACTTATAACCATACTTCCAAAATGATGTCAACTTTTTTTCGTCAATCTGAAGTATGAAGATGATAAGAATAGTATGATATACTCCCTCATTAAACCCGAGACTACAACTCACTAGGGCAGATTATCACGAAATATGACCATCAACTACCCTTTTGGAGCATCGAAGGGTTGAATGTGAGGAAATCTGCTATTCACGTCATCAAATACATCAAAAGGTGCTTCAAAATCCTAAAGGATTTATCACTAAGAAATAGGGAAAGAAGAGATTTGAATAGCCACCAAACTAAATCCAAATCTAGTTTGCTGTCAATACGGATAACACCTGCAATACTTTCTACAATATCACTAGAACCTGCATGGAAGAAGACATGGTGAAATTTGTGAAAACATAGGATTCCTTGAAGCGAGTTCAACACTGGCATAGACCTTCATAGGAACACTGGCTAATAAAATGCTGATGTGAGCAAGTTGGACGAAGAGAGGCTAATCTTTTACATGTAGAAGTCAAAGTTCTTAGGTTAGAGAGATCCAAATCTTCTCATGTAGGAGTCAAAGTTCTTAGGTCAATGACTCTCTAACTTAGTAGAAACCTCCAATTTTCTCTTTCCACTAAGTAGAATTGCTAACCGAGTAAATACTTGGCGAAGGGCTTATGATTACCAATCTAGCATAAGACTGATATTCTCGTAATATGGTCTTGCTGACTTTTGTTATCCAATACCTTTCCCAAAAATAATCATGCCAATTGCTCATTCCAAAGGTACCTCCACTAAACCAAGTTCTCACTTTCAAAGGATGATTGTTTGACACTTGAAACCAAACACTTTGGTAAACTCATGGTTATACCAAATCGTGAATACAATGCATACCCAATGTATAATCAAATCTGGCATATGGACGATTTGATACAATCCAGGTACAATCCCAGTAGTGCTGCCAACCTCCAGCCCATATAGAAGACCTAGTGCCTTAGAAGCAAGACACGTTATATCCCCGTATAGGGATAGGGGTAATGATCGAACACTACTAGGCTGTAAGCACAAGGTCATGACATTAGTTAGGACAATTCTCGAGAATGTCTAAGTAAAGGTTTTCGTCTGAAGAATTTCCTTCATTGATTCCCATAAAGCATGGATACTCCACAAGGCATTAGAAGATCTAGCGGTTGTAGGGAAGTTCTAAGTCCTTTCGAAGAAGCACCATGGAACAGGGAATCATTCCACTGATCAGACAAAATCTGTAATCTAGTTAACACTGATTTAGATGCTCCAAAGACTTGAGCGTTCATACTAATAAAGTGCTTCAGAGACAAGTAGATAGTGTTTGTTTATGAGGGTGCTACTCTAGCCAGAAAACAAAATATTTTTACCTCATAAACTAGGATCTATTGCTATATATAGGTCACGGGATTACCACTAGATGCGCTGGTGCAGCGGAAGACTCGATGTAGTCGAATGCGTCGCGGCAGTGCAGTGCAGTTGCATGGTCGTCCGTCAAGTACGTCCTTCGCTTGCTCAACATCCCAGCACATTCTCGACCAGTCCAACTAGTCGCCGACCAGTTGCCGACCACCATGATCGACAAGGTCCGTCCTTATGCAGCAAATGCAGCACCTCTGAGGTATCACACACGTGCGGGAAGAAGCAATGCGCAACCGGACTACTAGGTCCGAGAGGAGCAAAGGCGTGAGCGTGGGGTGGGCGACGGCAACTGAATAGATCAAGCGAATCCCCTTTTTATTGCCTCGCCCCTACCCCTTGCTTAATTAGGCATTCCTTCGCGACCCCGACTTGGAGGCCCATCTGGAAACCCTAAGTCTTGTTTAATCTAGGTCCAACCCGAACTAGGCTTCCAACCCTAAAGCGTGCGACCCTATGGGTTCATGCACGCATAGACATGGGCTGAGTACTCCTACTCGCCCAATAGTTGACAGTGGCCTCTAGCAAGGCATGACAACTCCTATGCGCACATAAAGATCATATCAGACGAACCACTATGACCACGTTCAAGTTATTCTCTTTGCCACTCGATATATGGTTCAACTCGTGGGTTAACACTTAACCCAAGCACGACCATGCATTTGTTGATCCAATCACTTGAGTGATCCAGTGATATCTCTCTCATTACCAAAGGGGCAAATTCCATCTTGACTGTCTATGTCTCATAGCATGCTTCCCGATCACCCGAAGACCACCTTTATAACTACCCACTTACGGAGCAGCGTTTGACAGTCCCTAAGTAGGCCATTTTACATCTTGAGTAAATACCACAATCTCAGGTCTAAGGACATAACGTACATGATGTGAATAGAGACTTTCTCAAGTTGGGTCAGTCCAGCCTACATGTCTCACAAGTGCCCACATCATTAGTTCGACATCTCCATGTCTATGACTTGTGAAACATAGTCATCAACTAACACATATGCTGGTCTAATATTCAAGTGTGTTCTCACAAGAATGCTGACCAGGGGCAACTTTAGAATAAACATTCAAGTAATGAGTTCCACAAACAATTCACATAATTGCCAGTCAATACAAGTTGTCTATAATGAATATTCAATGAACACTTAATACATGTCATAGATACAATCGGAATATCATCATCTCCATGATTACCTCTAGGGCACATTGCCAACAGTCTCCCACTCTCACTAGAGTTAATCTCTAAGATGTCTAATCCCCATTGACCTCATGTGCACCTCATGCTGAGGCTGTGGAAGAGCCTTTGTCAAAGGATCTGCTATATTCAAATACGTATGAATTTTGCACAATTTGATCTCTTCTTGTTTCACAAACTGTCGAATGAGATGAAACTTCTGGAGTACATGTTTGTTCTTCTAGTGATCCCTAGGCTGCTTAGCCTGTGCAATCGCCCCATTATTATCACAATGTAAATTCAACGGGCTCGACGCATTAGGAAACACACCAAGTTCAATGAGGAAACTCCTCAACCAAACACCTTTCTTTGCAGCTCCACCAGCCACAATGTACTCGGCTTCTGCTATAGAATCGGTCATCATTTCCTACTTGGAACCCTTCCAGCTTACTGCACCATCATTTATTATGAACACAAAACCTGATTGAGATAGTGAATCATCTGCGTCGGTTTAGAAGCTAGCATCGGTGTAACCGTTTACAAGGAGCTTCTCCTAACCTCCATAGATTAGGAACACATCCTTAGTCCTTCTCAAGTACTTATGAATATTTGTAACCAGCATCCAGTGACTTTCACCAGGATTAGCTTGGTACCTGCTCGCAACACTTAGAGCATATGCGACATCTGGGCGAGTACATATCATGGCATAAATGATGAAACCAACTGCCAAAGCATATGGAACCTTACTCATGCGTTCGCGCTTAGTGTCAGTGGAAGGACACGGCTTGTCACTAAAGCGCATACCATGTGACACAGGCAAGAACCCTTTCTTGGAAAGTTTCATGTTAAACTGCTTCAACACCTTGTCAATGTACGTGTCTTGGCTTAATCCTATTAGCCTTCTTGACCTATCTCTATAGATCTTAATGCCCAACATATATGTTGCCTCTCCTAAATCCTTCATAGAAAAACTATTATTCAGTGAAGTCTTTACGGATTGCAACATTGGAATGTCATTCCCGATCAGTAATATGTCATCCACATACAAGATCAGAAACACAACAGTGCTCCCACTTGCCTTCTTGTAAACATAAGGTTTTCTACATTCTAACAGAAGCCAAACACTTTGACGACCTCATCAAAATGAATATTCCAACTCTGAGATGCTTGCTTTAACCCATAAATGGATTTCTTAAGCTTGCATATTTTTTCAGCATTTTTAGGATCAACAAAATCTTTGAGCTGTATCATATACACATCCTCTTCTAAATATCCATTCAGAAAGGCTATTTTCACATCCATCTGCCATATCTCAAAATCGAAATACGCAGCAATTGCTAGAATGATCCGGATAGATTTAAGCATCGCTATTGGTGGGAAAGTCTCGCCGTAGTCAATTCCTTGAAGTTGTCAAAAACCCTTTGTGACAAGCCAAGCTTTATAGATGTGAACATTTCCATCCATATCCTTTTTCTTCTTAAAGATCCATTTGCACTCTATGGGTCTAACCCCATCAAGCAGGTCAACCAAGTTCCAAACTTGATTGTCTCCCATGGAATCTATCTCAGATCTCATGGCACTGCCATTTCTCGGAATCTGGGTCCATCATTGCTTCCGCATAATTCACAGATTCGTCATCGTCTAACAACAACAAATCACCACATAATTCGCGAAGTCTTGCTGATCTTCATGGTTGGGCAGAGTACCGACCACAGGTGGTTGGGATGTACCGACCACAGATGGTTGGGGTGGTGTACCGACCACAGGTATATCAACTTGTTCGGCTACATTAGCATCACTCGTTGAGTCATTCACTAATGACTTATCTTGAACCTCTTCAAGAAATACCTTTGGTCCACTCTTTTCTCCTTTGAGAAACTCTTTCTCTAGGAAAATATCATTCCGAGCAACAAACACTTTGCCCTCTGACCGGTTATAGAAGTAATACCCTAAAGTTTCCTTTGGATATCCCACGAAGAAGCACTTGTTCGACTTTGGTGCTAGCTTATCAGATATCAACCGTTTGACATAAGCTTCGCAACCCCAAACTTTTAGAAAAGACAAACTGGGACGCCGACCAGTCCTCATCTAATATGGTGTCTTATCTATGGACTTAGATGGTACCCTATTTAGTGTGAAAGTGACTGTTTCTAGAGCGTATCCCCAAAATGATAAAGGTAGGTCCGATCGGCTCATAATAGACCGAACCATGTCCAACAAAGTCCAATTACAACGCTCAGACACATTGTTTCTCTGTGGTGTTCCGGGCGGTGTAAGTTGTCGAACAATTCCGCAACTCTTAAGATGATTGCTAAACTCGTGACTCAAATATTCGCCTCCATGATCAGATTGTAAGGCCTTAATCTTCTTGCCACGTTGATTCTCAACTTCATTTTGAAATTCTTTGAACTTTTCAAATATTTCAGACTTATGCTTCATTAAGTAGACATACCCATATCTACTAAAGTCATCAGTAAAAGTTATGAAATACTAAAATCCACCTCTGGCTGTCATGCTCAGTGGTCCGTACACATCAGTATGTATGAGTTCCAACAAGTTAGACGCTCTCTCAGGAAAACTTGTGAAAGACGCCTTTGTCATCTTGCCTAGCAGGCAAGCTTCACATGTCTCGTATGATTCAAAATCCAACAAAGTTAAAAGCCCATCAGCATGGAGTTTCTTCATGCGATTCTCACTTATATGACCCAAACGATAATGCCACATATAGTAGGACTTAACTCAAAGTTGAGGCTTTTTAGCAGTAACATTACAGACAGGTGCATCATCAAGATTTAAAATAAATAACCCATTCACAATGGATGCAAAAGCCACAAACATGTCATTCCTGGTGATCACACAACCATTGTCTTTACTCGCAAAAGAATAACCATCCTTCATCAAACATGAAGGTGACACAATGTTTCGACTTAAACTAGGAACAAAATAACAATTATTCAATTCCATGATAAATCTTGACGGTAGGTGAAGTTGCATCGTCCCGACATTCAACGCAGCAACTCTTGCATTGTTGCCCACGCGGAAGTCAACCTCTCCCTTTTCCACGCTTCTATTTTTTATCATTCCCTGCACCGTATTGCATATATGAGCAACCGATCTGGTATCAAATACCCAAGAAGCGACATAAGAGTTAGCGAGAAAAATTTCCGTAACATGAACAACAAGAGTACAAGCAGGAGTAGTACCTTTACCGCCGCCATCCTTCTTTAAGGATGCCAAGTACTCCTTGTAGTTCCTTTTCCAGTGACCTTTCCCCTTATAATAAAAGCAATCTAAATTTGCAGATGGTCCAGCCTTGGCAGCAGATGGGTTTGGCTTAAAGATCTCATCTTTAGCCTTTCCCTTCTTCTTCTTCCAAGAATTTCCCTTCCTCTTGAACCGAGGTCTGTTCTGGACCGCCAACACTTGGCTACAGCTGGCACCTTTCTTGATGTCAGCCTCTGTTATTTTCAGTATGCCACACAATTCATTCAAGCCTCTCTCTGCCCCATGCATATGGTAGTTCGAGATGAAGTTTCCATAACTGGGCAGAAGAGATGAGGGAATAAAATCAATGGCCAACTCTTGATCTATTGGGAAGCCTAGCTTCTCCAACCTCTGAGTGTAACCAACCATCTTGATTACATGTGGTCCAATAGCTGCGCCTTCTGCTAGCTTGGTTTCAGCAAGCGCCTTAGAGACATTGAACCTTTCAGTCCTAGCTTGTGTCTGGATCATTTCTTCAAGCGCCACGATCATATCGTTCGCTGAATGATTGTTATCGAACTGCATCTACAGATTAGGTTCCATGCAAGCAAGCATAAGGCAACTCACTTCAAGATCAGCATCACATGCTCTCCTATAAGCGGTTCTTTTAGCAGTAGTTACATTTTTATCAGGCTCCTCAGGTAATGGGGTGTCTAGAATTTCTTTCTTTTTTCAGCCCTGAGAACAATTCTCAGGTTGCGGATCCAATCTGCATAGTTTATTCCATTCAACTTATATTTCTCAAGAATTGAACACAAAGTAAATGGTTGATTGCGGGCGGCCATTTATCTACAACAAAAATAATGCAAAATACTAAGACAATGTATCTATGAAGAGTAAATCATATCGAATAGAATCTACTCCCACTAAAATCAATATCCCTCAATTGATACTTAGTGATTCAAGACCCACAACTAACATGCCGACCAGTGAGCTTTAGCATCACCACTGGTCGGTATGGTAGATCGGTAAGCAACACCATGCTAATCATATCTCATATGACTCGTGTTGTTGGGCCAGCATCTCTATGTAGAGCACTCAACCTCCCCATGCTTCAAAGTCTTGAACCGTTAGGATGACTTTATTCAAGTAACCAAACCTTCTTGCTATAAGTATTCGATACAAACCTGCCTAGTCAAGAAAAACCAGTGGCACCCTAATTTCATGGACCCACCACCAATCGTACAAGACTTGTGATAGTGTAAGGTTTGGGGAAGCATACAACTTAAACATTGCCGAGGGATCATTCTACTTCACTACCGCTCGAATGTAGACAAAATATTATAGCATGTGAAATAGAACATATTAAGAACGACATAAACATAGATATTACTTGGTATAGCCCATTGATCCTTTGAGATCTCCATCTCAATGTCAATCTATTCCTCATGGTGATCTCCATCTCCATGCTCCATGAATGTCATCCATGTGTGGTGCATCCGCCAAGACTGGCTATCATTACCATGAAATTAATTTATATAGTCGCGGATCATCACAGATTGGCACGCAGACCATTACATCAAAGTTGAGAATATCTTTAAGGCTCCTGCCCATATTGTCCTCATGAGATGCAAGCCATGAATTAATTACACACATGCATCTCATACACATACGTGCTATACCAGTCATCAAAACTGCAAAACAGAGTTAGCGATATAGACGTCTAACGTTGTAGGACCTAAAACTCTATTTTCCAAGAAGTTTTTCACAAATCTAATTTCACTGAACCACAGCTTTGCAGTGGAGAATTGAATGTAAAATTTTATTCTCTATGATTTTCATTTAGAGTTTGTCTCAATCCGAGTTACGGTTCAAAAGTTACAGCTGTTTTACCAAACAGCACTTTTCTCGGCAACCGAGTGCCCGGTAATAGATCCCATCTACTACCGACGTACATCACATGTTCTCGGCACTTGACCTAGGGTTCAATTTGATCAATCTAATTGATCTCGAACTCGCCATGACTAGATTTACATGTATCACTTAACTCGGATGGCGGAATTCAGACCAATACGAGTAGATCATTACAATACCAACGTAGCAAGACGATGAACCAAGATTAGACACTCATCTACAACGGCGCATATCACCATATGCCCATAGCTAGACCTATAACAAAGCAGCTATGGCTTTAATACCACTGTTGGGTTATGAGGGTGCTACGCTAGCCAGAAAACAAAACTTTTCTACCTCATAAACTAGGATCTATTGCTAGATATAGGTCACGGGATTACCACTAGACGCGCTGGTGCAGTGGAAGACTCGATGTAGTCGAACGCGTCACAGCAGTGCTATGCAGTTGTGTGGTCATCCATCAAGTACATCCTTCGCTCACGGATCATCCCAGCATGTTCCCGACTAGTCCAACTAGTCATCGACCAGTTGCCAACCATCGTGATCGACGAGGTCCGTCCTTATGCCGGAGTTGTAGCACCTCCGAGGTATCACACATGTGCGGGAAGAAGCAATGCGCAACCAGACTGCTAGGTTCACGAGGAACAAAGGCGTGAGCGTGGGGTGGGCGACGGCGGCTGAATAGATCAAGCGGATCCCCTTTTTATTGCCTCGCTCCTACCCCTTGCTTATATAGGCGTTCCTTCGTGACCCCAATTTGGACGCCCATCAGGAAACCCTAAGCCTTGTTTAATCCGGGTCCAACCCGAACTAGGCTTCCAGCCGTAAAGTATGCAACCCTATGGGCTGAGTACTCCTACTCGCCCAATAGTTGATAGCAACCTCTAGCAAGGCGTGACAACTCCTATGCACACATAAAGATCATATCAGACGAACCACTACGACCACATACAAGTTATTCCCTTTGCCACTTGATATATGGTACAACTCGTGGGTTAACACTTAGCACAAGCACGACCATGCATTTGTTGATCCAATCACTTGAGTGATCTAGTGTTATCTCTCTCATTACCAAAGAGGGGCAAATTCCATCTTGACTATCTATGTCTCATAGCATGCTTCCCGACCACCCGAAGACCACCTTTATAACTACCCAGTTACGGAGTAGCCTTTGACAGTCCCTAAGTTGGCCGTTTCACATCTTGAGTACATACCACAATCTCATGTCTAAGGACATAACGTACATGACGTGAATAGAGACTTTCTCAAGTTGGATCAGTCCAGCCTACATGTCTCATATGTGCCCACATCATTAGTTCGACATCTCCATGTCTATGACTTGTGAAACATAGTCATCAACTAATACATGTGCTGGTCTAAAATTCAAGTCTGTTCTCACAAGAATGCCAACCAGAGACAACTTTAGAATAAACATTCAAGTAATGAGTTCCACAAACAATTTACATAATTTCCAGTCAATACAAGTTATCAATAATGAATATTCAATGAACACTTAATACATGCCATAGATACAATCAGAATACCATCATCTCAATGTTACCTCTTGGGCACATTCCCAACAAATAGAATGACCAGACAGCAATGAAGGTTCAACCAGTCTTAATCACACTCCAGTCCAAAGGCTCTCACTTAGCTCAATGTTCATCTAAGACTCATCCAACACAATATGGTGTATCTCTAGTAAAGCCATAGAGAAAGACACACATTCTACAAGAGATAGTGCGGTTCCAGGAGAAACACTTAGTAGAGTCCTATGGTGTATCTCTAGTCAAGCCATAGAGAAAGAAACACATTCTACAAGAGATAGTGCGATTCCAGGAGAAACACTTAGTAGAGTCCTTTGTCTACCATCTCTCATAGTCTGAGTAATGTTAATGTTAGCGACCTATTCTATTCGAGTTGACTTCCATCGCACTTCAGGAGAAAATGTCATCATTGATAAGCCATCGTTGATTGGCAATGTGTATCGAGAGAACTCAAGGTAGGGTCATGCAAAATAGTACCTCGAGGCAATTTCCTTAGTAGGTCGAGAACAATAACTGTGATACCTACGCGTGCCGAGTAGCGCAACCATGTGTCGCGTACCACAGGAGGCTCTCGGATTCATCACGACACCTTCCGTGATTAATCAAGACACCACTACCGATCTTACAATCGGGTACAATTTCACATGATATGGGGTGTTCCTGCATGAATAGGCATCACATGCAAGACAAGAGTGAAATAGACAAGGATAGTCATAAGATCACAAGATAATAAGAAAGGGTCAACTAGATGGATTTGGCATAACGTATATGCGGACATGTCTCAAACGTACCATATCCATCCCTCGATGCAAGGCTTATTGAGAAAACTCAGCGTAGTTAGGTGTAAATCTCCCAAACCGAAGTCGGTTTTAAAATCTACAACGCAAGGTTAAGCTATTAACAATGTCTTGTTTAATGCATGACTAAAAACCACGAAAAATGTCCTATCGAGAAACTGATAGTCACCTTGGAGGAGGCATCTCCCTATACACCTGTGTCCTAGAATCAGAAAGGATTCACAAGGCACAATTCATTGCCAATGGGTAACAAGGATTCACCACCATTGACTAGAATATCATCAAACATCCGATTGCGTGGTTGTGACTATCTCGAGGAGATATGTATACGCAATCGTTCAAGGGAAGTTTCACCTCAGATTAGTTTAGGGATAGTTGAAATAACAGGTCATGATCAAAGATAACAATACCAGCGTGTTCCCTAGAAAACCCGCCATGTGGTGATCAATTCACAGGGGTAATCCTAGGTTCCTTCGCGGCACGTAAAAATCTTTAATCATAACCACATTACTGAACTATGATCCATAGAATAATCCACCAGATAATTGAGTCATATCTGAATGTCTTGTACAGCTAAGCTTGGTTCCCAAGACAAGATAAAGGAATTACCAAGGATGTCAAAATTAAGGATAGCAAGGATAGTTTGAGAAAGATCATGGTAATTACCACGCATTCTATCATCAAGTCACCAAGGTCAATCAAAAGTAATCTTCGCTTAAAGATTTGGTCTAGGCATGTGACAACAAGGGAACAATGTTGACATATCATCATAGTCCGAGAGGAATAAGAGCAAATTTGCATGGACAAAGATCGAACCAAATTGGAGCACGACGTAGTTCTAGTTCACAATATTAGAGACTCATAGTATTGGTTCTTGCAGGCTACATAGGACAGATACCTTACCGAAGCATGCTACTTCATACACGTTCACTAACCCTCATACCATTGTACTGACTTCTTAGTTTTACAGGCCATTACATAAAGGTCCAACAAAATAAAGCATCAATCCTATAGAGATGCATCATCAGGCCTACTCCTCATGGTTGTGGTCCATGCTCTCAACACCACTATAACACCCCAAAAATTGCATTTTGGGTTGTTATTAGAAAGCACAAAAATGTGCTTTTTTATATTTTAGAATTAATTGACGGGCTTTTGTTAATGTGATGTTTGCTTGTTGCTTGTGTTTTCTGCTTTTATAGCGCTAAGTTATAGAAAACACGTTTAGACGTCGATCGATCCTTCTCGGGAATTTTCTGGAATATTTTTCCATTTATCCTAAAGCTTTTCCAATTTTTGGCTCTAAAATGTCTTTTTCATGAGGTCCAAATATTTTATTTCGATTCATCATCTCTCAATCTATCTTAGGGTATTTTTTCCATAATTTTCGGAGATGTGGAAATATTTTTTAGGGCTTTAGAACAATTTCAGCATTTTCTGGAATTGTTTTCGAACTGAAAATGATTTTCTAATAAATCCCAAAATTAATAAAAATACCTGATTTCCTCCCGACTCCAAACCCTAGGCATATATATATGTCGGCGTAGCCCTTGATGGGCTGGTTCTAGATCATAAAACCCCTTCGCGAGCTCCGCTCGTAGCTCCCAAAATCGATCGCCGAAGTTCATCCCAGCTAGGGTTCCGGCGAACGTTCGGCGAGCCTTTGCAGCCATCTTGGCCGTCCCCGGTGGAAACCGTCATTGCTGCGACGTTCGTCTCGATCTCCCTACACCGGCACACCTATCGTTTTGCGAATCGTGTCCATTTGATTGAAATCCCTATCTCTCTCTTTTTCGACGAGGTCTTCCATGGACGCCTTCATCATCGTCTCTGCCACTCTGGTGCCGTGCGCCGCCGCACGGCGGGTCCCACCCATGGGCCTCACCCGCGCCGCCGCCGTGGGCCTATGCCCCGTGCCCTGCCACTCTTCGCGCGCGCGTGCTCGCGAACAGCTGGCCGCCGCCGCTCCTGCGTGGCTGCGCAGGCTGGCCCCGCCCCGTCTTGCGGTGCCGCCCGGCCGCGTGAGCTATGCGCCGTCGTGCCGCCCGGCTGGCCGACCAAGGCCCGGCCTGGTCCTCCCTGCGTGCGCCATGGCTGCTCTGCTAGCCATGTCTAGTTCATGGAGATGAAGATGGACAGAGGTAGAAGACGACTTATTTAAGATTTTACCACTGATCTTTAAACCTTTACCGTTTTATCGTTTTAAGTCTGATTTGAGCGATTCTTGTTGCGTTAGATTCGTGTTGTCATGCTCTACGCAGTAGGGTCAGAGTTCGTTATGTGGTTCAAAGGTGAATTTTTTTATTTAAATGTAATTTGATTAACATTATTGTAATGGTTTTAAAATAAAAGCAACCGAGGGCTATGCTTCCGTTGTCCTTGTGTTGCGATCATGTCGACGTATGTTGCTTGTTATCAATAATGTTTGTCACATCATGTGTTTATGTAAGTAATCTTGTTTATTAATTAATGTGTGCTCTCTTGTATAAAAGTAATTTAGATTTACACCTTTAGTGTTCATATGTGCCTGTTAATATGGCTATAATACCAACTTACATGCTTCTTTATTAATTATGCGTTGTTTAGTTTTACCTTGAAACCTATTATGTTTCTTATAGTTATTCTCACATGTTTATAAGTTGGATCATGTTAATGTTTAACTTAGTTTACATTCACATCGGTCTTTAATGCTAATATGTTTTATATCAGCAATAATGCCTTTTCGTTAATGGCTTGCTTAGTTCAACCTTAATATCAACATGCTTTTCGTTTATGTCCTGCTTAGATTAATCTTCAAACATATGATGTTTCTTTAATGCTCTCACCTGTTCTAAGCTTTATAATTTATGAATGTTTAAACGGCTTATATAATATAATTGCTTATAAATAGAGTATGACTAAGGTTTAACCCTTCTTTATATTTCAACATCATCCAACTAATTTAACTTTATGTCTTTCTTATTTTTTCTGCATCTTGCTTTAGTAAATGTATCAATCTTAAAGTTTGTCTCTGTGCTTGTTGGAAGTACCTCGATAGTCGGGTTCTCTTTAACGATAGCTTCGTTGTTTGTCGTTCTTGCGTTCTTGCGACCGTAGCATCGAGTTTTGCCATTTAGACTATTCTGTCTTTAGCTTCTCTGTTGTTTGGTGTATCGTTCTTAGTCTTTTCTGTTTGTTTGTCTTTTGTGTTGCTTGGTTGCTGTGGCTAGACGAAGAGCGGTTTATTAACGTTGAAGAATAAGAGCTGAGGACCGACAAGTGCAGCTAAAGCTGGAGGCCAGAAGAACAACTAGGCTTTGGATTTAAGGCAAGTGCAGGAACCTTTGAGCATATTGCGCCTATTTATGTTAATAAAATACATTGCATGTGTTTTAAATCGGCAAGCCATAGGGATGACTAGCCACTTTAACCAAATATCACCTATGAGGGTTTTAGTTGATAGGTCATTAGGTTGCTAGTGCTCTACCTTAACTTTCACCTTTTAATGAAGATAAACTTGCTTCTTATCATGTTGGTGCTGTGGGCTCTTGGCTTCGGCCGTTGGAGACATTGATGCTGATCTGCATCGTTGGTTGGCGGTGAATGACGGGGGAAACGGATGCTAGTGGGACCCGTGTGGACGAGGGTATTCGTATCTCCTCCCCCTTTGTGGTCCTTTTTATGGAGCGGCAACCGGGGACTTTCATACATCTCCAGGCTAATGGGCACTGGCTTGGTCTATTAGCTGGATCATATGGATCATCATAGGCAATTGGGTGGCTTACTGACGGGTACTATAGCAATGGCGTGAAGGGTGTTACAAGTTCTAGCATGGGAGTTTTGGTTGATCCGTAGACCAGGGCGGCGGCTACTAGTACGTCTCTCATGTGCTTGGCACATCACGGATCGAGTTACCCTGCCTATGACCTTGTGAAAAGCCTCGTTGTGACCTCTGCCGGCCTATCTTGGTAATGGGCTAAGAGGTTGGCCGCCTCGGGCAAAAAGAGTAATCGCAACCTGGAGTGAAAGTGTACACCTCTGCACAGAGTTAAAATCGGTATATCGTCTGTGCTCACGATCACGAGCGGCCCAGATCCTCACATGACTTAGCCAAATGGAATAAGCTATTAAATCATGGTGATGTTGTTTGAGGAGGTGGCTACCTTTGTTTTTGAACGGGATGGCAATCTTGTGTTGCTTGAGATGGCAATCTCAAGGTTAATGATATTAATGATATATGCTTATATCTATGTTATTAAATGACTCATTAATTACTACCTGAACCTTAATAAAGGGTTGGGTGTTTTAACCAAGTTAATTAGAGAATAGGACTACCACAGTATACCTTTCAGCCTTACCTTGTTTAAGCCATGCATGGCATTATACATTCCACCTGTACTTGCTGAGTTCGACATGGACTCACCCTTGCTATAGTTTGTAGTAAGGTGCTGCTCAAAAGTACGATAGAGGTGTTGAGTCATCGAAAGTGTTTGGCGTGCGGAGCCCCCAGTCAACAGCCACTGAGAAGAATGAAGACTAAAGAGAAGTCTTAGCCAACCTTCCGTGTTACTCTGATTGTGTAAGTGTTAAATATATATGTTTCCACTATATAATACATTATTTTTTTGATATTACCATTTTCTGTTGTATGTGTGGACTTCCTGGGCACACATATGACGACCTCTGGTCTTCTTTGGAAACCAAGGTGTGACAACCACTTGCAGTTCCAGCATTAGCACCATCAATGTTAGGCACTACTTGAGGTCCTTCCTCAGCAGCTCCACAAGGATTGTTGTGAAGCTGATTGTAGACCCATTGCAGTTCTCCTTGTAGAGCACCATTGATGACTCCCAAGGCAATCACCTGATCCCTCAGGCGGTATTCCTCGTTCCAGGCTTCATTCTGTTGCTGCACAATTATATCAAAGGCCTGCTGCCACTAGCTGAGTAGGGCAAGCAATTCCAAAAATTGACTTTGCGCTACAAAGGTCTTGTGGACAGCAGCATTTTCTCTCTAAATAGCCTAATCCTTGGAAAGCGTCATTTCCTCAAGCATCATAGTTACCCTTTTTTACTTCCTCCTCATAAACTTTCTTTATCTCACTCCTCTTAGAGGTGACATAGATGAAGTCACGATTAAGGGACTCAAATGCATTCTCTAGGCAAGAGTAGCTCTTCATCATAGCAAACATGGTGCTACTAGTAGGGCCATTGCTGTTCTCAGCCTCATCTTTACCACCAACAAGTGCAATCTCACTAAGCTGACGCCACACAACATGGTATGGGTCACCCTTAGCAAACACACCGGTAGTGGCACGAGCAACCTCATCTGGACATCCGTTAAGCAAATCCCTCAGGTCCTTGTATGCAAACACATTCGCACCTTCCTAAGGATTCCTTCCTCGAGCAATGAACCGACGTCCACACCAGAGTGTCACATCTTTGCTCTTGGCGAGAATCACTACTTCAACAGGGAGCAAACTCGGGCGCTGTCTCTCTAGTTCCTTACTCCACTGGTAGCAAGGTTCTTTACCCATGGGATAGTGCATAGAGTGCAAAATTTGCCATAGTAAAGAAGCCATTCCATATTCCTTTAGAAACTTTTTGGCACCACGTGGCTCATGGGTGGCAAGCTATTGATGCGAAACCTTTCCTTTGGTTGCCTTGGACTTGATGCGCTTCAAACGTGCCATCTATACAACCAAAATACAGCTCTCATGAGACAGAGATTAAATTGGTGATTTTTATCAGAAGAGAAATATTCTTTTATAAGGAGAGAAGTGATGCAGTTGACATGAGATAAGAATATGCCATGATGCATGCGCGTTCCGTACGTCCTCACAATCCTAGAATATAATGTATGCTAGTGTTATAGACGGTGGCATACCTATGTGCTCTCATACAACGATAACTAGTCGAGCTACACGATCTTGTGTAGTTAGTGTACCTGCAGAAAATTCCATTTCAGCCCAAACCCCCAATGAATGCAAGCGACGAAAAATCCACGCACCTTCCGAACAAGGTGAAAACACCAATTACTCACACCCATTGCCATGGATGCATACTACCCAATGAGTCGCCAGAAGACGACACCCACACATGGGGTACCTTCATATAAACATGTGTAAACATGTATATAATTTAGCACCATATAAGCGCTCCCCTAGATCGGCAGTGTATCCGATCATGCTCTCACATCTTACACTTACCTTAGCGTTGAACCAATCTTACCTTGGCGTAGTGGCAAATTCATACATAACCATTCAAGTGAATGGTCCCCATACATATCCAACGTGTATGAGCATGACAAAAAGAAAATATGATGCAACCCCCAAGTTAGTACTTAAATAAACCACCTAGAGTTTTTAACTTGGCATAAAGGATACGACCACTAGCACACTCTTAATTTTGAACTCATAGTTTTCAGACACCTATATAACTATAAGTTGGCAAATACTTTTGTAAAACAATTTCTTTGTTTTCATAAATACCCAAGTGAACAGTAATAGATGAACCATGGCTCTGATGCCAGCTATAACAGAACCGCCCAATTAATATAAACCCAAGGTACTAAGTAAACCGCCGAGGCAATTTAGTTAGCACATTGTGCTCATATTAACCCGGTAGTCCGTGAAATCTCAAAGGATTTCAAACTTTTCCAACGGCACACCCAAATCGCATAGTTCAGCAGGAACCATTCACCTGTTCTTACTTTTCACACATAGCATAATTACATCACCAGTTCTTACATAAGTTCCTTTTTGAATCAGAGTTGCAAATAAATAGCGGAAATAAATATATTTTTGACAAATACTCATACCTATGATTTTAAATACATTGCCAGTTCAGGGTCGACATCCAATAACTGAAAGTAGAACAGATATAAGAGATGGCCTTGCCCAAGGTCCAATCTTCCCGTAGTGGGATACAAGTCCATCTTGTCGCCATAGCAAAAGTCTTATGATCTACAACAAGTGGGAATGAAACCCTAAGTACAAGAATGTACTCAGCTAGACTTACCTGTCATAAACCAAAAATAAAGTGACTCCAAGGAGTATGCAAGGCTTTATGAGGAGGCTAGCTGACTCATCTCTTTGCATAAACGCTTGAGCTTATTAAGACCAATTATTATGACCTTCTAGCTTTGCATTTTAAAGTCATTAACCTGCTTATGCTAGATTATCACCTGGACTAAACAGGCATGGTGTAATTATCAAGCAAGAATAGTAACCAATTTTGGTTTTGCATCTTTCAGCATCAATATCATAACCACCTCATCTCTTTGTTCAAGTTGTTACTATGATGCCGGTGCTCAAGTCAGTGTTCACTATCCAGGAATGATGGCGATTATAATCGATTGCAAACCAGCTGGCAAGGTATTCCCCACACAAACCCAGACATGCCGCGCGAAGGCACCTTAGGTCACCTAGGTCTGTTCAGGCAGAGTCACGGGATCAACATGAACCATCATACCCAGGGGCCGCCCGGCTGCATAATAGTCATGTAACGACCTCAGACTTACTCTCTGCGCCCCTGTGATCACCACCAACTTCTCCAATATCTGTGGGGCATGCGTTCAACATGACAACAGGGTCGAGACATTGGATGGGGCCCTAGTTCGACAAAAATAGGATAAAACATCACAGAACCTCCCGTTCTGTCCGTAGCACCAATCCCGCCTGGTCTTGATTTATTACTCCACATGGTTATCCCAAGATAACAACATAGCTCACCATTATGAGTCACCACCTATATCTTGCGCATGATAGGAAATCACCTGACTTCTACCAATCTAATTTAAGCAGGGCTAAGCATCTAAGTGATCCTAAACTAAACAGGGTGTATGGGTAACTCGAGCGGATAAGGGTAATCATAATGCATCAACAGTATCAACCAACGCCTATAAACTTAATGCATCACAAACAATAAAGGATACAAGTTAAGTTATTTGTAAAACTGTAGGGAGGAATACTGCGGGGCTTGCCTTCCTCTGTTGTATGGAAGATTTCTTCTGGGATTTCCCTTCTGGATTCCCATTTCACGTCACGTTCTGTTGTCCTAGTGATCCTGTATGATGCATGTGCATGTATGAATATGAAGAATGCATATGGTATGACAATGGAATATGATGATGATGAATTCTTGCATATCCTTTGTACAAAGTAGTCAACGTCATCCAAGAACATGTACCATAAGCACAGGTCATCTACTGCATTCTCTACTACAAACGATACAAGTTTATCAGTGAAACCTTTTTTCTACCTATCGTCAGTAAACAAGCCAGTAAAGCAACTAACCATCTTACAATCACTAGCAAACAAACCAGTAAAGCCAAAGACCTACACTAAGTATAACCATCTCGACACATTCATCATGCCTTAATCAGCAGCTCCTACAACCCTATTCAAGAACACTGAAACACGGTCCCATTTAGACATTCATAAAATAAGCATAGGCTTACACCAGCCTACTAGAGCCTAGATAGGCACTAACCATCCAATAGATTAGACACCTCATAAAAACATAGGAAAGCATCATCTAGGGCATGATATCACAAAACAAGGTTTAAATAAGGCATTCATATAACTAGGGAATAACTACATCATGCGTGTAAACTGTCTAGAAAAATCTACAAAAATTACAGAAGGTAAAACATTCTAACTCTAGGCTACCTTCCAATTTTCACCTCAGTGGAACAGTCTACTACCCTACACAAAAATCAGAAAGCAGCACAATTAAATGGACCTAAAAATAGTTTGTACTATGAAGTATGCCAAACCTCAGGTTTCATCACATCAAGGGCTACCTCATGGCATATAAGTAGTCTACAAAAATTATCAACCCCAAACCAGGTATATATAATTCATTTATGAATTATTCCAAGAATAGCCCCTTAATCCCACTTGAACTACAACTTCACAATTTTAGCAAGCATGGATACAATATTTTTCATAGATGGAGCATCACCAAAGAAGATTAACAAAATTGGAATCACATTTTTATGACCTTCCTACAATTAGCTATGCATTTCCTAAGAGTATCAAACAGGGCATTTTATATTTTTACCAGGTAGTACACATCTCAAGCAAGCTAACAAAATTGGTTTCACTCAATTTGGACCATTCTTCTAAGAGATATGAATTTTAGAAGCTATAAATCAATTTCTGTAAATTCAATTTATTAAAAACCTGAAAATCATATAAGATAAGAACTTTGCATCATGGACCCTGGACATTCTAGAAATTAACGAAGCCTAGATTTTGAAAACCTATCTCTCTGGCCGCTTTCTAGATTGACCCTCGCCTTTTATTGAATTCAAGCGTGAGGTCCTTGGCCGGATAAAGAAACAGAGGACGCACGGGGATGGCCGGTGAAGGCTCGCCGGCGGAGAAGGAGTGGTGGCGGAGCTTCTGGGGGCCGACATACACCCGTTGGTGCCCCCAGCGCGTGCGGAGGCAGCTCGAGGCGGTCCGGCCATGGGAGCTCACGGCTCCGCGGTGGATCAACCCGTCGGGGCAGTGGGTGTAATACCCGGTTTTTGAACAAAACCAGATATGCACCATATGTGAGTCTTAGGAGTCAATTCCCACATATAACTACAAGTAAAGGGTAGTATCATAAAGCAATGCTTAGTATATAATGTACTTAGCATAAAAGAGATATACCCTTAGGTAGCAATCAGCGGAAAGACAACTCCAATCTTCTGGTAAGGACTCCACTCCACTGGATCCAACTAACTGGTTGATCACAAGCCTAAACTTCTCCTAAGGTGGTGGTGAAAATAGCAAGAGTGAGTCCATGTCGAACTCAACAAGTATAGCAGGGGTTTACGAGGCTCAAGAAGCTGACACGGTTTAACTACAAGTAGCTTTTAGTGTTGTCACATTTAAGCAATTAGCATCAAGGTAGTAGCAATTCCCATAACCACATGATCCGGTAGACATGACTAAGAATATGATGAAAACAACAATAATATGTAATACAATTTGAGTTGATGATCCATTCCATAAGAATCCCTTGGCTGCCCTAACCGTGGGCACGGACGATATATCGGTTTAACTTTGCGCAAAGGTGTACACTTTCACTACGGGTCATGATTTCTAAATGCATGGGTTTGCAAGGCCCAAAACACCGTAAACCATATAAAGCCACTCATATGTTTGTCTAACAAGCTAGGGCCGCAGGGTCATCGAATGTAGGAAAACCCTCCTCCCAATATGGCACATCCTTTGTCATTAATGCCAACTTGTCTTGAGTTGAAAGTTGAACTCCTAAGGTATTGATGATTGCTTGAGCAACTTATAGATGATCATCAATTTACTGACCAAAGCACAAAACACTTGCACATGTAGACTTCCCAACAATAGAGATAACTGCACCTTTTGAGGTAAAGTGCTTGGATGCACAAAACCTTCGTCTTGCAACGTCTACATGGCTACCCCCTTAAGAAACAATCAACTAGGGGAACCAAATGTAGCTTGCATCTTCTTCTGAGTGAGTTTCATGTCCTTCTGTCATCCCGAAGAGGCTTGTATGCATGGGCAAGACCAAGTAATTTTGAAATCCCTCGCAAGCAGAAATTCGGCAGTGCAGTAAAACATTCATAACTCTAGTTCGGTTAATCTAATGAAGTCATACCTTATACCGTTGGAAAGCTTATAAAATCCTCTACAACGCTCATTTAGATCAGGTTCCCTGATTCTGCAGCTAAGGTTGTCAAAAACAACACACAACAGAAATTGTTCCAGATTTCTGACAGCGCAGATTCATCGTCTTGTGATTTCCATATCTTTCAAACCATAATAGCTTTGATGGTGATTCTTGCGGTCAGAGGAACATGCTGAAGTCTTCTATTGTCTAGACTTTTTCCATGATTTTTGGTCTTCCAAGATCAGAGGTACATGCCAAAGAAGACAGATTGCTCTAGAAAGGTGGGATGGAGAGAAAACAGGAGGAACCAACCCAACTACTTACATCATTAACCTTAGGCCTATGAACTAAATGAAATTGTGGAGAAACTCACAAGATCATTGCAATCATTACAAAGATCCAAATCATACATAATCACAATAATAATTCAACTAGCACACCAATTATTCACACCACACGACAGTATACGTGCATTTGTAGCAATGGCGAGCATCCTAAGTAGTGGATCATATATGATAAAAGGCCATCATAAATTTGAACAAGATGAGATCAAAAATCTTTAGTAATCTAATAAAAATCATAAATCAAGGATATAAGAAATATTAGCTCAAAGGAAACTATCAAGGAGGAGATAACATGACAAGGATGAGAAATAGTCAATTCAATGAGCCAAAGAGATGGAAAAATAGTTTTATAGAATAATAAGTTTTGCAAAACGACCAGTGCTAATTAGGCTTGCGTCCTACAATCAGCATTAAGCTGATACCACTTGTAATACCCGGTTTTAAGAACAAAACCAGATATACACCATATGTGAGTTTCTGAAGACAAATCTCACAGATAGCTACAAGTATGGGTAGTATCAGTAAGCAATGCTTAAAAAATAACGTACATAGTACTAGAGAGATATACCCTTAGGTAGCAATCAATGGAAAGACACTCCAATCTTCAGATGTAGACTCCACTCCATTGGATCCAACTTACTGGTTGATCACAAGCCTAAACTTCTCCTAAGGTGGTGGGGAAATAGCAAGAGTGAGTCCATGTTGAACTCAGCAAATATAGCATGGGGTTCATGAGGCTCAATAAGCTGACACTGTTTAAACTGCATGCAGGCGTGGCTGTGGCGGAGCTCCGCGGTGTGCGGCAATGGTGGCTTTCAAAAGAACGGAGCGAGAGGGCAGAGGAGTGGGAGGCAGTGAGTGAACGAGTACAAGTTGATGATGGCGGGGTCGCAGCGGCGTGCGTGCTCAAGTGTGTGGCCGCGTGCTCTGGTGTGCGTCATGTAGCGTTTGGCCGAGCTTGGCACAACGAGGGGCAGCGGGGCAGGGCAGGCAGGGCGCTGTGAGGCAGGGCAGCAGCGGCGTCGGTGTTGCTGTGGCCTGGCACGGTGAACTAGAGGAGAAAGGGGAAAGTGAGAGGAGATGATGACAGGTGGGTCCGGATTGGTCCCACCCCTTGCTGAAGATTGCAAACAAAGACAAATTTCAAAAACTTTGAATATGAAAGTTGCTCCATTCTACGAATAGACATTTCATACATAAGAAGTTTTTGCTGATTCGGCCTGTTTTTGAAAATGTGAATTTGGGTTAAATTTGAATTATAAAAATATTAATTTCCAATATTCTACCCGCTGTTTTTGACCTTTTTGAAAGCCTAAAAAGCATTTTCATGATTTGGTACAAACCATATTAAGGGTCTAACTTGAGATAAGCACTGTAGCTACCCTTTCTAGTTTAGGTCGAGCAATCACAATCAGGGTAGTTAAATCCTAATTTTGTAATACTTGATTTTAAAACCACACGACCAAGAAAACATTGACCCTAATACCCTTGTAAACATGTTTAGATCCTAACCACAATCATTCGCACACATTCATCACAACTATGCCCTCAGGCCAAACAATTCAAACGAATTACAAAAAGGAATCAAAGTAAAACATGTAAACGATGTGATTTGATGTAAATGATGTGATTATGCTCATGATATGCAGTGCAAAGATATAGTTAACACCAGGGGTGTTACAGGGGACACATTCTAGAAGACCCAGCCAGACCCACCTGCCATTGAGGGGGTCAGCCGATCCCTCCTTGTGGGCCCAAAGGTTGGTTGGCCCCCCACCGCCTTCCTACATGCCGCCATGCATCAACTTCGATCCTGGACGTCAATCTAAGGAGGTATTGAAGTCAGTTCATCTAAGGGTGACGAAGCAAGGAGCACGCGGATCGCTAACGTGGCACCCCCTCTCCTTCCCCTATACAAGGAGGCTGCCACCAGCCTTGGAAAGCATCACACAATCACAAGATCCATTATCCAAGCCGCAAAGCTCCGTGCTAGAGTACTAGTAGTTAGTCTAGAGTGGGAGTTAGAGTCGAGTCGAGCAAAGCTCGGGGTCTCCGGAGTCATCTTTTGGAGAGTCTGGTATAGCTCTTATACCTTTTCTCTTTTGTAAGATTTCCTTTTATTAATATATTATTCTTCCTTTACTTTACTTAGTATTCTTATATTCTTGTTGTGTGCTTCTCTTAGTAGTATAGTTGCCTTAGTTGGATTGGTTTCCTGTAACCAAGTCCTTGTGTGTGTATCATTGTCCTATCTTGCATAGGAGCTCTAGCTATCTGATCGTTAGTTAGAGTTGTAAGAGTAAGTGTGAGCGTGTTACTCAGACTTAGTCTTACCTTTGATTGCCCCTGGTCCGCACAGACAGTTCGTGAGCGCACTCCCAAGAGGTGACAGGTCTTGGGCGGCATTAGGGTTTTCTCACCATGTTTGGATTAGTTCTTAAAATGCACGGTGCCCATAAGAGTATAGCCACTTTAGTAGGAGTCCTATCTCCTGCTTTCTCGCCTATTCTCACCACGCAAGTAGTGAGGTACCAGTCTAGTTGAGTCATCTATCTGTTAGGACTAGGTTCACAGAAGTAAAGTAAGATACATAGGAGTCCTTTACTCACTCGTTGTCCTCCCACCTAGCTAGCTCTCTACCAGTTATCTTTAGATTAGGATCTATGTGATCATTTACCTATCTTTTCCTTTTATTTATTTAGCCCCTTTCTACACTAGTGACACTAGATTGTAGTAGACACAAAGATCTCTTTCCCCTTTTATCAAATATTCCTAGCTACTGCTTTCCCCTAAGAAAATATAAATTATGATACCTTGGATTACTCCCAGGTGAAGTGCTACAGCGGTATATTCTGTGCGCTTACGGAATCATCCAATAGATATTTAGAATTACCCCACAGGCATTTCTGGCGCCGTGACCAACCTTCGGTGGTTGCACTAAGATTTGCCAACAAGCATTTCTATGAGCGTTGGGCTCAGACTTAGTCTTACCTTTAATTATTGCTGGTCCGCACAGACAGTTCATCAGCGCACTCCCGAGAGGTGACAGTTCTTGGGTGGCATTAGGGTTTTCTCACCATGTTCGGACTAGTTCTTAAAATGCAGGGCACCCATAAGAGTATAGCCATTTTAGTAGGAGTTCTATCTCCTGCTTTCTCGCCTATCCCCACCATGCAAGTAGTAAGGCACCAGTCTAGTTGAGTTTATTTATCTGTTAGGACTAGGTTCATAGAAGTAAAGTTAGATATATAGGAGTCCTTTACTCACTGTTGTCCTCCCACCTAGCTAGCTCTCTACCAGCTATCTTTAGATTAGGATCTGTGTGATCATTTACCTATCTTTTTCTTTTATTTATTTACCCCCTTTCTACACTAGTGATACTAGGTTGTAGTAGACACAAGGATCTCTTTCTCCTTTTATTAAATATTCCTAGCTACTGCTTTCCCTTGGGAAAATATAAATTACGATACCTTGGAATAGTCTCAGCTGAAGTGCTACAGCGGTATATTCTATGCGCTTGCGGAATCATCCAATAGACATTTAGAATTACCCCACAGGCATTTCTGGCGCGGTCACCAACCATCGGTGGTTGCGCTAAGATTTGCCAACAAGCATTTCTGGTGCCGTTGCCAGGGAAAGTGTCAGCCTAGGAATTTTAATAAAAGTGAATCCAAAGTCTACTACCAATTTAGTTATCAATTAGTGTTAGGGGCTTACCCTTCACCTATCTTGTTTTTTATTATCGTGAAACTAGTAGGTGCATGAACTGTTTTCAATTGCTGTCAAACTTTGTTGAAGATCTGAGCAATTGTTGAGAAGAACTAGACATCGTCAAGTTCCACCTCAGAGGTTCATCTTGGACCAGAATCCATTTGAGGAAGGAAGCCCAGCACCAAGTATTAAGGAGGCTATGGCCGCCCAAAAGACCATCTCTGAGTACTCTACGCCATCGGCTGACTATGTCGCCACGGGTCCGCAGTTGAACTTGGGGGATGCGACTGTTGAGCTCAAGCCTGCGCTTATCAATATGGTGCAAGCAAATCCATTCTGTGGGAAGCCACATGAGGATGCCAATGCCCATCTCCAACACTCCCTGGAGGTGTGTGGTACCTTCACCATCAAGAATGTCTCTGCAGATGCTATCCGTCTTCGCCTTTTCCCATTCTCATTATTAGGGAAGGCGAAGCAGTGGTTCTACCAATAAGAATAATGTCACCACCTGGGAGAAGTGCGCCAACGCGTTTCTCAAGAAGTTCTTCCCAACGGGAAAAAATAGCGCCCTTTGTGGAAAGATTTCTAGCTTCCAACAGCAAGCTGATGAGACGATTCCCGAAGCATGGGAGCGTCTCCAAGAGTACATTCACACCTATCCTCACCATGGGATAGAGGAATGACTCATTATTCAAGGTTTCTACCACGGCCTGACCGGGTTGGCCAGGAGTCACCTTGATGCTGCCGCTGGAGGAGCATTCTTGCAACAAAATGTCAAGGATGCCAAGGACGTCAAAGAGAAGATGGTCACAAACCAAGGATGGAGTGAGGAATGCCTTTAGCACAAGAAGAGAGGTGTCCACGCCCTCAATAAGGCTGACATGCTCTCCGCTAAAATGGACCTCTTGATGAAGAAGATAGACAAAAGTTCCAAGAAGGAACAAGAGGCTATTCAACCTTACGCCACTGCATGAGCTGTTGAAGCCCATCCATGGTGCAAGGTGTGCGGAGGAGAAGATCATTCATAAAATAATTGTCCTGAAACAAAGGAAGAAGTGAGCTTCATCAACAATAATAACAACAACAACGGGTACCGGCCCCAACAGCAGCAACAAGGATGGAACTCGTGCCCCTTCTACCAAGGAAACCAAGGTAACTAATAATTTTAACAATTCTTATGGTAACCAACCTTCCTTAAGAGATCTTTTCTTAGGCCAAACTAAAATCAATGATAGCATTAACAAGAAAATGATGGCTAATGATAAGATTCTTGAAAATCTAAGTGAAAAAATGGACAGCTTTACTTCTGCCATGAAAAATCAATTGAGCTTTAATAAAATGCTAAAAACACAATTAGCTTAGTTAGCAGCAGCTGTCCCATCCTTCGAGCAAGGTAAGATCCCAGAGAAACCTAAGGATCCAATTAAAGGTATTAAATTGGTAACCAAGAGGTTCAGTAAGCCTCCACAACACTCCAACTGGGGTTATCTTCTTGATCCACCCTTCATCGCCAAGAAGGAAGACCCGGGCCTCCCAACCATCACCTATGAGATTGGACCACAGATCTTCCACAACATCTTCTGTGACCTTGGATCAAGTGTCAACATCATGGCCGAAGTAACTTATGATAATTTGTTAGGGGGGCCTCTGCACCCCACATTTATTCGTTTGCAGATGGTGGATCAAACAATTCGGTTCCCTGAGGGACTGGTAAGAGATATACTAGTCAAGGTTCAAGATGAGTAAGTACCTACCAACTTCATCATATTAGACATGGGGTCTAACAACGAAGTCCCCGTCATCCTAGGAAGGCCATTCCTCAACACAGTTAATGCTATCATCTACATGGGATCCGGCCAAATTCATTTTCAATTCCCAGGAAAGAAGGTAAAATGTCCATTCAACGATTATAAAACTAACATGCAGGTGAAGGACGAAGAACCAGAGAACAAGCCTCGCTATTACCCACGCTGAAGGAACAACAAGAAAGTTGAAGCGGCCAAAAAGGCCATAGTAAAGAAGGAAGAACCTACTGAACCACGAGGCAAAGGTAAGAAAATGTAGTGGGAGAAAGCAATGCAATCATGGTCCCCATATCCGGGACCAACCAAAGCACCCGAAGAATGAACAAGATGGAGAGGTCCTACTCTATGGACCTAAAACATAGAGCCCTAGCTGGTAAGGTAAATCAGTATTTATCCCATATTTATTTTCTGTATTTTAATTCTTGCATTTTATTTTCATTGCATCTTAGTTTTAATTCTGCATAATTTCTTTCGACAAAATAGTTAGAAATAATAAATAAAATCTTGAAAATAATCTACAACACACTTTTGAGCTGCTCGATCAACTAGGGTGGGGTCGGCCGACCCCACCAGTGGGCCCACTGTCACTGCTTTCACTTTGGCTCAGTGCTCTGCTTTAGGACCAGCACTTGGATGCCCTTGGGGTACCCATGTGGGGGTCGGCCGACCCCCACATTGGACCCTTTGGCAGCCTGCTATCTCCTATTCACCATACCTAGAAATCCTATGCATGCCACTCCAGCCAAAGCCTAAAAAGAAATGGTCCTTTGCTTTATCACTTTAAGCATGAGATGCTCTTTTTTGTGTTAGATGCTTTAGGGACCATACCACCAGCTCAACACCAGCAAAGTGGTCACCTAGACATGCTCTAGTGCTCCCATGGTCCATAGGAATCTCTTTAGACATGTCTCCACTTTATCCATTCACCTATTCTCTTTCACAAAGCACTAGGCAAGGGAATCTCTGAACAATACATCACTTTTGATCCACACCAAGCCTTACTTTACCAGACACTTGATGATACACTGTTTAAAGTGCTAGGGAGCCTAGGGAGGGGCTCGTCCAACCCCCACTTTGGACATCCTCTGAAAAGCTTCTGCATCATGTTGCTAGATTCCTGCCACGATTCAAATTTGAATTTCAAAGTGCTTATGGGTGGGTCGGCCGACCCCCACTTTTGGTGTCCACCACTTGCCCTTCTCCCCCTATAAATACCCCTGCATTGTGAGCTCCATTCCACACCCAAAACCACCAGAATCATCTTGAGCTCACAATCTCTCTTCTTCTCTCCTTTGTTGCAAGTTCTTTTTTAAGTTTAGTTTAGTAGTAGCTTTCCAAAACAAAAACCCAAAAATATTTTCCTTTTTCTCTTGCATAGTAGTAGTAGGAAGAGCTTGGTTGTCTTAGTTGTGCAGCTAGATGAAGAAAGCAATCCACTCCCAAATCAAGAAGTCCAAGAAGGATGAGAGTTCTTCCTAGAGCTCTCACCACGTCGAAGAAGGAACCCATGGGAGAAGAGAGAGGAAGAGAGCTACCACCCGATGGTACTCTATGAGCCTCCACCAAGAACAATAGTGCCCTAGAGCGACCTTGAGCTGAACCAAGAAGAACTTCAAAGGTACAACATCCTTCAAGGAAGAAAATTCAACCACAGAGGCATCATCAACCCAGTCCTCCTAGACCGCATAGGTATGAGTAAAGAATTCAATGATGTCTTTAATGCAATTGGTTGGGGAGGTTTTTGGCAAGTTCCTGAACTCAGTATAAAAGTGCTTACCCAAGAATTTCTGTGCACCTTAAAATTAACAAATGATGGGGTAACCTTTCGCATGTGTGGGCAAGAGTATAATTTATCTTGGAGCGTCTTAAACACCACTTTGGGATGTGATCCTGATTGCAATCTTGATTTGGACATCGCCACTCATGGGTTTAACAAAGTTGAGTTTTGGAAAGTAATTTCTGGCTCCAATGATTGCTCTCACCCTACAGCTTCCAAAATCCATAATCCAACCTTGCGCTTCCTTCATTACTAGATTAATGTTACTCTTTTTCCTGGCTCTGGATGTTGTACTTTAAAAGATAGTGAACTTAAACTGCTCTATGCCATGGTACACAAAATTAAAGTCTCACCTGTTAAACTGCTAGTGAACTTTTGGCTTCGTTCTTTTGACCGTGCAAGACCGATTTACTTCACATCTTTCATTACTCACATAGCTGACACTTGGGGTTCAACAGAGTCATATGCCTTTGAGTACATTACATCTGCTAGGGATGTTATAGATGAGAATGTCTTTATTAATTCTAATGTGCTCAAGAGAGGTCCAAGAGGTGGACCTAAAATGATATATCCTGGCCATACAGTCAAAGTCCCTCTCCCTTGTGAGAAACTATATAGGCTTCATACACTAACCATCAAATTGGATCAAGAGGCAAGAGGCTAAAATGTTGTAGAGACAAACAAGATCACACGAGGGATGTCACAAGCTGCTCAGATGAACCAGGCAGGCCCCTCATGCCCTGCAGAAGAAGTTGAAGAAGGTGAGGAGGCAAGCTCCATGGACATTTCAGGGTCCATGGGGAGGCCTCTGTGTCCACAGGACACTCCTCGCCCAAAGCGATGGGAGAGGTGCCCCCAAAGGACAAATGTGGATGACCTCATCAACAACATGGGCGCAATGCATATTGAACAAGATGCAACATTGTAATTGGCACAACAAAATGCCCAGTACCTACAAGCAATACAAGATGAGGAAGCACAACGTTGGGCCGGGTGGTTGCAACACTATCCACCACCACAGTGAGCAAGAGCCAGGCTTGGGGAAGATCCTATCCCCCACTAAGGTAAGTATTCTATCTTAGCATTTGCATTTTTAGTTATTTATCTTATTGCATATAAAAAATTAGAAAAGTTTAAAAATTCCAAAAATATTTATTTGTTTTTAGTAGTACCTATGCTTCATGTATGTCTTTCTCCTTATGGAAATGATGAGTAGTTGCTTTGTAAATGTTTCTCTAGTGCCTAGTTTACAACTTAGTGCTTCTTTAAGTATGGATTACTTAGCTCTCTTAAACCATCATGAACCTAAAAACTTTGTGGGTTGCAAGTACTAGAACTAAGTCTAACTAAGTCTAAGTTGTTGGGAGATATGAGACAGTGAGACAAGAGCTGCTATAATATTGTTGTAGGCATGATTGATTACTGGAGAATTTATTCTTAAAATGATCAAAACCTTAATTGTTCCTCAGTGGTGATGAAATTCCTACCACAACCATATCTGTTCAACATGTTTACAAACCTTCCACATAGGCTGTTTGCTTTGTGTTGAGTGTTTTCCAATCTTGTTGATCCCTGTTAAGAGACTTTTCATGCCTCTAAGATCAAGATCACACGCACACCACATATATACATACTGCTTCTACACTGGAAGTACGCACAAACATGCATTCCATTTCCACCAAATAGGTTGCTCCATGCTCTAAGTATTAGGAAATTTCTCTAAATATTGTTTGATAGATGAGACACAAGAAAAGGGCTAGGCAAAATAAGTATTCATGTAGATGGACACATGAAAGTCCATGAAAAAAAATGCTAGCCCTGTCTCGATAGAAAAGTAGAAAGAGATGTCTTACCAAATAAAGGAGCAACCTAGTCCATCATATACCACACACTTGCACATCTTGATCTCAAGGTATGACACTTCTCTTTAAGGATCCGAGCTTTGACTTCGCATCATATACAAGTAAGTATGCTATCTCCTTGTTATCCCTACCTTGAGCTCCACATAAGCCTTTTTAGAAGTAGGATGAAATAAGGAAAGGCAATCTTACCTTGTGCCTTGGTGAGGAATCATACACCATTTGAGCGACATGAGAGTACCATATGAGGAACATTAAGTTTTCTTTTCAAAATATTACAAAAACCTCTAGTATAAAACTTGCTAGGAATAAGAAAGTTAGTGCTCAAGCCAAACTGTTCTGTCTTTCAACCACCCAAGACAAAGGAATAGCCATAAGCCCCATAGAGGATTAAGGTAATATGGGTGTGTTTTTATAGCTAATTTTTCCATTCAAAGAGAAGAACTTTGTTGTGCACATGGTACTTTTGAAATGTGGGCATAAGTAACAATATCTGATCCACCAAGGCTAGTTTGATTGTTTGCTCGGGATGAGCAAAGGTTAAGCTGGGGGATCTTGTTGACGGTGGATATGCCATGAAAATCCACACTCAAAACACTGTCAACATGCATCGGTTCCAAGGAAGAATAGCATAACATGAGCATATTTTATCAATAACTAGTTCCACTTGTATTCTTACCTTGTGATTTTAGGAAACAACAAAAACTAGCTTTGTGGGACCCAATGAGGGGGTCGGTCGACCCCCCTATGAGCTCACCATGAGCTGAGCTTCGAGCATGATCCATGTCAAGGTCCCTGGAGTCCATTTCAGCCATCAGATCAACTTGTGTTTTCATCCAAGGGACAAAGATTGTTTCACATGGATTCATGGGCCCACAAGGAAGCAAGCAACATGACAAATATTCATAAGAACACCAAGCCACTTCATATGACAGGTGGGGACACATTCTAGAAGAACCAGCCAGGCCCACCTGCCATTGAGGGGGTTGGCCGACCCCCACCTTGTGGGCCCAAAGGTCGGTTGGCCCCACACCGCCTTCCTGCATGCCGCCATGCATCAACTTTGATCCTAGACGTCCATCTAAGGCGGTATTGAAGTCGGTTCATCCAAGGGTGACAAAGCAAGGAGCACGCGGATCGCTGCCACCACCCTTGGAAAGCATCACACAATCACAAGATCCATTATCCAAGCTCCAAATCTCCAAGTTAGAGTAGTAGTAGTTAATCTAGAGTGGTAGTTAGAGTCAAGTCGAGCGAAGCTCAGGGTCTTCGGAGTCATCTTCTGGAGAGTCTGGTATAGGCCTTGTATCTTTTCTCTTTTGTAAGACTTTCCTTTTATTAATATATTATTCTTGCTTTACTTTACTTAGTATTTACTCAGTGCAAGTCTATATTGTTATAGTCTTGTTGTGTGCTGTCTTAGTAGTATAGTTTCCTTATTTGGATTGGTTTCCTATAACCAACTCCTTATGTGTGTATAATTGTCCTATCTTGCATAGGAGCTCTAGCTATCTGATCGTTAGTTAGAGTTGTAAGAGTAAGTGTGAGCATGGTGCTCATACTTAGTCTTACCTTTTATTGCCGCTGGTTCGCACGGACAGTTCATGAGCGCACTCCCGAGTGCTGATATGTCTTGGGCGGCATTAGGGTTTTCTCACCATGTTTGGACTAGTTCTTAAAACACAGGGCACCCATAAGAGTATAGACGCTTTAGTAGGAGTTTTGTCTCCTGCTTTCTCGCCTATCCCCACCATGCAAGTAGTAAGGCACAAGTCTAGTTGAGTCATCTATCTGTTAGGATTTGGTTCACAGAAGTAAAGTAAGGCACAAGTCCTTTACTCACTTGTTGTCCTCCCATCTAGCTAGCTCTCTATCAGTTATCTTTAGATTAGGGTCTGTGTGATCATTTACCTATCCTTCTCTTTTATTTACTTACCCCTCTTTTTACACTAGTGATACTAGATTGTAGTAGTGTTGGTAGTCCTTAACTGCTAATTTACACCACCAATTAAAGACCAAAAAGGGGTGAATTTTATATTTACATGCACATATACATTTACCATTAACCCAATTCCACTTGTACTTGGAGAAATATGATTTTGTAGGAACATACAATAAAGTACAAGAAATTGCACTCAAGAAATATGCTTTCAAGAAAGCGTAAAATCAAGGGATTGGGAAGAGGTCCACTTTGGAACCAAACTAGGCCGAGTGCACCACGTTGGCATGGTCCAGGCCCACTCCACAACCGACCATCCAAGGTCGGTCACGAGGAGGTGCGAACCAGGGGTGCGTGCCCCTAGCCTGGCGCACGCACGTGCCAGGTGGCCAGCCAGGCCCAGCCAAGGCAAGGCGGTTCACACCTTCCATGTGGAGCTCAGGCGGTTGTGCACTTGATGATTCTACCCCCGAACCGCCTCTGGCCAACTATAAGAAGAGGAGGAGAGCACACCCCTACACACAGACACCATTTGGAGCACTCTACCTCTCTCTACACTTGGTCTTTAGCTTAGTAGTAGTCGTTGGAGCAAGGCTAGAAGCTAGGAAGGAGGGCTTGTCCCCTGGGAAGCAAAGCTACCCTTGGTAATATTTCTATAGAGAGTTCTACCCTATTCAAGTTCTCTACTCTTATATACATTATCGCGTATGAGCTAGAGTATAGTCTTGAGCATGATATATTCAATGATTATGAACTAGACTATAGTTCATATGAGAATTGTTCATCATGCTCATACATGTTCTTCATTGTTCATATGATATTCAAGAATGGTGATGATAATAGCAATAGGATAACAGTTCATTGTTCCTTCGGGTTTGCCTATGTCCTAGCTTGTCCATCCGTAGGGTGGGAGTCCTGGGGATGTAGGTAGTTCCTTAGTATGTGGGTGTGGTGTCCAAATATGAGGGGGCCTTCGGATATGACGCCATGCCACGGTTGAGGGGTCGGCGGCGGGGAGTGACCTAGTATAACACCCTAATTTTGAACTTTAAGTATTAAATGAATTTGATTTTATTTCTGTGTAGATGCTTTACAGTCATAGGACAATTATAAATGTTTTACTAATTACTTTAAAATATGTAGCACGATAGAAATCATGCATTGTTGCATTCATGCTGCAGCACATTTTTATGGTTGACTTGTTTGAGCTTGTTGTTTAATCTTTGCTTTGCTTTCTAGTTACTAACATGCTCTAACTTGTCCCCTCTAACTCCTAGATTAAGCTAACCTAGTCTAACTAGCCTAGGCCAATCCCTAGTGGATCCTGGCCACCCCTAGCCCCTACTGGCCAAGTTTGGCCAGCCCTAGCCAGATATGGCCACCACCGGCCAGCCATGGCCAAGGTAGCAGAAGCACCCGCAGGCTAGCAGCGGCCAAGCTTGGCCAGAGCCAGCCAGCGCAGCAGGCTGCCAGCTGTAGCCCCGCCAGCATAGCCAGGCCACAGCCTAGCCAGCCCGCCTGGCCACAAGCCAGCCGCCCTACTCACGCCCACATAGGCCAAGCCCCGCAGCAGCCCAGCCGTTAGCCAACAGCAGCACCGCGCCTGCCCGCGCCCGGCCACTGACCGGTGGGTCCCCGCCAACCGTGGGGCCCAGCTACAGTGTCGTCTCCTTCAGGGAGACGGGCACCGAGCCCGAGTCTGGCCTCGCTCGCGCTGTGTCCATGCACCGTGTCTGGACTCGACCTCGGTTCGCCGCGCGCTATAAAGCGCTTTGCGCAGCCTTCGCAACCCTAGCCCGCCGCCATCCGAAACCCTAACTTGCCTTCACCTTCGCCGCTGTCCGTCGCCAAGGTGACCACGTGCACGAGCTTTATGTGACCACGAGGATCAAGGTGCTGCCCTCCGCGGCCGCCCTCGCCATCTCTACGCGCTGTTATGCGCCGCTGTAGGAGCGCCGCCGCTGCCGTTGTGGTGTCCCGCCGCTACGGCCTTGCCCCGCTGATGAGGACATCAACACTAATCATACATCCAAGTCAGCCACGCCAATACAACATCCAAGTCAGCCACGCCAATACTTGCTGGTCCTATTACTCGTGCGCGTGCTCGCAAACTTAATCATCAAGTGAGTTCCTTCTTGAGTTCTTGTCCATCTTGTTTAGATCTTGGAGACATGTGCACTTTTATTTTAATTAGGAATCAAGGAGAAGACCAAGAGAGAAAAGGACTTGCGTAGGCTGGATTCGGACTGCAGCACACCTCCAATTTGTTACGGTCACCACGGTTACATACGGAGTCGGTTTGGGATGAATCAG
>CM041635.1:21624338-21674617 GCA_023333625.1 Bothriochloa decipiens
GCGTAGGCTGGATTCGGACTGCAGCACACCTCCAATTCGTTACGGTCGCCACGGTTACATACGGAGTCGGTTTGGGATGAATCAGGACTTGTTGGAAAGCTTGTCAAGTCTATTTTCATATGGATCAGGTCTCATACTCATATCTATCCAGAGGCGGCATCAATAGGCCAACAACTACCGAGAGGTCTTTCTGTCAAGGGTGCTGCGTCACCTTAATTTAGCCCAATGGGCTTGTATCGTTTGGAGTCCAATAGGGACGTGTCCTAGGTTTGGAGAACGACCCAAACTCTCTTGTGGTCATCCTATCCATGTTATATTCCCCATAGCAGCCACCAGGAACACTTGGGTTTTGTTTAGGTCAAGTTTAGCCATCGCTACTTGCTTGAAGGCGCGCGTGCTGATCCAGCCGCCCGTCTCCTTGTTTTTGGAACCCCACTCATAATAAGATTCAGATTGAAACTTTCAATTACATCTTGCAATTTCAGTGCTTGTTTCCTCGTTCTTGCTAGTTTTTCGATTGCTTGCAGGACGGGAGCCCTAGTGGCTGGTTGTCGCGCTCCACAAGATCGTGACGGCCTTTGGAAGTGGTGTATCGGTCGCTAAGGTGCGGTCTTGGAAGGCTGTAGTCGGGCCGTGAACGTCATCTCCATCCACCAATCGAGTTAACCCACGCCTCTCATCGAAAGATCGACCACAAACCCTAGCAGGTTCATATCACCCGCCGCCGCCGTGCTGCTCATCGCGCGTGCAAGCACACGTGCAACGCGCGCGTGTCCTCGCACTGGCCCTGCGTGCCCCGCAGCCCGTCGTCGCGAAGTTGTCGCTGGCGACCATGGCCGAGGTCGCCTGGGTCAACCCGTCCGCCGCCGGTCCACCGTGGACCCGTGGACCGTCCGCCGCCGGTCCACCGTGGACCCGTGGTCCACGGGGTTGGTCCATGGCCGGTCCACAGGACCCGGCCACTCCCGCACCGCCGCGTGGTCATCAGCACGGTCAATGCCGCTGCCACCGGCACTTTTGCAGAAAGGCCCCTATAGTTTCCTTTATTTATGATATAGTCCTTCACAGTTCAAAAGTATTCAGATTCCAGTCCTATTTTCTGTAGATTAGAACCTAGTCTTGTTTAGGCCATAACTTTCGCATTTTAACTCCATTTTTGGTGATCTTATATTTCATGGAATCGTCTCGACGAGTAGAATGTTTATATGCTATTGTTTGCTACTGTTATCATGTTTTGGTGTACTGGTCTAATTGAAGTATGTTTACTTGCATGTATTACTCATGTGTGATGGTTGTGGTGTATAGAGAACGAGATGTGGGTGGATGAGGATCAGTAGGACCCGGAGGACTAAGTGCAGCAGGACATAAACCAAGGCAAGTGCAAGGACCTTTTGACCATGTTGTGCCTATTTCACTTTTAATTAATACATTGTATGTGTCTCAAATCGGCAAACCATAGCAATGACTAGCCACTTTACCCAGATATCACCTATGGGGGTTCTAGATGATATGTTATTAGGTTGCTAGTGCTCCACTTACCTTTCACCTTTTAATGAAGATAAAACTTGCTTCTTAACATGTTGGAGCCATGGGCTCTTGGCTTCGGCCGTTGGAGATGTTGATGCTGATCCGCATCGTTGGTTGGCGGTGAATGACGGGGGAAATGGATGCTAGTGGGACTCGTGTTGATGAGGGAATTCGTATCTCCTCCCCTTGTGGTCCTGTTCGTGGAGCGGCAACATGGGACTTTCGTACATCTCCAGGCTAATGGGCACTGGCATGGTCTATTAGCAGGACCATTATGGGCAGATGGGTAGCTTACCGATGGGTGCCATTGCCATGGTGAGACATGTGTTACAAGTTCTAGCATGAGAGTTCTGGTAGATCCGTAGACTGGAGCATCGGCTACGAGTACGTCTCTCATGTGCTTGGGACATTGCTGATCGAGCTACCGTTGCCTATGACCTTGTGAAGAACCTCGTTGTGACCTCTGCCAGCCTATCTTGGTAATGGGCTAAGAGGCTGATCCCCTCGGCCATAAAGAGTAATCACAATCTAGAGTGAAAGTGTACACCTCTACGCAGAGTTAAAATTGGTATATCATCTGTGCTCACGGTCATGAGCGGCCCAGATCCTCACATGACTTAGCCAAATGGTTTAAGCTATTAAATCATGGTGTTGTTGTTTGAGGTTGCTACCTCGGGTTTTATCAGGATGGCTATCCTATGTTCCCCTTGAGATGGCTATCTCATGTTTAATGGCATATGCTTATATCTGTGATATTAAATGATTCATTAAATACTACTTCAACCTTAATAAAGGGTTGGGTGCTTCAACCAAGTTGATTAGAGAATAGGTTGCAAAGTTAAATCTTAATTGCTACATCTAAAAAATGCTACGCAGTCTACCTTTCAGCTGTACCATGTTTTAGCCTTGCATGTCATTACTTTCCGTCTGTATTTGCTCAGTTCTGACATGGAACTCACCCTTGCTAATTCTCAAATAATGGATGCTCAAGTGATGACTCGGATGGTGACTTCCCTGAGAACTATCCGGGATGTTAGGCGTCGACATGCTGCCGTCAACCTTCCTGTGGCGAGATGGAGTCGCTACGTCTACGTCGTTCAGTTGCCTTTCGCTTTGGACGATGTTATTTATATTCCGCTTTACTCTGATGATAGTTATGTAATAATGGTATGATGTAAACGTTATATTATTATTTTATTTGAACACGGTGCTTATTGGACCATGTAATTTGTCGTTCATGTGTGTATTTTGATCCGAGCGCACATGAGCTTTTTCCTTGGTTTTAATCCTTCAAAACCAGGGTGTGACAAAGTGGTACCAGAGCCATGTTGACCATAGGATCATGAAGCCTCAGTTAGAAACGGTCGTCTTAGGTTGACCTTTTATAAGTTATTGCATATCTCATCATTATTAGCATGTTTCATTTATTATCCTATTCATTACCTTGACATGCATTATTGATCATTTATTACCTTATCTTAGAATTATTACCATGCTTTTGTCATTATGATCATTATATGCATGTCTCTGTGCTGTTTTTGTTTCACTACAAATACCACAGAATGCATGCTATTCTTACCTCAATTTATTTCTAGCTTTTATATCATTATCTCTAGATATCTATGCATGCACTCTTCATATATATCATCCTTTGATCATAGACATGTTTATTTCTTTATCATGATCTATTAACTGTTTGCTGGATGTCTTCGATCTTTGCATACTAGTAGATGGTGCGCTAGCTTCTGACCTATCGCAAGAGCTCCACTGGTTACCGTCGTTCTTGGCATCCCATAGAGTACTCGATGACCGGATGCGTGCACCACTACGAGTTTCGACCTAGCCAGCACCCTGACGATGGTGTGATCCTCGAATGTGGGGGTCAGTACGTACTGTGCCAGGCTCTAATCCCGCAGCAACAGGCAGAGGACCAGGATGGGCAGCAGGCGCCCAACCCTGGTGCACCAGGAGGAGTTTTGTTATTTATGTGACATATAGGTCTGACACGTGGAAATGCATGAAATTCACAAGAAAGCGCACTTCAAGAAAACATATTCAGAAAAGGCGCAAACCAAGAAAAATGAGAAAGCCCACATCAATACAGAACTGAACCCATCCGTAACCACGGGGAAGGTCCACACCCAGGGAGCAACCGACCACTCAAAGGCAGTGGCCATCGGGCCCAGCCAGGGGACCGGCCGTCCTCGAGACCGACCGCCCCCTGGTGGGGCCTCCCGGGCCCAGCCTTCTAACGCGGTGCATGGGTCGGTTCCCTAAAGGCGGTTTCACCTCCTTCCAATTGAGGAGATGCCTGAACTGTCCTACTTGAGCTATAAAAGAAAGGCTCCTTCACCATTCAACACACACCAACATTTGGAGCACTACACCTCACATTTCATACTTGTTCTCTTTAGTTTAGTGTTAGTAGTTGAGCAAGGTAAAGCTATCAAGGAGAGCTTGTCTCCTTGGAGGAATCAAGAACACCTTGGTATGAATAAAATTCAGTTCTCCTCTATGAGAAAGTTCTCATCTTATTTATATAGCAATGCATCTAAATTAGAGTATAGTCTTGCTCATATTTTGATCATAACATATAAACTAGTCTATAGTCTATGTGTTATGTTCTTGATATGTTCATCAATGTTCTTCATTGTTCATCAAATTAGTATGAATAGAGGAAGAACTAAGGATGGGATAATGGTTCGTTGTGCCATCATGGTTGCTTCTAGCCGAGCCTGTCAATCCGAAGGGTTGGGGTCCCGGGAGGTTAGGAGTTGTTTCCAATTACATGAGCGTGGTGCTCCGTTATGCGGAGATCACCGGATATGTCGGTGCCCCACGGGCAGACAGGTAGGTGGGCAGGTGGTGACAGCCCTGTCCATCCCTAGCATTCCCCCATGTTCAGGTATTGACTAGGAGTTCGTAAAGTCTCTATCGGCTGGTAGACCAGCTGCGGGGATCTCCCTATCATTCCAAACTTAGTCTTGATTCTAGTCATATTAGTTTAGATGTATCTCATTATTCTTTGCATAGCTGTATATGACCAATGCCTGCTCACTTAGTTATTCTTTATTCTTTGTTTATCTTTTATCCTTGAGGTTGCTCCGATGTGTGTCCACTATCTTATGAACTTGATTTAATCCCTGTTTATGCTATGACTACCTATGCATTCAATAAGTAATCATGTTTATACCAAAGCTAGATGCATTCATCATGCCCTCCTATGGGAAATTATAAATATGACACCCTTGAATACTCATGGGTTGAAATGCTGCAATGATAGTTCTGTGCGCTTGCAAATTTAATCTAATATCTTACTGAGCTATCGATTGGCATACCTAAGTACCATTACTTAAGGATTGTAATTCTTGTTGCACCCCATGGCGTCGTGCCATAGTTTTGCATATCATAAGTAATAATAGTTAGGAAGGCCAATCTGGCATTTCTAACTGTTATTACCAGACTGCATTACCTAGGTTGGCGCCATTAAGGGCCAAGGGTTACCTTTCTTAAGTAATGGTGGTTAGGAATGTCAACGCACGTTTGTAATATTATTATTAAGGATAGACTTATAGTCTATCTTTAGTAGTAATGTTAAGAAACACCAACAAGCATTTCTGACACATTGTCGGGGAGGGCAAAAGAAAAATGTAAGCATCTAGCATTGGCATAAACATTGATTACAAAATAAGCATTAGGTAGCCATAGTTTAAAAATGTTAACTTTGCTGTTTTCTTCCTCTTTTTATTGGAATGAAAACAGGATAGTGTATGAGCAGTTTTGACCTACCGGAAAACTTCGTCAACGATCCGAAAGCACTCCTAAGGAAGAGAAGGGCTCGTTCTGTTTCTTCTTCTGCTACTCCGTCGGTAGACGAACCAGTCACTTCCGCACCATCTGCTACTACTACCATGGCCAAGTCACTCCGCGAGTACTCCACCCCCACTGTTGCCAACGTGCCCGTTGGGCCTGCTGTTAATGTCGGGAATGCAAACTTTGAGCTCCGCACTGGCCTACTCACGATGGTGCAGGCGAACCAGTTCTGTGGTTTGCCAAGTGAGGACGCAAACGCGCATCTGCAAAACTTCCTTGAGCTGTGCGAAACAATCATCATCAAAAATGTCACACAAGATAGCATCAGGCTCCACTTGTTTCCCTTCTCCCTCTCAGGGAAGGCGAAGCAATGGTTCTACCAAAGCAAGGAAGCAGTCAACACGTGGAAAAATGTTCTACAGCGTTCCTCGCGAAGTTCTTCCCCATGAGCAAAACAAACGCTCTACGGGGGAAGATATCAAACTTTGAGTAGACTTCACTCGAGTCCATTCCTAAGGCTTGGGAAATGCTCCAGGAGTATATCCAGGCTTGTCCCCATCACGGAATGGAAGATTGTCTCATGCTTCAAAACTTCTATGAGGGCCTCATAGCCATGTCTAAGGGGCACGTAGATGCTGCTGCTGGAGGCGCATTCCTCTCCCTCACCATTGAGAGTGCCATAGCATTGATTGAAAAGATGGTGGCTAACCAGAGTTGGGAAGAAGGACGCAAAACACAAAAAGGCATGCACACCATGAAGGAGACGGATCTGCTTGCTGCAAAAATAGATTTATTAATGAAGAAGCTTGAGGGACGTGCCACTGATCCTACCACCAGCACTGTTTAAGCCATAGACTCGCACATGACGTGTGAGATCTGTGGAGATGTTTGCCATTCAGGGAATAGCTGTCCCAAAACCCAGGAAGAAGCGTCATACGTCAACCACGGGTTTTGCCAACATCAACAATCAGGTAATGGGTGGAACAACCAGAACCGCCCCCAAGGTAATTCTTCCAATTTTAATTCAAATTTTAATTCCTCCCAACCTTTGTTGAAAGATCTCATCTTAGGACAGGCTAAGATAAATGGAAGTCTTACGAAAAAGCTTTCTTTTAATGATAAAATATTTGAAAACATAAATGCTAAGCTTGATAGTCTGTCCTTATCTATTAAAGATCAAGCAAGTTTTAATAAAAGAATAGAAACTCATATCGTCCAGCTTGCCTCTGCTGCTAAGTCTGCCATACAACCTGATAATTCTGTTGAGAATGTAAATTCGGTGACCACGAGAGGGGGTATGACCACTCGTGATCCACCACATCCTAACCATAAGACAGGGAAAACATCAAGGCAGTAGGAGGAAGTGCCGGTTGAGTCGGCAGAACCACAAGAAGAATCTACGAAAGATGACCCGACACCGAAAGACTATGTGGACACCACGATGCTGCCTTCCCCATGGGGATAAGAAGAAAGAAGAAGGCCGGAGATGAGCAGTTCCTTCGATTCATGGAAATGGTCGAGAAGACACACATCAGTGCTCCACTGATGGATGTCTTGCACATACCGTCCTATGCCAAGTTCATCAAGGACATCATTAACAATAAGAGACCATTACCATCCATAGAAGTTGTCAAGCTGATGAAAAAGTGTAGTGCAGCTATACTCAACCATCTGCCTGAGATGAAGCAAGACCCTGGGTGCCCCACAATCACATGCTCCATTGGTACCCAGCAATTCAACCATGCCTTGTGCGATCTTGGGGCAAGCGGATTGCAGAAGATATCCCTCTCAAGATCCGAGGGTATTATGTCCCAGTGGATTTTGTGGTGCTCAACATGGAGCTCACTAAAAAACACCACTTATCCTAGGGAGACCATTCTTGAGCACGACAGGAGCACAAATTGATGTTGGAGCTAGATAAATCCGCTTCAATATCAATGGCCAAGAGGAAAAGTTAAAATTCAGGCCTCGCCGTCAGGAAGAATGCAACATGATACGCATCCGATATGGGCCGAACCCCCAAGGTATCAAAGAGGTAGAGATTCAGCCTCAACTTCTAAAAAATATATCAAAAATCTCAAAAGAATCAAAGAAAAAGCCGGAGCCAAAAGAAAAGGCGGTTCGCAAAAAAATATAAATAGGGAGCAGAAAATAAAATGGCTCCTAAAAAGAAAGTACAAGAAAAGAGGGAAGAAATCCCAAGCCTTCACAAAACAAGATGGTGTGGAAACTCAAAGAAAAAGATGAACATACTACCACACCGCCCAAGACCACCCAGAAAGTATGGAGGCCCAAGCAGGAATAGCCGTCTACTTCTCCCAAGACGGATGTGCCATCATCAAGCAATCAATGAAGGGAGAAAAGTCCTGCTCAACGAACTTTAAAAGGTGAGCCCTTGCCGAAGGTAAATCGGTAGTTATCCTTAATTAATTATTGTTTAAATAAATTTAATAGTTTCTTTGCTTTTAAATAAATGCCTAAATAATTTCTTTATCCCCTAATAAATCTAAATAAATTTATGCTTACTTGGTGCTAGTGTTGCATTTATGATATTCTAAAATGCCCCTATGATCTTCCTTTTCATGCACATAAATCTTTGTGATCATAGGAATATTTTCTCATAAATGCATGATAGTGTGATCTTGAACATATTTTCATGAATATCATTCATATCCCACACTCTATCACACACACTATCACTCTGATTCACCACGCATCAGACTTGATCACAACCAGGATAGGGATCCACGTAGTTAGAGGAACACCTGACCGAAAGCCGGAGGCTAGCAGGTGGACCCAGGGGACCGACCGCCCCTGGGACCGGCTGCCCCCTGGCTACGCTGAATCGCACCGATTTTTTTCGTGCCCCTCTGATCCTTCCAGCATCACGTCCCTGGTTACAATCAGGTTGTTTCCTTGTCGAAGACCACGGTAGCACCTATAAAAACCCCCATAGGCCTCTCCTCTCCTCACACCAACCATTTCTCTTCTCCCTCTTGCAAAGCTTGCTAAGCTCTCACATCTCCAAGTGCTAACCGTGTCTAGCTACACCCTTTCACTGATCAACGCTCCAAAGGCCATAGCAAACGTAGACATAGCACCATACCAAGAGAGTTCCTTATGAGGGAAGAAGCTCGTGTTGTGAAGGAGAAGCCTCTAGCGATTTTGCCAGCACGCTCCCGTGCGCCTGAAGGTGGCACCAAGAACACTGCTGCCCGTCCTACTACCTGTGCTCCAGGTCTCAAGAGGAAGGCCCTAGTGGTAGTGGGCCTAGCAAATGTGCTAGTGACAAGTTGGCTAGCAAGACCACATCTTCAGCCAAGGAGGCAAAGTCCTCTGGCATGCTTCATAGAATTAGGAGGCACTTACCGCAGCCAACCATCAAACGTCGTGCAGGACAGTATGAAAGCAGTGACAATGAGGATGATCCTAGTATCCTCGCTGACCTCAAAACCGAGCAGGCTAGCTTGCATGCTATGTTGAGGGTTCTAGAAGACGACCTAGAAGCGAAGAACACAGAAATTAGGGACCTTAGTGACGATGTCAATAAGTTCCACTTCAAGTTTAACCTTAGACTCAGGAAGGTCGCTAAAGCCCTAGGTGTTGGGCATCTCCTTGAAGATCTCTAGATTACACCCGCTGCACAATTTTGTGTAGGCACACTTTCCCTTTCATGATCTTTTATTTTTCCAATCATTTCCCTTACAATGTAATGTGCCTATTCAAAGTATCAATGAATAAAGTTTCATCTTTATATGATGTACACTTGTTTTCTCCATATATATATATGTATGTATTTGTGACTAGCCAAGATAGGAAAGAAAACAAGTGTGGGGGAGGATTCCTTCATACTTCGGTTTGTGCAACTTTTTCCCCTCTCATATTTGTGACTGCACAACAAAGTCAAACTTCGGTTTGTGCAACTTTTTCCCCTCTCATATCAAAAAGTTTTTAAAGAAAAAGTTTAAGATGATGTTTCCTTCATACTCCATCAAACATGTCCTCCTACATTCAAAATATTTGCATACTTTTTATTCCCTGCTAATATTCCTACAGATTTATGAACACTATTTAGGGACCCCATTTTATCTAAGTAATTGACAGATGAGATATAGTAGAATGACATGATGCTTGCTCGTTCTTACAAAGTACTTGGGATTTATTTTTACAAAAACAAAAAAAATTCAATAGCATGTTCCTTGAATGATTAGCAAAAACCTACCAAGGCCAAATATGATTTTGTATGCCTAAACCTTCCACATATGCTGCTTACTTTGTGTTGAGTTTGGTCAAATTTTGTGACCGCTGTTGAGAGATGTTTCATGCTCCCAAGTTCAGAATTCACATGCACCCACCAAATAAAGCTAATTCTCACAATGAGAGTTGCGCAAAACATGCACTTCATCCATCCACCAAAAATATGCCAACTCTTCCACTGGGAGTTGTGTAGCTTTCTCCACCAAATAAAAGTGCCAGTTCTCATCCTAGGAACCGCGCATTCCCTCTGCAAAGTTTTACTCCATTCATCTACCATCATGATATCTCCTTATTTAAAGTTTTTCATATACCAATAAAGGATATGGGGCTATGCTTAAAAAAAGAAAAGAGAGCAAAGAGAGATCATGCCAAGAGGCATAAATAAACAGGAAAGAAAATTCAAATACCCATTCAAAAAAATTATGATAAATTTCTATAGCCCATATCTCTCTAAGTCTTGTTCAAAGGAGAATCATGATGCATGGAGTAACAAAAAGATTTAGAATTAGGTTTCCATCTTCATTTTCTTCCGCACACATGCACATTCTGATCTAGGGGTATGGTGCACTCCCTCCGATATGGTCTGGGGTTTGACTTGACAACATATGCAGGGTAAGTATGCCTCATCATTCTCATTCCTACCTAAAGCTCTAATAAGCCTTTTTAGAGATAGGATGATCAAGTGAAGGCATCACCTTTTTCATGCCTTGGTGAGGAACCACTTGAGAGAATCGTTCAAGGAACATAAGCTATCTTTACATTTTCAAAAACCATGCAAAAACCCAAGTTTCTGCGCAGGGACAGAGTAAAAGAATTTGAATCTAGGCTATTCAATTTTTCAATTACCCAAGGTGACTTGGTAAATACTTTGAAGTTCATAAATCCAGGTGAAGCTTGGAATAATCTGTATGTAGATTCTTTTTGACAAGGAAGATGAACCCATTTGGACCTTAGCACTTTACTCGAGGTTGAGCAAAGGACCAAGTGTGGGGGAGTTGCTGGCGGTCCTTAGCAACTAAATACCAACATTATTTTAATACTAAAATAAATAGAAGGTAGGGCTTTTATCTAATCTTTCCACGAGTTTTGTTGTTTATGTGACATACAGGTCTGACACGTAGAAATGCATGAAATTCACAAGAAAGCGCACTTCAAGAAAACGTATTCAGAAAAGGCGCAAACCAAGAAAAATGAGAAAGCCCACCTCAATACAGAACTGGACCCATTCGTAACCATGGGGAAGGTCCGGGCCTAGGGAGCAACTGACCACCCGAAGGCAGTGGCCAGCGGGCCCAGCCAGGGGACCGGCCGCCCCCAGGACAGGCCTCCCGGGCCTAGCCTTCTCAGGTGGTGCTTGGGTCGGTTCCCTCAAGGCGGTTTCACCTCCTTCTAATTGAGGAGACGCCTGAACCATCCTACTTGAGCTATAAAAGAAAGGCTCCTTCACCATTCAATAGACACCAACATTTGGAGCACTTCACTTCACATTTCATACTTGTTCTCTTTAGTTTAGTGTTAGTAGTTGAGCAAGGCAAAGCTATCAAGGAGAGCTTGTCTCCTTGGAGGAATCAAGAACACCTTGGTATGAATACAATTCAGTTCTCCTCTATGAGCAAGTTATCATCTTATTGATATAGCAATGCATCTGAATTAGAGTATAGTCTTGCTCATATTATGATCATAACATATAAATTAGTCTATATTCTATGTGTTATGTTCTTGATATGTTCATCAATGTTCTTCATTGTTCATCAAATTAGTATGAATAGAGGAAGAACTAAGGATGGGATAATGGTTTGTTGTGCCGTCATGGTTGCTCCTAGCCGAGCCTGTCAATCCGAAGGGTTGGGGTCCTGGGAGGTTAGGAGTTGTTTCCAATTACACGAGCGTGGTGCTCAGGTATGCGGAGATCAGCAGATATGTCGGTGCCCCACGGGCAGAGGGGTAGGTCGGCAGGTGGTGATAGCCCTGTCCATCCCTAGCATTCCCTCACGTTCAGGTATTGAGTAGGAGTTTGTAAAGTCTCTATCGACTAGCAGACCAGCTGCAGGGACCTCCCTATCATTCCAGACTTAGTCCTGATTCTAGTCATATTAGTTAGATGTATCTTATTATTCTTTGCATAGCTGTATAGGACCAATGCCTGCTCACTTAGTTATTCTTTATTCTTTATTTATCTTTATCCTTGAGGTTGCTCCGATGTGTGTGTCCACTATCTTATGAACCTGATTTAACCCCTATTTATGCTATGTCTACCTATGCATTCAATAAGTAATCACGTTTATACCAAAGCTACATGCATTCATCATGCCCTCCTATGGGAAATTATAAATACGACACCCTTGAATACTCACGGGTTGAAATGCTGCAATGATAGTTCTGTGCACTTGCAGATTTAATCTAATATCTTACTGAGCTATTGATTGGCGTACCTAAGTACCGTTACTTAAGGATTGTAATTCTTGTTGCACCCCACAGTGCCGTGCCACAGTTTTGCATATCGTAAGTAATGATGGTTAGGAAGGCCAATCTGGCACTTCTAACTGTTCTTACCAGACTGCAGTACCTAGGTCGGCACCATTAAGGGCCAAGGGTTACCTTTCTGAAATAATGGTGGTTAGGAATGTCAACGCATGTTTCTAATATTATTATTAAGGACGGACTTATAGTCTATCTTTAGTAGTAATGTTAAGAAACACCAACAGTGGTCAGCGCTACAACAACACCAACAATGGCAGTAATCAGGTGCAGCGCCAGAACAACCAAGCCCCTCGTCAGAACAATCAGGCTCCTCACCATAATGCTCCCAACAATGCACCAGTGAAGACCAACAACACTCTCAACATTGCTACAAATGTGGTGCTTGGTATGTTTCTTATTGATTCTCATCCAGTTTTAGTTTTGTTTGATACTGGCGCATCACATTCATTCATTGGTAGTCATTTTGTTCATAAACATAGCATTGCCACACAACTTATGCCTAGTGCTATGAGCATTAAAACACCTGGGGAAAATATGGCTACAAATGTTTGGTGTCTTGATGTGAAGGTTAATTTAAGGGGGCCAGAATTTCTTGCTAGACCCATAGTGCTTGAGTTAGAAGGTCTTGATCTTATTTTGGGAATGAGTTGGTTAAACAAGTGGAAGGCAAATATTAAATGTTCAAAAAGGACAGTGAGCTTGACTACACCTAATGTAGATGTAGTAGATGTTGTGGTTTCTTTGCCATCCAAGAATCAGGGAACAGTGAATCATCTCAGCGATGAGCCATTGGAGAACATCAGAATTGTCAATGAGTTTCCAGATGTCTTTCCAGAGGATTTGCCAAGTATGCCACCTGAACGAGAGATTGAGTTTATCATTGATTTGTTACCTAGTACTGCACCCATAGCTAAGAGACCTTATAGAATGGCTGTTAATGAACTAGAAGAACTTAAGTCACAACTTAGAGAATTACAGTCTTAAGGTTACATTTGGCCTAGTTCATCACCATGGGGAGCCCCAGTAATCTTTGTAGAAAAGAAAGATGGAACACAGAGAATGTGTGTAGATTATAGATCTTTGAATGAGGTGACTGTTAAGAATAAGTACCCTTACCTAGAATTGAGGATCTATTTGACCAGTTGAAGGGAGCTAGTGTCTTTTCTAAGATAGACTTGAGGTTAGGTTGTCATCAGTTGAGGATTAGACCTAGTGATATTCCAAAGACTGCTTTCACCACTAGATATGGTCTTTATGAGTATATAGTGATGTCTTTTGGGTTGACCAATGCTCCAGCTTACTTTATGTACTTGATGAATAAAGTTTTTATGGAGTATCTTGATAAGTTTGTGGTTGTCTTCATTGATGATATTCTGATTTATTCCAAGAATGAGGAAGAACATGAAGAGCATCTCAGACTGGTGTTGCAGAAGTTGAGGGAACATCAGCTTTATACCAAGTTTAGAAAGTGTGAATTCTGGTTGAAGGAAGTTTCTTTTCTTTGGCATGTTATTTCCAAGCATGGAGTTATAGTTAGTCCTAAGAATGTTGCAGATGTGCTTAAGTGGAGTCCACCTCAGAACGTCAAGGATATCAGGAGCTTTCTGGGAATGGCTAGATACTACAGGAGGTTTATTGATAGGTTCTCTACCATAGCTAAACCTATGACTGCTTTGCTAGAGAAGGATAAACCATTCAAGTGGATTGAACAGTGTTAGGCCAGCTTTAAGGAATTGAAGAAAAGTGTCGGGTACCTAGATAAGGGGTACCCTGAACCTCAATCTAGGAGAATTAGTCCCCGAACAATTAAACCAAATCACAAGAGTCCACCAGCACGCATCGAGCCATGCTGGGTCAGCCCATGAGTAGCATCCAAGTCAAGACCACCTCCTATTCGACGGGGAGCCTCGAGTGATGGAGGTCCGCCCAGGATGACGACCCCATGTCAAAGTGACGGAGCGCGTCACGGGCGGACGACCCCCCTGTCGAGTGACGGATCTTCGCGTGAGCGGACGACCCCCCGTCGATTGCCACTCCCCCTTTGGCTCACCTACTTCCTGTATGGGATCCAAGGCATTTAATGCCCCACCAACTCCTACCTAACCTCATGGCTACAACATGGTTACAGTGATCGGGTACAGCGGTCAGATCCTCCTTTTACCACCCATACCCGGGAGATCGGTGGTTTGTACTATGCAGCGATGCCATATTGATCATTGTACACTATTAGGTGCCCCCATGAAGCACGTTTACCAATATCCATACCGTATTTCTCAGGGCTTGGCCTTATCCATTCGGGCCTCGACCCCCCTTGGCCACCCCTTGAGTCCGACCTCGATGCCTCCGGTCAACACTCCAACAACTCCCGACACGATGTCCACAGGGATTTGCATGCCCCGCATGGGCACGGGTCTTTCACCGACCATCTATGGGCATCATCGTGACACACATGAAGGACAACCATCGACTCCAAGCACGTCGCTACAAGGCCATCCATGCCTAGTGCACGCCTCTACAGTGGCTATGACATGAATGGAATCAAACCCTCGACATCATCACCTTGATAGCTCTAGGGTTCCTGTACACCTGAGCCTCCCCTTGGCCTATAAAAGGGTGCGCCAGAGGCTAGTTTCAGGGCGGATCAGTAGAACAACATTCCAACAAGCATCGGGCGACGCTTATAGAAATCCGAGCACCCCAGTTGCAAGGCATAGGCTTAGTGCTCCTAGGATTAGGCATTGCTCTACACTCCCCATTCCTATTTGCTCGCTTGTATTTCTCCTATACAAGCACTTCGGTGCAAGATAATACAAACTCTCTCCCCCGCTGGACGTAGGGCCTTCTTTGCTTGAACCAGGATAAAAATCGTGTATTCTTCTTGTATCACCATCCGGATTAGGGAGCACATAGCATGTAGTTACGCGTTGGTGCTAGGCCCCTGGGGTTAGGACACCAACAGTTGGCGCGCTAGGTAGGGGAAATTACGCGTCACCAGCGTTTCCCGCCGTTTTCCGGATGGCAAATTCTGTAGCATCGCTTTTGTTCGCTACAGTGATCTGGTTTGGGAGCTTGGAGTTCATGTCGCTAGGCCGCGGCCTTGACATGGTCTTGCTCTCGATCGGAGATCCGAGCGGAAGCAGTCCCGGGTCCCCGTAACGGGCCCCTCGCCGGTCTCGTCATCCCACTTTCGCGCTCGGGAGGAGGCGTGGTGGGCACAACCGTCATCGCCGCTTCAAGTCGACATCCGCCTCTGCTTCCTCACCCTCGGCTGAGGATGCAGGGTCCCTGGTTGGGAACCTGGCAGACCAACGCCTAGGATCAGAGGAGGAGTAGGGAAGTCTCGGTGGCGACCCCAACTTCACCTTCACGATATGCTCGCCGAGAGGACCGGGAGCGGTCTCCCCGGTAAGCGCGGCCCCAACGCCACCCGTCTTGCTTTCGCACAGGCTGCTTAAGTCTTGATGACCGTTTCTGTTCAGTCTCAACAGCACCGCCAAGTTGTACTCCACCTCGGTGAGCACCAGCATGAGCCTATATGAGGACCTCCCGGGACACCTCCTATGCACCGCCATGGACCTGCCGACTTCCACGCCAACCTCGGAGCACCCAGAGTCTTCAGAGACTCCTGGCCCGAGGCGCTACACCCTCGGCACGATGCAACGCCAGTTGGAGGAGGAGCGGTGGGGGCAGTTCCCCATCTTCTACTCTGGCAATCCCGACTCCAACTCTGACAACTATGACCCCACTCACGAGTGCTTCCACATCAATAGAGCCGTCGCGCCGAGCGGCGACACCGTTGACCCCATGGCCACGGCCACAGCTACGGCTGTAGCGGGAGGCTCCCTCGTCATGACGGATCATGAGGAGTAGCCACCAGCTGCATGAAACGATGCGTGATTGCCTCAGGACGCCTAGGATGCATAGCTCACGCAAGTCTGGGAGATGCGAGCCAAGCTCGACGAGGACCAAGAGCATCTGTTCCAGCTCGAGCGGACCCTTGAGCAGGAGCGCGAACATCCACCTGGCAGAAGGGCCTGAGCTAGGGCCCGAGCCAGAGCCCGAGAAGTCCACCGGCAGATCGTCGGGGGGGTGCAGCTGTGCACCCCATCTTCAACCGCGCTAGCTAGAATGTCATCGCAGTGACCATGCTTCTCTGCAACATGCTGGCCCCCTCGAACTTCCAAGCCCGTCGCATCCAGCAGGAGGTTCAGGACCTCCTCGAGGTAGCTACCGCATAGCAGGCCAAAAGCTCGGCCTCGAGACATCGAGGGGCGGTCTCGGAGCAATCCCCTGAACCATCCCGTTGCGAGAGGGAGGGCTCAGTCCATCAAGCGGATGCCCCCTGACCAAAGAAGGCGATCCCTGTCCATGAGCGCATCCACGACAACCGCGAGCCTCGAGGCGTGCACCACGACATCAACGAGAACCGCCAATGCAAGCGTGCTGATGCTGAGGCTCAAGGCTATAGTGCTCACAGGGGCAGGCGCTACGACAGCGATGAGGACCGACACCAGTCCCCCGAGCTGTCGGGCCCTCGAGTCTTCAGCAGATGATTCGAAGGACGCCGCTGTCGAATCCCTTCCGGCCCCCCACGGGCCTCATTAAGTATAATGGCGAGACCAAGCCCGACCTATGGCTAGCTGACTTCAGGTTGGCATGCCAGTTGGGTGGGGCGCGTAATGATCACGTCATCATCCATCAGCTCCCTCTGTTCCTATCAGACATCGCTCGAAGGTGGCTCGAAGAGCTCCCCCCTGATCAAATCTGCGACTAGACCGATCTCGGCAGGGTGTTCATGGGGAACTTCAAGGGAACCTACGTACGGCCCGACAACAAGTGGGACCTCTGAAGCTGCAAGCAGGAGCCCGGGGAGTCCCTCCGTGACTTCGCTCGGCGCTTTTCCAAACAACGCACAGAGCTCCCCCATATCCCCGACGACTGTCACACCCTGGTTTTGAAGGATTAAAACCAAGGTTAAAAGCTCATGTGCGCCGGATCAAATTAACCACATGAACGACAAATTACATGGTCTAATAAGCCCAGTGTTCGAATAAGACAATAATATAATGTTTACATCGTAACATTATTACATAACTGTCATCAGAGTAAAGCGGAAAATAAATCACATCATCTAAAGTGAAAGGCAACTAAACGACGTAGACGTAGCGACTCCATCTCGCCATAGGAAGGTCGGCGGCAGCATCATGATGCCTAACATTCTGGATAGTTCTCAGGGAAGTCACCATCCAAGTCATCACTTGAGCATCCTTTATTTAGGAATTAGCAAGGGTGAGTTCCATGTCGAAACTCAGCAAATGCAGGTGGAAAATAATGACATGAAAGGCTAAAACCAAGGTACAGCTGAAAGGTAGACTGCGGTAGCATTTTTTGTGTAGTGATTAAGATTTAACTTAAAACAGCCTATTCTCTAATCAACTTGGTTGAGACACCCAACCCTTTATTAAGATTCAAGTAACAATTAATGTGTCATTTAACATCACAGATATAAGCATATATCATAAAACAAGAGATAGCCATCTCACAGGGAACACAGGATAGCCATCCCGATAAATCCCAAGGTAGCACCCTCAAACAACATCACCACGATTTAGCAGCTTAAACCATTTGGCTAAGTCATGTGAGGATCTGAGCCACTCATGACCGTGAGCATGGACGATATATCGATTTTAACTCTGCGCAAAGGGATACACTTTCACTCCTGATTGTGATTACTCTTTATGCCCGAAGTGATCAGCCTCTTAGCCCATTACCGAGATAGGCTGGCAGAGGTCACAACGAGGTTCTTCACAGGGTCATAGGCAGTGACAACTCGCTAGCAATGAGTGCAAGCGTATGGGTGACTTCACCATGAGGCCGCCACCAATTTGAATACAAGACGATTGACTGGTTCAATCCTACCACTTTGAGGGCAGGCCACTCTGATTGGTAGAAGGAATATCCCCCAGAGCGGAGGAAAAGCCGACTTCAAATAGCTTGAATCTCTTTTCAGTGAGGGATGCCCACTTCACCGAGCAGAACCCCTCTTTCTTGATTCCACGCTGACATTTGTCCTACTCTGGTTCTTCAGGCTCCTAACCGAAGCCAAGGAGCAGAACAATCTCAAGAGAAGGTGGACATGTCCACGCTCGAGACCATCTTTGCCAACCGACCTTCCTCACCGGCGACGATGACACATGCTTCTTCGCCGGCGGCCCTGAGGTGCCGTCCATGGTGTTCCCCACCTGCGACGACGTGAGCACTCCCCCACCCCTCCTACACGGATCCCTAGCCCCTCCCATACTAATACTTGAAAACCCCCTAGCGACCATAGCTATAGCCACCCATTGGTAAGCTGTCCAACCTGCCCATGATTGTCTTGCTAATAGACCAAGCCAGTGCCCATTAGCCTGGAGATGTACGAAAGTCCCAGGTTGTCGCTCCATGAACAAGACCACAAGGGAGAGGAGATACGAATGCCCTTGTCAACACGAGTCCCACTAGCATCCGTTTCCCCCATCATTCACCGCCAACCAATGATGCAGAACAGCATCAACTTCTCCAACGGCCGAAGCCAAGAGCTCACGGCTCCAACAAGTTAAGAAGCAAGTTTCATCTTCATTAAACAGGTGAAAGGTGAGGTAGAGCACTAGCAACCTAAAAACCTATCATCTAAAACCCCCATAGGTGATATATGGATAGAGTAGCTAGTCATTCCATGGTTTGCCGATTTGAGCACATGCAATGTTTTAATTAAAAGTGAAATAGGCGCAACATGATCAAAGGTGCCTACACTTGCCTTGGTTGATGTCTTGCTACACGTAATCCTCTGGGTCCTACTGATCCTCGTTCACCCACGTCTCATTCTCTATACGCCACAATCATCGCACATGAACAACACATGCAATTGAACGTATTCCAATTAGAGCAATACACCAAAACATGATAATAGTAGCAAAACAATAGCATGGAACTATTCTACTCGTCAAGACGATTCCAAAAAGTATAAGTTTGCTGAAAACAGAGTTAAAACGTGAAAGTTATGGCCTATACAAGACTAGGGTCTAATCTACAGAAAACAGGACCCAAATCTAAATACTTTTGAACTATGAAGGACTAGATCATAATTAAGCGAAACTATAGGGGTTTTTCTACAAAAATGTTAGCGGCGGCGGTGTTGATCGCGCTGATGGCCACGCGGCGGCGTGGGAGCGGCCGGGTCCGTGGACCGGCTGTGGACCACGGTCGTGGACCGGACGGGGACGGTCCGGCCTCTGGTGACCTCGGCCATGGTCCCCGGCGGCGACCTCACGACGGCGGGGCTCTGGGGCATGGCGGGGCGTGCAGAGGGCATGGGCGCGATGCACGCGTGCTTGCACATTTGGTGCATGGCACGGGCGCGTCGAGGCGAGGCCAGAGCGGCGGGACGCCGTGGCGGTGGCGATCACGCCTCCGGCGGCGCTCCTCTGGCGGCGCATGGTGGCGCGCAAAGAGGGCGAGGGCAGCTGTAGAGAGTAGCACCATAACCCTCGCGGTCACACGGAGCTTGGGTACGGGTTTACCTAGGCAATGGACAATGGAAGAGGCGAAGACGATGGCGGCGGCGCGAGCTCGGCGGCTAGGGTTTCGCGGCTCGTGAAACCGAGTGGCGGTGGGCTAGGGTGGCGTAGGGCAGCTCGGGAGGCGGTGCACTGCGCTTTATAGCACGCAGTGAACCTCGAGTCACGTGCGACACACGACACGACACGGACCCAAGCCCGGCTCAGCGCTCGTCTTCGTGAGGGAGACAACACTGTGCTATGGGTCCCACTAGTGTGGGCCCCACCGGTCAGTGGCTCAGGTCGGACTACGCTGAGGCGGGTGGCGGCTGACACGCGGGCCCGGCCTGTCGATGGCTGAGCGGCCGGTACGCGGCCGCGGCCTGCTAGTCGGCTTGCTACGGGTGCAAGGCCAAGGCGGGCCATTGTGCTTTGTGGCCTCCCGCGGCTGGGCTGCCTTGCGGGTCGGCTGGGCTGCCTGCGGGCTGGCCTGGCCACTGGTGGTCCGCCTTGGCCATTGCTGGCCGGCTGCTGCTGCCGCCTTGGCCATGGCTGGCCAGAGCTGGCCATGGCCAGGTAGGGCTAGCCATGCTTGGCCAGTAGGGGCTGGAGGTGGCCAGGTTCCACTAGGGATTGGCCTAGGCTAGTTAGACTAGGTTTAGTTACTCTAGGAGTTAGAGGGGACAAGTTAGAGCTTGTTAGCAACTAGGAAGCAAACCAAAGCTTAGACAACAAGCTCAAACAAGTCAACCAACCACTATGCAGCAGCATGAATGCAACAATGCATGATTTTTAACGTACTACACATTTTATTGTAGTCCATAAAATATTTATAATTGGCCTATGAATGTAAAACATCTATATAGAAAATAAAGTCAATTCATTTACTATTTAAAGTTTAAAATCAAGGTGTTATAAACCTACCCCCTTAAAAGAATCTTGTCCTCGAGATTAGAAGATTCAGGAAACAATTTTGGATATTCTGCTCTTAGATCCTCTTCCCTTTCCCAAGTAGTGTCATCCTCTGAGTGATACTTCCATTGTACTTTACGCCACTTGATAACCTTACTTCGGGTGACTCTCTCGGCTGTCTCTAAAATCTTGGATGGACTCTCATCATAAGTCAAATCTTTCTGCAAATTCACTTCTTCTGCAGGCAACTCTTCCCTTGCGACTCTCAAACACTTCTTGAACTGAGAGACATGAAACACATCATGCACATTGGATAGGTAAGCTGGCAACTCTAGTTGGTAAGCTACTTCTCCTTTCCTTTCCAAAATCTTGAAAGGACCAATGTACCTAGGAGCTAACTTTCCCTTGACCCTGAACCTCTTGAGATTCCTCATTGAAGACACTTTAAGATAGACATATTCACCTACTTCAAACTCGAGCTCTCTTCGACGGACATCTGCATAACTCTTCTGCCTCGATTGAGCTACTTTCAGATTACGCCGAACCACTTGAACTTGCTCTTCTGCTATCTTCAAAGCATTAGGACAAAAAACTTGTCTTTCTCCAGCTTGATTCTAGAACAAGGGTGTCCTACACTTCCATCCATACAATGCTTCAAAAGGCGACATCTTGAGACTGGCCTGATAACTATTATTGTAGGAAAATTTAGCTTAAGGCAAATTGTTGTCCCAACTATCACTAGAATCTAGGGCGCAGGCCCTCAACATATCCTCTAGAATCTGATTAACCTTTTCTGTTTGACCATCTGATTACGAATGATAAGCTGAACTAAACCTTAACTTAGTTCGTAAGGCTTCATGTAACTTCTCCTAGAATTTAGATGTGAACTGTGTACCTCTGTTCGAGATGATCCTCTTAGGAACTCCATGAGCACACACAATTCGAGCCATATACTTCTCAGCTAGTTGTGCTCCACTGAAAGTGGTCTTGACAGGTATGAAATGAGCAACCTTGGTCAAATGATCCACTATTACCCAAATAGAGTCAAAACCTCTCTGAGTCCAAGGCAAACCCATAATAAAATCCATACTAATCTCATCCCACTTCTATTCAGGTATCTTCAATGGTTTCAAAAATCCTGCTGGTCTTTGATGTTCTGCCTTTATGCAAAGTGTCACACAAGGCAACATACTCCCTGATGTCTCTCTTCATACCTTTTCCACCAATAGTGCTCCTTTAGATCTTGGTACATCTTAGTACCTCCAGGGTGAATAGAATAAGCTGACTCATGGCACTCCTTAAGAATAGTATCCTTGATCTTCTGAATATCAGGCACAACGAGTTTGTGCTTATACCAAAGTGTCCCTTCTTCACCAACTTAACAACCTCCAGAAGTTTCTCATCAGTTTTCTGACCCTTCCTGATCTCCTGTCCAAGTGTTGGTTCCACATCCATAGAGGCTCCCTGAGTGTGTGCAACAAACCCCAAGTTGAGATACTCGAATTCAGCTAGCAACTCTTGAGGTAACTCTATCACTTCTAACATGTTTAGCTGGCTCCTCTGACTCAAAGCATCTATTACTACATTAGCTTTACCAGGATGGTAGAGAATCTCTAGATCAAAATCATTGATTAATTCTAACCATCTTCTCTGCCTCAAGTTCAAGTCCTTTTGAGTGAATACATACTTCAAGCTCTTGTGATCTATATAAATGTTACACTTGTGACTAAGAACATAATGTCTCCAAATCTTCAATGAATGCACTATGGCTGCCAATTCCAGATCATGAGTGGGGTAATTCAATTCGTGTTTCTTCAGCTGTCCAGAGGCATAACCAATGACCTTACCCTCTTGCATCAACACATAACCCAAACCATGTCTAGAAGCATCACAATAAATAGAGGTCTTTTGTCATATCTGGCAGAGCTAACACTGGTGCTGTTGCCAACCTCTTCTTCAGTTCCTCGAAGCTGGCCTGACACTATTCAATCCACTTGAATGGTTTATCCTTCTCTAGTAAAGCAGTCATAGGTTTAGCTATCGTAGAGAACCCATCAATAAACCTCCTGTAGTATCCAGCCATTCCTAGAAAACTCCTGATATCCTTGACATTCTGAAGTGGACTCCACTTAAGCACATCTACAACATTCTTAGGACTAACTGTAACTCCATCCTTGGAAATAACATGACCAAGAAAAGAAACTTCTTGCAACTAGAGTTCACACTTACTGAACTTGGCATAAAGCTGATGTTCCCTCAATTTCTGCAACACCAATCTGAGATGCTCTTCATGTTCTTCCTCATTCTTGGAATAAATTAGAATGTCATCAATGAAGACAACCACAAACTTATCAAGATACTCCATAAAAACTTTATTCATCAAGTACATAAAGTAAGCTGGAGCGTTGGTCAACCCAAAAGACATCATTGTATACTCATAAAGGCCATATCTAGTGGTGAAAGCAGTCTTTGGAATATCACTAGGTCTAGTCCTCAACTGATGGTAACCTGACCTCAAGTCTATCTTAGAAAAGACACAAGCTCCCTTCAACTGGTCAAACAGATCCTTAATTCTAGGTAAGGGGTACTTATTCTTAACAGTCACCTCATTCAAAGATCTATAATCTACACACATCCTTTGTGTTCCATCTTTCTTTTCTACAAAGATTACTAGGGCTCCCTGTGGTGATGAACTAGGCCGAATATAACCCACTATAATTCCCTAAGTTGTGACTTAAGTTCTTCTAGTTCATTAGCAGCCATTCTATAAGGTCTTTTAGCTATGGGTGCAGTACCAGTAACAAATCAATGATAAACTCAATCTCTCATTTAGGTGGCATACCTGGAAAATCCTCTAGAAATACATCTGGAAACTCATTGACAACTTTGATGTTCTCCAATGGCTCACCACTGAGATGATTCACTGTTCCCTGATTCTTGGATGGCAGAGAAACCACAACATCTACTACTTCTTCATTAGGTGCAATCAAGCTCATTGTCCTTTCTGAACATTTAATATTTGCCTTCCACTTGTTTAACCAACTCATTCCCAAAATAAGATCAAGACCTTCTGACTCAAGCACTATGGGTCTAGCAGGAAATTCTACCCCCTTAAATTAATTTTTATATCTGGACACCAGACATTAGAGTTCATGGTCCCTTCCGGTGTCCTTACTTTCATTGAGCTAGGCATAAGTTGGGTTGGTATGCTATGCTTACGAACAAAATGACTACCAATGAAAGAGTGTGATGCACCATTATCAAACAGAACTAAAGCTAGATGAGAATCAACAAGAAACGTACCAAGCACCACATCTGTAGCTTCCTCAGCAGTCTCCACCTTGACGTGGTTCACCTCCCCAAAATTTTGTGGCTTTTGATTCTAGGGGCAATCATTGGCATAGTGTCCCACCTTGCCACACTTGAAGCAAGCATTGCTGGGAGCGTTATTGGTCTTCACAAGTGCATTATTAGGAGTATTCTGGTGAGGAGCCTGATTGTTATGATGAGGGGCTTGGTTGTTTTGGCGCTGCACTTGATTACTGCCATTGTTGGTGTGGTTGTAGCGCTGACCACCCTGTTGTGCATGATTGTTCTTCCCATACTAGTAAGAAGAAAACTGCTGGTAGTTCTGGAAATTATTGAAGTGAGGATGGCTGTTGCTTCCCTGATCTTGGTACTTGTTGGCCTTCCTCTTCTTCTTCTTGTCCTCCATCTTGTTACGCATGCTTTCAAGCACAATGGCCATATCAACCATCTCCTGGAAGTTGGCATACTTGACATTTGCCATCATGTAAGTGAGTCCATCATTAAGCCCTCCCAAGAAATGATCCTGCTTATCCTGGTCTTGCTCAACATCCCTAGGTGAATAGCGAGACAAAGCAATGAACTTGTCACGGTACTCACAAACAGACATGGAGCCTTGCTTCAGATCAGCAAACTCCTTCTTCTGCTTCACCAGTCCAGTTGGAACATGAAACTCCTTAAATGCCTTAGAGAACTGCGCCCAAATGATGGTGTCCAGAGCTGCATGAGCAAGCGGTATGAATCCCACCAAGAAGCGGCTGCTCCTTGTAGCTGTCCAGATCCATAGAGAACTTTCTCCCTATCATTGCACTGAGCGATCTCCAACTGTTTCTCCACATCCTTGACCCAATCCATAGCAACAAGAGGGTCAGGGGAATGAGAGAAGAAAGGAGGGCGCCCCTTCAAGAACTCAATGCGCCTGTCCCTGGGTGGTGGTGGAGCATTCTAATTCTAGTGCTGGTTCTAGACTTGGTTCATCGCCATGTTCTGCTGCATCATGGCCATCATGGTGGACATGCCCTGCATGGCCATAATCTGCTCCACGGTAGGTGGAGGAGGTGGTGATGGAGGATTCTGGTTGTTGTTCTGGTTGTTCCCACTAGAACCACTAGCACACCAGTGCCTGATTGGGTCCTCCTGGTGTTAACCATTTGATGCAAATAATAGCAGGGTGTAAGGATATGTAGTCTTAGTATATATAACTGTGCTGAATGTAAACTATGAATATAACTATGACAACATAATGCCTTCTCTTATCAATGAACCATCTAACATAACCTCAAATATCACAATCACTGACAGATAGCCAATATATATAATCTCTAAACTGATAGCTGATATGAACAAGCGACAGCAGGCTATGATAGAATAACTGATATGATGGAGCAAACAGAGAGATAGAGCACAATATATAGAGACCCAAACCCTAATTTAACTAAACATAGTCTTAAACTTATATAAATATGATAAGTGTGGACATCACCCCACATCTTATCTCAATCATTACAAAGAAGCAAATCATCCATGGTTCATAATGATAAACAAGTTCTCACACCAATAAAGCAAAGCACACTCTAAGCACACTCGCACTAGACTCACCACAGACTCGATAAGCTAAATGTTTAAACATGCTAACGTAGCATTATCTATTACATAAAATGGACGTCCTAGTCAATCCTAGTACGGCCTCCAGCTACTCTGTAGGGGATGTGGTCACGTGCAGGCGACAGTGCTGGCCACTGTGGTTGTGGTGGCGGCGCTACTCCAGTGATGTGCGTCTTCAGCTGAGCAATCCTCCTCCGGTCCTCCTCTGACTGTAGGTGCACCTGGCGTAGCTCTAAGAGAGTGAAGTTCAGCTACATGTTCAGCTGCGCCATGAGCTGAACGGTAGCACGCAACCTCGGGTCGTCCCCACCAGTAGAAGCAACTCTAGCAGAAATCTAACCATGGGTATGGCGAGGGTAGTAGCAACGTGTGTCCTCACTGATCAGGTAAAAGTACTGATCCCTATAAGCAAACAGGGCCTGATGTGCTGCATCCGTGATGCCTGCCAGTTGGGTAGCTCTGTCTCCTGGCGCCTCATGAACTGAAGCAACTCGAAGAGCACGAAGTGTAGGGTTGGGGCACCCAACATAGCACCCAACCCTCCAGAAGTCCACGTAGACAGGGTGGCTCTAGAACTCACTGTGATACTCAACTCCGACCATCCCATGCCCGAAGAGCTGGTGAAGAAGCCTTATTAGGTGAGCGTGGAAGAAGTCATCGCCACCGTCACGAACAATGAGTGTGCCTGGTACACTCCCTGGACTCCATGGCCTGCTGGACTTCCAGGGCCGCTAGGTCCTCCTGGCCCTCCTGGTCCTCCTGGACCTCCAGCACCTGGTGCTCCAGGGTCTCCTTCACCAGGTCCCCTCGTGGTGCACCAGGGTTGGGCGCCTGCTGCCCATCCTGGTCCTCTGCCTGCTGCTGCGGGACTAGAGCCTAGCATTGTATGTACTGATCCCCAAGTCCGATGAACACACCGTCGTTAGGGTGCTGGCTAGGTCAGAACTCGTAGTGGTGCATGCGTCCGGTCATCGGGTACTCTATGGGATGCCAAGAGCAATGGTAACCAGTGGAGCTCTTGCGGCAGGTCAGAAGCCAGCGCACCATCTAATAATATGCAAAGATCAAAGACATGCAGCAAATAGTTAATAGATAATGATAAAGAAATAAACATGTCTATGATCAAAGGATGATATATATGAATAGTGCATGCATAGATATCTAGAGATAATGATATAAAAGCTAGCAATAAACTGAAGTAAGAATAGCATGCATTTTGTGGTATTTGTAGTGAAACAAAAACAGCATAGAGACATGCATATAATGATCATAAAGACAAAATTAAGGTAATAATTCTAAGATAAGGTAGCAAATGATCAATAAATTATAATAATAATAGCTGAAGTAAATGCATATCAAGATAGTGGATAGAATAATAAATGAAACATGCTAATAATGATGAGAGATGCAATAACTGATAGAAGGTCAACCTAAGACGGCCATTCCTAACTAAGGCTTCGTGATCCTACATGAAACATCCTCACTTTTCCACGAAGGGAAAATGCACAGAATGGCAGATAATATAATATTTTGAAGCATCAAACCATCTCATTATCTCGTAGCAGTCGATACAGGATCCATACATCGAATAAAAGAGTACAATTAGGGGGAATTACATAAATAGTTTGCCACCACACTGGCGGAATCATCAGAGTAGCAGCAGCCTCTGGAACGGCTGCGAAACGCGGAAGTACAAAACATCTCCAAAAGGAAGCCTGAGCGTAGGAACGAGACGTCTACTCCTCCTCATCATCATAGTCGTAGTCGGGCTCACCTGCCAAATAATTTTCAGTACGGTTTGTACTGGCCACATCTCCCACCCTATGCTTTGCTTTTGCTATGTAGTATTTGGTGGGATGCAAAGGATGTAATCAAATCGACCTAATATATGGCTGTGGTTTCCTATGCAAGTAGTGACCGATATTATATAGTATAACTCATCAAGTTTTAACCCATCTCATCCACATATCCACCCCATTCCATCACCATCACACACATCTCACCCTCTCGCACTCAGTCAACAGGTCCAACTCCCTCTCGGATCCTGTCTCAGCGGCTCACAGCCAGAAGGGTAACACCAGGGGGAGAAATAGAAGGACTCTTCTCACTACTCTTGAGAAGTGTGGGTCTTAGGAAAAAGCCATACCAGTGGCTCGCGGACTATATATATAGATTCATAAACTCTGCAGAGTGTGTACTCCTGTAACCACAAGATCACTATCATTGGCGGTGCCCCGCCTAAGCTAATTCTGGCTGCTTTCAAACCGGTGTGATGCCACCCTACCACTCAGTACTGGGACATCCCGGATAGGTACCACCGGCACACTGAGACTGTGAGACATAGTACCGGGCCCCCCGTGGTCACTATGCTGTCTAAGGAGGGTGTGGGTCTCCACGCCCGTACCTCCTGACACTATCTGCTAACAACCTAGTAGTAGTGGCACCGTCCTAGCTAGTCAGACATCCGTCTCCCACCCATACAAGAGCGAGTGGTGAGCACATAAGTCCCAAGGTTCTGGTCCTCAAGAGATATCAGGTCCTAGGGGGATCAGACAGGATTATCTTCCCTTAGGGACTACAACAGTTCGTGCTACAATAGCACCTCCGACCCGGGGCTTCGCTCCATGAAGGTTCTCACCCCCGGGATCTCCTTATACCTTACAATGTGCCCGCCATAAGCACCTCACACGGGAATGCCCAGAACACATTCCCCGGCAAGACTCGCCCACATGGCTCGTCATAGAATCCTGTCCGATCGACTCAACCCTCACCACACACCCAAGACGCACGCAGCACTCTCCCCGAGTAAAGTGGCACCACGTGCCTTAACCATATAACCATACTCTCCACCACACATCATCATCACATAGATATAAGCGTAGTAGAAGTAAAGCATCATAAGTAAATAAGCAAGCGTCAAGCCTATCAGCAGGTGTGCAGGAGTAAGGTTGCGACAAGGTAAAGGCTCATCAAGCAGTTCTATCATCAACCTATCATTAGGTGATATTCATAATTAAAGCACTAGCAAGCTAGATATTATGCCATGCGTAATAGGATCTATGAGATTGGGTGGGGTGTGGCACCTGCGTAGTCATCACCGAGCTCCTCTTCGTACTCGTAGTCGTCCTCCTCAAGCTGACCCTCCTCTGAAACGAGACATAATAGCCGCGTTAGCGGCTCCTATAGAGTCAACACAAAGAAGCAATAAAAATTCAATAACTCCAAATGCACTCATTCATAGGCCTATGACGTAGAGCTCATTTTTATGATAATTTGGACACTTGGTTCATATTTGTCGGAGATCGTATGAAGAAGTTATGAATTTCCGAAGTTTATTCTATTTTCTGAAAAAGAAAAAGGACGAATTGACCAGAGGCTGACACGTGGTGGCTTCTGATTGGGCCACGTGGCGTACGGGCATAGTGCAGCTGTAGCGGTGCTAACGTCATGCAGACGTCAGCACTGATGTAGGGTCTGGTTCTGGATGACGTCATGCTGACGTCAGCACTAACGGGGGACCCAGTCAGTGGCTGACAGGTGGGGCCCATGGGTCTGGTCACTGACAGGTGGGGCCAGGTCAATGGTTAATGTTGACCGGTCAACGGTCAACGCTGACCAGGCCTCGACCGGGCCTCGGCGGGCCTGGGTAGGGCTGGACCTGGGCTGGGTTGGGCCGGCCCGGCCCGAACACGTGTCATCTCATTAGCTTGGCCACGTGGCGGGTCGAAGTGCAGCGGGCTCAGTCCACGGTGCTCGGGCTCCCAGACTCGGTTCACGGTGCACCGGAGACTGGGTGGCTAGGTGGCGCTGCGCGGTTGGCTGGCTAGGTCCACGTGGTGGACCTGGTCCACACGGGCACAGGAAAGTTTCCCCATCTTCCTCTCGCACACGACGGGCATGGCCGGTCGGCCAGCGGCGAGCAGGCAAGCGGTGGCTGCGGGCGGTGTGAGCTCGGCGGGCGAGCGGCTTGGGCGGCGCAAGGGCACGACAAAGGTGCTGGTGGGATCGCAGTGGCGCGCACAGGGCTTGGCTCGCCGGTGCATGTAATCCGGTGGCGGCCGGCGGCAAAGTCGCGGCAGCAGGGCACTACGGCGCGCGAGACGCGTTATTAGCAGGCGCAAAGGCTTCGCAGGACCAGGAGGTGCTCAGCGGTTGCTTCAATTTGGAAAAAGCAGCTCACAGGCCGGTGGCAGGCAGCAAGGCATGGCGGTGGGCGGCGGCGACGGCGAGGTCTAATTCGCCGGCGAAACCTGGCATTGGCCTCCATCTTCCCCTCCATTCCCCGATTGGAGCAGCTAGGAGCTCCTGGACCTGCCTACCGTGGTGAGTGGAGGCTCGGCGGAGCGCACGCGACGACGAGTGTTAAGGCGGCGCTCTGGCAGCCGGGGTGCCATGGTGACCAGGGCCGCAAAGGTGCGTAGCCCCACTGTGGTCATTGCCAGGCCCCAAGAGGTTGCCCTAAAGGTGTTCTAGGATGACGCGGAGCTAGCGATCAAATTAAAGGAGAGAAAGGGGGAGAGCAGAGTCGGAACACGGGTGATGCACTGGCGGCGACCATGGAAGTCGAGCTCATCGAGCTGTCCCGATGGCGGTGGCATAGCTCGCGGTTCGGCTCGGGGAAGGAGAAGCTGAGCTCGCGGTTCGCTTGGTAGATTCGAGCAGCGGCTTCAGGTCCTCCTCCGGCGGCACGGATGTCAGCGGCGCGCGCAGCTCTGGCTCCGGCGACGCTCTGCTCCCGGCGGCAGCTCCTCCCCGCCTCCTCCTCTCCTCACTTTAACCCTTCTCCTCAGCAGCAGCACGCGAGAGGTGCGGGCACAGTCAAGGTGACTGCGCAGCACGGGAAACCCTAGAGGCCGGACGCTCCTCCCTTTATAGCGGCTGGCGGCCATGGCAGATGGCGAGGATGGCAGATGCCAATCCTGCGGCTGGGCGTGACCGCAAGTTAGGGTTAGGGTTCGGGGAAAGGTGCGGCGCGGGTAGGTGAGGATGGACGGCATCCGAGGCGCGGTGGCGGGTCACGGGCGAGCAACGGACGACGGAGGGCGCCGTTTCTTCTTTTATAACGATGGACATGACGTGTGGCAAACAGAAATGGTAAAAGGTGGAAGCTGACAGGTGGGCTCTGCGTGTCAGCGAGATGGCGGCGGTAGCGTGCGGGCGACGCTGGCAGGTGTTTTGCCGATGGGCCGAGCTGGCCGGTGGGCTGCGCGTTTTGCCGATGGGCCGAGCTGGCCGGTGGGCCGCGCATTTTGCCGATGGGCCGAACGGCGTGGCAGCACGCGTGGGCGGGCGGCGAGCTGCGGCCTTGCTGGGCCGCCTTGATGGGCTGCGGCGCAAACGCGCAAGCGAGCGGTGGGCCGCCTTGCTGGGCCGCGAGCAGGCCGGCGCGCGGGACAGGCCGGAGGGCCGCGAGCGGGCAGGCAAGCCGGCGCGCTTGAGCGGGCTGGGCCTGCTGCCAGGCTGATCAGGCTTCTTTGGCTTTTTTCCTTTTTCTTTCTATTTTCAAAACCTTTTCCATTTCTATTTCTTGCAAAGCAACTAATTTAGCACAACCCTAGGTTAGTGAGGTTGGTGACCATGATGTATACACCATGGTGGATCCACTAGGGTCTCTAGGCCATGGTGGATCCATTCCCGGGGTTAGCAGGCATATATATACACATGTGATAAAAGGTTATTCGATTTTATTAGTCATCACATAAAATCGAATAAGAGGCAAAACATTCTCTGGTAATTAAATGCAATGCTCGGGCTAACGTCGGGTGCTATTTGAGCATCTATTGGTGGGTTTCCTACATGACATCCACCTTACTCTGGTAATCTTTAGAAAAATTTTTGAAAGCCAGTATTTTTGGTGACCGGATTTCTAGGGTTGTTATAGTCCTACCCCCTTATGAGAATCTCATCCTCGAGATTCAAGAGTGTAACTTACTCTTCAAACAGGTAGGGGTAGAGCTTCCTAATTTCTGACTCTTTCTCCCAAGTTGCTTCCCGTTCTGTGTGATTGCTCCACTAAATCTTCAGATATGGCTTGCTGGAGTTTCTGGTTTCCTTGGTGGTTCTACCCATAATGCGGATGGGGTGCTCTCTGTACTCCAAAGTGTCCTGAATATCGAGTGCCTCTGCAGATATTGGATGCTCTGGTGGTTGCAAACACTTGTGCAGTTGTGACACATGGAACACTGGGTGTACTCCTGCCAGTTGAGGGGCAACTCTATTCTGTAGGCAAGCTTGCCAATCCTTTCACTGATTCTGTACGGTCCCACATACCTTGGTGCTAGCTTTCCCTTCACATGGAATCTGACGGTTCCTCGAAGCTGGGAGACCTTGAGATAGACATAGTCTCCTACCTCAAACTCGAGGTCTCTGCGCCTCTTGTCGGCATAGCTCTTTTGACAGCTCTGAGCAATTTTCAGATTCTCTTGCACTCGGGCGACTCCTTCCTCGACCTCCTTAATGGTGGCCGGGCCAAAGAATGATCTTTCACCCGTTTTAGACCACATCAAGGGTTTCTGCATGGCCTTCCGTACATAGCCTCGAAGGGTGACATCTTAAGGCTAGCCTGGTAACTGTTGTTGTAGGAGAACTCTGCAAAGGGCAAGCTCCTCTCCCAATCAGTCCCATATTTCAGAACACAAGCTCGAAGCATATCTTCAAGAATCTGGTTCACTCTTTCTGTCTGTCCATCTGTCTGAGGGTGGTATGCGGTACTGTAATCTAGCTTGCTCCCTATTGACTTGTTCAGGGCCTTCTAGAACTTGGACGTATACTGCGGCCCATGATCGGATATTATGCTCTTAGGGGCTCCATGCAGCTTGAGAATGTTCTCAACATACAGATCTGCTAGCTGGCCGATTCGGGCATCAGTCTTGATGGCTAGGAAGTGAGCTACCTTAGTCAAGCGATCGACTATCACCCATATAGCATCATTGCCCTTCGGGGTTCGAGGCAAACCCATGATGAAGTCCATAGAAATGCTATCCCACTTCCATTCAGGTATATCAAGTGGCTTTAACAGCCCTGCAGGTCTCTTATGCTCAGCTTTGACGCATTTGCAAATGTCACATCTAGCAACATGTTCTGCAATGTCTGATTTCATGTTCCTCCACCAGAATTTCCTCTTCAAATCAGCATACATTTTAGTACTTCCTGGATGAATACAATACTTGGAGTCATGACTTTCTGATAGGATTTCGTTGCGGATAGCTGGGTCAACAGGCACACAAATTCTGTCCTTATACCAGTAAGTGCCTAGCTCATCCTCACTGAACTCTGGGCACTTGCCTTGTGTCAGGAGCTCGTGTATCTCCCAAATTTTGGGGCAATGGCGTTGGGCTTCACGGATCCTATCCATGAGGGTGTAGTGCACGCGAAGCTCATACCTGTCAAGACCACTTACAGTGGAGCACAACTAGCTGAGAAGTATATGGCTCGAATTGTGTGTAATGCTATGGACGCGATGCGCACGCTGAATAAGCCAGCGCACCACCCTAGCAGCTAAGGCGACGAGCATCGCGACGGATGAGCAACCTTGGTCAAACAATCCACTATTACCCAAATAGAATCAAAACTTCTCTGAGTTCGAGGCAAACCCACAATAAAATCCATACTAATCTCATCCCACTTCCATTCAGGTATCTTCAATGGTTACAACAATCCTGCTGGTCTTTGATGTTCTTCCTTTACTCTATGACAAGTGTCACACAAGGAAACATACTCCCCGATGTCTCTCTTCATACCTTTCCACCAATAGTGCTCCTTTAGATCCTAGATCATCTTAGTACCTCTAGGGTGAATAGAATAAGCTGACTCATGACACTCCTTAAGAATAGTATCCTTGATCTTCTGAATATCAGGCACAATGAGTTTTTTCTTATACCAGAGTGTCCCTTCTTCATCAACACTAAATCTCGGGGTAATTCAATTCGTGTTTCTTTAGCTGTCGAGAGGCATAAGCAATGACCTTACCCTCTTACATCAACACACAACCCAAACCATGTCTAGAAGCATCACAATAAATAGAGAAGTCCTTTGTCATATCTGACAGAGCTAACACTGGTGCTGTTGTCAACCTCTTCTTCAATTCCTCAAAGCTGGCCTGACACTGTTCAGTCCACTTGAATGGTTTATCCTTCTATAGTCATAGGTTTAGCTATGGTAGAGAACCCATCAATAAACCTCCTGTAGTATCCAGCCATTCCCAGAAAACTCCTCATATCCTTGACATTTTGAGGTGGACTCCACTTAAGCACATCTGTAACATTCTTAGGACTAACTGTAACTCCATCCTTAGAAATAACATGCCCAAGAAAAGAAACTTCCTTCAACCAGAATTCACACTTACTGAACTTGGCATAAAGCTGATGCTCCCTCAACTTCTGCAACACCAATCTGAGATGCTCTTCATGTTCTTCCTCATTCTTAGAATAGATCAGAATATCATCAATGAAGACAACCACAAACTTATCAAGATACTCCATAAAAACTTTATTCATCAAGTACATAAAGTAAGCTGGGGCATTGGTCAACCCAAAAGACATCACTGTATACTCATAAAGACCATATCTGGTGGTGAAAGCAGTCTTTGGAATATCACTAGGTCTCATCGTCAACCGATGGTAACCTGTACTCAAGTCTATCTTAGAAAAGACACTATCTCCCTTCAACTGGTCAAACAGATCCTCAATTCTAGGTAAGGGGTACTTATTCTTAACAGTTGCCTCATTTAAGGATCTATAATCTACACACATCCTCTGTGTTCCATCTTTCTTTTCTACAAAGATTACTTGGGCTCCCCATGGTGATGAACTAGGCTAAATGTAACCCTTAGACTATAATTCTCTAAGTTGTGACTTAAGTTCTTCTAGTTCAGTAATAGCCATTCTATAAGGTCTTTTAGCTATGGGTGCAGTAGCAAGTAACAAATAAATGATAAACTTAATCTCTCGTTCAGGTGGCATACCTGGCAAATCCTATAGAAAGACATCTAGAAACTCATTAACAACTCTGATGTTCTCCAATGGCTCACCACTGAGATGATTCACTGTTCCCTGATTCTTGGATGGTAGAGAAACCACAAGCTCACTGTCCTTTCTGAGCATTTAATATTTTCTTGCCACTTGTTTAACCAACTCATTCCCAAAGTAAGATCAAGACTTTCTGACTCAAGCACTATGGGTCTAGTAGGAAATTCTACCCCCCTTAAATTAATTTTTATATCTAGACACCAGACATTAGAGTTCATGTTCCCTCCCGATGTCCTTACTTTCATTGAGCTAGGCATAAGTTAGGTTGGTATGCTATGCTTATGAACAAAATGACTATCAATGAAAGAGTGTGACGCACCAGTATCAAATAGAACTGAAGCTAGATGAGAATCAACAAAGAACATACCGAGCACCACATCTGTAGCTTCCTCAGCAGTCTCCACCTTGACGTGGTTCACCTTCCCAAAATTTTATGGCTTCTGATTCTAGGGCAATCATTGGCAAAGTGTCCCACCTTGCCACACTTGAAGCAAGCATTGCTGGGAGTCTTGTTGGGCTTCATAGGTGCATTGTTGGGGGCATTCTGGCAAGGACCCTGATTGTTCTAATGAGGGGCTTTGTTGTTCTGGGGCTGCACTTGATTACTGCCATTGTTGGTGTTGTTGTAGCGCTGACCACCTTGTTGTCCCTAATTGTTCTTCCCATGCTGATAAGAAGAATGCTGCTGGTAGTTCTGGAAATTGTTTAAGCAAGGACGCTGCTACTTCCCTGATCTTGGTACTTGTTGGCCTTCCTCTTCTTCTTCTTGTCCTCCATCTTGTTGCGCATGCTCTCAAGCACAATGGCCCTATCAACCATCTCCTGGAAGTTGGCATACTTGACGTTTGCCATCATGTAAGCGAGTCCATCATTAGGTCCTCCTAGGAAATGATCCTGCTTATCCTGGTCTTGCTCCACATCCCTAGGTGAATAACGAGATAAGGCAATGAACTTGTCACAGTACTCACAAATAGACATGGAGCCTTGCATCAGATCAGCAAGCTCCTTCTTTAGCTTCACCAGTCTAGCTGGAACATGGAACTCCTTGAACACCTCAGTGAACTGCCCCCAAGTGATGGTGTCCGAAGCAGCATGAGCAAAGTAGTATGAATCCCACCTAGAAGCGGCTGCTCCCTGTAGCTAACCAAATTCATAGAGAACTTTCTCCCTATCATTGCACTGAGCGATCTCCAACTGTTTCTCCACATCCTTCACCCAATCCATAGCAATAAGAGGGTCCGGAGAATGAGAAAAGAAAGGTGGGCGCCCCTTCAAGAACTCACTGCGCCTGTCCCTGGGTGGTGGTGGAGCATTCTGATTCTGGTGCTGGTTCTGGACTTGGTTCATCACCATGTTCTGCTGCATCATGGCCATCATGGTGGACATGCCCTGCATGAACTGAGTCTGCATGGCCATCATCTGCTCCACGGTAGGTGGAGGAGGTGGTGGTGGAGGATTCTAGTTGTTGTTTTGGTTGTTCACACCAGAACCACTAGCACCACCAGTGACTGACTGGGTCCTCCTGGTGTTAACCATCTGATGCAAATAATAGCAGGGTATAAGGATATGTAGTCTCAGTATATATAACTATGTTGAAGGTAAACTATGAATATAACTGCAACAACTCTTATCAATGAACCATCTGACATAACCTCAAATATCACAATCACTAACAGATAGCCAAAATATATATAATCTCCAAACTAATAGCTGATATGACCAAGTGACAGTAGGCTATGACAGAATAACTAATATGATGAAGCACAAAGAGAGATAGAGCACAATATATAGAGACCCAAACCCTGAATTAACTAAACATAATCTTAAACTTATAAAATATGATAAGTGTGGATATCACCCCACATCTTATCTCAATCATTACAAAGAAGCAAATCATCCATAGGTAATAATGATAAACAAGTTCTCACACCAATAAAGCAAAGGACACTCTAAACACACTCGTACTAGACTCACCACAGACTCGATAAGCTAAATGTTTAAATGTGCTAACGTAGCATTATTTATTACATAAAAGAGACGTCCTAGTCAATCCTAGTGCAGCCTCTAGCTGCTCCATAGGGGATGTGGTCACGTGCAGGCGACAGTGCTGGCCACTGTGGTGGTGGTGGTGGTGCTACTCTAGTGATCTGCATCTCCAGCTGAGCAATCCTCCTCCAGTCCTCCTCTGACTGCAGGCGCACCTGGCATAGCTCCAAGAGAGTGAAGTTCAGCTCCGTGTTCAGCTGCGCCATGAGCTGAACGGTGGCACGTAACCTCGGGTCCTCCCCCGTAGTAGAAGCAACTCTAGCAAAAATCTGACCACGGGTCCAGCGAGGGTAGTAGTGGCATGTGTCCTCACTGATCAGGTGGAAGTACTGATCCCTATAAGCAAATAGGGCCTGACGTGCTGCATCCGTGATGCCTGCCAGACGTGTAGGTCTATCTGCTGGCGCCTCATGGACTGAAGCAACTCGAAGAGCATGAAGTGTAGGGTTGAGACGCCCAACATAGCACCCAACCCTCTAGAAGTCTGCGTAGACAAGGTGGCTCCAGAACTCACAGTGGTACTCAACTCTGACCATCCCATGGCCAAAGAGCTGGTGAAGAAGCCTCATAAGGTGAGTGTGGAAGAAGTCATCGCCGCCGTCACAAACAGTGAGGGTGATGATCCAACCATCGTGTGCCTGGTGCACTCCCTGGACTCCATGGCCTCGAGGGCCACCAGGGCCTCCAAGTCCTCCTGGCCCTCCTAGACCTCCTAGACCTCATGGTCCTCCAACACCTGGTGCTCCAGGGCCTCCTCCTGGTGCACCAGGGTTGGGCGCCTGCTACCCATCCTGGTCCTCTGCCTGCTGCTATGGGACTAGAGCCTGGCACTGTACGTACTAACCCCCACGTCCAAGGATCACACCATTGTCCAGGGCTAGCTAGGTTAGAACTCGTAGTGGTGCACGCATCCGGTTATTGGGTACTCTATGGGATGCCAAGAATGATGATAACCAGTGGAGCTCTTGCGGCAGGTCAGATGCTGGTGCACCGTCTAATAATATGCAAAGATCAAAGACATGCAGCAAACAGTTAATAGATCATGATAAAAGAAATAAACATGTCTATGATCAAAGGATATTATTTGAGAAGTGCTTGCATAGATATCTAGAGATAATGAAATAAAAGCTAGCAATAAACTAAAGTAAGAATAGCATGCATTTTGTGGTATTTGTAGTGAAACAAAATAGCATAGAGACATGCATATAATAATTCTAAGATAAGGTAATGAATGATCAATAAATGATAATAATAAAAGCTGAAGTAAATGCATATCAAGGTAATGAATAGAATAATAAATGAAACATGTTAATAATGATGAGATATGCAATAACTTATAACAGGTCAACCTAAGACAGCCATTTCTAACTAAGGCTTTGTGATCCTACGGTCAACACAGCTCTAGTACCACTTTGTCACACCCTGGTTTTGAAGGATTAAACCCAAGGCAAAAGCTCATGTGTGCCCAAATCAAATTACACACATGAACGATAAATTACATGGTCCAATAAGCACAGTGTTTGAATAAAATAATAATATAATATTTACATAGTACCCTTATTACATAACTATCATTAGAGTAAAGCGGAATATAAAAAACATCATCCAAAGTGAAAGGCAACTAAATGACATAGACGTAGCGACTCCATCTCACTGCAGGAAGGTCGAAGGCAGCATCACGACGCCTAACATCCCGGATAGTTCTTAGGGAAGTCACCATCCGAGTCATCACTTGAGCATCCTTTGTTTGGGAATTAGCAAGGGTGAGTTCCATGTCGAAACTCAACAAGTAGAGGTGGAAAGTAATGACATGCAAGGCTAAAACAAGGTACAGCTGAAAGGTAGACTGCGGTAGCATTTTTAATGTAGCAATTAAGATTTTTACATATTACAGCCTATCTCTCTAAACCACTTGGTTGAAACACCCAACCCTTTATTAATGTTCGAGTAGCAGTTAATGTGTCATTTAACATCATAGATATAAGTATAAATAATTAAACATGAGATAGCCATCTCAAAGGGAACACAGGATAGCCATCCCGATCAAACCCGAGGTAGCAACTTCAAACAACATCACCACGATTTAATAGCTTAAACCATTTGGCTAAGTCATGTGAGGATCTGGGCCGCTCTTGACTGGGAGCACGAACGATATACCAATTTTAACTCTGCACAGAGATGTACACTTCCACTTCAGATTATGATTACTCTTCATGCCCAAGGTGATCAGCATCTTAGCCCATTATCCAGTTAGGCTGGCAGAGGTCACAACGAGGTTCTTCACAGGGTCATAGGCAGTGATAACTCGCTAGCAATGAGTGCAAGCATATAGGTGACTTCACTATGAGGCTGCCCCCTACACGGATCCCTAGCCCCTCCCATACAAAATACTTGAAAACACCCTAGCAACTATAGCTATAGCCACCCATCGGTAAGTTGACCAACCTGCCCATGATTGTCCTGCTAGTAGACCAAGCCAGTGCCCATTATCCTAGAGATGTATGGAAGACCCAAGTTGCCACTCCACAAATAGGACCACAAGGGGGAAGGAGATACGAATGCTCTCATCAACATGAGTCCCACTAGCATTCGTTTCTCCCGTCATTCACCGCCAACCAACGATGCGAAATAGCACCAACTTCTCCAATGGCCAAAGCCAAGAGCCCATGGCTCCAATAGGTTAAGAAGCAAGTTTTATCTTCATTAAATAGGTGAAAGGAGAGTGGAGCACTAGCAACCTAATAACCTATCAACTAAAACCCCATAGGTGATATCTAGGTAAAGTGGCTAGTCATTCCTATGGTTTGCCGATTTGAGACACATGCAATGTATTAATTAAAAGTGAAAGGCGTAATATGATCAAAGGTGCCTACACTTGCCTTGGTTGATGTCCTGCTGCACGTAGTCCTCTGAGTCCTGCTGATCCTCATTCACCCACGTCTCGTTCTCTATACGCCACAATCATCGCACACGAGCAAAGCATGCAAGCAAACGTACTTCAATTAGAGAAATACACCAAAACATGATAACAAAAGCAAACAATAGCATAGACTATTCTACTCATCGATACGATTTCAAAAAGTATAAGTTTGCTAAAAACAGAGTTAAAACGTGAAAGTTATGGCCTAAACAGGCTCAAATCTAAATACTTTTGAACTACGAAGGACTACATCATAAATAAGTAAAACTCCAGGGGCTTTTCTACAAAAGTGTCGATTTAGGCGGCATTGACCGTGCTGATGGCCAGACGGCGGCGCGGGAGTGGCTAGGTCCTGTGGACCGGCCATGGACCGAGTCCACGGGTCCACGGTGGACCTGCGGCGACCTTGCGACGGCGGGGCTGCGGGGCACGCGAGGCCAAGATGAGGCCACGCGCACGTTGTGCGTGCGCTTGCGCACTCGATGGGTGGCAAGACCGCGGTGGGGCGAGGCCGGAGTGGCGTGACACCGCAACGGCGGTGGCGGCGCTCCTACGACGGCGCGTAGCGGTGCGCGGAGAGGGAGATGGCGGCCGTGGAGGGCATGACCCTCGAGGCCACACGAAGCCGGGCACGGGCTCACCTCGGCGGTGGACGGCGGCGAAGGCGAAGTCGACGGTGGTGTGAGCTCAGCGGCTATGGCAGCTAGGGTTTCGTGGTTTGGCAAAACCGAGTGGCGGCTAGGGTTGCGGAGGATGGCTCGGGAGGCGGCACGATGCGATTTATAGAGCGCAACGGCTATCCTTGGGCCATGTGCTCGCGCGTGAGCGTGGGGTGAACTCGGTTTACCTGGTGTCCGTCTCCGTGGGGGAGATGACACTGTGCGCGTAGGCCTCCACTCGGGTAGGCCCTACTTGTCAGCAATGCTGGCGAGGGCGCCACTGGCGGCTGACGCGGGCGTGACGCGGTGCTGACACAAGCTAGCGGCACTGGCGCTTGCTGGGCTAGCTGGGCTGGCCCAAGGCGTTTGTGCGGGCAAGCTACGCGGGCCACAGTTGTTGGGCTGCTGCTGGTGGCCTGCTGCGCTGGCTGGCTGCTCTGCTTGGCTGGGTTGGCCTAGGGCTGCTGGTGGCCAGTACTGGCCACTGTGGCTGGCTGCTGCTGCTGCCTTGGCCATGGCTGGCCAGTGCTGGCCATGGCTGGTTAGGTCTGGCCATACTTGGCCAGTAGAGGCTGGGGATGGCCAGGGTCCACTAGGGACTAGCCTAGGCTAGTTAGACTAGGTTTAGTTAGTCTAGGAATTAGAGGGGACAAGTTAGAGTATGTTAGTAACTAGAAAGCAAAGCAAAGATTAGATAACAAGCTCAAACAAGTCAACCAAAACTTAGGCAGCAGCATGAATGCAACAATGCATGGTTTCTAACATGCCACACATTTTAAAGTAGTTCATAAAACATTTATAATTGGCCTATGAATGTAAAGCATCTATATAGAAAATAAAATCAAATTCATTTACTAATTAAAGCTCAAAATCAGGGTGTTATAGTTCAACCCCAGGTGGTCGAACTCACCAACCCCGGATGAGATGCACCAGGTGAACGAGCTGCTTACCTTGATTGACAACAAGATTGTCAATGGAGCGCTGGTGGTAGGGACATGGTTGACACGCCGGATCCAAACATGCGAGGAGCGGGTGAACCACTTGTATGAGTATACTGGGTGGGCAGACCCTTCATGGGAGACCTTAGAGAGGATGACACCAGAAGCGGTGAACCGGCATATGTCCTCGCTTTTTGAGAAATTCGACCCAATCATTAGCTACCCAGAAGTGCGTGCACTGCCGTACGACCTTTCCCGACCACCACCAGGGGTAAGCCGATGAGTTCCACACTTTGATTTGATTAGTGTACATTGGTATGTGGTAATGTCTGCATAACGTTGATTGTTTGACTGTCAGACATTGCTTGGATAGGATCGGAAAGTGTTCTTTTCTGCTGTGCCAGTGGAGCCATGGCCTCAGGGTGAGGCACAGGTCAACCAGCACAGGACCAAAGAGACCCACTACCGGAGTAGAGCCCAAGCAAGGCAGGGGACGGCTGACGTCTCTATCCCTAACGACGATGGGGTCCCTGCTGCTCAGGCAAAATGCCAAGCAGCGGGTGAGCGGCCCATGTCAGAGGCCACCAAGGCGAAGAGGCCCTCTACTCTACTGTCTGGGGGCAAATTGAACCTGGACGATAGAGCAGGGGGAAGCAAGAAAAGGGATGCGCCGGCCACCCCGGAGTCGTTGAACGATGATCGGCTCACGCTAAACTAGCACCAGAAAAAATGTCAGGCCCAGACACCTCAAACAGGGAGGACACCGAGGCCCCCGCCCATGACAACACCCAGGCGATTCGCGCGGAACACGTCGCCACCAACTCCTCCCCCTCAGCGGGGAAATACTACTTCAACCACTCGGCAGGAGTAGGCCAGGGAATCATCACCACTACCACCATCATCGCCGCCTGCGCCACACAGGGTGGCCACGTCTCCAGCCAGAACAGCTTCGTCATCGGGGCATCGAGAGGAGGCAAGGGAGCCAATTTCTCCGGTGAACCCCATCGGAACGAGCCAGTTCGGCAAGGCATCGGACCGAGTCCCCAGGCGCAACAGCGAGGCAATAGGTGGGGCCTCAGGCACTCCAAGCGGGGGGAAAAGCTCCGCAATTCAGAGGAGGGTTCCGACGGTCAGCCAGGTGAGTATCACTAAGTTCACATATCCTGCATGTTCTTGATTTTGTGTTTGTTGTGAACAACATATGACAGTAATATGACTTACAGTCGTGCTCCACCGGCATCAACATTGATTCCACCACCCAGCCAGACCATACCGCCAACCGCTGAGCAGGTGATGACTGGCGATGTAGCACAATCCACGGGGCAAGGGGAGGCGACTAGCAGCACCGCAACACCTGTCAGGACGACCCCGATGCCGACTCTGCAGCCAGAGAGGCGGGTGGTGCCATTTAGGCTAGTCATCACCGCAACAGGTCATCTGTCAAGGTGCATGCTAGGCCAGGCTAGGCCAAGCATGCCAACACCGGCTGAGGAGGTCAAGGAGGTGCCCAGGGTGTCAAAAATGCCGCGCACAGATCTGTCCACGCAACGCATCTACACGTCATGTGAGCTGGGGGAGGATAGCTTCATGTCATACGAGGAGATTTTGGATGATGATATTGACGCGTGTGTCCAGGATGCGGTTGAGTTGTGGATAGAGAGGATCAAGGTAAAACCTGACCAAGATTTTCTTGCATGTTTTGAGCTCATCGTTTGACCACAAACTCACTGATCAACTCGTGGTGCGTACAGTCATTGCAAGAGACCAATGCTTAGTGTGGCAAGACCATTGACCGGTTTGCAGCAACCTGGGAGGAATGCAAAACCTTCGGGTGGCCAAATTCGAGCTAGAGGCATATGCCAAGGTCTACCAGGAGCGTGAGGTCCAGCAAGAGGCGAAAATAGCCGCTCTGCGCCGTAAGGTGGAGGCCCTGGAAGAGGACAACGAGAGTAAGTGGACCTTAGTTACCCATTCCACGCTGATCCTCACTGTATATTTATGGGTGCTTCTTGTAGAGATAAACAGCCAGAATGAAGCCATGGCTCGGGAGCTGGCCGGCCTGCGCTGAATCAAAAGGAAGCTGCTGATAGCAGGCCAAAGCCAACCAGGTGCAGATCACCGAGCTAACCGGTAAGTAGAACAATATAGAATTTTTGTTTGTAGTCTGCCGCATACTAGACAGACCAGCTAATGCTAGCCACCATTGATTTGCTGCTTATCTTGCTCCAGTTGATTTGGAACAGGAGGCTCATCCACGCTGACTGTGAATACGGAGCCATTCAAGCGAAGCGAGATCTTAGGGGTGCCTGGTGCCATGTCGGCGAAACAGGTCTGGTGGTCCGACGTGGTCGGAATCTCCTTCTCGACGTTTTCCTGACTCCGGACATCAGGACCCTCTTTATCGAAAAGGAGGTACTCGGTAAGGTCGAAGGAAACGGAGGGTGTCCCATCAAGCCCAGAGAGCAGATCGGACGCATTGTCATCCTTCGGGAGCGTAGCGTCCGACCCAGAAGGAATTTGCTACGAAGCCACCATGCCTACCATGTGCCTTGGATCTTCTAGAACTAGAACTAGATTAGGATCTAGGTCTAGGAGGTGGTCATCACGTCGCCGAGGAGCACTCTACAGGTCTCTCACATAGGACGCGGTTGCGTTGCTCAACCCGTGCGGGAAGATGGGTATATTACTTAGGCCGTGGGCAATTGGATCTGCCAGCCCTGGTGTAGGTTGCATCTGCTGCGCCTAGCGCTGCTGCCGCCACTCTGCTCGGGCCTGGCGAGCAGTGTGGCTAAGCGTGTGCTGGCGCCGATGCGCGTTGATGAACTTGTCTAGCCTAACTGGAGGCGAAGCGCGGGCAGCGGCCAGTGTTGGATCTGGTCAGCGTGGGTGACGAGCCTGATTGCGCGCAGGCACTACTAACAGTGCTCCTGGTCGGGCACGGGTTGTTGTTGACGGTGCTTCATCATAGCAGGAGGCCCGCCTCGGCAGGCAGCCCGTTATCCTCCTCTACGGTTGGCCGGAGATGCTCGGGTCAGAACCAGATTTGGATCTGGTAAGCGTTGGCCACCAGCTTGGCCAGTACGTCCTTGCTGGTGCTGAGAGTTGCCCTCCCGGCGGAGTGGTGGCGGCCCACGGACCACGGGTGGATCTGGATCCGCACGGCATGCTAGTTGGTGCGACTGCGCCGGCATGGTCGGACTGGGATGAAGTCCAAGTACTCTTCACGGAGCCGCGCAGGAGCAAACTCCACGTACTCGAGGAGCTCAGCCAGACGAGCCCCGTACTGATCGATCATGCTGATCAGATCGGAGTTGTCGATGTGCCTCCGCTGGTAGCGAGGAAGCCGCCAGTTCACCGCTAGCATGGCCATCAATGCCACCCTCGTCGTGGGCAGCTCGAATGACCCCGGGGGCGGCCCTGAGATCTGGGTTGTTGGAGATGTGGTTGGCGCCGACTGCGTCACAATCGGAGCTAGGACCGACTGCGCTGCTCCCATGAACGTGAGGGACGTCGACACACTGGTGGTCCATGTGAGTGAACCAATGGTGAGGTAGACTTCCACCTTGAAGTCCATGCAAGCTGAGAATGAAACCCTCGGGATCGCCTGCTGATCAGATCGCACAGCCCCTACCTGGCACGCCACTGTCATTGAAACCTCCTCGGCAGTCTACCAGGTGATACCTCAAGGTAGTAGATTGCGGTGAGAGCATGCTAAGATTTACGATCTAGATGTGTGACGCAAGAAACACAACTAGGACAATATGGGTTCATCGAGGTTCAGGCCGCTCGGAAGCGTAATACCCCACGTCCTGCGTCTCTGCTTCTGTATTGATGAGTACCTAAGTACAAGGGCTCCGATCAGATGAGATCAGATGAAAGAAGAGAGATCCCCGTCTAGGGGGTCCTTGTCCGCCTTATATAGCCGGGGGACAAGGTTACATATCTAGGGTTTCCCCATGGTCGGTTACATTGCGCCGTATTCTTGGAGTACATGAACAGGTCTAACCAACTAAGACTCCTTGCATGCCAAGCAGGCTTCAGCACCCATGCGGCCCACCGACCTGGGCGGTAGCAGACCATGGGCTCTGTCTTGTCGTCCGGCCCACCAGTCAGGATGGTGATGGACCAGCCTTCATCTTCTGGTCTGGGTCGTCTGGACCGAGCAGCCCAAAGTCTAGCTATGAGGGTATACGGGGTCTATACCCCCACAGGTACCTAGATGACCACCTTGTTTCGAAAGATACGATTGATAGTTGATTCATCGAGCCCGTATCTATCTTATGGTTAATGACGAGGTCTACCGGAAGTGCATTACCTAAGAAGAGGGTATCAAACTTCTAGATGATATACATACCGGCACTTGCGGCAACCATGCAGCATCCCAGACACTGGTCGGCAGGGCTTACCGATGAGGGTTCTACTGGCCTACAGCAGTCACCGATGCAGAAGACTATGTGCGCCGGTGCAAGAATTGTTAGATGTTCACCATGTATTCATGTCCCTGCACATGAGCTCCAAAACATCCTGGTCGCTTGGCCTTTCTCGTGCTGGGGACTGGACATGATCGGTTCCTTCAAGAAAGATCCCGATGCCCATATGTGTGTGTATGTGCTCATCGATAAATTATCCAAATGGATCGAATATAAGGCTATCAAAAAAGCTATGGCTGAGAAAGCAGTATAGTTCCTCAATAATGTCATCCACCGATTTGGTGTGCTGAATAGTATCATTACTGATTTGGGCTCTCAGTTCACCAACGATGCAGTTTTTGACTTCTACGATGATCTCAGTATCAAAGTCAAATATGTGTCCATCTCTCATCCTCGAGCCAACGGACAAGTAGAGAGACCTAACGGCATGATACTCAATGCTTTGCGTAAACGAGTTTACCAACATGATAAAAAGCTGAAGCCTGGTCGGTGGTTGGAGGAACTGCCTCCTGTGGTCTGCGGACTGTTACCCAGCCCAGTCGCAAAACTGGAGTATCTCCATACTTTATGGTGTTCAGATCTAAGGCCATTTTACCGGCCGAGGTTGCATTCTAGTCACGTCATGTGGCATACCACGATGAGAATGCCTTGAACGAAGCTACAGAAGAAGACGTCATTTCCAAAGAAGAACGAGCACTCAAGTCTTGTGCCCGCGCGCCCAAGTACCTAGCTTCTATGTGTTGTTACTATAACCGCAACATCAAGGGGAGGTTATTCCTGGTCGGCAATATGGTGCTTCACCGAGTACAGAACACAGATGGTCTGCACAAGCTGTCGCTGAGATGGGAGGGGTTGTTCAACATTAAGGCAGTTACATGCCCGACATCTTATCGATGAGCCAAATTCCTAGCACATTGATCAGCTCATACGCTTCTATCCATAGAATAAGATATGTACCCTGCTTTCTATTTGACAATTAATAAAAGTTCTATGTTGTCCTTTCCCTATTACAGCTTTGCATTTTGATACCATCTATCATACATGTGCCCTGCATAAGTCACAATTAAACTTTGTTTCTTGCCCACCGAGAATGGCTTGACAAGGCGCTGCTTCGATCCTCTTACGATGTGTTACAGCTCCATGCTACATGGCACTCGGAGATTCGGCAGTTGCTCTCTAACGGTACTAGGTACCTAGTGATCCTGGCATCCAAGCTATTCACTAGCGCATCCCGATGTCACCCATGGAGTTAGCTCTCTTTGAGGGTAGGGGAAAAACTTAATTGTTGACATTTTTTCTACAACTATGCATCAGATCATAAAAATGGCATATATGTTTATCACCCACTTAAACATGCCTACTTACTGTCTGCATCCATAAAAGGCTAAAAGTTACGAGTACCTATTGCTCGGTATAACTTATAAACAATGTTTTAACAACTATCACATTGTTTACAACTTACTGACCACTACCACCTGCTGAGAATCCTCATGAGCATCATATCTTCAATGATGATGGCAGTGGATGGACTAGAGGTATCCTGAATGTTCTCGACGTCCTCATCAGAGACCTTTGCTAGGATGCTGCGTTCGACGTCTGCCAGTTGCACCTTGGTGTAGTTGGCGTGAACCACGGAAAGCACGGTGGTGGCCACATAGCAACCCGCTCCCGCGATAGCTTCTTACAGCACTAGCCACAGCCTACGGCACTGGTCAGCAACAACTACCACCTTGCCCATAGGATCCGTAGGATGTGCCTCACCTGGAAGATGGCCCTAAGCACTAGCCAGATGTGGTCAGTCATCATCTTGATCTTTCCCTGAAGCGTGGCGTTGGCGTCTTCCAACACCTAGAACTAGGCCATGTGGTGCTCCCTAAAGTCTACAATGATAAGAATTACAATGGTTAGTATATCCTGGTCCACCTAGTATGCAGCAGACAACATTAAATAATCCTGCATTGTTTCCTCTTACTGGTCTGTTCAGTGATCTGCTCTCGGTCCTCTTTTGCTTGCTTTTCATCGGCCTCCTTCAAGTCCAGCATGTGGGAGATCTCTTGGGCCATTGAAGCATTTTGCCTGCCTAGCTCTGCAAATGACATAAGTTGGCCTCCGACAGGCAACAGGGCACATTACCATGTCCAGGAGTCTTACTCTCATTGTCAGCTTCCAGTTTCACTACCTTCCTGTGTAGCACAGTGACTTCAGCTTCCTGGGCACAATCCCGCTCCTGGTAGATCTTGGTCCGCGCCTCTAGCTATGCCTTGGCCACCCTGAGAGTTTGATTTCCTCCCAGGTTGCTGCAAACCTATCAATGGTTCTGCCACGCTTGGAGGAGGTCTCCTGCAAGGGCTGCGCATGCCAGATGCTAATAAGCTTACATATTTATACACAAGCAACGTAACTTTTTAGCATTACAACTGGATGTACCTTGATCCGGTCGACCAACACCTCCATGGCATCCCAAATGCCTGCCACTAGGTCACTATCCAAGATTTCTTCATATGTAACAAAGTCATCTGCCCCCCTCTTGCGCGTCATGTGGATGCGCTGGGTTGGGATGTCCATGCGTGGGACCCTGGGCGGCGCTCTAGGCACCTCCTCCACCTCCTCCGATGGAGCATGAGCGCTTGGTCCTACCTGGTCTGGAGCACAACGAGGTGGATGATCTGCTGTGAAACTCACCGACCTCACGGTACCAGCCATCGCTCGGGTTGGTTGGCCGGTGTCGGAGCTGGCTAGGTCAGCGTCGTCGAACTGCTTGCGGCTTTCGGCTACCTGGTGGGCTGGGCTGCATCACCAGTTGACGCCTGCTCAATGATCGGTGGGGGCGTGCCTTGGCTAGAGGAGGGGTACTGGGTCATTCCCGATGGAGTGCGCCTCCGTGTGGACCATAAAAGATCGAGAATTCTTTACCAAGACAATATATATTTGTCGGTGTTCTGACCCTCGAGGGTTAACACCAACGAGTAATATTGTATCCGCGTGCTCCCTAATCCGGTGGGTGATGCAAGAATGACACAGTGATTTATCCTGGTTCGGGCAAAGAAGGCCCTACGTCTAGCGGGGGGAGGATGATTCGTGTTATCTTGCACCGAAGTGCTAGTATAGGGGAAAATACAAGCTGGTGTGAGGAGTGAAAGGTGGAGTTGGGGCGTTCGGACGCCTCGCTCTCGACCTTGCACAGGCTCACGGTGTCGCTCTGTGATCTAGGGCCTTAATGTTTCTATGCTCTAGATCCTTTCGATTCGAGTCCGGTCCCCCTCTCTAACGCCCTAGCGCCTCCTTTTATAGACGAAGGAGGGGCACAGGTGTACATGTATTTCGAGTTCGCATGACGCTGATGACGTACGATGTTGAGGCCGATCATGTCGGTGCCACTGCAGTGATGTACGTCGGTATGGGAGGTCCTGCAGCCGTTGCATCAGGAGTTGTCGAAGTTCAGCTCGAGGGCTCGCTCGGTGAAGTTGAGGGGCGACGGTCGAGGGTCCCGGCCGGAGCCGAGGGGGTCGTGCCGAGGAGGTCGAGCTTCGCTGGATAAGATTGAATCCCGGAAAACACGGAAAACATGTTAGTTTATACGTCTCGAGGCGGTGCGGGTCGTGGCACAGCGCTCGGTATCGCGCAACAGCGTAATATGACTTGCGGGATTCCGGGGCATGGGCGGTAAAAGTAGATTTGACCGCCACGCCTGTAACTGTTACCGTGACTGTGGCCATGCGGTTAGGTGGGGGTAGATAGATCGCATTAAATGCGCTCGGATCCATACGCGGGAGTTGGTGGCCGAGGGGTGCACAGTCCTCGAGGGCCGCCTATTCGCCCAGGTGAAGTTCCATCCTCGAGGGGATGCTCGTTCGCTGGGTGAAGTTACGTCCTCGAGGGCAGGCTCGTTCGGAGGATGAAGTTCCGTCCTCGAGGGGTCGCTTGAATCGTACCCTCGCGCATACAGTACTTGTCCGTTCGGTATCCTCTCGGGTGAACAGTACTGGTCCGTTCGGTAACCTCTCGGTGACATAGTACTAGTCCGTTCGGTAACCTCTCGAGCAGGCTTTGGTTTTGGGCCGTCGTTGTTCGTTCGCGGGCCAGTCCGATACGTCTCAGGCTATGGGCCTTCGTACGTTAGCGCGGGAGATTATTGGAGGGGTCAAGATGCTGATTTTGCGGGGCTTTAGTTTGTTAAGCAAGGGGTCTGGGATACCCGTTTCCAGGGTATCAACAGTAGCCCCCGAGCCCCTGCGCGAGTGATGTCACTCGGGGAGGGGGTCAGGAATTTAGGAATGAGACGTGATTCGGATTTTTTCGCGGGGGGCGCGCGAGCGACCCCCGCGGGGGTAGCCCCCGAGGCCTCGTAGGAGTCGAAAGACTCCTGTGAGGGCTTTATTTTATATTTAGTTAAAGGGTGCTCGTCCAGTCGGGTATAGGCCTGAACTGGAGTCATAGTGTTTTACCGAGGGAAGCCCCCAGGGGATTTTCGACCCTCTTTCGTCGAGGGGCGCCGGACACAGGCGAGCCCCCGAGCCTCGTGCGGCTGGGGCGTTGCTGGCCTCGGCATTCTTCTCACGAGTCCTTTCGATCGGATGTGAGGCGAGAAGCATCGGACTACCCCCGATAGGGCGAGCCGCGAGGTTCTCAGTGAGCTGGTAACGGGAAAATCCAAGCGAGAGCCCTTTCCTCGTTCGATAGAGGTCGGCAGGAGGCCCGGAGGCGGTCTCATTAAAGCAAAACGCAATGGTCCTACGGATTCCGATTCCATTCGATAGGTCTCGGCGGCTCGATGCCTCCCTTCGGGGGGATTCCATAAAGTCCGTAGCGTTTCGCCTTGGATGC